>CM070611.1:14855618-15455618 GCA_036346395.1 Hsuehochloa calcarea | reverse complement strand
AATAAGTCGTTGAACCCCACCACGAAGTTGCGGCCCGTTGAAGAAATGCTCATCCTTGTATGCGACGGTGATTCGATGATCGCACCCTTCTTTGCGGTATTCCGCAAGTACCGTGCATGCAAAGCGACAAGCAAATCAGCGTGGGCTAATTGTGCGTTAGAGCACAACGGTTTTCCGATGGAGTACTTCCGTGCTTCGGGACTTGGGAGGCGGCTTAATGTTCATCGATTTGATTTGGCCTTAACGATTGGCGTCTTCTTCTGCGAGACGACTCGGGAACCGATCTGTAGCACGCTTTTGTTGTTCCTTGGCGTCTTCTCCACGGGAACCGATGAGGTGGCCTTCGAGGCGAAATATGAGGTGGAGTCATGGAGGTTCCGTTGGAGAGGAATGGTCTGTCGAGATTGTGGCACTCTTGGGTCCGGACGATGTCCGTCTTGGGCCATTGGATAAAGCGTGCACGGCATCCCCTAGTGTTGTGATCTCTTCGTTGGGCGAATGTCGGCGGGACGGCCATGAAATGTTGATGTACCATGTCCACCTCCACCCTTGCGTAACCATCGCCACTGGACACCGTCTTTGCCTTGCTCCTTCCTGGTATGGATGCACCATCCCCCGCCCAGCCTCAATAGGAATGGACCCAACTAACCTCAGTTGGAGCTTGCAGGCCGTCGGCTCCTACAAAACGATACGCAATTAGCTAAGGCGTCCTATAGGTCTATCTTTGGTGCATTCCATAGATGTACATTACCTTGATGCGGTCTATCGGTAATTGGTCGTCGTCATGTTCAAAATTATGTGTGGACGCGACACTACTCCGATGTCGAGGACTTGTTCCCGCAATAACAGGGGCGGCTTGCGACTGGTTGCGGAGTACTTGATTCAATTGATCCTGCAAACTTGCTATCTGTCCTTGAAATTCTGCCTTAAGCAGTTCCAACTGATTGTCGTACTCGGCCTTGGATCTCTTCCTACTTCTATACATGAAGTAGTCGTCTGTGAATCCATGTACCCAAGGTACGTTAACCCCCTTGCCTCGCGTGCGACCCGGGTGCTCCTTGTTTCCTAGGGCCGTAGATAGTATATCCTTCTCCCTGTGTTCTTGGAAGGTGTCACATCCCCAAATTAATAAAGAGGATTATTATGCATTTCATTAGCATGCATCATGATTTCCAGCATTTATATTAAATATTGCATTTGGAAAATCTGTGAAAGGAATTAAACTTATGCTATAATTGGAACTACAAATAAAAAAAAAACCAAAACAAATGCTATTGAAGTTCCCCTGGAATTAATTTATTCAAATACTACATTACTTATCATGAATTAATATAATTTTTCCCAAATTTTTGGGAAGATTTTGAACCCTGATAAAATTCAAACACAACCAAACAACATAGCTTAAGTTTGAATTTATAAAACACAAAGTATATCATAAACAGTATGATGTTATAATTTTTATGGGTACTAGGTCACCCAGAACCCTCGAATTATTTCACATTTTTATAAATTTTATTGTTATATTTTGGAGCTGGTCAAACTAGGAGGTTTAAAATTCAAATCGGTCAATAGAACCTTTGTTCCTCGGACTCAAACCCATTGCCATGGTCCGACCGAGCAGCTTGCGGCCCGATTCACCGAACCAGTTAGAACGTGGACCGTCCGATTTAAATCGAGCGGCCCACGAGTTAAGCTCGCGATCGCGCGCGCGCCTCCCCGCGCCCGTGACCACTGGGCCCAAGTCTGTCGCCATCGTCTACCTCCCGTGGCGTTAGCGCGAGCCGAGCGCCACGCGCCCGCCATGCTCTGCGAAGCTCCGTCGGCCGTGACCGCACCGCCCAAACCGACCAGTCCCGAGCTTCCCTAGTTAACGCCCGCCACGCTCGTCCGATTCTTGCCGCTTTAACCTACCCCTGCTCTCGCTTTTCGCACTTCTCCTCCGTGCCGTCGAGGAGAGGAAGCTAGCGTGAGCTCTGTTCTTAGGTAAACCTCTCGCCTCGGATCTCCGAGCTCTCTCTTCCGATCTTGATTCCATTTTGACTAAGCCCCGTGTTGGTTTAAGCTTGTAGCTCCGGAACGCGATCGTGTCTTCCTCGGCTCGGTTCACGCCTGAGCTTACACCGGGGACAACTCGTGCTATCTTCGCCTCCGGTAAGATACTTGCTAACTCAGTAGCGTCACATTATGTCTTTGAGTTAGAGTATGAGTTCCCCTCATCCAATTTTGGCAATGCACGACAGGAGCTCGTGAATTCGAAGATTGGTTCGTTTTCCGAAAAGCAAACTCTTCGTCTCCCACTTGATCCGGTAAGGCATTAGTCATTTCTTTGCTACTGAGCACTCCTAGAGATCTATGAGCCATCCCAAGCTTCATTGTCTTCCTTGTTGCTCGGGTGTCTTCTCCTCGTTGAACCGCATGCGCCGTGGACCTCACCATCGCCAAGCTAGCTCGGCCGTCCACTCTTCTCTCAGACCTTCGTAGCCTCACCGGACTTCAGCGATGCTCGGGCACACGCTTCCTTGGACAATGCGGAGCTTGTTTATCTTGTGCATGTTTGCCGTGTTATACACCGCTCCTCTCCGACGAGCCACCGGCTGCGCCACCTCGAGCATAGCCACCACCACCCAAAGTTGCGCAAGGATATTGCGCGGTATGCCGCCATGGGCGGCCTCGCCGTGGCGTAGCGCCGGCGAGCCAGCCGGAGCAATCTCACGGCGCGTTGTCGGACGCGTCCGACAAGCGTAGCAAAGTCATTAAGACTTTGATTCGGTCATTAATTGCCTAATGATTGCTTCATTATTAATGATGTCTTAAGCGAGTAGATGAGTCTATGACATGCGGGCCCGATGTAAATCGAGGAGATAGCGGCGGTGACAAGTGGGCCTAGCCACTTAAACTCTTTCTCAGCATGTTGTGCGGGTCATGGACTCGTGGTCCATGCACCGGTCTTTATAAACCGCTTTCGCTTACATGCGGGCCCGCTTGTCGATCGGAAATTAAATCCCGGGGTAAATGAGAATGACATCATTCGCCCCACATGTCAGTGGCTGCGGCTAGGTAGCGCTTCGGTAAGAAAAGTATTAATCGATTAAGAAAATCAGAATGTGTTTATTTATGAACTGAAAAATAGGATTAACTTCCAAAATGCATAACAAATTCATTTTTACTCCAAATGGGATGAAACCAAGGTTGGTAATTTTCATTTTTGTTGAACTTTATTTCAAAATAGGTTGCACATTTATCTCGGTAATAGAAAAGATAGATTTGGAATATGAGTATTTAATTGATTATCTTTACAATAGAAAAATGGCTATAACTTTGAAAATTCATATCTTTTGCTTGGAAACTCCAATTAGGATGAACCAATTTTTAGTGGACTCACAATAATATGACCTAATTATCTATAAATTCAATTGCCTTCCCTCTGTTCTACAAAATTTAGTCAACACATTAAAATTTGATAAACTGCATTATCGGGACATACAAACTTCAATTGACCATAACTTTCACCTACTGAATCCAATTGGGATAATTCTTGTCCCTATATTCATCTCATGGCATAAAATTTATACTGTAGAAAAATCATGCATGTTGGAGCATTTTGATTTTTGGGTTATTTCTCGATGTTTATCGATTTTCCCGTTCTATAGATACCGTCGATTTCAACGTAGATTCTTACGCTACCGAGAGTGAACAACTACTCTTCCAGCAAGGCAAGCATCCTTTGAAATTTCTTTTGCATCATATTGATCCCGTTTTCTTACATTAGTATTTGAAATGCAATGATATTGCTGCATGCTATTTTGGTATACCTTTATGTTTGAGTAGATTAGTTATATCCTATGCTTGATGGTTATCCCGATATTTCACATACACATATGCTTAAGCTAGGTTTGTGATGATATGATTGTTGTGTGTCTATTGCTTAGCCATTGCGGGTCTAGATAACGCATAGATCAATTGGCGGGACTAGCTCGTCAATTGTGGGAGACACATAACAACTCTTATTCATTATTGATTTTTGTCCAGATTGTTATATCTGGTTATTTTGGTTCAAAACTTGTTGTTGTTAAATGGTTTTGGGTCCGGACAAGTGGTTGTAGTGTGGGTCTTTGTTATGCACGAGATTCGGGTTTGTGGTTGTCTTATGCGGACCATTAAGGACCGAGCCATGGACGTTACACTCCAAGTACCGAGCGTACTATCACATGCGGGATATGGGTACCGCATGCTTAAGTAAGGGAATGTTTTATTAGGTAAGACCGCGGCGGTGTGGGGACATAGAGACCGTGAAATCCTATGTTCCTTTGGAACCCAGTGTGATATATCTTGTGCTTAATGAGCACGATTACCTATGTTGTGGGATGCAACATACTAACTACCTCACACTGGCCACTCCAGTACAACATGTGTGCCCGCTTAGCATTTGCTATATGCTTATGTCTAAGTTGGTTATAACACATATGGGTGGTACATCCCAATAAGATTTTCTTGCTAAAATGATCAGATCTCGATTCTCCCCGGACGGCATACCTAAGGAAGTGTGCTATATTCGGAGGCATCTGGAGGCTTACGGGCTAGTCGAGTCATGTGGGTAAAGTAGTACACCTCTGCAGAGATAATCTATTCGAATAGCCGTGTCCGCGGTTATGGACAACACTTGGTTTAAGTATGCTTCATCGTTAGACTTCAAATATTAAAAGTTGACATGGTTACAATTGGTTTCGGCATGAATGGGATGTTCATGTACTTTAGTTTATCAAAGTGGACAGCCACCTTGACGTTGATTGATCCATATTATTACATATGTCTTGTGAAACCCTCTCTTGAATAAATGATTTATAACTTGGCTTTCGAAAACTAGATGGTCTAGGAATGTAAGATGTTGCGTTTTATGCAAAACTAGAACCACTAATGCTATCCCTTGATTGCCCAATATGCATAACTACTTTTCTTTGTGTAAGACTTGCGAGTGCACTTGTACTCAGCCAGATGTTGGCTGGCCTTTTTGTTTTTCTTTTCAGGTGAGGACGATGTCGAGCCCGATGAGCTCGTCAGTGCCGATTTAGGCGACACTGACGAGTAGTGCTATCTTTTAACCCCAGTCGGTTGCCTTGGGTTATGGGCATACCTTGCTGGACTTTTGGTTTATTTATTTTGCTTCCGCTGTTATTTATCACTCTTAATTGAATTTGGCCGGTCGGCCGTTATGTAATAGTGTAGACTTAACTATTATGTTGTATGTCTTTTGGATTGATAATGTACGTTGTTGTATGGATGTGATTAACGTTGAATGAGAGTATGAGCGTGTTGGTCGCTGATCCTGGGAGCCAACACGGCCTCATACTCGCTGTGATGAATTCCCTCTTAACTTGTCTAAGTGTTGGCTTTGACCGTTTGGAGAACCGATAATCATGTAGTGCTTGCAGAGGAGCAGCGCGCATGATCACCGGGGCTCTAGTTTCAGTCGGGCTCCTCACTTGGATGGAGTTAAGGTAGAATTCATTTACTTGAGGCCCAGAGTTATTTCCTTAAGACCAGGTAAACCTCGGTCTTACGGAAATAACCCGGGGGTCCTCACAGAAGGAGCCTTCGGAAGTTTGGGCAATCAATTCACGCTGCAAGAGGTCATCATGTTATTATAGTCACTATGAAGTTATGAACTTATAAACAAGTAGGTAGTTCGACATATTTACCACACGTTAGGACACTTCCTGGTCCGCCGGGTTTGGGAAAGTGACGCTGCCATCAGACGAGACTTTTGCCCTCGCTTTTAACCAGGTACGGGAACGCGGGTGTGTGATATCAGGAAATAGATTCTCCTCCTCCGCCTCCCATTGCGCGGATTTAGCCGCGTACCCAGCGGTGCCGAGTCTGTGGGGGTGAGTGTTTCGTGCCTGGATTGCTTTGTGCGCCGCACTTTGCTCCTTAAATTCATCCGTCGTCTTCATAGCCACAAAGGCGTTCCATGTTTCCCGCGTCAAGAATGGAAACTTCGTGAAGGGCGTCTCACTCTTGTTCACGTACTGCGTGACAAGAACGCTCTTGAAGGTCCTCCACGCGTGACACATGGAGAGCAAGGCATGCCGTTCGACGCGTTTCATGTCTGTTTCTGGGATAGTGAACCTGCTTGAAAGGTCTTCCCACAGCACGCGTCTCTGATCTTTTGTCAGAGACTTCCACTTTGGTATGGTGATAGGGACCTTTTCCCTTGCAAGTATCCCGCAGATGGTCCGGAATCTCGCCGCTGATGCCGGGGGACTCATAGGGACCCCAACGTCACTGACCTCCGTGATGGTCAGTCGGCCAGCAGGCAATTTCGATATTCCTCTACCATCTCTCTTATGTATCTGCGGCGTCGGTGACGGCGGCGAAGACGGCGCCTCTGCCATGTCCGGCGTCGGTGATGGCGAAGATGGTGCCTCGCCATCTCGCTTACTTCCTATCTATATAAGTTACGTGCACGCAATTATTACATAGTATATAATATATGGAAATTGCACAAAAATATAAACAAATATAATCAACTGTCATTTGTATAAGGTGTATTAAGCTATAATGTGTGAAATCGTGTCCACCGGTTCACCCAATAACAATGAATGTGATGTTCCTAAAGTTTAGGAGGATACTGCTTATAGAGAACAACATCCTGCTTTTTTTTCTTTAGGTGCATATTGCCTAACCAAATATCAAATGGCTGCTAAACTAGCATAGCTTTAGCTTTTACGTAGAATTAAATTTCCGAACAAGTATGCTCTCCAAAACCAAAGACTTTAACAAGCGATATGCTACAATTCTACTTATAGGTTCAAAAGACAAAGACACCAAGACGAACCAGTAAATTGAGGAAATGCATGTCATGCTTTACACTACAAATCTTCTCAGCGGTTGGAGCAGAGAGTGCAATAGCAAACTAAGAAGCTACATAACCACAAATGCATCCAACATTTTGTAAAGCAAAGCAGAATACAAATGTGTCATCATTCTTGAACCAATTGACATCAAGTCGTGTCCACAGTTCACCCAATAACAATGAATGTGATGTTCCTAAAGTTTACGAGGATACTGCTTATAGAAAGAACAACATCCTGCTTTTTTCTTTAGGTGCCTATTGCTCTAACCAAACAATATGTGTTATTACACTAAAAATTTGCAGACAATTAAAAGTTGAACATAAATTGGACCTTCCAAATATCAAATGGATGTTAAACTAGCATAGCTTTAGCTTTTAAGTAGAATTAAATTTCCGAACAAGTATGCTCTCCAAAACCATAGACCTTAACAACTGATATGCTACAATTCTACTTATAGGTTCAAAAGACAGCACACCAAGTCATACTTTACACTACAAATCTTCCTCCTTGGTTGGAACACAGCGTGCAATAGCAAACTAAGAAGCTATATAACTGCAAATGCATCCAACATTTTGTAAAGCAAAACAGAACACAAATGTGCCATCATTTACTGAACCAATCGACATCAAGCTGTGTCCACCAGTTCACCCAATAACAATGAATACGATGTTCCTAAAGTTTACGAGGATACTGCCAATTGAGAGAACAACATCCTGCTTTTATTTAGGTGCATATTGCCTAACCAAACAATATGTGTTATTACACAAAATTTGCAGATAATTAAAAGCTGAACATAAATTGGACCTTCCAAATATCAAATGGCCACTAAACTAGCATAGTTTTAGCTTTTAAGTAAAATTAAATTTCGAATAAGTATGCTCTCCAAAACTAGACCTTAACAAGCGATATGCTACAATTCTACTTATAAGTTCAAAAGACACCACACCAAGAAGAATAGTAAATTGAGGAAATGCATGTCATGCTTTACACTACAAATCTTCCTCCGTGGTTGGAACATAGCGTGCAATAGCAAACTAAGAAGCTACATAATCGCAAATGCATCCAACATTTTGTAAAGCAAAGCAGAAGACAAATGTGTCATCATTCTTCGATCCTTTAGAGATTCGGTGATTATCGAAAAAGCACAAAACATAAATGCGAGTTCATAGAAAAGACACAACACGGTAGCGAAGCACAAGTCCAATGGGCATGCACATAGACAGAGTGCAATAATGAAGATTTGAAGCACAAAAGCATACGGATAGTAGCATGTGCGATATTGTTTGATTTGCCATGGATGAATGAAAGCCAATCATGGAATTTGATCTAATCCATCCGATCGTAATATATGTCTTTGGAGCATACCATTTTATGGTTAACAAGTGATAACATATGACCTAGGCAAAGGTTGCCTTTATGCGGTAGTAAGTAGTAACTACCCTATGAGCGAAAATATCAATAGGAAACAGTCAGAGATCAACTTAGGAACTAAACTTAACTAGATACAATATGGAGAAAAGTGATATACAACTCTACAAGATTTCATGATATCTTTGGTCGAAAAAAAAAAACATGCACTGAGCGCTTTTGGACTTTGGTATTCCTGCACATAGAAAACTTCCAAGTAGATTACCCGGCGGTGGCGGTGGCGGAGGTGGCCGGGCTCGGGAGGCGCGGGTCGGGAGGAGGAGGCGCCGGGTCGGGAGGCGCGGGTCGGGAGGCGTTCGAGACAGGCGGCCGGGCTCGGGGAGGCGCGGGTCGGGAGGGAGGCGCCGGGTCGGGAGGCGTTCGAGACGAGGCGGCCGGGAGGCGCCGGGGGGGAGGAGGCGCGCCGGGTCGGGAGGCGGCGAGAGGGCGTTCGAGACGATAGGGTTAGATCAAAACCCTATCGTCTCTGAACCTTATATATCAACACGCATCACAGACGGTTCCCTCTAGAACCGTCTGTGATGTTTAATTTATTTGTTGATGCTGCACATCATGCAAGCTATTCTTGTTATGAACTGTGCAAAGCATTGTAAAATGTCGTTCTTACCTCAATCTGACATTTGTTCCATTATATGACTCGTATGGCATTTCAAGCTGTTGAAAACTCAAATGGATATGTCTTTCTTTCATAGATTTCGCCAGGAACATCTAATTCACGCACTACATAGACAAAAAGACCTTGGGCACTTCACTAATGCTTTAGATTTCAATCGTTGAAAACTCAAATGGATATGTCTTTCTTTCATAGATTTCAAGCTGTTGAAAACTCAAATGAAATAGTGCTAAGTTATATGTCATCATTTTTAGTTAAGGGGTCACATGAATAAACCTTGGGCACTTCACTAATGCTTTAGTGAGCATATTATACCCAAAAAATGTGGATATTTCAGCGCATGATGATCACAAGTCCATAACACAACACATGACAATGGAATAAATAAATTAATTACAATGGAGTAATTAAATTCTTAATTAAAATACAGCCCTTCATGATGATCGACGCACATATAGCTAGCTTCCTCACTGGGTTCTTCCTCGAGCCTGATGCCGTCTCCGAAAGGTGGCAACTCGTCAAATTGATTGTATTCTTCCTCGTCCACTACATTCTCAACTCCGACAATCCTCCTTTTTCCATGAAGAACTACGTGGCGCTTCTTATTTGCCGGGTCGGTTACATAGAAGACTTGAACAACTTGGTTAGCTTGAGACGAATGGTTCGTCTTTGTATCCGACACGTTCGAGGTCCACGGTAGTGACGCCGCATTTGTCGACCTTCACCTGTGGGAGATGGACCCAACGGCACCGAAATAGGGGGATCTTGAAAAGCATGTAGTCGATCTCCCATATCTCCTCTATTTGCCCATAGTACGAGCTCCTCAGCCCATCGGTACTGAATGCATCTATGCGGACACCGCTGTTCGGCACTGTGCTCTTCCTATCCTGAGCTGCCGTATAAAATGTGTACCCATTTATGTCGTATCCTTGCCATGTGACAATTGTAAAATGTGGCCCTCTTGCCAACCATAGCAGCGTATCATCACTTGATGACCTCCGAGTGATTCGCACCTTTAACCATTCGTTGAACCGACGATTGTGCTCTCTCGTGATCCAAACCTCCGACCGGTCTGGATTCTGTTGGCGTACCATGTCTTTGTGCTCGTCGATGTACGGGGACACTTGGGTCATGTGTTGCAAGACCGTGAAATGGGCTTGAGCGTATGTATCCAGATCGGGAGTGATTGATTTCCTTCCGATGGTCCCGATACCATCCAGTCTCCCCTCATGACGAGATAGAGGCACACCAATCGGATCCACCTGAGCCATGTAGTCGACGCAGAACTCAATGACCTCTTCCGTTGCATAACCTTCGATGATGCTGCCCTCCGGTCGAGATCGATTCCGTACGTAGGACTTGAGAATTCCCATGTACCTCTCGAACGGGTACATATGACGTAGAAACACAGGGCCGCATATCTTTATCTCTTTCACAAGGTGAACAATGAGATGGACCATGATATCGAAAAATGACGGAGGGAAATACATCTCAAGATGACACAGTCGTCACTACTACTCGGCTGCAGAGCATCTAGTCCTTGGGGATCGATGACCTTCGAGCAATTGAGTTGAAGAAATAACACGACCTCAAGATTGCCACTCGGACCTTGTTCGGCAAGATACTCCTAATTGCAACAGAAGCATTTGTGTCATCGACACCACGACAATCATGCGACTTCATACCAATTAATTTCAAATCTTGCATAGAAACAAGTTTCTTAATGTTAGCGGAGTAACCAGACGGACTTTCACACCGTGCAAGCTCCGCACGCTTCATTTCTCTCGCCTTGGACAGAGTGTAGCAAGTCGGGAAGGTACGTTCAGTCTGTATCGGTCTCTTTCGGTGCTAACTCGGTCCTTATGTTCATATCGACCAAGTCACGCCGTGCGTTAACACCATCCTTTGTTTTGCCACTAATGTTCAAAGAAGAGACCAATCAAGCTATCACATACATTCTTCTCTCGTGCATAACGTCGATGCGATGGCGAACTTCTAAGTACTCCCAATAAGGCAAGTCCCAAAAATTGACCGCTTCTTCCGGATGTTCTTCTCACGGGTTCTTAATTTACGTCCCTTCCCAAGCACAACATCGATATCCTTAACCATATCATAGACCTCTTTCCCACTAAAAGCCCTTGAAGTCGAACCGTCTTCCTTATTTCCGTCGAATTGTTTCTTCATCTTGCGGTATGGGTGACTCCTCGGAAGGAACCTACGGTGGCGCATATACACGCTTTGCGCGAGTTGTTCACCATACACTCTCGTAGCATCTAAGCGGTCTGACGACAGCTTTGGCTCCTTTTGTATCAAGCTTGACAGTTACCAAGGGCGGGAAAATCATTGATGGTGCGAACAACATGGCGCGTAAAGTGAAGTTCTCTCGCTTGTACGCATCCCATACCTGCACCCTTCGCTCCACAAAGTGTCACAAGATCTTCCAAAGAATGGTGCTAGGTACACATCAATATCATTCCCGTGTTGCTTCGCCCTTGGATAAGTAGTGACATCAAAATGTAGTTCCGCTTCATACAGAGCCAAGGAGGAAGGTTGTACATACATAGATTCACGGGCCAGGTGCTATGTCGGCTGCTCATGTTATCGAAAGGATTCATTCCATCCGTACTCAACCCTAACCTTATGTTCCTCGGTTCACTTTTGAACTCTTCAAGCTCCGATCAAGTTTCTCCACCGCGTAATCAGCAGGTGTCTTAGCTTTCCATCTCTCTTACGCTCCTCTCGAGTGCCAACGCAGCAATCTTGCCTCCTTTGGGTTCGCAAATAAACGCTTCAAACGTGGGATTATAGATAGATACCACAACATCTTAGCGGGAGGTCCTTGCTTCACCTTAGCGAGATTTTGACGCTTGTATCGGGATGCTTTGCACACGGGACAATAATGCATGTCTGCATACTCTTTACGGTAGAGGATACAATCGTTCGGATATGCATGTATTCTTTCTACTTCCATTCCCAATGGGCAAATAACCTTCTTTGCTTGATAGGTGGTCTTTGGGCAACACGTTTCCCTCGGAAGGATGTCCGCTAGGAGACCTAACAACGCCGTGAAACTCTTATCGGACCAACTATTGCTTGCCTTCAATTTCAGCAGTTCAAGCACGGTTGACAACCTTGTGTATTCCGGCTTGCAGCCAGGGAACAAAGGTCTCACCGAGTCCTCCCTTAAGCCCTCGAATTTACAAAACTCTCTCTCACTGTAGTTCTCTTCTGCATCGCGTAGCATCTGATCCAGATTGTCATCGTGCCCCCTATCCTCATCAAAAGCACAGTCCACATCCGGCAAATCGTTGACTTCCTCGGCGATGTCGTCATTATTAACTTCTGGTATAATCTGCTCTTCACCGTGACTGGTCCAACATGTATACCCTTTTTTGAAACCCCTTCGAATCAAGTGCGCTTCGATCTGCGCCGCGTTGTTAAACATCTTCAGATTACCGCAATCAATGCACGGACAGTACATAAAATTTATCCCCTTCTTCAACATATCCTGCTCAGCGGCTCTTCTAAAAGCAACCACGCCATTAATGTAATCTTGACTCACACGGTTCACACCGTACATCCAGTTTCGATCCATCTACAATACGCATGTAACAAATTAGTGTCAAATTGATTAGCGATTAATTTATAGCAAACGAAAATGTGCAATATAAACTCATTCTCCAACATTTGTATCTAAGGTTATTGAAAGAAAACTCTTCACTAGTTATGTACCACACGCGGTGGCATAGCGTAGCCATGCCTACGGCCACAACCATGATCCCTACCTCTCGACACCGATATCTATCTCAATTGAACAATCATGCAACCCAAATATAGGCATCACCTCATACAACACTTATTAACCTAAAATACCGGAACCGTAAATGCAATATTGCTTGACCCAAACCCCACCGTACTGTGAACCGGTGTGTAAATTTTATTTTTT
This sequence comes from Hsuehochloa calcarea, assembly GCA_036346395.1. Taxonomy (NCBI): domain Eukaryota; kingdom Viridiplantae; phylum Streptophyta; class Magnoliopsida; order Poales; family Poaceae; genus Hsuehochloa; species Hsuehochloa calcarea. Next base: position 15,442,777 of record CM070611.1, on the reverse strand, counting down.
TAAGCCAATTAATTATCCTAACTCAAATTTTAGTGATTATTAGACCTAATTCAATTTTATAAAGTTACCACTCCTAAGTCAAATTTTAGTTCATTAGTTATAAGGTTTCAAAACTAAGATTTGCAGGGCTAATATTATTTATTCCAACATTGACGGTGCAAGATCATGTGCTCATACCAGTATTAGAGGAGGAGCCGCAGGGTGGAGGAGCCGCAGGGTGGAGGAGCTAGGGCAGGGAAGTGGCGCCTGGAGCGGTAGACACAGCGCAGTGAGGAGCTAGGGCAGGGAAGTGGCGCAGGTTGGAGGAGCTAGGGCAGGGAAGTGGCGCCTGGAGCGGTAGACACAGCGCAGTGAGGAGCTAGGGCAGGAAGTGGCGCAGGTTGGAGGAGCTAGGGCAGGGAAGTGGCGCAGGTTGGAGGAGCTAGGGCAGGGAAGTGGCGCCTGGAGCGGTATACACAGCGCAGTGAGGAGCTAGGGCAGGGAAGGGAAGTGGTAGACACAGCGCAGTGCGGCAGAGGGATGTCTCGGCTCAATTTATATGAAGCACAGGAAATCACAGACGGTTCTATTTCAGAACCGTCTGTGATGGGCAATTATCACAGACGGTTCTAAAATATAAGAATTCTCAGGGCTCCAAGTATCTGGAACTGCGGGGAAGTACTTGGCCATGAACTTCCTAAACCTTTTCTTACACTCCCTAAGGGAAATTACAGTTGGTGAAATATTCTTTGGTACTACCAAAGAAGTCTTCACCCATGTCTCCTGTTGCTTGTCCCAAGTATATTGCCTCAGATAATCAATGATGCCGAATACAAGTTCATGCTTTTGCTTGTCCACTACGACAAGCAGAGAATAGTCCATAACGTTAACTGACTACAAGTACAATAATTTTGTTAAGACATATATTAATTGAAAAACATGATTACCTGTAATTGCAGCAAAGATTTGCTTTATAAGTACAGTGAGGAAAGATGTGTCATTCCATATTGCACACTACAAAAGATGCTTCGTTCTTCCACCAATATAGATTGGAGATACACGCATGTCCTCAACATAGTTTTGATCCAAGTAAACAGTGTCAACTCGGTCTTTTTTATTTGCTTTATGATGAACCTATCATCCATTGTCTTCGCAAAGAAAGCATTACTCTTTCCACCTTGAGCAGTAGCAGTGAGGAGCTAGGGCGTGGAAGGGAAGTGGTAGACACAACAGATCTTGTGAGAGGATGTCTCGGCTCAATTTATATGAAGCACAGAAATCACAGCACGGTTCTATTTGAACCGTGCGTGATGGCAATATCACGACGGTTCTAAAATATAACCGTCAGTGATGTTACTGACGACGGTTATATTTCGTAACCGTGCGTGGTATCCTGACGGTTCGAAAATAGAACTGTCAGGTAACATCACAAAGCGTTCTATTTCGAGCAATCGTCAGTGATATCACGACGATTCAAATAGAACGTGCATGTACATCATCTGCACGGTTCTATTTAAGAACCGTGCAGTGATATCGCTGACAGTTCTCAAATAGAACCGTCAGTGTACATCATCCTGACGGTTCTATTTGAGAACCGTGCGTGATAATGCCCATCACGCAGCGGTTCTATTTCGTAACCGTCGTGATGGGCCTGCCGCGCCAAAGATAGCGAGACAGGACCCAACACAGACGGTTCCAAAGGAACCGTCTGTGATGGGCCGTCTGCTATAGCCTCTTTTGTAGTAGTGAATACATATTAATCAGTATAAGGAGGGGGTGTATTATCCTCATCCTATCAACATTTAATCCCAATTGGCTAATGTGGATAAAGGAGTAGGGGGTATTAATCGGGTATATTTAATCGGAACAAATTAGCATCACATACCCCCTCCACTTTATCCACATTAGCCTGTTGGGATGAAATATAATACCCCCCTCCTCCTTCATCTCCATTAGATTCACTCCGATCGAATATGACACTCTTGGTTAATTTGTCAGTTTAATATGAATGATATTATTTAATATTGTATTGTACCATATACTATATTATAATCGGGATTGCAATAAACCCGCGCGTGTATCTTGTAATATTTGTAACACTTAAAATATCATCAATTTTATGTATGAAAAGTTACATTACAACTCCATTGAAACCCTAATTATATTAGGAGTACTTTATGTGGGAATTCATAAAACCCTAATTTATGAAACCTAAAATCTAAATTTTTGAGACGTAAGCTCTTAATTTTTTAGACAATTTCATAACACATATAAAATTGTAAAACATTACACAATCAAGTCCAATGCGTAAGGAGCCTTCAAAACAAAATTTTTATTTTTTGGAGCTCATTTTCTATATTTAGAAATTCCTACAGACAACATACTTATTGAAATTGCGATAAAAATTCAGAATGAGTTAAATTATGAAAATTTTACATAAGCAAGTAAACTATGTCGGGAGGGTTCTCAAAATATTTCATAATTTTTTAAGCTCATATCCTATATTTAATAATTCATACCAACAGAACTGGAATGGAGGAAAGAGAAAGGGACATTCCACACGACCACTGTGCGGAAGGTGGCCACTGCAACGTCACCGTGCGGTTTCACCTCGTGTCAGCTCTAGGAACTCTGCCGCATGGTCACCGTATGATGGGGTGACATTTTTGCGACAGTACAGCCAAAAACTCAGAGTTTGTGTGGTACCCTTTCAGGATATGTAGAATCTTTTTCAAATACGAATAGTCGTTTCCTCTATAAAAAAAAGAGCATCCCTGTAATCAAATTTTGTGAACAAGAGCAATAGAGAGAGGAGAAAATTAAAAAAGTTGTTGTAGTAATACAATTTTTTTATTTTATATTCTTACATTCACGTTCTAAAATACTATTGTTTTCGCGTATATTCATGTTGGGTTTGAACCAACGATACAATGTTGTACTGCTGTGCTGTCCCGGTCTTCCCATCCCCGAATATCGTTCCTTCGCCACTTCGGGTTTTTGGTTTTGCTTCACGTCTAATGTACAATCCATCTCATTGCCTCTGGTCACATAAAAGTGTCACTGTGCGAAAGTCTTGTCAAACTATTTGAATTCTGACTAACATCATCTTTATGAATATTTAAATTATTCGGACGATAAATTATGTGAGCGAACTTTGTCGAATTTTTTTTTTCATATATACTACTAGTTTTATTAGTGTTTAATAACGTATCTATCTATCTATATCTATACTAATTAGAGGCTCTCCTAAAAATTCCTATATTAATCATAGGAGATAAAAATATAGAAATTGCCACATTAATCAGAGAAAAATAAAAAAGACTAGAAATTCCCACATTAATCAGAGAAAAGGAAAAAATTCTAAACATCCAATCTATTTTTATCTATACTAATTAGAGGCTCTCCTAGAAGCCTCCATATTAATCCTAGAATGTAAAAAGGTAGAAATCTATCTATATCTATACTAATTGGAGACTCTCCTAGAAGCTCTCATATTAATCCTAGGAGATAAAAAAGGTAGAAATTCCCACATTAATCGGAGAAAAATAAAAAGCTAGAAATTCCCACATTACTCAGAGAAAATCATAACCATCCAATCTATCTATATCTATACTAATTAGAGGCTCTCCTAGAAGCCCTCATATTAATCCTAGGATGTAAAAAGGTAAAAATCTATCTATCTATACTAATTGGAGACTCTCCTAGAAGCTCCTATATTAATCCTAAGATATAAAAAGGTAGAAATTCTCATATTAATCGAAGAAAAAGAAAAAATTCTAGAAATTCCAACGTTAATCAGAGAAAAGGGGAAAATCCTAACCATCCAATAAAAATCCTAACCATCCAATTTATAAAAAGTTCGGAGAAAAAGAAAAAGGCTAGAAATTCCCACATTAATCAGAGAAAAAAGAAAAATCCTAACTATCCAATTTGAACGCATATAGCTTCAGCAAATAACCGTGTAGGATGCGGTACTTACTAAATAATGATATACGAACATGTGAGAAATTAATATGGCCGGATATATACATGAGATCTTAAGGTTAACGTTAAATCTATAGCGTTATAATATGGACTTACCAAAAATCAAAGGCGGAAAAATATATATTTGTCACTTAACATAAAAACAAATCTATCTCTCTCTCTCTATATATATATATATAGACACACACACACACAAATTGGAGGCTCTCCTAGAAGCCCCTATATTAATCCTAGGATGTAAAAATGTAGAAATTCTCACATTAATCGAAGAAAAATAAAAAGGCTAGAAATTCCCACATTAATTAGAGAAAAGGGGAAAATCATAACCATCCAATTTATAAAAGGTAGAAATTCCCACATTAATCGGAGAAAAAGAAAAAGGCTAGAAATAAATTTAATTTTTTTAGAATTTTGAGAGATAATTTCAATCTAAAAAACTATGTCAAATTCATATTAGTTAGGAACTAAAAGTTACAAAAATTCTTAGCCCTGAAAATAATATTTAAAAAGTGTCATGTCCATGCAGATGCACGGGTTGATTACTAGTTGCAATAAAATTGGAGGTAAAAAAATAAGGCTATGGCGTTTAATGCACGTATATCACAAAAAAACTCATTCTTTGTATAGTTTACTAGAGGTGTTCTGTTGCCTTTAAATGGTTCTAGAGCTCTTGTCAGAACAAACACAAGGTTTTTCCATAGAAAATTCAAAACACAGGAATAGGACAAACACGAGAATTGAATCATGCCCTCTCAAATCCTACATGAACGAAAAACGCAGGAAAACTTCAAAAGTGGCGTTTGGATACAACACAGAAAAAAACACATTATTGCAAGAGAAAGGAAAGGAAACATGAGGTGCCACCTTATGGAAAATTTCCTCGAAAATCTCTGTGGAGTAGCTGTCGGACCCGAAATGCTAGTTCCATAATTAGTAGCTAGTACACACAGTTACTAAGAGAATAGCATCAACATCCATAATGGTCAAGGCTTACAAAAGCTGGGCCATGTAGGCCAAAATGTACCATAAATCGAAGTATGCAGTGGAAGATAAAGATAGTTCCCACGTAGTTTACCCTAACCCTCAGGCAACCGACTGAATTTTGCACCCTAGTATTTGGCCTCATCATCATCTCCAAATCCAACAACATAGAAGTAACCCTATGTCGAATCATCATCTTCAACTAGTAATTGTTCAACAAGCAAGGTGAGTACTTTCATACTCTGCAATACTTTTACAAATGCTAATAACTATATACAAGGTTATTCAAGGGAGGCTATAATATCTTGTTGCATAAAACCCATTTTTAATTGAAATATGGTTAATAGTAATTTCCAAACAATATTTGTGAAGGTAGAAATTTAACGAAATGCAAATATAACAAGTAGTTATATTCAATAATAACATTAAAGGTACTATCTTTGTACCTACACTAGTAAGGTGGCACAAACCCGTTAGTGCACCATCTACATATACCCCATTGAGTCATGAAGAATAGATAATCCTTTAGCGGTGGGACCCTGCATTATATCTAACATGCGTACAGATCCAAGAATTGCAGTTATACTCGTAAAAGACTGTAATACCCCCATTTATATTCATAGGGTAGTTATCCTCCAAGGGGGTACTTTGGTCATTTGTACAGACTAGGGAGCCTATAAATACCCCATGCATCTCTCACTTCAAGGGGAGCTCTCTTGAGCAACATATGAAAGCAAGGCATCAGGTGAGCCCTTGGGTGGGACCCTCGAACCTCAGTAGGCCACCGACAGGAGTAGGGCGGTCCTTTCGGACCCCCAACCTGCATAAACCTTTGTGTCACTCTCGCTCTCGCGGACGACGTCCCGTAGCACAGTTGACGTTCGCCCCCTCACTTGTGTTCGGTTTTCACACCAACAACAAGTCCAAAATCAGTTTTTATATAAATCCATTTTCTAAAACCAAAGTCTAACCATGTGTGGCCTTTCCTTGTAATGACCATGATTGGGGACAAGGCTATTCGAATTTATTTGACTTATCATTCTGTAGAAGACGTACAAGTTTACTTATAAGATATAATCAACTCATACTATCCGCTCACATGCAACATTATAGTGTGCGATTAAGATGACTACAACACAACCTTTACAATATCAAGCTCTAACACACTACTACAAAATAGGCTATAGACCGTCTGTGATGACTTAGATTATCACAGGCGGTTCTTAACAAGAAACCGTCTGTGATGACTTAGATTATCACAGACGGTTCTTCTTAAGAATCGTCTGTGATACTTCACAGACGGTTCGTATCATGAACCGTCTGTCATAAGCATCTCATCACATATGGTTTGTATTAAGAACCGTCTGTGATTTTGAATTTACCATGGCAGCCAATACTCTGCCGTGGTATGATTTGGGCAGCCAATCCTCTGCCATGTGAAGTTTGCTTATGAGTTTTATGCTCTTAATATCTTTCCGGCTATTTGTGTGTTCCTTGGTGTTCCTTGTGTTAACCCTACTCCCCTTAGTAGATTGTCTTCTCCTTACCTTATGCTTTTCCCTCTCATCTATTAAGCCTTGGTCAGCCAGCAGATGGAAAGCCTCAGTAAAGCTAACCTTAACAGTAACCTTGAGACAGTCTGTGCCAGCTCAGATCTTGTCAATCCCTGTCGAACCCGGGAACTAAGGATCCCGAATTCACTACATTTACACACTAGTCTAGGATTGCTAGTGTACATAGTCTCACAAACAGTGTTATCACAAACATATCAAGTGCTTTCTTAATAAGTAAAAGAGTTTATTACAAAAATGGGCCCGAGGCCAAATAACAAAACATAGCGGAAGCAAATAGGTAGTAGGCCACACGACGCGCCACAGGCAATCGTCTGGAGGCATAGCCTAAATGTCTGGATCCTCACTGTTTGGATAATAGTCTTCTCCTAAATAATATATTCAGCAAGGATGAGCACAACAACCGTGCTCGCAAATTACACCCAATACAGAATTTGGAATGCATGCATAAGTAAACAAAGGAAGGTTGTAAGGGTTTATTTGCATAAATCAGCATTCTTAATTTTAAATAATCATACTAAGTTTCAAGGTATATTTTTAATCCATAGCTTAAAATTAGATTTTAAATTAACAATTTTATAGTGGATAACCTCCATATGAAACATGGTGATGGATATCATCCTATCACATGGCTAACCGCCCAATTTTACCACAAGGATTATCCATCCTAAAATCATATACAAAGTCATTTTAAAACCAAAAACAAAGTCTAACTTCGAGTGGCTTTGCTCAGCATGTCTAGGACCGTGGACACGGCTATTCGAATAGTTTTACACTCTGCAGAGGTTGTATAAGAGATAATAAACTTTTAATGCCCGTTTGACACACTTCCGTAGGTGTGCGACTAAGTGATTATCACAAGACCTTTACAACGCGTCATTCCAAAGTAGTCATGCCCGCTAAGGTTTCACATCCTTTGGATTAACCATCCGCTAGAAACCCTCTCTTGCACCGCTAAGGTTTCACTTTCATTGGGTTAACAACCCGCCGGAAACCCTCTTTTGCGCCAAGTGGGAATACTGTCTAACCGACACCGACACACCAAAAATGGCACAACTAACAATGGAGTGTTGCAAATTATTCAGCCTAGCCTGTCCCATTCCAGGCTTGTGGTAGTACGGTGGAGTTTTGCAAAATACGACTCGAAGACCGGTCCTTAACTAACTTGGGCGACTTTCAAAATAACCCCTGGGCCTCAACCCTACCTAGATTGAGCCCGTGCATAAACCTGCACCCACCAAGCATCCATTCCGCCCAAGTCCAAATTTATTTTTCACTTTTATTTTTCCAAAGTCATTTTCAAAAATCCACCATGACAAAACAATGATATAGGCTTTTAATCAATACTTGCTGCTTTGTCTAAAATTTCCCTAAAATCAAATATTTGTGGCCTAAGCAATTTCTAAGAATATTACTATTTTTAAATTTTTATTTGACTAAGGTGAAAAGGGATTGATGATCCAACATTCAACTTTGGCTATACAAAGGAATTGGCTTAACTAGACATTTAAAAACATGAATTTAAAATAACTGTATAAAATTATGCTTGTAATAGTAATTTAAAATAGAATTAAATAATTTAAAATACTGGGATCAAAATGATCAATGGTGTAACTTGCTTTGCTCAAATTCTTAGTATTCTACCTCTTCAACAGTGTCGAGCTCTCCATAGTCGTCAAAATCTATACGTGAAAATAAGCTGAATTCAAATGAAATACAAATAAATATTAAAATTAACTCCAAATGAAATAATTTTGGTTAATTAGCTAGATCTTGATTTTATACAAATTTATAAATTTGATTCACCTAAATCGGAGTTCGTATGAAGAAATACGAGGTCCTGGAAGTTTTAAATCTAAATTAAATCCTAAAAATCAGAAATTTCAAATTTCCCTAATTATTTTTCTAAAGGAAATTTGATTTATTGCGTCAACGTATGTAATTGTGTCACTGACATGTGGGCCCAGGTTCTAAAGGAAACCACGTGTCGCTGCGGTGGCAGCCACGTCGGCCCGAGGAATAGTGGCAGCGCTCTGGCAATGGTGTCGCTGATGGTACGCTGCCCGGCGAGGTGAGCAAAAGTGCGCTTCTCTGCGACGGAGGGGCACGACAAATTGGTCTTCGGCGACGAAGAAAGGCAGCGGCGAGGTTCGGTCGTCGGCGACGAAGAGGTTCCGGTAGTCTCCTGGCGGAACGAAGGGGTGCACGAGGATCGCATGGACAAGGCATGCTGGGGGTGTGGTCGAGGCGGCCGGAGGATGCTTGACGGCGCCGGAATTGGAGAAGGACGAAGCTTCGGCCGGCGGCGATAAAACTCCAATTGTAGCCGTGTGAGAGCGATCGGGGCGAGGAGAGCTGGGGCGCTGGAGTGAGTGGAGAGAGGCGCTCCTGGTGCTCCCTTTTATAGGGCGAGGGGAGGCCGGGAGGCAGAGATCTTGTGCGGAGGTCACGGCGGCAGCGGCGAACGTCCGACGTTAATGCACATGATCAAAGGATGAAACGGCTCCCTCGCCTCCATCGTCGCCTCCCTCCTCCCTCACAGCCACCAACGCCTCCCCTCCCTCCCTCACCTCTCTCCTCATCTCTACCTCCCCCCACCCACACCCTCCCCCACTGGCACTGCGTCCTTCCTCCTTAGCCACTGCAGTCACCATCATCCTCCCTCGCCGCTACAGCCGTTGCCTCCCTCCCTCGCCGCGGCAATAGCCTCCCGGCCTTCCCTCCCTCGCGGCGACCACATAGAGAGTGAGACAGAGCACAGAGTTTAGTGAACTGAACATTGTAAATTTGTTATATTTGGTTGTTTTGCAATGATATGAAAGGAATCAACTACAAATTTAGTCAGATTTCTCGGGATGTTTTAGATTTCTGTTAATGAAAGTTGCATTTTTTTTGTGCAAGGACATCGCAGTAGTCAGTATGAAAGTATCAGTATGTGCAAGTATTTTGACCATTGCTATTGTGCGTTTTAACATACATGTGTGCGCTTTTTATTGAAGCACTTTCTGCATAGTTGACCACCAAGCTCTGTGGTGAACTGATGAATGCATTTTCATTTGCAAATTGCTTGTGTAGGATCGAATACGACAAACAGAGGAGGGTGAATGATTGTAGTGCTTCTTTTCAACTTACCGAGAAGACCCTGCTCTGGATTCAACCGACAACTGAATAATATGTACTCGTACGAGTTGGTCTCCTCATCGTAGTGGTCGAAAATGTTGTGATCGGTTCCACTAGTCGATGCTATTTTCGACAACCAAGAGAACAGCACAATACATAATCGAAGAAGACGAAGTCGGGCTGGTTGAGAGAGTTACGACCACTAGTCGAAAGAGTACAACTATCATATCTGTTCCACCCTCCGGCTCGGGAGTTTCACGCGCTACAAAGCCCGCCGTGCTGGAATCGTGTCGTGCCAGCCCAAGCCCAGCCCTAAGTAGTTATAGACGTCTGGGAAGACGACAGTCGTCGTTGTCGCCCAGGAAAAAAAGACATCAGTGCGTCATCTATGCCTGCTCCCCGTCGCCGATGAAGAACTACGCCCACCTTAGTCGCGTCGTGCGCTTGCGAAGGGGGTGAGAAGGACGACGACGAGGAGGTCGCTAGAGGGAGGGTGGAGGGCGGCGGCGTGTGGGGAGGGAGAGGGAAGGCAGCGACACGTGGGGAGGGAGAGGGAGAGGGAGGGAGGGGCGGCCAGCGGTGCGTGGGGAGAAATGGCGACGATCGGTGGCGTGTGGGGAGTGATGCGGTTGGAGCTGAGGGAGGCGAATCAGTGAATGTGATTAGGGACTGGGAATTTGGGAGTGGAGACTCGGGGTAAAGGGTTGGGAATGGGGGCTGGGGGAGGCAGGGAGGAATGTTGGGTCAGACTGGGTGGGAGAAGAGAGTGATTGGTTAGGCCAGGCCGATTTGGGGGAGTGATTGGATTAGACCGAGCGAGGGATTAGGCTATAATGGGAAGGTCGAGCTTATTTCATGCCGTGCCGGCCCAAGCACGGCCCAATTGACTGTGATGTGCCGTACCGCCCAACGGGTTGCATTCTTAGGCCCAGCCTAGCCCGCCGTTCGTGCTGTGCCGGCCTGGTCCATTACGTGTTGTGCCGTACTGTACTTAGACCGTACCGTACCGATCGAGTTTCGAATCAGCCCAAAAAATCACGACTCAAGTCCCAGCTCTATGCATGAGTTTATTCCAAATTCTTTTGTTGCATTATGACAGATAAAGTTCAAGTGGGTAGCTGTAGTGCTCTACCACTCTTGGAAGGACCGGAGCTGGGTCCTTGCAACAGTAATTGGTAGCACGTCTGTTGTACTGAGCCCAATCGTGCGTGCCATCTCTTCTGTTGGAGCGTCGCAATCGTGCGAGGATAAGAAAATGGATGAGATGCGGATGGTTGCGGCGGCCAATAAATGAGCTAAAAACTCTAGGCAATGGCACAATTGCCATTTGTGCGAGACGGGGCTCCAAGGCGACGGACGAGAGGAACAACCGCCCTCATGGCCACCGGCGAGCCGGCTCCGGCCCCTACGGTCATGGACGAGCCGCTCCAGTCTCTTGGGGCGCGGACAAGATTAACTGTCACGGCTCCGTTGCTTCACGGTGCTATCTTTGTATTGATACGCGGATGAGGTTATATTTGTCGTACAACAAGAGTGCTATTTTAGAAGAAGAAGAAAACTCGCTCATGTACCTGTGCGTCAAAGTAGTACCGTGCTAGCGTCATCAGGTCGATAGCCTGGGTGTTGTCCCCTGTGTTCAGACCTGGTAGCTTGATAGTTTGTTTGTTGTCAGCCCCTTCTGCCGACTTTCTTGTACACTTCTTTCTCGTCTCTCTTAATTAAAATTTGGTCGGCAACTGCTTGGCCGGCCCGGGTAATAGGATCTGACATTCCTAAATCGAAATCTGGGCACTGTTGATCTCTTAACACACAATAATTCTATATCTAACCTTTTTATCTACGAAATTCCTAATCTAATCCTCTGCTCCCGCGTGCTGCGCCCCCAGGCCGCAGCAGGCAAAACGCTGTCGTGCCGTCCGCAGCAAGTGAGGTGCTGCGGCACCCAACCGCAGCATGAAGCTGCTGCTTTCCCCAACCGTAGCATGTAGCAAGAGGAGAGAGGAATGAGAGAGGAAAGAAAAGAAAAGAAAAGAAAAGAAAAGAAAAGGAAAAAATCTAAAATAAAATAAATTTTAGAAAATTCCATAAAAAATCTTGAACATGAATCCATTTAATAAAATAATTTTGAATTTAATTGAAATTTATTTTATTCATTTAAATGTGTTTAATTTTTTAAAATTTCCAATTAAGCTTTAATCAATCCAATAAAATACAAATGGTTTATTTTATTTTTTAAAGCTTCAAGAGAATTTGAAAAATGGGAAAACTGAAAAGAAATAAAAAGAACTGAAAGAAAATAACAAGGTTTAATTTAATTTAATGTAGGCTTTTGCACCGCGACGTGGCCCAACGAGTCTAAAAATGCCACTGGAATTCTGCTGGTTTTGACATTTGCCCTTGTCTTATAATTGCTGTTGGCGCTTGGAAGGAAAGTTCGTGGAGGGAACTGTTGGCGCCAAAAATTTTGGCCATGACTATAAATCCTGAAACGAGTGAATGAGGGAGAGAGGGAGACACAATGGCTCAAAGTGGAGGCATGAGCCAATGTAGCTCAGGTAGCTCCCAACACCCAAAGAAAATCTATGTTTCGCTGCGATTGTGGCAGCAAAACAATAAGGTACAAATCCAATACTGATAAGAATCTGAGCCGTGGGTTTTTTTAGGTGTGCTAACTGGAAGGTGAGTTGATTCTTGAACACATATTTTTCTGATATTTTTGCATTCTGTACTTTGATAACTATCTTTTCATGTTGGTTTTGACAGTTTTGGGTTTGTGGATTTTATTTGTGGGAAGATTTGCTAGAGGCATATGTGAAGGAGATTGAAATGCAACAAGACATGGAGATGGAGAAATTTCAGAAGAATCTGGACAAGTTGAGCACTCACCTGGAAGCAATGGGTGCTGCTAAGGGCAATGTGCAAGAAGTGAGGAGAAATGTGCAAGAAATGAAGAGCAGTGTAGACAATGGGAAACTGATATTCAACATTTTGCTTTGTTTCTGCCTTTTGTTCGTTCTCCTAAATTCTACCTTTTGTCTGTTCTCCTAAATTCTAAGTAACTAGTTTGTAATAATTTGTAATTCATGCCTCTAGCATGAGGAAGTGCAATGTAGCAATACTAGTATCTGCAATTTAATAGAGTGGAATCTATGTTGCCAATCATCTTACTAGATTACCAAATTCAGTTACAGAAGAATATGCAGAAGTTGAGCACTCACTTGGAAGTAATGGGTGCTGCTGATGGCAATGTGCAAGAATTGAAGAACAATGTGCAAGAAGTAAGAAAAAATGTGCAAGAATTGAAGAGCAGTGTAGACAATGTGAAACTGATATGTACCATTTTGCTTTTTTCTGCCTTTTGTCTCGTCTCCTAAATTCAAAGTAACTAGTTTGTAATTCATGCCTCTAGGATGAGTAAGTGCAATGTAGAAATACTAGTGTCGACGATCAAATCACCGAACTTATGAGTATATAAAAAGAAAGAGGAAAAGTGACACGTATCTCCTAGTAAGGAATGGGGCTGCTCTTTATTGATATGAACTGGCTGTTACAAAGTGTATCTGCAATCTAGACCAAAGACTAACTCTCCTAACACTAGAGCACAATGCTTACTACGGCTTTGCAATCTAATCGACTAACTATCTTCTGAGAGTGATTCCAGTTGATGAAACGTTGGCAGTTGTTCCTTGGAGAGGCGTCTGTTAAGAAGTTGCGCGTCTGGTCGGAGAGAGGCGTCAGTTGACAATGTATCAACTGTTGTACAGTTATATGTCAATGAGTCATGTAACCGTACTCCAGTGTCGTAGCGTCGTGTGGTATGGAATATATAGCACATGTTTCATTCGTCACACGGTAAAGTATATGTGTGATCTTAGATCCAGACACCAGTTCAAAACCTTGTGAGCATTTGACTGGTCGGAGACTAGGTTTGGAACCATGTCCGACCAGGTTAGGTATTATGTAACCTCTGGGATTCTTACGACCAGTGAGGTCGTTAGCCTTAGGGGTTACGACCATGAAGATATATGGTCTCTATATAATAAATAATAAATAGAGGTTTTAATCCTCGTCAACTAGTATTTGCATATTGGTGCATTTTTTATACGTAGCTTTCCTAGCTTGATTCATTTTCTTTCCTGTTGCTCCATGAAAGTAAGCCCATATTGCAAGTTCTAGTGGAATCCCATAAATAATCATTCGCACTGACATTGAAACTAAAGTAAAATGATAGACTATTAGAGCTTGTAACATAAGAGTACAAGCTCTAGAGTTTAAAGTTGCAAATATATATGCCAAATTGTATTGTGCGCTGCATGAAGAGTATGAAACCACAACATTTCAATCTAACGTTTTAAAGCATCTTCAAAATCACAACGAGCGTTCTCAACCCCTTCAATTGCATTATGTAGAAGCTCCATAAAGTACTCTGGTTTAACTCCACTATAGTGAAGTAATGTGATAAAAAACCTCGATGTTAATGTCCTTTTGGGTTGATTGCTGAGGACAAAAATGCAATGATTTATTTCTTGCAAACCAAAAGAAAATCAATACAAATTTTGCTAATCAAATTGCTTAAGCTGTTGGAAAGGTGGGCAACCCTGCACATACATCAATATATCCCTAGAAAGAAAGGGGCCAAAATAAATTACATGATTGCCTATGTGCAATGCCACCTACAATGCATGTGATCCCAAGAATGCTCAAAGGTTTGGGCATACTTTACAGTAAATATGTGATTATGTTACATGTGTACGCATATATATGTACGAGTGACTTCCACAATGTTCCTTTATTTTCATATGCATTCTAATTTTGGAGGAACCAAGAAAAAATAGCGCAGTGATAAATAGCTTCAAAGCAGCACAGGTAATGAATTCTACCATGTATAAACAAATTTGGATCGAAAGGGTGAATCAAGAATCAAAATTCCATAATTTAAATTTAAAATTGTAAACCATTCCTCGATTGCTAAAATTAAATTAAACCATGAGCTCGATTGAAGCCCAAATTAAATTAAATTAAACCTTTTTATTTCCTTTCAGTTCTTTTTATTTCTTTTCATTTTTCCATTTTTCATATTCTTTTGAAACCTTTAAAAAATAAAATAAACCATGTGCATTTTATTGGATTGATTAAAGCTTAATTGGAAATTTCAAAAAATCAAAAATATTTTAAATGAATTAGATAAACTTCAATTAAATTCAAAACTATTTTATTAAATCGATTCATGTTCCAAGGATTTTTATGGAATTTTCTTGAAATTTATAAATTTTATTTTATTTTGGATTTTTCCTTTTTCTTTTCTTTCCTCTCTCCTCATTTTTCTATCCTCCTGCTACATTCTGCGGTTGGGGAAAGCCGCAGCTTCATGCTACGATTGGATGTCGCAGTACCATGCTTGTTGCAGCCGGGTATGGCAGCAGGCGCTGCTGCGGCCGGACACGGAGCACCATGGCTGCTGCGGCCCATGGGAGCAGCACGCGGGAGCAGAGGGCTAGATTAGGAATTTCATAGATAGGGGGGCTAGATGTGGAATTATTGTGTGCCAAGAGGCCAATAGTGCCCAGAAGTCTCCTAAATCGCGTGGATTTTTCTTAAATCTAAGTTAATTTTTGTTACCATTAGATTTGTATAAATATTGATGTGCCATATGAATAGATTTTGATCCAATGAATAAAAGATGTGACTTATGCTTAAGAAAATTTTAGCCACCTTACAAATAGACAACCACAAAAACTCTTTCCCCCTAATTAGACGCATAGAAAAGAAGTAAACTACTGGTTTCTTTTTAAAACAAAAAAATAAATAAATAATCTGTATTTCTAAACATCAAATTGATCAAGTGTAGGATATGTTAAGGCAAAGAGGGGGGTGAATGACTCACTATTTTTCCCTAGGTATTCGGCAATCTTTTTCACTCTAACTGCTACGAGCAACTATGAAAATTGAGATTTAACTTCCTATCATCGAGAAACAACACCTACAAGCAAAAGCTGGACAATCACCTTGTCAGTTCGGTCTGATCGCCAACTCTCAGCCCGTCTGATCGGCAGACCCCGATGGTCTGACCTCTCTCCTACAGACAAACCAAAAACAACACGATTTCCAAAAGGGGCTTTCACCTAAATTTTAACTACTCATTCAGATCACACCAAATTTAAAACACATCTACCCTAAGATGTTTGGCACCTATTCGACCAACAATTTCAAGAATTGTCATCAAGATTTCCACCTTTATCCATCGTAGGGAAGAGTGTTTAAGAACCAGGTAAAAGAGAGAAAACTTAATCTTCTCAAGCTCATGAGCCTAGACAACCAAGATGATTCTAGATGGGTTCCTACAAACCCTAGCAAGTTGTATCTCAGCACGAATCACACTAGAACAAGATGGAACAAATAATTGCTAAGAACATCTTAAGAAGGCAAGAAAATCAAGCAAGAAAAGAAATAAAACATGGTAAATCAAGTTTGATCTTCTATTACTACTAATTTCTCTCTCTCTAATTCCCTCCTTATATAGTGGAGGCTCACAAGAAACCCTAACCTGGTAAGAAAGTGGATCACATCCACTATGCACACCCATTACACAACTAGGCTTTTCACTAAACACACTCACGCACGTTTTTCAAAATGTTGTTCTTCATCCTTGGCTACAATAGCTCGAATCATCACGTCTTGTCCGCCATGAAGCCTCCTTGACCTAATCCACTTATGCAACCACTGCGGTTTTACAAACCACTCACTTTTCCAATTTTGGACAAATGGCTACATTGCCCCTCAACCGACATTTCCTAATTCCTTCTCCTCGAAGCATCACCCATGCTTTGCAATCATCCATGTGGACCCAATGACTTCCCGCTAAGCCTCTCACGCATCCGGATTCCACCAAACTGATACTTTTGCACCACATGTCTCGCTTGACCTTGGCCATTTGTGCCTTCCATAGCCCTTGCCCATCTTGTGCCATGTTCAAGTCCAACTATATACCTCAGCCAGCCTCCATGACCATACTGGACATTGGTTATTCTAACCAAGTCCCGGTCCTTCTCGCCATTGGCTATTGTTGACTCCAGAGCTACATGAACAACAATAGACCAAGCAAACCATTTTTTGGCATAAATTCTTCATAACTTGACCCACATTAGTCCATAACATCCATCATGCAAACATATGCACCAATTACATGACGTTCATGATACTCTGGTTTTTGTTTGAAATCATTTGTGATTCGCGGAAATTTTTGAACGTTTGTGTGGAAGGCGAAATGTTTTGGCGCCATCCTTATATATTATACCCACCCTTACCTTGTCTTCCATCAGTTTCTCCTTCTCTCCTCCCCACACCAAGCACCAGCGACCGCCCTCGATTTCCCGGTGTGGTTCGGCGAGGAGACGCAGCCGATGAGGAGGAGGTGGGGGACACATAGGAGCTTCATGTCTGCCGTAGGAGGCTAACACGCGTCTGCAGCCTGCTGTTTCACGTCACCTCCGGTGAGTGGGGCGCGGCGGCTCGACCAATACAGCCAGATCTGGCTGCCCCCCATCTTGGCCTCAGGTGAGCACGAAGTTTTGCTCCCAAATCCCCATCCAGGTTTCCTTCCTACTCTGATTTCGTCCCTTCCATCCTGTCAGATTTCATTCTCGGTGAGGACCCCCATCTGTGGTCGACAAGGGAGGCCGATTCGGTTCAAGATGGACACCTCTACTCGATCTCGTCCTCATCAGAGAGTGAACAATTGATTGAGAGAGAGAGTATCTTTTAATTACCTTCTTGTAAACTATCGAAATAGTATATAGAAACTACTGTCCAACAATTGACTGGTTTGGCTCTAAATTCGATTTTTTGCAAAAGAAAAAACTATCACAGATGTTTTTTTAGTAAAAAACCGTCTGTAATAGTCTATTTTCACGGACGGTTCGGAACAAGAATCGTCTGTGATAATTGACTATCACAGATGGTTTTTGTTCAGAACCGTATGTGATAGTTTTTTCATAGACGGTTCAAAAATCGTCTGTGATGACCTCATGTCATTACTGACACATAAACTTAGATGGCTCACGAAATCGTCTGTGATGATATTTTTCTGTGAAGACATTTTCTGTAGTAGTGAATACTCAATCTGCCAGGACACCAAGTGCAAACACATCCCTACACATGTTTGCATAAGTGTTTGGTGTCCAATCTTCGAAAATCCACAGGGCCGGTCTGACTGGTCATGCAATGCGGTCAAACTGCCCATGCCCATCGGTCTGACTACCCTTGCAAACCCGTCATACTAGTTCCGTGTGACAGCAGGACCCAAAATTGCAACTCCCCAAAATCAAACTCAAACTTCGACAACACATACAAAGCACAATCAATTTCTCATCACAAACATGGGGTGACCTCTGCATGGTCTCACATCAAGCTGCAAATATTTGTGTTTCAAATATTGAATTATAACAGAGGGTGCAACTTGCCTTGATTACTTAATACATGCAACTATTAGCTATACAAAGTCAGATGAAGGTTGTGACCGACCATCCGTTAGGCCTATATAAAGCGCAAAATTAGCTATGTTTTTTTAACAAGCAAAATTAGCTATGTTTGCCCAAGAAGTTCAACAAATGTGCAAAGTACTGTGCGTTGGGTATGTTTTTACAAATAACATTGACTCACGAATTAAAGTGCTCTCAATGTCCACACCTATTTGTCAAACATTACGAATGTATATGCAGTTATGTACTAATACTATACTAGCTAGACCAAATCACCCAATCGCGCGAGCGGTGGTTGAAAAGTCAAACGGATTCGCATGCAGCCGGGGGGGGGGGGGATTAGCTAATCATGGTTCATGAAGGATTTGATAGTTGTTATCACCAATTAATGGATTGGCACGTTGACAGTTGGCTTCCATTTTTAAGCTTATCACGCAAGGTCTCATTAAAACCCTATAAGAACACGTCAAGTGTGCATCCAACTTCACCATTTGCTTTAACACACAGTGTTAATAATACGACCTCCTCTATTCTTCTTCTCAGCGCGCATGGCGGCAGCTCACCGTGCAAGCGCAACCCTACTACTAACATTTCTTGCACCGCTCCTAGTCCTGCTCTCCTTCTCGGCGGCAACGGCAGCAGCAGAAGCGGGAGGTGGTAAGCAGAACACCGGCTATGGCGTCATGACGCACCTCCACTTCTACTTCCACGAGCTCTTCAACAGCGGCCCGAATGGCACGACGGCGGAGGTGTCCCCTCCGGCGCGCGTCAACGGCTCCTACTTCGGCGCCATGAGCGTGGTCGACGACATGCTCCGGGAGGGCGCCGACCCGTCATCCCGCCTCATCGGCCGCGCGCAGGGGCTCACCGCCGGCGCTTCCCTCTCCGACGGCGCGATCCTAACGATGCTCAACTTTGTGTTCACGGACGGCCCGTACAACGGCAGCACGCTGGCGGTGTTCGGCCGCGCGCTGCTGGGCACGGTCATGGAGCGGCCCGTCGTCGGCGGCACCGGCGCGTTCCGGATGGCGCGCGGGTACACGCTCAGCAGGATGCTGAACTCGACGGACCCCAAGAACCTGCTCGTCCTCGAGTACGACGCCTACGTCTGGCACTAAGAGGAAACTATCTTGTATTGTGGCCTTCGATCCTTGCGTATTCTTCAGATTTACTTAACTTGTCAGTAACTGCAATGTGTTGCAATAGCATGTGCATTGTGTACAGGTAACCAGTGTGTATCATGATGATTATATTGATCATTCCGAATAAAGGTTGATGTTTTGTAACATGCCACGTCAACGTCCAGTGCCAACGTGGGTGCCATATCAGCCAGGCAAAACTAATTTTCAAGCTAAGTGTGCAAGTCCTTTTAATCTTTAAATATAGAAACATCACCGTCAACTTAGCATATGGAACTATATTCTCTCAAATACCAAGGGAAGAGTAAGGGCCTGTTTCAGGGTCTTATCAACCGTCTTCTTCCAAGAACACGCTTCTGCGGGGGCTCATCGGAGAAGTTGCAACCCACAAGTCGGCCGGACACATCTTCAGCTTCTGCGGTTTGGACTTGCGTATGTGCTCATGAAAAATGCCTAAAATTACCCACCTTGTACCAGGTATAAAAGGGTGCTTTCCTCCCTCCCAACCCCATTCCACTCCCACACCACCCCAAGTTGGCCCCCTGCTTGCACAAGGCGGCAAGGGTTTCGCCTTGGAGGGCCCCCGCCTCCCTCCAGTCCCCCTCCCGGCGACGCGAGAAGCTCCAATGCCACCCTCTGTCCACCTCCCATTGTCGTCTCCAAGCACCGACACCGCCCGGCAAAGGATTGACTACCATGGCAGAGGATTGGCTGCCATGACAGAGGATTATGTGCCGCAGCAGAGGATTGTGTTCCAAGCCATCGTAAAATCCAAGCCATTGTAAAATCACAGACGGTTCTTAATACAAACTGTCTGTGATGAGATACTTATCATAAACGGTTCTTCTTAAAAACCGTCTATGAATAATCATAGACAGTTCTACTTACAACCGCCTGTGATAATTCCGTATCACAGATGGTTCTTACAGAACCGTCTGTGATAACTACAACATAGTGATGAGGCGTCGGTATATCACAGATGGTTCTTACAGAACCGTCTGTGATAACTACAACATAGTGATGATGCGTCGGTATATCATTATGTTACTACTACAAAACAGGTCATACTAGACGCCTCATCACAAACGGTTTGTAAATAGAACCGTCTGTGATAATTCACAAACGGTTCTTAAGAAGAACCGAGATCTTCCCGGTCTTATGGAAATAACTAAGGGCCTCAAGTGAATGAATTCCACCTTAACTCCATCCAAGTGAAAGGCCCCGACTGAAACTAGAACTCTGGTGATCATGCGCCCTGCTCCTCTGCGAGCACTACATGATGACCGGTTCTCCCACTGTCCAAGTCCACACTCAAATAGGTTAAAATAGAATTCAAAACAGTGGGCATGCGTCTCGTGTTGACTCCCAAGATCAGCGACCAACACGCACATACCCTCAACAACGTCACTCATAGACATACAACATTCATACATTGATAATCCAAAAGACATACAACATAATAGTTAAGTCTACAACTATTATGTAGCAGCGGAAGCAAAGTCAATAAACGAAAAGGTCTAGCATAGTGTGCCCCATAATCCATAGCAAACGACTAGTGGTTAAATAACAAAACTACTCGTCAGTGTCGCCTAAATCAGCACTGACGAGCTCATCGGGATCGACGCCGTCCTCACCTGAAAACCAGTAGACAAACTGGCTGAGTACAAAGGTACTTGCAAGTCTTATACAATGAAAAATTAGTTATGCATATTGGGTAATCAAGGGATAGCATTAGTGGTTCTAGTTTAGCAGAAAACGCAACATCTTACATTCCCACACCATCTAGTTTGCAAAAGCAAGGTTGCGAACCGTTTATTCAAGAAAAGATTTCACAAGACATATGTAATTGTATAGATCAACCAATATCAGGCTGGCCGCTTTGATAAACTAAGATGCATGAACATCCCATTCGTGCCGAAGCCAAGTTATACCAATGTCAACTTTTAATTTCAAGTATTATGATGAAGCATAACAAAATCAAGTGTTGTCCATAACCGTGGACACAACTATTCGAATAGATTATCTCTGCAGAGGTGTACTACTTTATCTACACGACTCGACTAGCCTGTAAGCCACCGGGATGAACACACTTCCTATGGTGTGTCGGCCGGGGACGTCGAGATTTGGTACTTTTCGGCAAGAAAGTGGTATTGAGCCATACCCCCCTTGCCCTAACTTAGTACAAACGACTGATAGCATTTGCTAAGCGGGCTCGCAAGTTATGTTGGATATACTAATGCATTATAAATAACCGAAATTAGTGCTCCCATGCACACTATAGAAAATTACATCGATTCCTATGAACAAATGATCGAACACAAATGTCCTCACATAACCAGAAACTACCTTAGGCCCAACCCAATCAAAACCTTCCTCCTACTTGACCAAGCAGCACCCATATACCGCGCGTGGTAGCACGATAATTACTTGGAACGTAAGCCCATGGTTCGGTCCTTAATGATCCGGACAAGACAACCACAAACCCAAGTCTCGTGCATAACAGCACCCATCTAGAATATGAGCCTCGCGGAACGCCATTCGGAACTCATTCCAAGTCGAAACTTGCCCATCAGGTTGCATAGCGTAGAAGTTGTCCCACCAAGCACTCGCTGCACCTTCGAGTTGATAGCTGGCAAAAGGAACTTTCTCAATGCCAGCGCATTGATCGATAGCAAGTTTCTTCTCGATGGCCCTGAGCCAATCTTCGGCCTCCATCGGATCCTTAGAACTGGAGAACGTCGAGGGATTGGTTGCTGAAAGTCAGCGAATCCTCCGTGTGCGCGATGAGTGCTGGTCCCTCCAGCAGGTCCGGGAGTCAGAGAGGTGTTGCGGGCTATGGCTTCAAGAATCCGCATTTGGTCCATGCAGTTTCTTTCAATTTGAGCCAATACCTCCGCCATTGTCGGTGGGGGTGGAAGCACTTCTTCCGATGTACCGCCTTTGTGATTTTGTCAGCGAGAAGGCTCATTTCCCACTCCCGGTGCGTAGAGCTCATCCGAGGAGCGAGCACGTGGGGGTGGTGGCCCGTCTTCTTGTTGTTGTGCTCTCGAACGGGGTGTAGGCCCTGCCATCCTACTTGACAAGGAGGGTTAGAGAAAGAAGCTAAAGATATGCTCTTACGAGTGTGGAACGAAATCTGGACAGCGGCATATCTTACTTGATTATTCATGCATAATGGTAAATAATGCGCAAAAAATTAACACCAAATGGGGGTACAAAGGCACTAAGGGCAGTACAAGATCTAATACTTAAATCGTAGTTTTCTGGTACAATTACATCTATGTAGGCCCGTAGGCGTGGTAACTGCCCAAAACAAAAGTTCTTGCAAAAGAAATACCAAGAGTTCAACAACTACTAACCAATTGGATGAATATAAAGATACATGCTCACAGGACACATGTCCGGACAGCGAGTATACTACTCTAACACTCTACCTATTTTTCCAATCGAAATTCACCAGGAACTCATCCAGAAGGTGATATCCAAGGGATCACGTATCGTTAGGGTCAAGTGGATTGGTGAGTCGTAGAGGGGATCCTATGATGCGTCCTTCTACAGGTTCTGGCTTTTGAGCGCGGTGAAAGCCCACTAACATGCGAGCCTGATGTCGCGGTCCATGGTTGGGGACTTGCCCTCCCATTTCGGGAAGACGGTACTCCGGTGGCGCAGATGCATATGGGGAGACCTCGTTCTCCCCATAAAACCGTGCTGGGCTACAAGCCCCATATTGCATAGGGGTTGCAGATGCTCCTGAGCTATGATGAGACAATGCCACGTATCCCAAAGCTTGTGTAAGGCGCATCGACGCATTTGGTCCGTGATGCGAACCAACCTTTTGAGTGGCCGAACATAGGGATCCTCCATGTGCTGAATCCCGGCGAAGGTGTTCACCTCCGCGCCATGTGCTTGCATAGGAAAATAGTCGTACGGTGGCTGAGACAACTCCGTCAAGTCATAGCGAAGATGACTCATGGTCATACGAGCCACCTCTTGCAAAGCCATGGCCTCGGAAGTGCCACGAGCCTGGAACCAGTATGGAATACTCCCCGTAACTTGTCTTGCAATGTGGTGGATCACAGCCCGGTAGTCTTCCATTCCTGGTCCTTGATCTCGACGGTAGATGAAGTACATGGGTTGGTAGGTGAAGTTTGCCCACCACATCATATCTTGGAGAAGCGTCGGGTACCCATCCACATCTTCAGCTTGACTGTCTCTGTCCAGATATTAACGACTCATCTAAGGACAAGAATAGACAAGGTATGTTAGTTTTGCAAATCAAAACGAGGGTAAGGTGAGAAATGATACTAAGAAGGACGAGGAATAAAAGATATTCTTAACTTTGCTTTAGGAAATAACTTTAATAATTTAAAAATATTTTGACCCAAGAGGCTTGCTAAAACTAACACCAGTGTTATTTATAACCTAGAGTCAGTATGGCTCTGGTACCAATGCTGTGAAGACCACCGGGTTATTTCCATAAGACCGAGGCCTTCCCGGCCTTATGAAAATATCTAAGGGCCTCAAGTGAATGAATTCCACCTTAACTCCATCCAAGAGAAAGGCCCCGACTGAAACTAGAGCTCCTGTGATCATGTGCACTGCTCCTATGCGAGCACTACATGATGACATGTTCTCCCACAGTCCAAGTCCACACTGAAATGAGTTAAAATAGAATTCAAAATAGCGGGTATGTGTTTCAGGTTGGCTCCCAAGATCATCGACCAACACGCACATACCCTCAACAACGTCACTCACAGACACACAACATTCGTACATTGATAATCCAAAAGACATACAACACAATAATTAAGTCTACAACTATTATGTAGCAGTGGAAGCAAAGTAAATAAACCAAAAGGTCCAGCATGGTGTGCCCCATAATCCATGGCAACCGAATCAGGGTTAAATAACAACACTACTCGTCAATGTCGCCTAAATCGGCACTTATGAGCTCATCGGGCTCGAAGTCGTCCTCACCTAAAAACCAGTAGACAAACTGGCTAAGTACAAAGTTACTCGCAAGTCTTATACAAAGAAAAATTAGTTATGCATATTCGGAAATCAAGGGATAGCATTAGTGATTCTAGTTTTGCAGAAAACGCAACATCTTACATTCGTAGACCATCTAGTTTGCAAAAGCAAGGTTGCAAATCGTTTATTCAAGAAAAGATTTCACAAGACATATGTAATTGTATAGTCAACCAATATCAAAGTGGCTCTCCGCTTTGATAAACTAAGATGCATGAACATTCCATTCATGCCGAAACCAAGTTATAACCATATCAACTTTTAATTTCAAGTCTAACGATGAAGCATACCAAAACCAAGTGTTGTCCATAACCGTTGACACGGCTATTCGAATAGATTATCTCTGCAGAGGTGTACTACTTTACCCACACGACTCGACTAGCCCGTAAGCCACCGAGATGAACACACTTCCTATGGTGTGTCGGCCGGGGACGTCGAGATTTGGTACTTTTCGGCAATAAAGTGGTATTGGGCCAGATGCCCCTTGCGAGATGAGCCCCTAACTTAAAACGACCGATAGCATTTCTAAGCGGGCTCGCAAGTTATGTTCGATATACCGATGCAATGTAAATAACTGAAATTGATGCTCCCATGCACAATATATAAAATTACATCAGCTGGTACGAACAAATGATCGAACACAAATGTCCTCACATAACCAGAAACCACCTCAGGCTAAACCCAATCAAAACATTCCCCCTACTTTACCAACCGGCACCCATATACCACGTGTGGTTGCAAGATAGTTACTTGAAACGTAAGTCCATGGTTCGGTACTTAATGGTCCGGACAAGATAACCACAAACCTGAGTCTCATGCATAATAGCACACATTTGGAATATGAGCCTCGCGGAACGCCATTCGGAACTCGTTCAAGTCGGAACTTGCCCCTCGGGTTGCATGGCGTAGAAGTTGTCCCACCAAGCACTCGCCGCCCCTTCGAGTTGGTAGCTGGAAAAAGAACTTTCTCAATGCTAGTGCAATGAGAGAAAGCAAGTTTCTTCTCAATGGCCCAAAGCCAATCTCCGGCCTCCATCGGATCCCTAGAAACTGGAGAACGTATGTGGATTGGCTCGCTGAAAGTCAGCGAGTCCTCCGTATGCGTGATGAGTGTTTGTCCCTCCAGCGGGTCCGGGAGTCGGAGAAGTGTTGCGGGCTATGGCTTCAAGAATCCGCATTTGATCCATTTGGTTTATTTTAATTTGTGCCAATACCTCCGCCATTGTGGGTGGGGGTGGAAACAATTCTTCCGATGTACCGCCTTGCTGATTTTGTCGGTGAGGAGGCTCATTTCCCACTCCCGGTGCGTAGAGCTCATCCGACGAGTGACCACGTGAGGGTGGTGACCCTTCTTCTTGTTGTTATGCCCTTGATCGAGTGTTAGGCCCTACCATCCTGTTGTGACAAGGAGGGTTAGAAAAAGAGGCTTAAGATATGCTCTTACGAGTCTGGAACAAAATCTGGACAGCGGGCATATCTAACTCGACTATTCATGCATAATGGTAAATAATGCGCAAAAAATTAACACCAAATGGGGGTACAAAGGCACTAAGGCCAGTACAAGATCTAATACTTAAATTATAGTTTTCCGGTACGATTACATCCATGTAGGCCCGTAGGCGAATGGTAATTACCAAAAACAAAAGTTCTTGCAAAAGAAACACCAAGAGTTCAACAACTACTAACCGATTGGATGAATATAAAGATACATGCTCGCTGGACACATGTCCGGACAGCGAGTATACTACTCTAACACTCTACCTAATTTTCCAATCGAAATTCACCAGGAACTCATCGAGAAGGTGATATCCAAGGGATCACGTATCGTTAGGGTCAAGTGGATTGGTGAGTCGTAGAGGGGATCCTATGATGTGTCCTTATACAGGTTCTGGCCTTTTAGCGTGGTGAAAGCCCACTGACATGCGAGCCTGATGTCGCGGTCTATGATTGGGGACTTGCCCTCCCATTTCGGGAAGACGGTACTCCGGTGGCGCAGATGCATATGGGGAGACCTCGTTCTTCTCATAAAGCACGTGCCATGCTACAAGCCCCATATTGCATAGGGGTTGCAGATGCTCCTGAGCTATGATGAGACGATGCCTCGTCTCCCAAAGCTCGTGTAAGGCACATCGAGGCATTTGGTCCGTGATGCGAACCAACCTTACGAGTTGCCGAACATGGGGATCCTCCCAGTACTAAATCCCGGCGAAGGTGTTCACGTCTGCGCCATGTGCTTGCATAGGAAAATGGTCGTACGGTGGATGAGACAACTCTGTCAAGTCATAACGAAGATGACTCATGGCCATACGAGCCACCTCTTCCATAGCCATGTCCTCAGAAGTTCCACGATCCTGGAACCGGTACGGAATACTCCCCGTAAATTGTCTTCCAATGAGGTGGATCACAGCCCGGTAGTCTTCCATTCCTGGTCCTTGATCTCAAGATAGATGAAGTACATGGGTTGGTAGGTGAAGTTTGCCCGCCACATCATATCTCGAAGAAGCGCCGAGTACCCATCCACATCTTCAGCTTGAGTCTCTCTGACCAGATATTGACAACTCATTCAAGGACAAGAATAGACAACGTAAGTTAGTTTTGCAAATCAAAACAAGGGTAAGGTGAGAAATGCTACTAAGATGGACGAGGAATAAAAGATATTCATAACTTTCCTTTAGGAAGTAACTTTGATAATTTAAAAATATTTTGACCCAAGAAGCTTGCTAAGACTAATGCCAGTGTTATTTCTAACCTATAGTCAGTATGGCCCTGATACCAACGCTGTGAGGACCCCTGGGGTATTTTTGCAAGATCGAGGCCTTCCCGGTCTTATGAAAATAACTAAGGGCCTCAAGTGAATGAATTCCACTTTAACTCCATCCAAGTGAAAGGCCCCGACTGAAACTAGAGCTCCGGTGATCATGCGCACTGCTCCTCTGCGAGCACTACATGATGACCGGTTCTCCGATAGTCCAAGTCTACACTCAAATGAGTTAAAATGGAATTCAAAACAGCGGGTATGTGTCTCATGTTGGCTCCCCAGATCAGCGACCAACACACACATACCCAAACAACGTCACTCACAGACATACAACATTCATACATTAATAATCCAAAAGATAAACAACATAATAGTTAAGTATGCAACTATTACATAACGACCGACCGGCCAAATTCAAATAAGAACAATAAGTAGCAGCGGAAGCAAAGTAAATATACCAAAAGGTCCAGCATGGTGTGCCCCATAATCCACGGCAACCAACTGGGGTTAAATAACAACACTACTCGTCAGTGTCGCCAAAATCGGGCACCGATGAGCTCATCGACTCGAAGTCATCCTCACCTAAAAACCAGTAGACAAACTAGCTGAGTACAAAGGTACTCACAAGTCTTATACAAATAAAAATTAGTTATGCATATTGGGCAATCAAGGGACAACATTAGTGGTTCTAGTTTTGCAGAAAACGCAACATCTTACATTCCTAGACCATCTATTGGTTGCAAATCGTTTATTCAAGAAAAGATTTCACAAGACATATGTAATTGTATAGATCAACCAATATCAAAGTGGTTGTCCGCTTTGATAAACTAAGATGCATGAACATCCCATTCATGTCGAAAACAAGTTATAAATGTAACATCCTAATTTTCTGAGCTCTAAAAATCTTTTGAATAATTACTTGTTGGAAAATACAATATTTGTATTTCTATTATTTTTTAGTTTTTTTAATTAAAGCTTAATATAGACCTTCATGTCAAAGTGATTTAATGTGATTAATCCCAACATCAACAATTGCCAAAACTATTTTATTCTGGATTCTATGTGCTTAGATATATTTTCTAGAATTTTTTGGAATTGTTCCGAGTTCATTTGCTATTTGCATTTTCTAGAATTTCTAAAAAGAAAAATCATTTAAAAACCCCTCGGAACAGTGTTGGGCCGAAGCCCAACACTACTCCCACCAGACTGCACTGTGCAGCCCAGCTGCTCGTCCGTCGCCGCGCCTTCCTCCGTTGATCTCCCGACGTGTGGCTTCGTGCGTCGATCTTGCCCGCCCGTGCTCCATCAGCCGCTGTCAGGTGTGGCCACCGAGTGTTCGTCGTCCTCAACCAGCTTCCTCCTCGCGCCCGACCAAATTTAGTCCTCGCGCCGACCGGTCGTGATTGCCAGAGCTCGGCTCGATTACGACAACGGCGATTTCCGACCGAAAGCTCCGGGATTTCCGCACCAAATCACAGCCTTATCTCTACTGCACCCATCCCGAGCCAAATCAAACCCCAATTTGGTTTCTATCTCCAAGAATCCGGGATTTCTCGATCGTAACCAGATCAGACTCGATTTGGGGCTTTCTGATCTCGTGCCTCCCCAGCCCTATAATTAGCTCCCTAGGGTTCACTCTTGCCTCCTCATCCCAGAGCCGCCGCCCTCGTCCTCCCTAAATCCCTAGTGTCGCCTCAATTTGAGTTTTTGGCTTTCGCCGGAGCTCATCGCCGGCAAAACCCGATCACCCTCCTCCTCTCTGGCGCCAATTCCAGCAACCCTCGACGTCCCTAAGTGCCAACTCAAGGGTCACTAGGTGCGCAATAGCAAGGGCTACCAAGAGCACCCATTCATCCTCGCTAAGCTGCCGCCGTCCGCCGTTGTCGGGCACGTCCGGCACTCGCCGGCGTCGGGCCGACGTGGGCGCCCGCATGTGCAGCCAGCGTCAGCATTCTGTGCTTGCGTGTCGGTCGCATTGCACCCAGTCAGTGCCAGCACATCGCCGCGTGGCCGGTTCACCGCACCCCGGAGTCCAAGGCTTGGTAGACTCAGTCCACCGTGAGCCATCTCATTGACATGTGGGCGCCACATGTCAGATTTTCTTTTAATTCTTTTATTTCTAGAAATTCCTTCGCTGACAAAAGCATTGCGCAATAATCCATTTTTTCTTTAGAAAAATAATACAAAAATTCTTGAAAATCCAATTTAGGGTATTTTCTTTAGATTCAATCTTCCAAAGCCTATATCTTTTGCATCCGAACTCCGATTGAGCCCATTCAAATTTCTAAATTCATATAAATTTGAGATCTATTTATTAATGATTTTTATTTAATTTTTGGAGTTAATTTGACTCTATTATTTATTTATTTTGTCTGTTTGTAGACATTATTACTTCGGGAACTTTTGAAGAAGAAGGAGTGCCTCAAGACCAAGATCAGTACCTACACCTATTCCAAGGCAAGTTATACCTTTGATCATATGGAACTCAGTTTTCAAAATACTTTATTTCAATGTATTTCATTCTATTTCAAGTATTTATTTAAATGCTTTTGGGTTTAGTTATTAATCCAAATTGTTATGTCCATCTTATCTATTGTTATTCCATGCTCTTTTGTCACCCTAGGTTGGTTCATTATTAGTTGGTATTATCGTAGCACCAACGTGGGTTGGTCAGATACGATAGATTGCTTAGCCATGCCATGAGTCATCATTTCATGTGAGTTGCAATTATTACTTGACTAAGTGATTATGGAACTATGTGAAGAATATGTGTGTGATGTGTGCTATTACCCGTTGATGGCATGTGTTGCACTTAATCAACAGGGTGGGAAAAGATTTAGACTGAGGTAAGTGGTGGATTCTGTGTGATTGGTGG
The DNA here is from genome assembly GCA_036346395.1 of Hsuehochloa calcarea. Taxonomy (NCBI): domain Eukaryota; kingdom Viridiplantae; phylum Streptophyta; class Magnoliopsida; order Poales; family Poaceae; genus Hsuehochloa; species Hsuehochloa calcarea. The sequence goes on along the minus strand of CM070611.1, from coordinate 15,412,865 downwards.
AGCTGCGTGCTGGGAATGATAAACTATGTGACTTAGTTAGAAATTGAAAGTCTTGCCTTGGTCAATTAAGGACTTAACTTTGTGCGCCATTAAACCAAGCCTCACTGTAGAACCACATGCTTGGTATGGCATGGGACTAACTTAGTAGGTTATGGAATCTTGCCATTGACAACTCATGTTCTAGGTTAAGCTGTGTGATGGGTTGGAGGTGTGTTTATCACAACGCGGGATGGTTCGTCGCATCCCTGTCCAACGTTGTGTGTCGTACCCAAACGCTGTGTGTATCGGTTGGACGGCAGGAAAGCACATCGGGAGTGTCAATGTTTGATATGATGTTTCTAAAAAGTTTTGTTATGGTCAGTGTTGGCCACACTGATTGTATCGTGTGGGTAAAGTGTACAACCTCTAGAGTGTTTAATTAATCTATTCGAATAGCCACGTCTGCGGTCATGGACATGCCCGGGGATTTCACACGAGGGGTAGATTTTCATAAAACCTTTGGGAAGGGAGCCGTGTGGTCTAAGTCATATGCCTGTGTGAATAACTTATTTAGACTGTATGTCTTCGTGAAATCAAATGGTAAATTATTACAGTTTTATTTATTTTTGAATTATGTTTTCAATCTACTATTGTATTAAATTGCAAATGTTGCATTTCTGCAAAATAACCACAGAAGCCATTCCTTTAGAATAAGCCATCATCTATAAATTGCATTATGTGGTATAACTTACGAGTACGGTTGTGTACTCATCCTTACTATAATCAATCAACAGAAGTGGAGGAGTCATCGCCTGCTTTTGAAGAGGAGTTCTACGAAGGTGTCGATCGTTAGGGTCTTGATCCCAGTCGGTTGCCTGTGGTGAATTGATAGGATTCCGCTGAAGTTTATTTCTATTCCTCTGCTGCTATTTATCTATTGTCAGCCCTGCGTGGCTTAATAAATGTAAACTCGACCATAATATCAAAACCATTATTTGCTACTCAAATGAGTCCTTTATGCTATTAATCGTCTTGTGTGGATCGATATTCATCTATGTTGACACTGTGTGCACTAGCGTGATCCTGGACTAGTGCAGAAAACACAGAGGGTCGAGAATTGCATTTTTGGGTCCCGACAGAGGTGGTATCAGAGCCATACTGACTGTATGTCTTGACCTTAGTTAGATCGGCCGTCTTAGAGTGTCCAAACTATTTTCTAAAGTAAAAGGAACTTACAAGATCAATTGAATTGCTTAACTCTTCTCATATCTCTCTTGACTCAACTATTGCTGGAATTTCTCCTCTCCCCGCTATTTTTTTAAGTTGTTCTTACCGGCTTGTCTGTCTTGTCAGATGCCTCGTCTTCAGAACTATGGAGAGCGCAAGGGAGGACTTGCCGCTGAACCTTGGAAGTTTTTGCAAGTACTTGGAGGATTCGACCGCCCGATGTACCATGGTAGCACTTGGGTCGTGAACGGCCGAGAACGTGGAGTGATCTGTGCTTAACCATCTGCGCCCGGAAGGACACCAAAGCAAGTCAACTCATGAACATCTCCGCAAGAAGGTTGATTTGGAGCGACGCGATTCAAGAGTCTTCACGCCTCGCCATCCTAAGGATCTGCAACATCTACGCTCGTGAACTTCGAGATACTATCTTTCGCTACCACCCCCGTACCTTTGCATTGGATGTTCATGCACATTACCTGTCTTCAGAAGGAGAAGGCAACGCCACTGTCGTTCATCTTGCCCAGTTTGCCGCTGCCCAGGGGGAATCACTGGAGTTGACCGCCACAGAGCTGGAGTGCGCTTACGAGACCTTACAGAGATCAGAAGAAAGGATCGCCATTCTGGAAGAGACTCTTTATGGTCAGCACGAGCACCAGGAAGATCCTGAAGAGGAAGACCCTAAAGAAGTAGAGCTAGAGGAAGCCGAGGAACCGGTAGAGCCAGAAGAGCCAGAGGATCTAGCAGAGTTAGAGGAGCCAGCTGTGCCTGCACTAGGACCACCTATTCCTGTTGCACCAGCCCCGAGACATCAAGATCAGTTTGTAAGGATGCCAGCTCATTTCTAGGTCTACAGCAGGCGAGAGCACTATCAGAGCAACGGAGGCTATCTCATCGAGTAGTCCGTTCGAGTCTGTTTCAGGCTTAGCCAGTCTTAGGTTTTTGAGACTCGCCCTTTAGGCGGTAGTTTGTGTGCTTAGGTTCGATCTTATTTTCATTTGTGCAAGTATGAGCTGCAGAGGCCCTTAGGCATTTGTTGCAGTCACACTAAGTCCTAAATTAATATAAGTGATTCAATTGAGCTTTCTTGAATTGTGTTTGTTGGGTTTAACCTACCTGCCTAGTTCTAACTCATCGCCCTCGTCCTCCCTAAATCCCTAGCGCTGTCTTAATTCGAGTTTTAGCTTTTGGCAGCCGCCAGCTAAAACTCCAATTTCACCACCGTCGGTGATGCCCCACCCCTGTGGACTGCACCGTCAACATCTCCATCACCATGGCTTTCTCGGGAACCCCTTGGCATCGCTCGGGCGCCACCGAAGCTCATCGTCGGCAAAACCCGATCACCCTCCTTCGCTCCGGTGCCAATTCCGGTGACCCCCAACGTCCCTAAGTGCCAACTCAAGGGTCACTAGGTGCGCAATAGCAAGGGCTACCCAGAGCACTCATTCATCCTTGCCAAGCTGCCACCGTCCGCCGTTGTTAAGCACGTCCCGCACTCGCCGGCGTTAGGCCGACGTGGACGCCTGCATGTGCAGCCAGCGTCAGCATTCTGTACTTGCGTGTCGATCATGTGGCGCCCACTCAGCGCCAGCACATCGCCGCGTGGCCGGTTCACCGCACCCTGGAGTCCAAGACTCGGTAGACTCAGTCCACCGTGAGCCATCTCACTGACATGTGGGCCCCACATGTCATATTTTCTTTTAATTATTTTATTTTTAGAAATTCCTTCGCTGATGCAAGCATTGCGCAATAATCCATTTTTCTTTAGAAAAATAATTCGGAAATTCTGCAAAATCCAATTTAGGGTATTTTCTTTAGATTCAATCTTCCAAAGCCCATATCTTTTGCATCCAAACTCCGATTGAGCCCATTCAAATTTCTAAATTCATATAAATTTAAGAACTATTTATTTATAATTTTTATTTAATTTTTTGAGTTAACTTTACCTCTGTTATTTATTTATTTATTTCATTTACGCGTAGACGTTATTTTCTTCGGGAACTTTTGAAGAAGAAGGAGTGCCTCAAGACCAAGATCAGTACCTAGACCTATTCTAAGGCAAGTTATACCTTTAATCCTATTGAACCCTATTTTAAAAATTATTTGCTTCAATGTATTGTATTTTATTTCAAGTATTTATTTAAATGCTTTTGGGTTTAGTTATTAATCCAAATTGTTATGTCCACCTTGTCTATTGTTATGCCATGATCTTTTGCCACCCTAGGTTGGTTCATTATTGGTTGGTATTATCGTAGCACCAACGTGGGTTGGTTAGATACGACTAGATTGCTTAACCATGCCACGAGTCATCATTTCATGTGAGTTGCAATTATAAACTTGACTAAGTGATTATGGAACTGTGTGAAGAATCTGTGTGTGATGTGTGCTATTACTCGTTGATGGCATGTGTTGCACTTAATCAACAGGGTGGAAAAATATTTAGACTGAGGCAAGTGGTGGATTCTGTGTGATTGGTGGGCTGTGTGCTGGGAATGATAAACTGTGTGACTTAGTTAGAAATTGAAAGTCTTGTCTTGGTCAATTAAGGACTTAACTTTGTACACCATTAAACCGATCCTCACTGTAGAACCACATGCCTGGTGTGGGATGGGCCTAACTTAGTATGTTGTGGAATCTTGCCATTGACAACTCAGGTTTTGATGGGACGGGTAAATTATTACAGTTTATTTGTTTTGAATTATGTTTTCAATCTATTATTGTATTAAATTACAAATGTTTCATTTCTGCAAAATAACCACAGAAGACATTCCTTTGGAATAAGCCATCATCTATAAATTGCATTATGTGGTGTGACTTGTGAGTACGGTTGTGTACTCATCCTTGCTATAATCAATCAACAGAAGTGGTGGAGTCATCGCTTGCTTTTGAAGAGGAGTTCTATGAAGGTGTCGATCGTTAGGATCTTTATCCCAGTCGGTTGCCTGTGGTGAATTGATGGGATTCAACTGAAATTTATTTCTATTCCACTGCTGCTATTTATCTATTGTCAGCCCTGCGTGGTTTAATAAATGTAAACTCGACCATAAGGTCACAACCATTATTTTCTACTCAAATTAGTCCTTTATGCTATTAATCGTCTTGTGTGGATCGATATTCATCTATGTTGACACTGTGTGTACTAGCGTGATCCTGGACTAGTGCAGAATACACAGAGGGTCCAGAATTGCATTTTGGGTCCCGGCAATAACCATGTCAACTTTTAATTTCATGTCTAACGATGAAGCATACCAAAACCAAGTGTTGTCCATAACCGTGGACACGGCTATTCGAAAAGATTATCTCTGCAGAGGTGTACTACATTGCCCACACGACTCGACTAGCCCGTAAGCCACCGGGATGAACACACTTACTATGGTGTGTCGGCCGGGTCGTCGAGATTTGGTACTTTTCGGCAAGAAAGTGGTATTGAGCCAGGTCCCCCTTGCGAGATGAACCCCTAACTTAGTACAAACGACTGATAGCATTTGTTAAGCCGGCTCGCAAGTTATGTTGGATATACCGATGCAATGTAAATAACCAAAATTGGTGCTCCCATGCACACTAGAGAAATTACATCAGCTCCTACAAATAAATGATCGAACACAAATGTCCTCGCATAAACAGAAACCACCTGAGGCCCAACCCATTCAAAACCTTCCCTCTACTTGACCAAGCGGCACCCATATACCGCGAGTGGTAGCACGATATTTACTTAGAACGTAAGTACATGGTTCGGTCCTTAATGGTCCGGACAAAACAACCACAAACTCGAGTCTCATGCATAACAACACCCATCTGGAATATGAGCCTCGCGGAACGCCATTCGGAATTCATTCCAAGTCGAGCATGCCCCTCGGGTTGCATGGCATAGAAGTTGTCCCACCAAGCACTCGCCGCCCCTTCGAGTTGGTAGCCGGCAAAAAGAACTTTCTCAATGCAGAGCATTGAGTGATAGCAATTTTTTTCTCGATGGCCCTGAGCCAATCTTCGGCCTCCATCGGATCCTCAGAACTGGAGCATGTCGGGGGATTGGTTTGCTGAAAGTCAGTGAGTCCTCTGTGTGCGTGATGAGTGCTTGTCCCTCCAGTGGGCCCGGGAGTCGGGGAGGTGTTGCGGGCTATGGCTTCCAGAATCTGCGTTTGATCCATGCGGTTTATTTCAATTTGTGCCAATACCTCCGCCATTGTGGGTGGGAGTGGAAGCACTTCTTCCGATGTACCGCCTTGCTGATTTTGTCGGCGAGGAGGCTCATTTCCCACTCCCGCTACGTAGAACTCATCCGAGGAGCGAGCACGTGGGGGTGGTGACCCTTCTTCTTGTTGTTGTGCCATCGAACGAGTGTTAGGCCCTGCCATCCTATTGTGACAAGGAGGGTTAGAGAAACAGGCTAAAGATATCCTCTTATGAGTGTGGAACGAAATCTGGACAACGGACATATCTTACTTGATTATTAATGCATAATGGTAAATAATGCGCAAAAAATTAACACCTATTGGGGGTACAAGGGCACTATGGCCAGTACAAGATCCAATACTTAAATCAAAGTTTTTTGGTACAATTACATCCATGTAGGCCCCTAGGTGAATGGTAACTACCCAAAACAAAAGTTCTTGCAAAAGAAACACCAAGAGTTCAACAACTACTAACCGATTGCATGAATATAAAGATACATGCTCCCTGGACACATGTCCGGATAGCATACTACTCTAACACTCTACCTATTTTTTCGATCAAAATTCACCAGGAACTCATCCAGAAGGTGATATCCAGGGGATCCTGTATAGCTGGGGTCAAGTGGATTGGTGAGGCGTAGAGAGGATCCTATGACGTGTCCTTCTAGAGGTTCTGGCCTTTGAGCGCGGTGAAAGCCCACAAACATGTGAGCCTGACGTCGCGGTCCATGATTGGGGACTTTCCCTCCCATTTCGAGAAGACGGTACTCCGGTTGCGCAGATGCATATGGGGAGACCTCGTTCTCCCCATAAAGCACGTGCCGGGCTACAAGCCCCATATTGCATAGGGGTTTCAGATGCTCCTGAGCTATGATGAGACGACGCCACGTCTCCCAAAGCTTGTGTAAGGCGCATAGACGCATTTGGTCCATAACGCGAACTAACCTTGTGAGTTGTCGAACATGGGGATCCTCCCCGTATTGAATCCCAGCGAAGGTGTTCACCTCCGCACCATGTGCTTGCATAGGAAAATGGTCGTTCGGTGGCTGACATAACTCCGTTAAGTCATAACGAAGACGACCCATGGCCATACGAGGCACCACTTGCAAAGCCATGGCCTCGAAAGTGCCACGAGCCTAGAACTGGTACAGAATACTCCCCGTAAATTGTCTTGTAATGAGGTGGATCACAGCCGGTAGTCTTCCATTCCTGGTCCTTGATCTCGACGGTAGATGAAGTACATGGGTCGATAGGTGAAGTTCACCCGCCACATCATGTCTCAGAAGCGCCGGCTACCCATCCACATCTTCAGCTTGAGTCTCTTTGACTAGATATTGATGACTCATCTAAGGACAAGAATAGACAAGGTGAGTTTGTTTTGCAAATCAAAACGTGGGTAAGGTGAGAAATGAAAACGTGTGAACGGGTACAGTTATCATGTGAACACGTACAGCTATCATGTGAACGTGTACAACTATCATGTGACGAGTACAACTATCATGTATGTAGGAAGCCGAGGCACCATCCTGTCTAACACGCCCCACAGTCGGAACGTCGCCAAGGCAGACATTCAGACTGGACCTAAATTCGGTGAAGACGAAAGTCTCGCGGACGATGGTCCGGTGATGATGATCTGGCGTGATGACGACGATAGACGGGGCACTCGGAAGGCAGTGGAGGGAGGGTCGTGTCGACGAACGCGCCGCATCACGCCACGACGTCATCGGAAGAGAGGAGACGCCAGAGAGGTCAAAGCCGAGGCGGTGAAGTCCGGAGCCGAGGAACGTCGATAGGTCGGTAGGGCGACGCAAACCGATCTATGATCGGAAAAAAAATAGAGAAAATCCGATTTGAAGATGACTGGGGAAAACTCTAATTGGTAGCCGATCGGATGATCGGTGACACGACTTAAACTATGGATTGTGCAGCCCCCAAGAGAGATCATGGAGATGGGATCATCTCCTAGGGGCGGGGGCGGCAGAAGCTGTGGAGGTGGCGGCTTAGGAGCGGCACCGCTCTGATACCATGTAAGCGAGGAAAGTAACACTATTTTTTATTGTTGAAAATAAAGTACATGAGTTACACATATATAGATTACAACTATCATGTGAACGCGTACAGTTATCATGTGAATGCGTACAACTATTATATGAACACGTATAGCTATCATGTATGTAGGAAGTCGAGGCACCATCATGTCTAACAAATACTAATGAAACCACAAAACATAGAGTGAACTCCCCCTAAACGTGTGCATACACAAATGTGTAATAAAAACATATGCACATATTCAAGTTAGAGTTCAACCTATATTTTGGACCCGAGGAATGCAATAATATATAAGAATATGATGTCAAGTGCATACCTATATTATTTTTATATTTTTATCCAAATAAGACTACACAATAGGCATATCAATAAAGATGTTAGTCTCACATATAGATTTGTTATTAATCGCCAAAATACTCCATTAACTTATAATGTCGAATCTATATTCTTCAAGAATTTCTATTGTACAGTTGTCTTAACTATGAGTCATACATGATCGACATATGGGCCTGCTGAGTGCAATAACTTAGCTACAACAAGGACAGAATGGACCACTTCTATGGGTGGATCTGCAGAGCAGATGGTGCATGAGGCACTTGGCTGCAAACTTCTATAAGTAGTTCCGAAACAAAGACTTGATGAACCTGTTCAAGTGACTGTGCAACTAGAACAAGCAGTAAAAGTTTGACGCACTCTGGAAGATTCTACATGAGCGGACCCAGACGCGCAGAAGGGGGCAGCGAAAAAGACCACTACAAGCACTGACCAGGCCACTAAGTATTGCTACAGCTACTTACAGATGGTTCTAGTGTGGCGAGGAAGACGAGGGTGTAGGTGAAATGCTTCTCCGACTGGATTGATCATAAACCTAAGGAGAAGTGGTCGCTGCTACATGACAGGGGTGGTACTCAATATGGTGTCATTACAACCAATCTAGCAGAGGTGTACAATTGGATCATGTGCGACGTCAGGTACCTCCCTTTGGTTGGTATTGTGGAGGCAACTATCTGCGGTACTATAAATTACTTTGTTGACAGAAAGAATAACGTGTTGCTCGCTATGGCAAATGAAAAATTACTGTACTCCACCATGATCACCAAGTACATGGAAGAGACGAGCAAAAATGGTGAAATGTACCGGGTATTCAAGATGGGTACAAAGGAGCTTCGCTTTGAGATACTGTGCAGGGATAAAGGACACCGTGGGACGAACCGCGAGAGGATCATCCATAAATGCACGCTACATCACGCTAGTTGTGTATGCACTTGCAACAAGTCTCTTCTTCTGTATAGGCCATGCTCACATGTCATGACCGTATGTTCGACGGTAGCGCAGCATCCCGGCCAATACCTCTCTGATTATTTCAACAAGGAGGGAATGATGCAAACCTAGAGTGCAGAGCTGTATGGTTACTGTGTGGTTGGCCATTTCACTAGCCATCCGACCTGGGAATAACTTATCTGGGGCTGCAGACATTGATAGGCTGAAGGGAAAGGTTTGCCGCGACACGTACGGTGTATCAGGAACGATATGGACGAAGCAAAAGTTGGGCGTTGTACAAAGAAGTGCTTCATTTGTAGGGAGGCTGATCACACCTTAAAAAATGCCATACGAGAAATCCACAGGATAAAGGAGACATCGGCAGTCCGAACGGTGCCGTGGAGACCTCATCCGACTGCCCCGCTCGAGGCGGTCGACAGGACAGACGTTGAGGTCATGGCCATGGGAAATGTTCGTCTTGTTGAAATATGTGGTGCTCAATGTATTGCAACATCATTTTAATTTGTCAAAAAACTAGGTGATGACGTTGTGCTGAATGTTTTGTAATATCAATATGATTTGTTGAGAAAATATGCGAGGACGTTGTATTGAATGTCCTGTAATATCATTGTGATTTGTCAGCAAAATATGCGAGGACGTTGTATTGAATGTTCTGTAATATTATTGTGATTTATCCACAAAATATGTGGTAAAAAAATAGACAGTAAAAAAATAGGCAGATGTCCCTGTCGCTATTTCAACTGGCGACAGGGACCCTCCGCATTGTTATAGACTCTGTCGCTATTCTCTAGGCTAGCAACAGGACAATTTCGCTATTTCAAGTAGCGACAGGACAATTTTGTCATTTCAAATGGCGACAGTAGTCTAATTTTATTTTATTTTTCTGACTATTTATTTTTGTAATTTTTTTAAAATTAATATTATTTTTTAAAAAATTCCACCTCGGGCCAATAAAGCTCCGTCCCTACTGCTAGGCGCGATCAAGTAGACTTTGATGTGTTTATTGGGTCTACAAAACACATGATATATAGGCCCTGTTTGGCACAGCTGTGGTTTTCCTAAAAGCGGCTTAGATCTCGTAGGCTTTTCCTTGAAATGGTGAATGGTTGTGCTTTTACGATTTGGTGTTTGGTATGCGCTTTTAGGTAAATTTGTTGCAGCTTCCGAGATATGAAATGTCTGAAATGCTCATGAGGACAGTAATGACTTATTTGATGTCGTTTAACTAAATTAACAATATTAAACGGCATTTAAGAACATTTAACAGTATTTAACAATAAAACTTCATAAAGCATGTGAAAATAATCTGGACTAGAAGATCAGTCCCTTATACATAGTTTAAATTGGCAAGTACTACATACAAAATACTGCATATATCTTCCATCTATCCTATCGTCATGCTACCAAAGCCATTGCAATAGCGTCACGGAGGCCGTTCATATCAACATCATCCATAACAGCTGTATCATCATGTGCGCTGAGGTTAGTGGACATGTCCCCGTCTACATAATCATCATTCCTGTCTGCACGAGCAAAATCATTATCAATCAAAGCACTATCTCGAATAAAATTATGCAAAGCCATTGTTGCAATGATAATTTTCTTTTGCTTGTGCTCATTGTAACTTGGGAAGGCGAACAGGCAAGATTGCTTTAAATACTAGGTATGAGGTGGGTAATTTCTGCGAAGTGCGGGGTATTTTGGAGCATTGGAGGTGGGAAGGCGTGGAAGCACCTCAACACCTGCTTTCGCTTTTGGCTTATATGTATTGACAACTTTGAGCTTCCTGTGAAAGCCAGAAAAAAAACCAACCGTTTGGCACAGCTTTTGACTTTTCTCACCCAAAAGTCAAAGCAGAAGCTGTACCAAACAGAGCCATATGGTGATGGACGGCGCTTCTGAACTTCGATATCGAATTACACTACAACGTAGCGCTGCTCGACAGCCCACCACGCGCCCCCTACGGATCTTAGCGCCCTGATTCCTAAATACAACGCCATGGCCGCCAAACCAACCGGCGATTATCTGTATTTTTTTGCTCGATGCAAAACGTTTTGACTTACTGGTTACAATAGGGGAGCCGACTAGGCTTTATACCCCAGCACACACGCACACATCCAGACCCCATTGGACTCGGCTCAAGCCCTTAAACCGACTCGATCTTGACTCAAACAAAGTGGTAATTTAGAATTTTCTAAACAAAATAATAATAAAAGGAACCGAACCCAACCTTCATGCACGGGTTTTAAACTAATTAAAGAAAGAACCAACTAAAATCAATCTTTAAGCAACGCGGATTACTAAAGTTCCAATCTGAACACTGGTAGAATTTCAGGTCGTGTCCCTTCCGATTTCTTCTCGCTTCTGCGCTCCGCCCACACGTTCCTGGCTGGTTTTTGGTCCTCCACGGCCTGGCTCATCCTTCCCTTCTGGCCCAAGCCATTAACCAACCATCTGGCTCTCTCCCTCCGGTGCTCGTGCACGTGCTGCTCCTATTCTCACATGCACATCTCCATGCACCAAAACAGAACCAGTACGTACGGGTACTTACTTGATGTTTAAATTCAGGAGCTACCATGGCCGGCCCGGCCGTATCACTGGCACCTTCGCTAGCTGCCTGCGTAACACATCATTACCGTCCATAAAACCTGAGTTCATGCAAACCTTAGCATAGTGTGACGGTGTGGCACCTTGTCGTTCTCGTTTATGATCAGAGAACACAAATATTCATTTGTTTTTATTTTCCACTATGATATTTCTGGATTCGAACACGTGAAATATGGGTTGTGAGCCATAAAAGGAATACACTGGTCAATCCATGTATAAATTCATTCTCCAACCAAATACTATCAAAATAAAATGGGGAGCCAACAAAAATGGAACCTTATCAAATTTCAAGTAGTGAATCGAATGAAAGCCAAATCTGATCAAAGCTACCAAAAATTAGGGTATGTATGAGCTTCAAACCAAATAGCCCGCTACTAGGAGTGCAATCGGAGTGGATACGGAAAGATATCACGTATTACGTGTCCTATTCTGCTTTTATTCTTGGAGTCGGAGTCAAGTACGAGTAGTACCTACCAGATACTCATTTCTCCACGTGAGAATTTGCTTTGAAAGACATTGGTCCGTCGGTGGCACATAAATTATTGGGAAAATTTGTTCAGCAGCATTAATTCGTTCAACCGTATTTAAAGGTACGACATTCCGTTGATGACGTAGTGCAAAATAACACGATAAAAGTAAAAAATTATGCTGAATGACATTACTATCAGTTTCCGCGACGTTTAGTCACGTTGGAACCGTTAAAACACGAGTGTACCCTTGAACGTGATGTTACTGAAGTCCTTGACCGCGCACTGCTTGCCCTGCTGACCAGACGACGTGCCGTAGCACCCGTGCGCCGTTCTCGCCGAGGTACGCGAACAACATCTCCCCCTCGCGCACCTCGTACCCGTAGTCGTGGCTCTCCACCACCATGTCCCGCTTCGCCCGTCCGTACTGCATCGCTACCCGTGGCTCGATGCGCATTGCGTCGTACACGGCCGACTTCACCGACGGATCTCCGTGAGCGCCTTCATCGTCGCCTGGCCGCCGTTTTCGCGCACGGTCGAGCTTGCGGACGAGCGTGGCGGCCTCGGATGAGGAGGCGACGGCGAAGGCGGCTGCGGCGGCATTGGAGCGGCCGCCGAGGAGGTCGGCGTAAACGTCGTCGAATCTCAGGAGCGCCAGGAGCGTGCACTGGCGGCCGAGGCGGGGCGCGACTGCAGCGACGCGGTTGAGCGCGTCGAACTTCTCGGCGAGCACGAGCGACAGGAGCCGCGCGTCGTCGCTGGGCACGAGCGCCCGCACGGCGTGGGAGCGAGCGGTAGAGGTTGGCCGCGCGCGACATGGCGTTGGCCACCTCGAATGAACTTGAGGATCACGTGCTTGCGCCGGTGGGAGAGAAGGTAGAAGAGGAGGGTCTTGAGCGGCGAGTGGTTGGGCTCGGCGGGGTCGAGGTAGGAGAGCACGCGGTAGCCGCCGGTGAGGTTGGTGGAGGGCATGAAGGTGCCGGTAAAGAGGCCGATTTTGTCGACGAGCGAGGTGTTGAAGGGCATTGGGAAGGGAAGCAAATTTGCAGGGTCTTATGTGAGGCTCCTCTCTCATCACCGTTGATTCCTTCGGATCATCTCAAAACGGACGGTGGGTGGAGCGGGGCCTCACTTGAGGTCCTCCTGCACTAAATTTATTTCCATTGGGAAGGGGGCGGCGTGGAGGAGTGCCACCATGTCACAAGAGGGGTAAAATGGGCATTACAACTATATATCCTCTCACATCGTATATCCGTTACCATTAAAGGCGACGGAAAATATGATGACAGTGTTATTTTTAAGATTTTATGTTGTTCGCGGTGTTATTTTATACTATATCACCAAAACAATATTATCTCTCTAAATACGATTGAATATGACATTACTGTACCAGTTATCCTAAATTATTCCCACTGTTTGCACCCCTGGCCCCTGCTACCTCCTTTGGACAAGCTCTCCAAGAACCATCCAATTGGGCCATATGCGCAGTTTATCTGTGATTTCAGCATTAAAATGGGTCGAGAAAGGCCTAATCAGATTATGATGGCCTAACCCGCTTAATGGCCCAAGGCTGTTCCGTTAAATAGACCGGGCCGAAAATACTCTCCGATCGATCGTGTTTACTGCTCAGTCACCGGCTCACCGCAGTCGATAAGACTACCATCTCAGCGGCGAGCCGGCGGCCAACACCTCCCGCCACGTGGCGGCCCCCGTGCGGATACGTAATCCTCTCACGTATAAATGTTCACTCACCCCCTCGAGATCCCAGAAATTTCATTTTTCGCTTCGCACAGGCCACCGCTTCTCCCGTTCCCTCCCAAGAACCCACAGGGACAAGAGGGGAGGAAGCCTTGCCTCGCCGGAGATGCTGCCGTCGCCGACCGGGAACATCGCAGGCGACGTCCACTCGGCGCGCGAGATGTTCCACCCCTTCCTCCTCTGACTCCTTGCTGCTGCAAGATTTGATTGGATCTGGGTTGGTGGCGGGGGCGTGAAGGGATGAGCTTTAGCGCCTTGGACGTGGAGGATGGCGGCGGCGCGGTGGCGGAAGGGGAGGAGGAGGTGCGGAGGATGCCGGCCGAGGTGAGCTGGGAGATGCTCGACAAGTCGCGGTTTTTCCTCCTCGGCGCCGCGCTCTTCTCCGGCGTCTCCGCCGCGCTCTACCCGGCCGTTGTTCTAAAGACGCACCTGCAGATCGCGCCGCCGCCACTGGCTGCGGCATCAGCGGCGTCAGCGGCCGCGGCGGCAATCCTCCGGCGCGACGGGCCACGGGGGTTCTACCGCGGCTTCGGCGCGTCCCTCGCTGGCACGGTGCCCGCGCGCGCGCTCTACATGGCCGCGCTCGAGGCCACCAAGAGCGCCGTGGCCTCCGCCGCCGTCCGCCTCGGCGTCGCTGAGCCGGCGGCATCCGCGGCTGCCTCGGCTGCGGGCGGCGTTTCCGCCGCCGTCGCCGCGCAGGTCGTCTGGACCCCCGTCGACGTCGTCAGCCAGCGCCTCATGGTCCAGACCGCCGGCCGCTACCGCGGCGGCGCCGACGCGGTCCGGAAGATTCTCCACGCCGACGGCGTGCCCGGCCTGTACCGCGGCTTCGGCGTCTCCGTACTCACCTACGCGCCCTCCAGCGCCGCGTGGTGGGCATCGTACGCCACGGCGCAGCGCCTCATCTGGCGCTCCATCGACCCCGCCCATCGCGACAACCACGCGTCCGTGATGGCCGTGCAGGGCGCGAGCGCCGCCGCGGCGGGTGGCGCAGCCGCTCTGGTCACCATGCCGCTGGACACCGTCAAGACGCGGCTCCAGGTCATGGACGCCGGGGCCCGGCCGACGTCGCTCGCGGCCGCGGCGCGCGCTCTGGTGCGGGAAGGCGGGTGGGCCGCGTGCTACCGTGGGCTCGGGCCGAGGTGGGCGTCCATGTCGCTATCCGCGGCGTCCATGGTCACCGCCTACGAATTCTTGAAGCGGCTCTCGGCCAAGGAAGGATATCTCTAAATTATGATTAGGCATAGACGCAATAACCTTAGCAACCAAGTGAATGCATGATCCTTGTACATATCTAAGTGTGTGCATTTCTCTTTGATTTCTTCATGAGATCTTAGGATGCAAGATTTTGTTAGGTTTCCACTCTCCTGTGGCGACGACGATGACGATGAAAAATTTGGTGAAACGAATAATCTTCTTACATTTCATGAACTCTTTTGATGGTTTCAGTTGGTGTGCAACTGGATGATGGTTTGATCATCGTATGCTATTGTGCACATCCTGGTTAGTTATTAGCCTGTTGTAGTGCTTTGTCAGTTTGTGTGTGCATGTGTCAGTTGTCATGGAGTTGCTTGTGGGAGCAGGAGGCTGAAGCTGCTGATGTGTGTGATACTTTGAGAGTGAAGTTCTTGCTGGAAAGAGGAGTTTTGAGATATTTTCAGAGCAAAACTGATCTGTTGTTTCTGTAGAAGCGAAACACTTGTGAATTATGATGCCTACTTAAACAGATTCAATAACTGGTGTGAGAATTGAGAATTTGAGATAAGCATGAGATGAAATTTTAGACTTCAAGTTACTGAGAAGACTTCAATATCTAATTTCTCCGATTTCAGACTAGTAGCTTGAGTGGAACGATCAGGACCTCTTTTCTTTAGGAACTCCTAATTGTGAAGATAAAGAAGAGATGAGTCAGTGGTGATGTGCCAGATTCTGACCCCGGAATGCCTAGAATTTGTGATAATCCACCTAGGGTTGCGTGCTAAACTGAAATAAGCAAGCCATTATACGGGCGAAACACGTATGATGACTCCCATGTCAGATCGAGAATTCAAGATTACTACTAGTACTAGCAGGTAAGTGATAGACTAAAGCAGTAAAACCCTTTCTGCCACGTGGGGCCATGCTGAGGTGTACCTGATTCAATTGGACTATCTGCCCATCCCTAGTCACCCCAGTCATTCCGGATTGGGTTTGGTGGTTGCACAGACCTGTACGTGGGACCAGCTAGTAGTAATGGTGATCCAGGATACGGTAGGCACCTATCATCCTTCCATTACCATCAATCAAAGTTTCTGCCTGCCTGCTTATCCCGTTGCGCCATTGCTTGCTTTCTAGACCTCGTCTGCGTACTGTATGTTGCTGTACTTCGTCAGTCGTCATCAGTAGAAACGGCGACCTGTTCTCCTAGAGGATTGCTCCCCACGAGGAGACTGGGCATGTCTCCCCTGTTCAATGGTATGGAATATGTAAACGAATACATGATAAGGTACTGTAGTAATACTGTAGCATAACAGCAGAAAACTGTGGTAGACATGGAACTGTTTCATGCATCATGACAATACTGTAGCAGTTCATCTATGTTATTCTTTCCGCATCAGATGGTTCATATCACCGTAATATTACTGCACTGTACTCCTCTAGAGCGGAACCTGACCTCAGGAGAACACTAGGATATTTCCGGAGACATGGTTACTTAAACTTCTTAACAGAATCATTTTTTTAAAAAAAAAACGGAGCCGCTGTTCTCAGCTGATCAACGGTACGACGAGGAGAGGTGGCGGCGGCGAGCTAGGGTTAGGGTTTTAGCGGAAGCGAAGGGTGGAAGGATCGACCGTCTCGGATACCATGTTGGCGGAGATAATTCACGCAATTGATTGATTGATTGATTGTTCAAGGTACACGAGTTGTACATATATATAGCCGGTCGAGGTCGGTGTGAACACGAGATCTAACCGAACAGTCAAGAGGCCAGTGTGAACACGACATCTATCTAACACATATGATCTGGTCGAGAGCAAATATCGTCCTATCTTACAATAAGACTAGCAAAAAAGAAAACAAAATTCAATTAAGTCAGTTCTTTCGTTTTCATACACCTGGAAATTGATGGCCTGGCCGCCTGGGTCCTACTGTATTCTAACAAACTACCGGGCCATCCAAACCGCTAGTTTGATTACAGCCTTTCTCATCGTCTGGATAACACCAACGGGTATAGGTCCTGGCCGATAGGCTTCCCCACTCCTTCCTTGCCGCTTGTTCGATTGCTTCACAGAGAGCTACTAAGCCATACTCAGTGTCAGTGGTGGGTTCGTATGTTACAAACCCCTGGTCCAACTAAGGATTTCCTACCGGTTACCCTAAGGTTCGGTCACATGCAGAACAGTATATACACATACGTATGTACAATCAGTGGTTAAAACATGTACTCACATTTCGTAAAGTTTAGACCTCCGTTTTCAATTAGACATGTGCTAGTAGACGCATCCAAGGTGTGTGAGTTGGTGGTGCGCGTGAGTGCATGTGTGTCCTCCTTTGTACTTAAAAAAATTGCTTCAACAGAGGAATATACCTCCGGCAGCAATGTCTTCCTTTCTTCATCGGCAAAATGCAAACGTGAAAGATCCCATGTGATTGGGGAAGAAAGTTGGCGGTACGCGCATCCATCGTCAGACCGAGATCAAACGGTGGAACTGGGGAGTCTGGCCAATCCGTTAGCTGAACGTAACGGCGACCTAGGGGCTAGCTGCACCGCCTGCATTTCTCCCATTGCACAGCACCTGGCTGATGAAATCAGGATCCAACCGCGAGGTGACCGATCCGATCAGGCGCGCCATCCTGCACATGCCTCCACCGTTTCTGCTATGCTTTTTTGGCGGCACGTACGATGCGACGCACGCGGAAGACGAGACTGCTCGATCAAAGGTGAGGCAGGACTGCAAGAACAAACTCCCAAAAATTCCTTTATTCTTATCTGGTTCCTTCTCTTTTGCAGCAACAGCTAGTCCTGGGGATCGGCGTCGCATTGCAATCGCCCTTTCTCGATCGATCCGATCGATCGAATGCGAATACTTTAACGGCATCGAAGGCAGGAAAAAAAGAATGAAATGTTCATCGATCCTTCTGATCTTTAGTCACGGTCTCGATCCTTTTGCTTTCTCGTTTTTCGAGACGGGAGGAAGGAAGGCTGGACGTTTCAATTTTCAGCTTCGCCGTGAGTTCACAGCTCAGAGAGGTACAGTTTCGTATTGATGGATCGAGATGGGTTATAGAGTACATCACAGCACCGAAAGGCTAAATTTAATAGAAATACTATATGATATTATACTGTCGGAATAGACGAGGAGGGATACGGTATAGCTCCTACTCTTCTAGCTGCGCAACCCCCCCCCTTCTCTCTCTTTCTCTCTCTCTCCCCTTCGCTGCCTCCCTCCTCCGTCGTCGTCATGCCGGCCATAGCCCCGCACGCCACCTTGCCGCCTACTCCTGCCCCCTCATAACCCTACGGCTAGCCGCCTCGCCGCGCCATTGACTCCGCCTCCCCCACTAATGTTGGCACGGACCGAGATCACAGATGCACTTGAAAACAATCAAAGAACATAAATGAACTCATACAAAAGATAGAAGAAGAACTCATACACAAACACACTTGGGGCAATTTTTCCTGTCTTCTATTCTGCTACTCATCAAAGTAGTACAAGGCTATAAATACTGCACACACGCACTGAGCAATAGCTTGCCCAACCGACACTCACTCGGCCTAGCACTTGCATGCGGCATGTAGCACTACCTGCGCACATTCCCTCCATGCACCCACTAACTCAACTAATGCAGACCTATTCCTTCGTATGCATGATGGCCACTACTCCTTCCATGCAGCAGCAAAATCCCTCACACCTCATTCAACTAAATACAAATACTAAGTCAAGATTAATTTCCAACAATCTCCCCCTAATCTTGACTTCACTTACTTCACAAGCCGAAGTTCGATCTCCTGACGCATCTCTAAGGAGTTTTGTCTTCTTCTTGCTGACAATGCCACTGGTAACAATTTGTCGGCGTCTTTTGCTTACCTCGGCTCCGATTGTCTTTCGCCGGTAGCACAACTAGACAGCGACGGAGACTCTAACTAGTTACACACATGAGAATTTGGACACACCTACAAGAACTCATGCGTATACATATGCATCATGCACTGACTCACCTACATGCATGATCATGACACAAATATACACACGTATGTAACACACCTCCCACGTGCACAAAGAAATAAATGACACATGCAACACTCCTACTATGCCATATACACAAACAACTCCAAAAAATGCAATCGTGCACTAATAATCGTACACGGACTCAACTATATGCAGGAAGGTAAACAAACATGATGAACACTCCTTGTTGGCTTTAAAGCAATACTGGCTCGTCATCAGCGTCCGCTGCAGCAAGAAGAGCCACTGTCTTCTTCGACTCACGGCACTCCCTAGCGAAGTGCTCGTACTCTTGACAGTTGTAGCAAGTCACTTTTGCCTTGCCAAATGCACTGTTCTTCTTGCCAAAGCCGTTGCGCTTCTTGGATCGAGCCTCCCGCTCGGCCTTCGTTAGTAGTAGGCGTTGATCTTCGGCCCCTACACCATAAGATACCCACCATTCTTCATGCACCTTCAAACGGCTGATCAACTCTTCAAATGTCATTGCCTTGAGGTCACCAAATTGCTCGATTGAGGAGACTACCTGTAGAAACTTGGCGGGGTTGCACGAAGAAATTTCCTTACCACGTAGCTCTGCTCCATCTTCTCACCGAGCCCTCGGATTTTGTTGACGATTGTTGTCAACCGGACGGCGAAGTCGTCAACCGACTCTGATTCCGTCCTGCGCAGCACCTCAAACTCTGATTTGAGGGTCTGCACCTTGGCTTCCATCACGCGCTCGACTCCCATATTCATGGTCTTCAACGCCTCCCACGCAGCTTTGGCCATCTCCTTCTCAGCCAGCAGGAAGAGTGTGTCTTCTGAAACACCTTGGTAAATGGTCGCCAATGCCATTTGGTACTTGCATGTGTCGGCGTCGCTGGGGTCGATGGCATCCCATACGCCTTGGACTCTCATGTACACCTTCATCTTCATCGCCCACGCCGCATAGTTGCTCCTCGTGAGCACGGGTAGTGAAGCGACACCGCGGAACTCTCCTTCCTCGGTACACTTGCCAGTGCCGACGCCGCTGCATCAAGGATCTCCATACCTTTTGGCATGATTTTGGGCATAGACCAAACTCTGATACCAAATGTTGGCACAGACCTGGATCACTGATGCACTTGAGAACAATCAAAGAACATAAATGAACTCATACACACTCATGCAAAAGGTAGAAGAAGAAGAACTCATACACAAACACACTTGGGGCAATTTTTTCTGTCTTCTATTCTGCTACTCATCCAAGTAGTACAAGGCTGTAAATACTGCACCCACGCACTAAGCAACAGCTTGCCCAACCGACACTCACTCGGCCTAGCACCTGCATGCGGCATGTAGCACTACCTGCGTTCCCTCCATGCAGCCCACTAACTCAACTAATGCAGACCTATTCCTTCGTATGCATGACGGCCACTACTCCTTCCATGCAACGCAGCAACATCCCCCACACCTCATGCAACTAAATACAAATACTAAGCCAAGATTAATTTCCAACATAGCCACCCCACCCAACCTAACATTTTCTAGGCCCTCGCCTCGTCGTCCCGCCCTCCGCCACCGCCCCGGCCTCCCTCTACAACTAGGAGGCACGGTGAACCCGTTCGGAAGTGGCACCGCCACCACTCCCCACGCCATAGCTCCCCTCATCGGACGTCGTTGTGCCACTCCGTCCTTCTTCATCGTAGGTACATAGAGAGATAGAGTTGAAGGCATAGAATGGTTTGTGGGCTACAATACATTGATCAAACAGTGAGATGCTATCTCGTTGTTTCGGAGAAAAACGCTATAGCATTTTCTAGTCTTTCTCTAAATTTAAACTCACTTTGGTTTTTTCATTGAGTTGCCAAAGCCTATGTTGGAACGAAACAGCGACTAGATGGGGGGAGTGAATAGGAGCACTATCTCTTTTTTCACTTTGATCGGATTCAACACGATTTTTACTCTAATAGCTATGAGAGCTACGAACATCAATATACAAATATAACGAAAGACTTGTATTTAATCCAATCTAAACCCCAAGCACAACAACTAAAAATGCAAAACATGATGATGAACAACACTGGTTATACTGGTGAATAGTGTGGTATTACCGCAGAGTGGTCATACCGGTGAACAGTAGCAGTATTGGCGCACGAACAGGAAAATCAGACCGAAACTAAAATCCAAAATTGGCACAACTTTTGATCCACAACTCCAAATTTCATGAAATTTGAAACATACCTACTCTAATATGTCAGAAACCTATTCCAATCAAAAATCGTGTAGATTATTGCCAAAATACTAACCTTTTTCCGTTTGAGTGAATGTTGCTCCAAAACCAGACCAAAATCAAACTTTGATCCAAAAGCTTGCTTGTGGGTAAAGGATGATCAAGATGACCCTAGATGCATTTTCACATATCATAGCAAGCAAGATCATCACGAGAAACCAAATAAAAACCAAGGGATCGTCAACAATCCAAAAGTCATCAAAGAGAGTGCAAGAACAAGAGGAGACTCATCTTGAGGAATCTTGTTTGGATTGATTTGAGATTGATGATGGTTTACAGCCACTCCATCATGGAGGACAAAAACTCAACTCTTGAGTACGCAATCAATCCAACTCTTAAGAACCCTAACCTCTCCACTTTCCTTTCCTATCCCTAAAACATAAACTAGTGTTTCTAGGTACAAAGGTAGGGAGGTGCACAACAAGCACCCTCCCCTTTTATAGTGGTGGCTGGCTTCTAGAGAGACATCCCAAACGGACACCCGTTAAGCCCACATATCAACGGGTTTCACTCACACACGCATCTCAAACTATCGTCTTCATCTTATCTCGACCAAAACCACTTATCCTTGCGCCGTATTGCGCTGCGGTTTCACCAAAAGCCATCAAGGCGATATTTTAGTGAAATTACCAAAATACCCTTCTTGATCCTTCTCCAAAGACCGAGTCCAATCTTCATGAAGCAATATTATGCTTCACCACGTGTAGGTTGATCAACGGCTCTCTTTATATATGCAAGTCTTTCCCAACCGGCTCCCACCGAAACCACCATAGCACTTGCACCGACCCGTGCGCTTGACATAACCCGTCGCACCGAATATCCCGTTCGGTGATCCTTGACCATTTTACGTCATGCTTGAGTATACTGACTTTACCCATCATCCTCGATCATTCTAGACCTCAGCTCTCCATGTCTAGTCCCGATCATCGTCGTTGTTGACCGCCGTTGACCTCCAAGCCTCTTGCACAATGATAGACCAAGAAATCAATTTCAAAACAAGTTCTTCACAACTTAACCCACCTTAGTCAAAACATGCATCATACAACACATATGCACTAAAAGCCATAAAATTGACCTAACCTATAAACATCGCTGCCAAGCTAGTCATCAAAACAGGATAAAATCGATCATACTGCCATGTGACATCGATATTACCGCACTGTGATAGTACCGCTCACTAAATGCGTTCATACCATTTTTCAGGAGAGAAGAAACTCTCAAAAATATGCACCTTGGAAAAAATGTACCGCCAACTAGAATCCGATCATAATGCACTGCGGTAGTACCGCTTCTCAATTTGCGGTCATACCGCGCTGCGGTAGTACCGCTCCTCAATTACGATCATACTGATTTTCCTCAACTTCGTTGAAAATGAGTGTTTCGACAAACCCTCAACATCATTGTCAATTGCATTATCATCCTAAGATCATGAGCATTTTCGATGATATCCACAATCTACCTCCTTGATGAACACAATGGCAATTTCTCAAAAATAAAACTTCGAGGTTTGAAAATGAAAAATCTCAACGTTTTCGCACAAAAGCACAACTTTCTCCAAAATCAAGAGAACGCAATGGAAATGACCAAGTTGGCTTCAGATTAGCAGAGACAAGTGAGACAGACAAAAGACAGGAAGAAGGCTTTAATTTCCACAAAAAAAACTTAAAAATCTCACTTAAGATCCATATGAAAGAACAATTATTCAATTTGACCTTTGATCGTTGTGAGGGTCCAAGAATTGTAATTCAAGTTTGTAACATCCCTATTTTCTAGGCTTTTAAATAATTTTCAAATTATAAAATTAACCATTTGGTTTTATTGAATTGCTAAAGCTCAACTTGAAATTTACAAATCAAAAATAATTTAATATGAATTATCAAACTTTAATTAATTCAAATCTGGTTTAATTGGGTTTTTGGTATTTAAAGTTAAAAATATTATTGTTTTTTCTTGCCTTTTCTGGAATTTAAAAATGGAATTTCCTTTTTCCAAAAAATTAAAAATAATTTATTTGTATTAAGTTCCAAATAAATCAAGGAATTTTTATGTAATTTTTAGAATTTTTGGACTTTATTTACTATTTTCTAAAAAGTCTTTTGATTTGTTGTACTTTCTTAAATTCAAAAATCATTAAAAATTCTCTTCACTGTTTCGGGCCGAATTCTCCTGGCCCGTTTCTATTCCTCTCGCCTGGCCCTGCTCCATTGGCCCGCATGTCTGCCCTCGTGGTAATCTTCTTCACCGCGTCGGTATGGCGCCCATGCCGCACGATGTCAACGCCGTGCATGGCTTTTGCGCCGACCACCCACCGCTTCACCTGCCGCCATCCTCTCGCGCCCGTGCCATCCCATCGCCCCGTTTCAACTGTGCCCACTGCCGCCACCCATTCCCTTCCTCATGCCCTACCGCCACCCACTCCCTCCCCCATGTCACGCTGTCCCGAGCTCCGCGAAGTCTGCCGTACTCGTCCTCCTCTCTCGGCCATCCCCAAGCCCTATAAAAGGGAGCACTGGGTGCCCCGAGATCCTCTCTACTTTCCCCCTGCACCCACTCTCTCTCACACTCCTAGCTCGCCGTGGTTTGAGTTCCGCCACCGCTGGCCGAGCTTCATTCTGTCGCCCCTAGCACCACCGCTAAACCTCCTCCGCTGCCAACGATTCCACCTCCGGCATCACAAGAACACGGGCCAACCCGTGCGGACCTCCCCTTCAATGGACTCCCATCGGAACATCGCCGTCACCTTCAACCGCCACTGTCACCGCTTTCATCCTCCTCACTGTAGGCCACCCTTAGCATCGCGTCGTCGAGAACATGAGCCTCGTGCCCGCCTCGTTCCCCTCTAGCCGCTGGTGCTTTCGCCTCCGACCAAACGCCGGTGACCCTCGGTCCGTGCGCGCCGCCGCTTTGTCGCCGACGTGGCAGCCCCACGTGGCGCTCTGTTAGTGCCACCTCAGCGACCTTGTCACCCCTTTCACCTACTTGGTAGCCCATATGGCATTTCCATTCTTTTCCAATTGAAAATTAATTCAGCCAAAATCAAAACCCTAGGGCTGATGTCACCATGATGCAATAAACCAATTTTCCTTTACAAAAATAAATCCAAAAATCATGATTATGTTCATTTTATGTGTTTTCAAACTACCAAAGGCCATATCTTCTTTATCCGAACTCCGATTTGAGTGATTCAAATTTCTATATTCATCTAAACTAAGTACCTTTCATTTGGTTCTAGTCTGGTAATTTTTGGATTTTATTTGGTATTTTTATTTATTTGGCATTGCTCGCACGTATAGATTCCAGCTGTTTCAGAAGAATTCTTGGACCCGACAACCGAAGCATCCTAACTCTTCAACGAAGGCAAGTCGTAGACCTTTGACCATGTCGTACCCAATTTATAAAATTATATTGTTTGATATAAACATGCATGGCTAGTTGTATAAAATGGTTTCAGGAATAGTTAATTACCTAATTGCCTTTATGCCACCTTGATAAATTGAGAATGGCATGTACCCTTGAATGACATAAATACTTGGACACCATAGGATGGTTAATTATTAGTTGGACATTTTTGTACTAACAACTTGGGTATCGTTTATGCTTAGCTGGAATTGTGGCACGGCCACTGCTATTAAAAGACGTTGTGCTATGGCAAGGGTTGTCATTTGGTCGGGTTGAAACAAAAATGATTTCATACTCAGTTGAACGATCGTGCAGTAAAGGGGTGCGGGAAGCACATTTGGCATGAGGATGTTTCACCGGAGTAGTATCTAAGGACTTAACTTTGTGCGCCATTAATTTGGGTCATACCATACAACCACAAGTCTATTTATGGGGTGGACCTGGCCAACCAATTAGTGATGATTTGAGTCAGTTCTGCTTGGGTTGATAAGTGGCACAAGAGGGGGCCGGGACGGCGAATCCTTAGCGAGCATAACCGAGTCAAAACGGAGCTTTGTAAAAGCCTTGTGATAGTTTCTCCTTGATTCACATATCTAAGGAACCATGTGTTTTATCAAGGTGATTATCTCTTGTGGGTCATGCTGTACAACCTCTGCGGAGTGTTAAAAATCTATTCGAATAGCCATATACCCGGTTATGGACAATGCCTAGTGATTTCACACGAGGGGTAGATTTTTATAAAAATATTGGAATGGGTTGGTTGGATTGGATGTGAAGTGGACGGGGGTGTTCACTAGTCACTTCAAAGAACTTGATTACTTATATATGAATCTTTTAAACAATGCTTTACAATCTACTAATTGTATTTAATGGCAATACTGCTTTCTGTAAATTAAACATAAAAACACCCTTGTTCAAGCTTTGCATTAATACTACTTGCATACATTTCCCTGCGACTTGCAGAGTACTTTAAAATACTCACAGCTTTGTGCATTTGTTGATCAGCCGCCAAAGAATAAACAGGGAACACCGAGTTCTACGAGGAAGGCTACTTCGAAGACTATGCAAATTAGGTCGCGTCCTTCACTCGATTGCCTATGGCATGTCGAATAGCCTCCACGAGATATTTTGGTTTCCGCTGCAAATTATCTTTTGATGTTAAGCCCTGCGTGGTAATGTCTGTAAGACTTGGTCATAAGGTCCTTTTGCTGCTAATTAACATTACTTTGTCTGCTTCATTATTTTCTTTGTTGTATGGATATGATAACATCGTTGTTGCAACTGTGCGAGCTAGCTACTAATCTAGGACTAGTTCAGAATACACAGAGGGTCTCGTGGTTGCATAACCAGGGTCCGCTGACAAGAGGTGGTATCAAAGCCATATCGACTATAGGACGCAACTATAGTCAGCATGATCGTTTTAGTGAAAGGCTTCAAAATTTTATTTTATAAATCAAACCAACAAGTTTAACATGAATAGTACTCTTCACTCATCTTATTCTAATCTTTCCCCATATCATCCATAAGTTATTTCATCGTATCCCTTCTGAAACTTTGTTTCTGAATTCAAACTGATCCTTCTCATCACAGTAATCTCTACAGGATCAAACTTTGCTTGAAGTCGACCATCCATATAAGTTAGATTAGTGGTGTTGTACCTAAGTTGCCCTTCTCAGTTTTGGTATCGTTAGTCCGTGTAACAGGACCATCGACTTGAGTTTTGTTGCCTCTTAATATCTTTTTGGCTATTTGTTCTTCGGGTTTAACTGACTTTCCCCAGTTAAGTTGCCCCATCTTTCTCCTTTCTTCTCGCTCATCTTCGTGCTTTTCCCTCTCACCTATTATTCTTTCTTCTCCTCATCTATTGATCCTGGGAAGATTTGTGCCACAACAACAAATCAGGGTTTGAGCCTGTTCATGGTAGCCCAAGTGCAGTTGATGAACGCAATGATGCAGAATATGAGCCAAATGATGACTCAACAAAACCAGACCGCTGCTGCTCTAGTCGCCATGCTGAACCAGAACAACCAAGCAGCTGCCATGCCACCGCCGCCACCACCGGCTTTTTCTCAGTCAAGGCTGGTAGAATTTATGAGGACTCATCCACCTACATTCTCCAGCTCCTCCGAGCCATTGGAGTGTTGATCAAAGCTCGCCATTACCCGGTGTGACGACCGTGAGAAAGTTCTTTATGCGGCACACTAGCTGGAAGGCACCACCACGGAATGGTGGGAAAACTACTACGCCCATGAAAACCACCAAAACATCACTTGGACTGAATTTTCAGAAGCTTTCCGCTACTCTCATATTCCTGGTGGAATGGTGGAAATGAAGAAGAACGATTTCCGTGAGCTACAGTAAGGAAACATATCAGTGAGTGAATACCTCAACAAGTTCACTCAACTCTCGCGTTATGCCCAACAGGATATTGCCACGGATGATGCACGTCAGAAGTGTTTCAAGTATGGACTCAATCCCAGTTTAAAGGTGCAAGTTGTTGACAATGACTATGCATATTTTTAGCACCTTGTAAACAAGGCTATGCTCATAGAGAAGTCTCGTCGTGAGCTTGAAGAATATCGCAAGAGGAAGATAATGCAACACGTTGCCCATCAGAATCAACCGCAGAGAGCCAGAATGAATGCGCAGCACCCTGCCCGTGTTCCTCCGGGTGCATTCAGGACACCTACAATAGTACCTCGCCTGGCTACTCCAACTTTTCACAGCCCTGGAAACAACAACACCAACAACAACCAGCAGCCTAGAAACAATAATCATGCCGCAGGAATCACCTACTTCAACTGTCAGCAACTGGGCCATTACACCAGCAATTGTCCCTAGAAGCAAGGTCCCACTCGGTCAGATTCAACTTGGGAGCTACCCCGACTAGAGCACCCATGCCAGGAGCCGAACGTGGAGCACCTTAGATTTCAGCTGCACCAGCCAAGACCCCTCAGCCTTTTGGAACAGTGCCATGTGAACCAAGTCACGGTGGAGGAAGTCCAGACAGCCCCAGACGTCGTGTTAGGTAAGTTCCTAGTAAATTCAGCGCCTGCTATAGTTTTGTTTGATTCTGGAGCTTCGCAATCGTTTGTTTCTTGGATTTTTGCTGCAAAGCATCAGTTACAGGTTTCGACTCTTAAAACTACTTTATTGGTTCAATTTCCTGGTTCAGAGTTGAGTACGAACCAGGGTTGCCCTAAAGTTAAAGTGGTCATAGAAGGGGTAGAATTTCTAGTCGATATCATAATCATAGACACCAAGTCACTAGATATGATTTCGGGTATGGATTGTCTTACTAATCACCAAGCAATTTTGGATTATAGTGGTAGAAGCATCACTTTGGTCAACCCAGTTGGGACCAAGGTAAAATTTTAAGCCTCTACGGAAAAGCATGATGGAGCATTAATTTGCAGTGTCAATGATGTATCTTTGGAAGATATGCCAGTGGTTAGAGAATTTCCTAATGTCTTTCCTGATGACCTACCTAGAATGCCACCAAACAGGGACCTAGAGTTTGTCATCAATATAGTTCCAGGAACTGCACCTATTTCCAAGAGACCCTACTGTTTGCCGGTTGACGACTTAGTCGAGCTGAAGAAGCAGATTGAGGAGATGCAAGATAAAGGATTTGTCCAACCCAGTTCTTCACCTTGGGGAACCCCAGTGATCTTTGTCGCCAAGAAGGATGTTACTCAACGGATGTTGTAACATCCCAAAATTGGTTTGTGTTTCAAATGTAATAAAAATGAGGAGAAATTAAAACTTTTCTCTGACCTTGATTTTTGTAATCAGTTCCATAATTTTTGTAAAGGAATTATGTGAAATCAAAAAATCAAATTGCCATTTGGACACCAACACAAATCTCCTTCATGAAAATCTTGTGCCCAATCTCTGGAAATAATTTTCATTAGGCCTAGGGTTGATGTTTAACACCTCTGAATTATCTCATGATTTTTAGAAATTATTTGATAATTTTTGGAGGCAAGTCAAACTGGTCAAACCCCATTTTCCTCTCTTCTGGAATTTCTGTAGAATAATTCAGTGCATGAAAATCTCTGAAAATTTTATGGAAAGCTCCTCCTGCAGTCAGCAAGCTCCAGTTAAAATTTCATAAATTTTGGAGTTTATTTGCTACCTCAAATAAATCCTCAAAAACTAGATGTTTAAAATTCAAATTCTAAACTGGTTTGCACTGTTCCTCGGGTTCGAACCGGACTCGGGCTCGAGCCACTTGACTCGGTCGAACCAACTAACCGCACCGGCGCGACGCAGTCGGGCGCGGGAGTTGTGAGCCGTTGGATCAGCATCGCACGGTCCAGGATCGAGCGAGCGTTCAATCGCTTAAATCGAACCGATCTATTGCGTACCGCTCGATTTCAATCCAACGGCCGTAGATCGCCTCCTTCCTCCGTCCGGCTCACACAAGAAAGGCCATGGCGCGTCGCAGAGGGAAAAGTCGCGCGTGCCGTCCCTTCCCGGCCGCTTTTCAACGCGTCTTTCTCTGCGCGCATTTATTGCTCGTCGTGCTCCTCCTCAGCGCCCCTCTCCAACCGCTCCGTCGCTCTCGCTCAAGCGGCCGGTTTGACCCGAGCGGGTTATCGCCGTTGCCCTCTGCCATCCCGGCTATTTAAGCTCCTTGGGTTCTCCCTTGGCTTCCTTTAGCCACACCGCAGCTCTAGCTAGCACTCGCAAGCCACTGAGCCATAGATTCTCGGGAGCTCTCGGCGCCATTGACGGTTTTGGAGCTTCGGTGAAGTCGGTCTGTGGGGTCTTCTTCCACAAGTCTTTGCTCCTCTGCTCTCCCTCTACTCATCAAGCTTAACCTCTGCTAATTTGGCTTTTGACAGAGAGGAGCAGCTCAATTTCAGATTTCCCCCTTTTCGGCCGAAATCGTCATTTTTCTTCGCCCGAGCAGCATCGACTCTTCTCGGTGCATCCCTTGCGCCCAGGTAACCCTCTTTAGTCCCTAGTGGCTCGGCACCACTCCGTGGACCGCAATGAGCCATTTCTTTGTTTCGTTTTCGTCACTTTGCGGTCACCTCGGTTCTCTCCGCTTGCCGGCGTTCGACCACCTCATTCTTGCCGCGTACCTTTGGGTGCGCAAGAGTATTAGGGACTCGTTTTAGGCGTTTGCTCGCACCGCGGCCGAGCCGCCGGCGGCGAGCCGTTCTCCTCCGACATTTTGCCGGACCAACAGACGTTGGTTTGAACGTGCGTCATTTTGGACCGTCGATCCTAAGATCTGCGGCTCGGGATCGCGCTGAAAAATTGAGTCTGTCGCGCGCCTCGGTCCGTGGTCCGTTGGATCCAAGATCAACGGCGCAGATCTGAGCGAACGTTCGACCACCGAACCTCGGATTCACGTGAACCGCCGGATCCCGGATCGACGGCTCGCGTGCGCGTGAACGTTCGGACCACCGAACGTTCTGGGCCACGTGAACCGTTGGATCCAGATCCAACGGTTCACGTTTGAGGCTTCGCGCGCGCGCGCGCGTCAGCGCCGGAGTTTGGGCCGTTGGATCCAGGATCAACGTCCCAGGTTCGGCCACGTCGTTTCTCATTTCTGATTTTCCCGAGAGGATTTATTTATCAACTGAAAAATATGATAACTTGTAAAATGCATAACTAATTCATTTCAAATCCTTTTCGGTTGATTCAAATTTTGTTGGGTATGTTTTTAACTCAACTTTAATTTAAAAATGTTTCCAACCTCAGTATAGCTCCAGAAAATTTTGCTAAGGAATAGTAGCATTTTTGATTTATTAAAGCTGAGCAAAATTGTTTTGGCCATATCTTTGGCATTAAGAATCCAAATCAATTGGTTCTTGTTGCTAAATTCATTATAAATCAAGACCTTACTACTGTAAAAATTTTGGAATTTTTGGAGGGAGTTTACTGTTGGGTCTTTGTATTTTATTCGTTCTTATCGATTGCTTTTGCTTTCTCGTTAGGATCCGAAGAGCACACTCATAATATTGTTGATCCTCAGCAACACCCTGACCCACAGCAAGCAGGCAAGATATTTGATCATAAATGTCCCATTACTTTCAAAGTCTAATATCTTGTTTACAAATTATATGTATGCATTGCTTTTGTGTCCAATTATTTTTGCCTGCTTAGAGGTAGCTATTCCTAATGCATTGTTGCCATTAAAATGTTATCCCTGCCACAACCATAAGTTATTATCATCATTTGGTGAATTAGAGCCCGTGATTTAATTATGCTCTTTTACTGTCTTTTGCGATGTCATGCTTAGAAATGCTTAGCTACCGGTAGATTTGGGCGGTTATCGACTTAGTCGATGACCTTGATCACACAAATCATTTTGTTTATTCTTGGTTTAGCACCTTATGCTTTTGTCTTGTAAAAACCGAAAATGAAACAAAATGATTTGACTTGGGCACAATGGCATGTTGGTGTGATTGTTGGGTGTGACAAGGAAAGGTGCCTGTGTCCCTAAGGACCGAAAATGTTGCTTGCGCCATTGATCCAAGTACTTTTGCGTACTAACCACATGAGGGTTATATGGGACCCCTCTTGACGTAGTACTTTGGCGTGTGTTATCTCCGAGTCGCAGGAGGGGTTGTGTGTGTTGTGTGAAACATGATATGTGTTCTCTGTGTTCTTGTGTTGGGTGTGCGGTGGTGGAGATTCCGGTAGGCTCTCCACCTCGAGGAGCATTGTAGTTGTCCAAGGCTTTACTGCGACGGGTAGTTGACCGAGGCTTTACAATGACTCGACACAGCGTATGGGTTTCTATCCATACAGGCGACTCGTAGTTAATACACAATATTGGAAATGTCTCGTAGGACTTAGGCATGTTGGCATACCAAAGGAAGTGTGCTTAATCATGTGGCAAAAGGCGATCGACATGTGGGTAAGATGGTACACCTGCAGGATAAAACTATTCGAATAGCCTCGCCCTAGGTTATGGACACGCTTGGGGATTTCCATGAAGATCTAGACTTCAACAACTGTTTTTGTTTTAAAATTAAAACTTGACATGGTTGGCATGAATGGGTAATTCATGCTATTGTTGTGGTGACTAATGGTTTAGTCACTTCGGACTGCTTTTCTTGTTGTTGATACTTGATTACTACTGTCTTTATCAAATAAAATCAGATTTGTTAAATTGCTTTCAATCTATTACATTATTGCAAATAAAACTTGCTTTATGCTTAAAAACTTGAGTCCTAACTCGCTCCACTTAAATAAGCTTGCATGTAGTTATTGCATAGATCTGTTATCATTCTTATATATCTTAAGTACATTCAAAGTACTCACCCGCTTTTCTTTGGGTTTGCTTTTGTTTGCAGAGGAAGAAGGTGAGCCCCAAGGGCCTCACTTTTGTGAGTTGTCTTTGTGGATTCGACGACTAGCTTTGGCGGTCCGTCGGTTGCCTTGTGGGTTAAAGGCACACCGATTGGCTCTTTTGTTTTATAGCCATCTTATGGCACTTTTGCTTCATTGTTAAATTTCTTTATGTATTTGTCATTTGGCGGTTGGCCTCTCTTTGTAATGACTATCCTTTATTTATGTTATCTTACGGATTGTTGTTTATGTTTGGTTCTATGTGAATGAATGGAATTGATGCATGAACTTTGTAAAGGGTGTGTATCTTGCACTGGGAAGTATACATGTCTCGAGTCTCGGATTATCCGATTTGTGATGCTAGGACCAAGTGGATGGTTAAGCATTACAAGCGGATAAACCGGGTCTCACAAGGTTTGTATCGAGCCATCTTGACCGTAGTAACCCAAGCATGGTCGTCTTTTAGGATATTTTGGAAAATACTATTTTCAAAGTATCAAATGATTTTTGAAAGCTTAAGGAATTCTCAGATTTTATTCCTTACCTATCTTAGCTTTCTCCTCTCATCTTACTCTAATTTGAGTTTTGAAAGTTGTTTTCCTCTCATCTCCTTTTCAAAGATAGTGTTATCGATTAAATGGGTTTTGGGAACCACTGAGTTTGGCAAATTGAAGTTCTTAGGGTTTTGAAGTTTACGGGTGAAGGTTTGGCTAGAGGCTTGGATGCGGAATCAACAAGACGCTTCAATTTCAGACGACAAGCTCAATGGTTTCTGATAGGACCACTGAGCTTAGCAAATTGAAGTGTGCCAGGTTTTGAAGTTTCTAGAATGGAAGACTTCGGCTGGAAGCTTGGATGCGAAATCGCTACAGCAACCTCAATTTCCGGACAGCAAGCTCGATGGTTTCTAATGGGGTAGAAAATGAGAGTTTAATCAACTAAAACTTGTGGGGTTAAAAAGGGTAAGATGTGATACTAGTTGGCTATGTATCTAACACTATTTTCGCTGATGTAGCCTTGGTCTTAAGTGGTATTAGATCTTACCTTGACTTTCCGATTTTTATCTTCTCAAACAATTACTCGTTCATTCAATACGGGTTAGTTGCATTGGGGAGTTGAGCTTTGGTTTTATGATTCCTTGCCGTTTTGGAGTCTTTTGTAAACTGCCTAAGTTTATACACATACTGATTTTGGCTTTCGGTTAGGGTGATATTCCATTCCCCTAGTCGCTAGCTTTTCGCTTTCTTTCGGCTTTTAATCTTTGAGTCTAGTTTTAACCAAAGTTTCTTGTAACAGATGGCCGGACGCCTTTTCGTAGCGGCCAAGGCGATCCACCGGTCGGGGCGAGACCTTCCTCCTCCTCCGACCATGGCCGAGGTCCTTCTTCGATCGAGCGCAACCGTGCGAGAGGGCGGAGGGTTCTTACGGGCGTCATCACGCGCAACACTTCCGCCCTTCCGGTGCTTGAGGATCCGGGCAAGGGGTGGACACCACCGCGTGGGGACTTGCGGAGTTTCTTCGCACTCACCCCTCGTTCTCCAGTCCGAGGACCGCTTGACGCAGACGGTAGCCGTCGTCGGTGGAGCGGAAGCCAGATAGCGCAGCGATGCAGAGCACGAGAAGGCGCTGCTTGCATCGCACCACCGGAGGGTGCGGCTTTGTCTTGGTGGGAGAGCTTTCGCCATGCGGCTGACGGTCACACCGTCACTTGGGAGGAGTTCCGATCGCCTTCCGCCGCTCTCATATTCCTTCCGCAGATGAAGTCAAGAAGAAGGAATTCTTATCGCTCGAGCAAGGGCGTCGTTCGATCCGCGAGTATCTTTACGAGTTCAACCATTTGGCTCGTTATGCTCGGAGGAGGTGGCCACCGATGAGGCCAAGCAAGAGAAGTTCAAGGATGGTTTGTCCGAGGAGCCGCAGGACAAGCTATCCATCGTTGACTTTCCGATTTCCGTGCCTTGGTGGACAAGGCCATCGTTGTTGAGCACGCGGAGAGCACTTGTGGATTCCCGCAGCGCAAGTGGGAGGCCCACAAGTCGGCCAGAGCCGCCTCTTTCCGTCTCGTGTTGGGCGGTCTCGGGGTCCCGTCCTCCGCCTTGAAGACCCGAGGCCGTCGGCACCTATTCTTCGCCTTCGCAGCCGTGCCCCAATCACGTGCACTGCGAGTCGGCCAGAGGCCTCGCGACACCGCGGATGTCACCGCTATACCGCAACAACAAGGGGCATTATGCGAACCAATGCCCCAAGAAGGCGAGAGCCCCTCGTCCTAATGGAGGACGCGGGCCAGGAGGTGGTTCTTCTCAGGACCTGAAGATAGTGCCTACTACCCAAGGCGTGGGTAGTGGTCGAGTCAACCTCATCTCATCGGAGGAGGCACAGGAGGCACCCGACGTCGTGCTGGGTACGCTTTCCGTTAACTATCATTCTGCTATTGTTTTGTTTGATTCAGGAGCATCCCATTCTTTTGTTTCTGAGTCTTTTGCTGCTATTAGTGAGCTCCTCTTTACTCCATTGTTGGTCCCATTGCTCATTCGCTCTCCGGGTTCGGAGTTGAGGGCTGAATCTGAGTGTAGGGATGTCCCAATTGAGATCGAGGGAGTAAGGTTCCTTGCGAACCTTATCCTCCTCCATTCAGCAAGTCTAGATGTAATTCTTGGTATGGATTAGTTGTCTCAGCATAAGGGACAAATCGATTGCGCCAAGAAGTGTGTCTCTCTATCTAGTCCTTCCGTGGCGGGTTAAGCTTTTAGCTAAGGCCGCTAGGTCCGCATCTTTTCGCGCTTGAAGCGAAGCCCGCTCTAGATATTAGTGAAGTCCCCACAGTTCGTGACTTCATTGATATCTTTCCTGAAGATCTTCCCGGGATGCCACCAGTTCGAGACCTCGAGTTTGTCATTGAGTTGGTTCCGATGCGCCCGATTTCAAAGAGGCACTATCGGATGCCACCGAGCGAGTTGGTGGAATTGAAGAAGCAAGCGAATGAGCTGCAAGAGAAAGGTTTCATCCGCCCTAGCTCATCTCCGTGGGGTTGTCCAGCCATCTTCGTAAAGAAGAAGGACAATACTTTGCGCGTATGTGCGTGGATTACCGTCCGCTTAATGAGGTAACGTAAAGAACAAGTATCCATTGCCCGCATTGATGATCTCTTTGATCAATTAACTGGAGCCCGAGTATTCTCCAAGATTGATTTGAGAATGGGATATCATCAAGTTCGGATCGACCGAGGATATTCCAAAGCGGCTTTCTCTACTCGCTATGGCTTGTATGAGTATACCGTCATGTCATTTGGCTTAACCAATGCTCCGCTTTGTTCATGAACCTCATGAATTCGGTATTCATGGAGTATTTGGATAAGTTTGTTGTGGTCTTCATCGATGATATTCTTATCTATTCTAAGAACGACGAGGAACATGATGAGCATCTGAGGCTCGTGTTAGGCAAGCTTCGTGAGCACCAGCTGTATGCAAAGTTCAGTAAGTGCGCGTTCTGGTTGAAGGAAGTGGCCTTCCTGGGTCATGTGCTTTCAGCAGGAGGCGTAGCGGTTGATCCTAGTAAGGTCAGCGATGTTCTTTCTTGGAGTCAGCCTACTTCGGTAACCGAAGTGCGGAGTTTTCTCGGGTTAGCGGGATATTATCGCCGTTTTATCGAGAATTTCTCCAAGATCGCGAAGCCGATGACGGAGTTGCTCAAGAAGGACAAGAAGTTCTTGTGGTCCGATGCTTGTGAGGAAAGCTTCCAAGTACTCAAGAAGCGTTTGACCACCGCTCCCGTCCTCGTTCTTCCCTATATTCATCGAAGCTTCGATATCTTCTGCGATGCTTCTCGTCGAGGACTCGGTTGCGTCCTTATGCAGGAAGGCAAGGTAGTGGCCTATGCATCAAGGCAATTGAGACCTCATGAACTCAACTACCCTACCCATGACTTGGAATTAGCTGCTGTGATTCATGCACTTAAGATTTGGCGACATTACCTAATCGGTAATCGTTGTGAAGTGTATTCGGATCACAAAAGCCTAAAATATTTGTTCACCCAACCAGATCTGAACCTCAGGCAAAAGAGATGGTTGGAGTTGGTCAAAGATTATGACATGGGTATTCACTACCATCCGGGCAAGGCTAATGTCGTTGCCGATGCGCTCAGTCGCAAAGCGCATTGTAATGCCTTGTTGCTCCAGGGATGTCAACCCACCCTTCTGGAGGAATTTCAGCGGCTCAACTTAGGTTTGGTTGAGCGTGGTTCCCTCGCTACCCTGGTTGTGCAACCAACCTTGGTGGATCGGATTAAGATCGCCCAACAATCAGATGTTGGAGTGAACAACATCAAGGAAAATGTCAAGAACGGAACAGCCAAGTGCTTCTCTGAGGATGAGCATGGTGTTGTAAGGTTCGGGCAGCGCCTTGTGGTTCCAAAGGACATGGGACTGCGGGATTTGATTCTCCGCGAGGCCCATGATTCGCCTTTGTCTATCCATCCGGGGCCACAAAGATGTATCAAGATCTCCGCGAGATTTTGGTGGACCCAATGAAGAGGGAGATCGCGAAGTTCGTTGCCGAGTGCGACGTGTGTCGTCGTGTCAAGGCCGAGCATCAGCGTCCAGCAGGCTTGCTTCAGCCTTTGCCTATTCCTGAATGGAAGTGGGATTCGATCGGGATGGATTTTATCACCGGTGCGCCCACGTCACAAAGGGAATGATGCTATCCGGGTAATTATTGATCGATTAACCAAAGTGGCACATTTTCTTCCATCAAGACCAAGCTTCGTGCCGATCGTCTAGCCGAGCTCTACGTCTCGTGATTGTAAGCTTGCATGGTGTGCCAAAGACGATCATTTCTGACCGTGGTTCACTATTTACCTCCCGGTTTTGGAATGGTCTGCAGAAGCTATGGGCACCGTCTTTCTTCGATTCGACATATCATCCTCAAGCGATGGCGGTGAAAAGAGTCAACCAAGTGTTGGAAGACATGCTCCGTGCTTGTGTTGTCTCCTATGGAAAGAATTGGGAGAAATGCTTGCCATTTGCCGAGTTTTCCTACAACAACAGTTTCCAAGCCAGTCTCGGCATGGCACCTTTCGAGGCCTTATACGGGAGAAAGTGCAGAACCCCGTTGAATTGGTCGGAGGCCGCGAAGACCATTCTTTGGCGGACTCGATCGATGAGGCCGAAGTCAAGTCCGGCTTATTCGTGATCGTTTGCGCCTGACTCAATCCGAGCAAAAGAGCTATGCGGATCGCCGTCGTCGTGAGTTGAGCTTTGAGCCTGATGACTTTGTGTATCTCAAAGTCTCTCCTTTGAAGGGCCATCAGCGTTTCGGCGTCAAGGGCAAGTTAGCTCCTCGATATGTCGGTCCTTACCGTGTTATCGAGAAGAAAGGAGCTGTTGCCTATAAGTTGGAATTGCCAGCTGCACTTGAAGGGGTACATGATGTTTTCCATGTGTCCCAACTAAAGAAGTGTCTCCGTGTTCCAACTGAGGAAGCTCCGTTGGAAACTCTCGATGTCCAAGAGGATTTGACCTATCGCGAGCATCCTGTTCGCATACTCGATGAGGCTGAACGAAGAACGAGTAATAAAACCATCAGATTCCTCAAAGTTCAGTGGTCGAACCATTCCGAGGATGAGGCTACTTGAGAAAGGGAGGATCGTCTCCGTGCAGACTACCCATCTTTCTTTACCGAGTGAGTCAAATCTCGGGACGAGATTTTTGTAAGGGGGGGAGGTTTTGTAACATCCCAAAATTGGTTTGTGTTTCAAATGTAATAAAAATGAGGAGAAATTAAAACTTTTCTCTGACCTTGATTTTTGTAATCAGTTCCATAATTTTTGTAAAGGAATTATGTGAAATCAAAAAATCAAATTGCCATTTGGACACCAACACAAATCTCCTTCATGAAAATCTTGTGCCCAATCTCTGGAAATAATTTTCATTAGGCCTAGGGTTGATGTTTAACACCTCTGAATTATCTCATGATTTTTAGAAATTATTTGATAATTTTTGGAGGCAAGTCAAACTGGTCAAACCCCATTTTCCTCTCTTCTGGAATTTCTGTAGAATAATTCAGTGCATGAAAATCTCTGAAAATTTTATGGAAAGCTCCTCCTGCAGTCAGCAAGCTCCAGTTAAAATTTCATAAATTTTGGAGTTTATTTGCTACCTCAAATAAATCCTCAAAAACTAGATGTTTAAAATTCAAATTCTAAACTGGTTTGCACTGTTCCTCGGGTTCGAACCGGACTCGGGCTCGAGCCACTTGACTCTGTCGAACCAACTAACCGCACCGGCGCGACGCAGTCGGGCGCGGGAGTTGTGAGCCGTTGGATCAGCATCGCACGGTCCAGGATCGAGCGAGCGTTGAATCGTTCATCGAACCGATCTATTGCGTAGTTCGATTTCAATCCAACGGTCAGCGCATCGTCTCCTTCCTCCGTCCGGCTCGCGCGTCAGCAAAGGCCATGGCGTGCGCAGAGGGAAAAGTCGCGGCGTGCCGTCCCTTCCCCGGTCGCTTTTCAACGTCTTTCTCTGCGCGCATTTATTGCTCGTCGTGCTCCTCCTCAGCGCGCCCTCTCCAACCGCTCCGTCGCTCTCTCGCTCAAGCGGCGGTTTGACCCGAGCGGTTATCGCCATTGCCCTCTGCCATCCCGGCTATTTAAGCTCCTTGGGTTCTCCCTTGGCTTCCTTTAGCCACACCGCAGCTCTAGCTAGCACTCGCATAAGCCACTGGAGCCATAGATTCTCGGGGAGCTCTCGCCATTAGCGGTTTTGGAGCTTGGTGAAGTCGGTGCGTGGGGTCTTCTTCCACAAGTCTTTGCTCCTCTGCTCTCCCTCTACTCATTGAAGCTTAACCCTCTGCCAATTTGGCTTTTGACAGAGGAGCGACTCAATTTCGATTTCCCCTTTTGGCCGAAATCGCCATTTTTCTTCGCCTCGAGCATCGACTCTTCTCGGTGCATCCCTTGCGCCAGTAACCCTCTTTAGTCCCTAGTGGCTCGGCACCGACTCCGTGGACCGCAATGAGCCATTTCTTTGTTTCGTTTTCGTCACTTTGCGGTCACCTCGGTTCTCTCCGGCTTGTTGGCGTTCGACCACCTCATTAACGCCATGGTACCTTTGGGTGCGCAAGAGTATTAGGGACTCGTTTTAGGCGTTTGCTCGCGCCGCCAAGGCGAGCCGCCGGCGGCGAGCCGTTCTCCTCCGACATTTTTGCCGGACGAAAGCAGACGTTGGTTTGAGCGTCGTCATTTTGGACCGTCGATCCTAAGATCTGCGGCTCGGGATCGCGCTGAAAAATTGAGTCTGTCGCGCGCCTCGGTCCGTGGTCCATTGGATCCAAGATCAACGGCGCAGATCTGAGCGAACGTTCGGACCACCGAACCTCGGATCCACGTGAACCGTCGGATCCCGGATCGGCGGCTCAGCGTGCGGCGTGAACGTTCGGACCACCGAGCGTTACGGGCCACGTGAACCGTTGGATCCAGATCCAACGGTTGACGTTTGAGGCTTCGCGCGCGCGCGCGCGTCAGCGTCGGAGTTTGGGCCGTTGGATCCAGGATCAACGTCCCAGGTTCGGCCACGTCGTTTCTCATTTCTGATTTTCCCGAGAGGATTTATTTATCAACTGAAAAATATGATAACTTGTAAAATGCATAACTAATTCATTTCAAATCCTTTTCGGTTGATTCAAATTTTGTTGGGTATGTTTTTAACTCAACTTTAATTTAAAAATGTTTCCAACCTCAGTATAGCTCCAGAAAATTTTGCTAAGGAATAGTAGCATTTTTGATTTATTAAAGCTGAGCAAAATTGTTTTGGCCATATCTTTGGCATTAAGAATCCAAATCAATTGGTTCTTGTTGCTAAATTCATTATAAATCAAGACCTTACTACTGTAAAAATTTTGGAATTTTTGGAGGGAGTTTACTGTTGGGTCTTTGTATTTTATTCGTTCTTATCGATTGCTTTTGCTTTCTCGTTAGGATTCGAAGAGCACACTCATAATATTGTTGATCCTCAGCAACACCCTGACCCACAGCAAGCAGGCAAGATATTTGATCATAAATGTCCCATTACTTTCAAAGTCTAATATCTTGTTTACAAATTATATGTATGCATTGCTTTTGTGTCCAATTATTTTTGCCCTGTTTAGAGGTAGCTATTCCTAATGCATTGTTGCCATTAAAATGTTATCCCCTGCCACAACCATAAGTTATTATCATCGCTGGTGAATTAGAGCCCGGTGATTTAATTATGCTCTTTTACTGTCTTTTGCGATGTCATGCTTAGAAATGCTTAGCTACCGGTAGATTTGGGCGGTTATCGACTTAGTCGATGACCTTGATCACACAAATCATTTTGTTTATTCTTGGTTTAGCACCTTATGCTTTTGTCTTGTAAAAACCGAAAATGAAACAAAATGATTTGACTTGGGCACAATGGCATGTTGGTGTGATTGTTGGGTGTGACAAGGAAAGGTGCCCAGGTCCCTAAGGACCGAAAATGTTGCTTGCGCCATTGATCCAAGTACTTTTGCGTACTAACCACATGAGGGTTATATGGGACCCCTCTTGACGTAGTACTTTGGCGTGTGTTATCTCCGAGTCGCAGGAGGGGGTTGTGTGTGTTGTGTGAAACATGATATGTGTTCTCTGTGTTCTTGTGTTGGGTGTGCGGTGGTGGAGATTCCGGGTAGGCTCTCCACCTCGAGGAGCATTGTAGTTGTCAAGGCTTTACTGCGACGGGTAGTTGACCGAGGCTTTACAATGACTGACACAACGTATGGGTTTCTATCCATACAGGCGACTCGTGAGTTAATACACAATATTGGAAATGTCTCGTAGGACTTAGCCGTGTTAGGCATACCAAAGGAAGTGTGCTTAATCATGTGGCAAAAAGGCGATCCGACATGTGGGTAAGATGGTACACCTGCAGGATAAAACTATTCGAATAGCCTCGTCTAGGTTATGGACACGCTTGGGGATTTCCATAAGATCTAGACTTCAACAACTGCTTTTGTTTTAAAAATTAAAACTTGACATGGTTGGCATGAATGGGTAATTCATGCTATTGTTGTGGTGACTAATGGTTTAGTCACTTCGGACTGCTTTTCTTGTTGTTGATACTTGATTACTCTTGTCTTTATCAAATAAAATCAGATTTGTTAAATTGCTTTCAATCTATTACATTATTGCAAATAAAACTTGCTTTATGCTTAAAAACTTGAGTCCTAACTTTGCTCCACTTAAATAAGCTTGCATGTAGTTATTGCATAGATCATTATCATTCTTATATATCTTGCAGTACATTCAAAGTACTCACCCGCTTTCTTTGAAATTTGCTTTTGTTTGCAGAGGAAGAAGGTGAGCCCCAAGGGCCTCACTTTTGTGAGTTGTCTTTGTGGATTCGACGACTAGCTTTGGCGGTCGGTCGGTTGCCTTGTGGGTTAAAGGCACACCGATTGGCTCTTTTGTTTTATAGCCATCTTATGGCACTTTTGCTTCATTGTTAAATTTCTTTATGTATTTGTCATTTGGCCGGTTGGCCTCTCTTTTGTAATGACTATCCTTTATTTATGTTATCTTCTGGATTGTTGTTTATGTTTCGGTTCTATATGAATGAATGGAATTGATGCATGAACTTTGTAAAGGGGTGTGTATACTGCACTCTGGGAAGTATACATGTCTCGAGTCTCGGATTATCTGATTTGTGATGCTAGGACCAAGTGGATGGTTAAGCATTACAAGCCGGATAAACCGGGGTCTCACAGATGTGTATGGATTATCGCTCACTCAATGAAGTCACAATCACAAATAAGTACCCTTTGCCCAGGATCG
This sequence comes from Hsuehochloa calcarea, assembly GCA_036346395.1. Lineage (NCBI taxonomy): Eukaryota > Viridiplantae > Streptophyta > Magnoliopsida > Poales > Poaceae > Hsuehochloa > Hsuehochloa calcarea. The sequence goes on along the minus strand of CM070611.1, from coordinate 15,371,332 downwards.
ATAATTTGTTTGACCAGTTAAAGGGAGTCAGAGTGTTCTCCAAGATAGATTTAAGGTCGGGATACCATTTGTTGAAGATTCGCCAGGAGCATATACCCAACATAGCTTTCTCAACCCATTATGGACTGTATGAGTTCACGGTCATGTCTTTTGGATTGACCAATGCCTCCGTTTACTTTATTAACTTGATGAATAAAGTATTCATGGAGTATTTAGATAAGTTCGTCATTGTCTTTATTGATAATATTCTAGTATACTCTAAGAATGAAGAAGAGCATGAAGAGCACCTTCGCTTGGTCTTGAATAAGCTTAGAAATCATCAACTCTATGCTAAATTCGACAAGTGTGAGTTTTAGATGAAAAAGTTACCTTCTTGGGACACGTCATGTCTACGGAAGGAGTTGTCGTCAACCCTAGTAAAGTCAAGGACGTGCTCAATTGGGAGTCACCCAAGTCAGTGCCTCAGATCAAAAGTTTCCTTGGTATGACAGGATACTATCGCCGGTTTATAGAAGAATTCTCCAGAATAACAAGACCCCTCACTCAGCTGTTGAAGAAGGAAAATAAATTTGCTTGGACGCCAAAATGTGAGCAAAGTTTCAAGAATTAAAGAAGCCTTTGACCACCGCTCCAGTGTTGATTTTGTCAGATGTTCGAAAAGATTTTGAGATTTTCTATGATGCATCACGACAAGGACTCGGTTGTGTCCTGATGAAAGGAAGGAAGGTAGTAGCATATGCTTCACGTCAATTGAAGCCTCATGAAGCAAATTACCCCACTCACAATTTAGAATTAGCTGCCGTAGTGCATGCTTTAAAGATATGGCGTCATTACTTCATTGGTAACCACTGTGAAGTTTGTAATGATCATAAGAGCTTGAAGTACATTTTCACTCAAGCTGATCTTAATATGAGGCAAGGAAATTGGTTGGAGTTGATCAAAGATTACAATATTGGAATCCATTATCATCCAGGTAATGTCGTAGCCGATGCTTTAAGTAGAAAGGTCTACTACAATACTCTGATGATCAAGGAAAGTTAGCCAGCACTGCATGAAAAATTTCAGAAGCTCAAGCTTGAGTTGGTTGAAGAAGGTTACTTAGCTACTCTGGAAGTGCAACTGACTCTTCAAGATCAAATCAAGAAAGATCAGGTAGAAGATGCATATATCAAGGAGATCAAGAGAAACATGAAGAATGGTAAATTCCTAAGATTTTCACAAGATGAGCAAGGGACCATTTGGTTTGATAAGCGTATTTGTGTACCAGACCAGAAAGAGCTTAAGCAGTAGATACTCAAGGAAGCATATGAAACCTTGTATTCCATTCACCCCGGAAGCACTAAGATGTATCAAGATCTCAAGGAGTTTTATTGGTGGCCTAGCATGAAGCGTGAGATTGCTGAGTATGTAGAATAATGTGAACTTTGCCAGCGAGTTAAAGCCGAGCATCAGAGGCCTGCTGGACTCTTGCAACCATTGAACATACCTGAATGGAAATGGGAAGAAATTGGCATGAACTTTATCAACAGTCTGCCAATAACAAGAGCTGGATATGACTCTATCTAGATAATTGTAGATCGTCTAACAAAAGTTGCTCACTTCATCCCAGTCAAGACCACCTACTCAAGAGACATACTTTCAGAATTGTATATGGTAAAGATAGTATGTCAGCATGGGGTACCAAAGAAGATCGTATCGGATCAAGGATCCCAGTTTACCTCAAGATTCTAACCTGCACAGCGTTTTGGGCACTAATTTAAATTTTAGTATAGTTACCATCCTCAGACATATGGTCAAACATAAAGAGTAAATTAGATCCTAGAAGACATGTTGAGAGCCTGCACTCTAGGGAACCAGACCAGCTGGGATCAAATACTACTTTATACAGAGTTTTCATACAACAACATTATAATCAAATTTGCATATCCCCATTCGAAGCTCTTTACAGAAGAAAGTGACGTGCTTGGGCCACATATTCTAAAGAAGGCTGAAGATCAAGTTCAGTCAATCAAGAGAAAAGTTGAAAACAGCACAAACCCGACATAAAAGTTATGCTAATAACCGTTAGAGGGATTTAGCTTCGCACCTGGAGATCATGTGTATCGAAGGTTTCACCTCTCAAAGGAATGCGTCGCTTCAGAGTAAGTGGGAAGCTCGCACCTCGATACATCGGACCCTTTCCAATTCTAGTCAGAAGAGAAGAAATTGCTTACAAATTGAAGCTCTCGCCCCAGTTGTCCGATGTGCATGATGTCTTCCATGTGTCTCAATTGAAGAAATGCCTACGTGTACGAAAGAGCAGATGTCATTAGAAGCAGTTGACCTGCATGAAGATCTCACTTACAAGGAGCAACTCATCAAGATTTTCGAAGTGGTAGAGCAAGTAACAAGAAATAAGATCATCTATTTATGCAAAGTTCAATGGAGCAATCACACTAAAGAAGAAGCCAACTGGGAGAGTGAAGAGGATCTAAAGGCCGAGTTTCCGTACCTATTCTCCAGTCAGCGTGAATCTCGGTGTCGAGATTCCCTTTAATGGGTATAGGATTGGAACAACCCAATTTTCTGGGTTTTTTGTAAATTTTCAAAATTTAAAATTAACCATTTGGTTTTATTGAATTGCTAAAGCTTAACATGAAATTTAGAAATCAAAAAAATTAATATGAATTAATCAAACTTCAATTAATTCAAATTTGGTTTAATTAGGGTTTTGGCATTTAAAGTGAAAAATATTTTTCTTGGATTTTCTGGAATTTAAAAATGGGTTTTCCTTTTCCCAAAAATAAAAATAATTTATTTGCAAAATTAAAAGATAAATTAAAGTTGTAAATAATTTTATTAAGTTCCAAATAATTCAATGAATTTATGTGTATTTTTCTAAAAATTTTGGACTTTATTTACTATTTTCTAAAAAGCCTTTTGATTTGTTGTATTTTTGAAATTCAAAAATCATTAAAAATTCCCTTTACTATTTCGAGCCGAATTCTCCCCACTGGTTCCTATTCCTCTCACCCGGCCCAGCTCGCCGGCCCACTCCACCGCGCTTGCCCGCTCCCGCGCCCTCCTCTCGCCCTGCTGACTGGAGGAGCATGCCTGTCAGTCCTCCTGGTCATCTTCTTCGCCGCCTTGATGGCGCCCATGCCATGTGGCCAGTCACAACGTCTGACTTTTATGCTGCCACCGCCACTTCACCTGCCGCCGTCCTCTCACGCTCGTGTTGTCCAATCACCCCGTCTCCGCCGCGCCTGATGCCGCCACCCAGTCCCTTCCCCATGCCCTGCCGCTACCCACTTCGTCCCCCATGCCGCACCAGTCCCGAGCTTAGTGAAGTCTGCCGCACCCATCCTCCTCTCTCGGCCATCCCCGAGCCCTATAAAAGGGAGCACAAGGTGCCCCGAGAGCTCCTCTCTCTTTCCCCCCGCTCCCCTCTCTCTTGCGCTCTCCTAGCTCGTCGTGGTTTGAGTTCTGCCGCCGCCGATCGAGCTTCACGCTGCCGCCCCAAGTGCTGCCGCTTAACCTCCTCCGCCGCCAATGACTCCACCTTGACATCGCAAGAACACAGGACACCCTGTGCGCACCTCCCCTTCACCGAATCCCACCATTACATCGCTGTCGCCTTCAACCACCGCCGTCGTCGCCGCTTCATCCTCCTCACCGTCGGCCATCCCTTGGCATCGCGTCGTCGAGACCGTGAGCCTCGTGCTCACCTCATTTCACTCTAGCTGCCGGTGCTTTCGCTGCCAACTCCCGACCAAACGCAGAGCGACCCTCGGTCCGTGCGTGCCGCCGCTTCGTCGCCGACGTGGTAGCCCCACGTGGCGCTCCGTTAGCGCCACCTCAGTGCCTTGTCACCCCTTTCGCCTACGTGGCAGCCCATGTGGCATTTCCATTCTTTTCCCCTTGAAAATTAATTCAGCTGAAATCAAAACCCCAGGGCTGATGTCAGCATGGCGCAATAAACCAATTTTCCTTTACAAAAATAAATCTGAAATTCCAAAAATCCTTATTTTCTTCATTTTATGTGTTTTCAAAATTCCAAAGGCATATCTTCTTCATCCAAACTCCGATTTGAGTGATTCACATTTTTATATTCATCTAAATTCAGTATCTTTCATTTGGATCTAGTTTGGTAATTTTTGGATTTTATTTGTTACTATTTTATTTATTTTGCTTTGTTCGCACGTATAGACTCCGGTGTTTCAAAAGAATACTTGGACCCGACAACCGAAGCATCCCAACTCTTCAACGAAGCCATGTCGTAGACCTTTGACCATGTCGCACCCAATTTATAAAATTATATTGTTTGATATAAACATGCATAGCTAGTTGTATAAAAATAGTTTTGGGAATAGTTAATTACCTAATGTCTTTATGCCTCCATGATAAATTGAGAATGGCATATACCCTTGAATGACATAAATCCATGGACACCATATTATGGTTAATTATTAGTTGGGCATTCTTGTACTACCAACTTGGGTATCGTTTATGCTTAGTCATGCTTTAGTTGCGATGAAATCCATGACTACATGCTCTTATGAATAAACATGACTTAATGAATTATGGAATTGTGGCGCGGCCACTGCTATTAAAAGATGTTGTGCCTTGGCAAGGGTTGCCATGTGGTCGGATTGAAACAAAAATGATTTCATACGCAGGTGAACGATCGTGTAGTAAAGGGGTGTAGGAAGCACATTTTGGATGAGGATGTTTCACCCGAGTAGTCTCTAAGGACTTAACTTGGTGCGCCATTGATCTGGGCCATACCCGTACAACCACAAGTCTATTTATGGGGTGGACCTGGCCAAATAATTAGCGATGATTTGAGTTAATTTTGTTTGAGTTGACAAGTGGCGCAAGAGGGGCGGCGGCAATCCTTAGCGAGCAAAACCGAAACAAAACAGAGCTTTGTAAAAGCCTTGTAATAGTCTCTCCTAAATTCATATGTCTAAGGAACCATGTGTTTTATCAAAATGGTTATCTCTTGTGGGTCAAGCTGTACAACCTCTGCAGAGTGTTAAAAATCTATTCAAATAGTTGTGTCCCCGGTTATGGACAATGCCTAGTGATTTCACACGAGGGGTAGATTTTCATAAAAATATCGGAATGGGTTGGTTGGATTGGAGGGAAGTGGTGTTCACTAGTCGCTTCAAAGAACTTGATTACTTATGTATGAATATTTAATTTAAACAACACTTTGCAATCTACTTATTGTATTTAATGGCAATGCTACTTTCTGCAAATTAAACATAAAGCCATCTTTGTTCAAGCATTGCATGAATACTATTTGTATACATTTCCCTACGACTTGTTGAGTACTTTAAAGTACTCAAGTCTTTGCACCTTTTATTGTTCAGTTACCGAAGAAGAACCAGAGAACACCGAGTTCTACGAGGAAGACTACATCGAAGACTATGCGAATTAAGTCACGTCCTCCACTCGATTGCCTATGGGCATGTCGAATGGCCTCCATGAGATATTTTGGTTCCCGCTGCAAGTTATCTTTTGCTGTTTAGCCCTGCGTGGTAAGCTCTGTAAGACTTGGCCATAAGGTTCTTTTGCTACTAATTAATATTACTTTATTTGCTTCATTAGTTTCTTCGTTGTATGGATATGATAACATCTTCGTTGCAACTGTGCGAGATAGCTACTAATCTGGGACTAGTTCGGAATACACAGATGGTCTCGGGGTTGCATACAGGTGGTCTCAACAAAAGTTCAAAAATAACAATAAGATCATAAAATGCAAATTAGATGCTTCCCCTCACCATGATCATCATTTCTCAAAAAATTCTCATTTTCTCCCTTTTTCTTCATCTAGCTCCCCTTTTAACATTTTTTATGTATCTTCTCCCCTTTGACAATGGAGTCATCAAGAAATCATGCTTTCGTCTCATCCAAAGATGACAAATGCATAAATAAGGAAAAAGCATAAGAAGGAGCATACATGAAATGCAATAGAGTGGCTTCATATTTGTATTTTTCTCATTTTTGTAGTACAAGAAGCTTTGAAGATTACCCAAAAGAATAAGCTAACATTTCTACTATCACCCAATACACATCAAGGATGAAGATGCTAGTAAGATCATGTTAATACATATATATCAAACCTAAACTAGAGAGCTCAAGATGAAGTGATAAAATTTTCACAAGCATCACATCTAGTAGAGAGAACCTCATAGGATTGAGGTACCTCATCGATGTCATCAACATCGACGGAGTCGGCCATGAAGCACATGCTGGTGAAGTCCTTTGCCTCCCCTTTCTTCTTCATTGAGGGAGTTCCTCCTTGTCATCCTCGCTCCCGGAGTCCACGTCGCTCATGGATTGCTCTCCAAAAGCGGCAAGAACCCGATGAGCGGCCTTCATGAGCTTGGCAGCATCAAACTTAGACTTGTTCCCTTAAGACTTTCTCCAAGCTATCTTTTCCTCCTTGTGGTTGCCCTTCCCTTTCAGCTTGGGGTAGTTTGCCCAGATGTGGTAGAGCTCTCCACACTCATAGCATGTCACAGGACCGCCTCTCTTCTTGTTTCTCATATTGTTATAGACACATGTGAACTTTTTGGCTAGGAGGGCTAACTCAGGTTCAGGGATAGTCTCAAGTTATTCTTCATGGATTGCAGATAAGCAAGCAAGTAAAAAATCCAAAGTAAGATTCAGAAGAGCCATCAAAAGTTCTCTTGAGAGAGTTTGCTACTAAAGTCATACTCTTCTTCTTAGGATGACCAACCCTTTTGATCTCATGAGTCTTGAGCTTGCTATAGAGTAACTCTAAAGTAATTTTAGAGAGATTGACATTCTCTTTAATGGCAGTAGCCTTCATCTCCCACTCCTTGGTGTTGATTGCAGCCAAGAGATGGGTAGCATTCTCAGACTGGGAATACTCGATGTCGACCGCTCTCAACAGATTGAGCACCTTGTTGAAGAAAGTGAATACGTCATCGATGCTCTCTCCAAGACGCATCTCAAACTTGTTGTATTCTCGCTTGAACATCTTTTGACGTACTTGATTGATTTGGGACGAACCTCATGGTAAGTTTCGAGGGTGTGCCAAATCTCATGTGTGGTCTCGATGTGACGAATACTATCATACTCCTGTCTATCAAGTCCAACATATTGGAGGTTCTTTGCCTTATAGTTGTTAGCCAAGAGGACTATTGAAGCCGGAGTAGCAACCTCGGGCAAAATGAGCGGGACTCGAACAACCTCCCATATGGCTTGACCTTCGCTCTGAAGGTAGACACGCATGTGATTCTTCCAATAGGCATAGTCAAGCACATCGAAGACATGCGGCTTGGTGGAGTACTTCTCCATCGTTAAGTTCAGTAACTGGTTAAGATCAAGAATAAACTAACCGGGCTCTGATACCACTTGTTGAACCGAAACGACGACTAGAGGGGGCGAATAGGAGCACTATCTCTTTTCACTTTGATCAGATTCAACACAATTTTTACTCCAATAGCTATGAGAGCTACGAAGATCAATATACAAGCGTGGTGGAAGACTTGTATTGAATCCTAGCCAAACCCCCAACCACAACAACCAAAAACGCAAAAATGCGCTGCTGAACAGTGTTTGTGAATAGTATTAATGAATAGTCCCAGTTATGCCTTTGAACAGTCACGGTATTACCGTAGAGTGGTGATATCATGAATAGTAGTGGTATTGCCAGATGAACAGTAAAAACAGCACGATGAACAAGAAAATCAGCTCGAAACCAAAATCCAAAATTGCACAACTTTTGATCCACAACTCTAAATTTCATGAAATTTGAAACATATCTACTCTAGGATATCAGAAACCTATTCCAATCAATGATCATGTAGATTATTACCAAAGTTCTGACCTTTTTCGTTTGAGTGGATGTTACTCCAAAACCAGACTAAAATCAAACTTTAATCCAAAAGCTTGCTTGTGGGTAAAGGATGATCAAGATGATCCTAGATGCATTCCCGCATGTCATAGCAAGCAAGATCACCACAAGAAACTAAATAAAACCAAGGGATCATCAAAAATCCAAAAGTCATCAAAGAGAGGGCAAGAACAAGAGGAGACTCATCTTGAGGAATCTTGTTTGGATTAATTTGAGATTGATGATGGTTTACAGCTCACTCCATCATGGAGGACAAAAACTCAACTCTTGAGTACACAATCAATCCAACTCTTAAGAACCCTAACATCTCCACTTTCCTCTCCTATCCCTAAAACACAAACTAGTGTTTCGAGGTACAAAGGTAGGGAGGTGCACAACCTGCATCCTCCCTTTTTATAGTGGAGGCTGCCTTCTAGAGAGACATCCAAAACAGACACCTGTTAAGCCCACACACAAACGGGTTTCACTCATGCACGCATCTCAAACCGCCGTCTTCATCTTCTCTTGACCAAAATCATCTCTCCTTACGCCGTCTTGCGCTGCGGTTTCGCCAAAAGCCATCAAGACGATATTTTGGTGAAATTACCAAAATACCCCTTCTTGATCCTTCTCTGAAGACCGAGTCCAATCTTCATGAAGCAATCTCATGCTTCGCCACATGTAGGTTTATCAACGGATCTCTTCGTATCGATAAGTCTCTCTAATCCAGGTCCCACCGAACCACCATAGCACTTCCACCGACCCCCACAACGCTTGATGCAAACCGTCGCACCGAACTTTCCATTCGATGATTCTTGTCCATTTTGTGTCATGCTAGAGTCTACTGACTTCACCCGGCATCCTCGATCATTCTAGACCTCATCTCTCCATGCTTAGTATCGATCATCCTCGCCGTTGACCTCCAAGCCTCCTACACAACAATAGACTAAGAAATCATTTCCGGAAAATATTCTTCGCAACTTAACCAACGTTAGTCAGAACATGCATCATGCAACATATATGCACTAAAACCCATGAAATGGACCTAACCTACAAACATCACCGCCAAGCTGGCCAACGAAATAGGATAAAATCGATCATATAGCCATGTAACATCAGTATTACCGCACTACATTAGTACCACTCACAAAATACGGTCATACCGTGTTTTAGGAGAGAAGAAACTCTAAAAATATGCGCTTTGGAAAAAAAACGTACCACCAACTAGAATCCGGTCAGACCGCGCTGCGGTAGTACCACTTCTCAATTTGTGGTCATACTACGCTATGATAGTACCACTGCTCAATTGCGGTCATACCGATTTTCCTAAACTTCGCGAAAACGAGTGTTTTGACAAACCCTTAACACCATTGTCAATTGTATCATCATCCTAAGATCGTGAGCATATCCCCATGATATCCACAGCTTAAGCTGAGGTGATATAGGGATAGGCTCATTGTATTTGGGAATTTTTCTATTGGGATTAATCAGAAAAAACGGGTCATGTGTAATGAGAACTCTTAACGTAGAAAAATATTCTCCTTTTTGTGAGGTTAAATATCAAGTTATCAACTACTGAATCCAATGTTATCAGTATCACGATTCTAATAGTAAGATCTTGTGGTAGTGCGATCCTACGGGGCCATTATGATACCGATCCTGCTAAGGATTGGTATTAAGAAGAACTATATAAAATAGTGGTCAAAACATTGTAATTTTTAAAACTGTTATATTCTACGACACAAAAACGAACCTGCCTAGGATGCCGATACTGACAACCTTGATGGATCAGGTCACAGGTCAGAAGCATAAAATGGGCAATTTAGGGATCTTTTATTAAAATAATTGGTGCCCTATAGTTCTAAACTGCATTGCCTACATCTCATTAAATAGTACACAGTTCAACACAGTAATATTTATTCTACTATCTTAAGGCTAGTTCTGCTTTACGTAGTCCCTTGCAAGAAGAGGGTACTAGAAACCTAGAAGTGATTTTCCATGTGTAATGTCACTAATATCAGAGATCAACAGAAGATGGCTCTATATGTGGGCTATACTCAAGTTTCTTCCTTCGACATGCATTTAAGACTGCGGCTTTGCTAATTTGTTTGGGCCGCGGCTCAGGAGAGGCCTCCTTGTGGCCGGCCAAGTGGGGGGGTGCCCCCCCCCCTCAAAACCCTAGTGCCCCACCCCTTTCCCCCTTTTCCCCCTTTCCTCCCCCTACCAGCCGCCGGCTCTCCCCACCCTCCCCCTGTGCCAGATTGGTTCGTTATATTTGGGTAAGTTCTGTATATTTTCTGATCTGTCCACCTTTTAGAAAGTTGTAGCCCTTGATCTTAGCTTTCTTTTGGAACTGAGATCACCTGGTTTGGAGTTACGGTTTAGGAGATATGTCCATTTTTGTACGACTGGTCAGGAGAGCTGACGAGATTTGGCAGTCTGCATGTCAAGTCAGATTATATTTTTTTGAGCCCGAATCTGAAGAGCCACCCAAAACGAAAGTTGTAGCCATTCCAGTAAGATTTCAGGATTGATAAAGAACATATTTTTTAGACGTGCGAATCAAAAGTTATTGAATTTTTCCCGTCGCTGTTGTCTGATTGTCAGACTGAGGGAACAACAAACTTCATCAGAACATTAAGATTATTAGAAGGCTGAATCAGGAGTCTTACCCAACTAGGTTATTGTAGTCTGTTTAATAATATTTCCAAATTGATAAAGATCATCTCAATTGGATCTGTAGAGTGAAAGTTATGCCATGTTGTTTACTGCTATCTTTGTATTACGGATAGATGTCATCAATGGTTTTCAACGGTTGTTTAGACCACTAGTTTGGCCGAATCAAAGAACCCCACCAACTAGAGTTTCGTAGACTGTTACGTTAAGAATATTTGAGCACTGGTTTCAAGTCATTCGGAGTTACATATATTTAATTACGATTTTTCTCGTACTGCTGTCCCGGGAAGCATTATGCTAGACTGCCGGGAAATTTGGGTAGAACCTCTCTTTGAGTCATAGGTCTTGAGGAGTTGTATTAAGGGGTGTAAACGAGTCCAGCATTCATCGTATTTATTGTTACCGCTATGCTTGTGTAGGAGGCGGAGTTCGAGTAGAGACACCAATTTTGCTTCCTTGTGTGCCGTAGCGGGAAGGAAAGAAGCAGACAAGTGCATCTATATTGTGGTTGATATCGATTGTTCCATATGATGACTCATGGTAACTTGTGCTTGTTCGATCGCTGATTTATGGTGATATGTACTTGTTCATGATGGCATGATTTACCAAGATTCGATTATTGTTATTTTATTGTTCATCATGTGCACTCATGAGCATAAGTTGTGAACTTGCGACACCCACGGAGTGGGTAGTGATTATAAGACCCACCATTCTAAAGTGGGCAATATGGATCCCGGTTGACTTGTTCTCAAGCGGGCTTTGGATCCAGCGTTTTGTAGAACGCGGGCATAAGTGAACACCGACGGTGTTCACTCGCTATCTGCATATGAGCAAAAGTGAAGAGCATGTGCATTCATTCATTCATTCATATGTTGATTTGATTCATGATGTTGATACACTGTTGGATAATGAATGATTTTGTTATGTTTTGTAGCATTGCACTTGCTGAGTCTTGGACTTACCCTTGCCGTGTTGTTTTTAGGTACATCGTTTGTGGGCGGCATGCATGGGCGGGAGTAGAAATTATTATGGTTGCACAGCGCACGAATAAAGTTGAAAAAATATTTAAGTCATACCGCAATTTTGAAATGTCTTATGTGAGGCTTACTTCTTTACGTCCTATGTTGTAGTCAACCTACTTTTGAGATTGATAGCGTTTTATGGTTGTTTCTTTCATGAACATGTTTAGTACGCGCGTTTGGATATTTGCTTATTATTGTTGTTATTTGCACGAATGTCCGGATAGTTCGATTTACAAAGGAGATCTGTGCCGAAATTTATTGTAGTGTCTTAGATTTGTATTTGTTATATTGTTATTTAGTAGCATTCCAGGCTCATGTTAGGTCAGGTGTTACAGATTAATATCGAGCGAGTTTAGGTCCGTGGTAGCTAGAAAAGAAAAAAATTAAATTGACACCTTGTGCACGATGGGATGGGAATGGGCAAAGCATTGCATTCACGTTTACGTTATATCATATTGATGATTCTTGATACTAATTGAGTATGATTGCTTATTTATCGATTATATGATGGTCTGTAAGGGAATAATCGTTGTCGAGAGGTAAAGTTTGGTTGTGGTCATGGGCATAGTCAAAGTGTGCCACTGTTGGTGGTATGGGATTAGCAATGGTTTCCCTCGAGTAACTTAGTTACCAAGGTTGGAGATGATCTCTTAGAGAAGTTTTTGTCTTCCTTGATTCTGTACCTGGTGTTCTAGTTGTAGCTTTTGCGGTTGATGGACTTTTCTTGGATGGTGGTTACAATGCCGTTGACGGGATTCAAGTGGTCTCTATTGGTTCTTTTAAATAAATATTATTCTTTCCTTTGTTGAGATACTTTTGGCTACTTGTGAGCGTTGTTGTTACGCAAGGTTGGTTTCTTCATGGGAGTTTTGTCTTCTTGTTGTGAAGCACGGCTCGCTTATTAAGCAGGCATTTTGGGTAGAAAAATATATATTTTACAAGTCCTTTAATATGTGAAGTTTCGGTCCATGCACTCTCTTTTAGGGGTGTTGGACCGTAAAAGCGACTAGAGGGGGGGGTGAATAGGAGCACGCTCACTTTTTCACAAATTATGAACTCAATACAATTTCACTCCAAGTAGCTATTAGAAAGCTATGAAGATCAATATACGATCTGTTGGAAGACTAGTATTGAATACAATTAAACCCCTAAGCAATGCGACAATAATCGACAAGAATCAAAGCAACACAAATCTTGCGGTCGACCTCTGTCTTGACCGGTCGGATCGATTGCGGCGGTCGGACATTGTTATCTTGGCGGTCGAGACCGCTCAAATCGATCGGACCGGTGGTGACGGGCGGTCGGACCGGCGATCTGAACCGATCTGAAACAATAAAAATCGGCCGATGGCGAAGATGCACTAAGGTGAAACTTTTGATTCTTAACTCCAAACTTCACGAAACTTTGCACACACCTTCGTTATGCTATTGAGGACCTATTCAATCGAATATAATGATAATTCTTGGAGATCCTAAACAATTGCCAATCGAACAACGAAGGTCTAAAAGCGGGCAGAACGAAAACTTGATCCTAATGCTTGTTCGTGAGTGATTGATGATCAAGATGATGCTAGATAGATTCACACATATCACAGCAAGCTAATTCACGTGAAAGAATCAATCACAAACTCGCAGATCAAAGAAAGCCCTAAAATCACGAAATTGAAAGCAAGAACGAAAAGAGACTTATCTCAAGCAAACCTTGCATAGATTGATTTCGTGATTGATGCTGGATTACATCCACACCATCATGGATCAGTGGACAATCAAAGATCACGAAATTCGCCACAAACCATCAAGAGCCCTAGCCTCCACCTCAACTCCCCTAAAGACAATTAGGGTTTTGAAACATAAAAAGGCGAGAGAGAGAGGGGCGCAGCCACCACCTCCTCCTATTTATAGTGGAGGCCTAGAACTCCTAGGGTTTGACTCAATTGGGCTCCCGTTAAGGCCCACTAACAAACGGGTCACACACGCACGCTTCAAAAAGCGCCGTCTTTAACCTTTTGACCTAAACCGCTTCACCATGCGTCATGGATGTGCCAATAGGTCACCCTTGTCCATCTTGTGTCACGCTTGAGTCGTTGACCTCACACGGCATCGTCAATCGTTCTGGACCTCAACTCTCCAAGTCTAGTCCCGATCCTCCTTGCCGTTGACCGTCGTTGACCACCAAGCTACCTGCACAACCATAGACAAGCAAACACGAATTCGGGAATAAGTTCTTCACAACTTGACCCATGTTAGTCAAAACATGCATCATGCAAATCATATGCCATGAAACCAATGACTTTGACCTAACAAATCAACATCGCCACGAACTTGGCCGACGTTCAAGTCAATACCGGTCTGACCGCTCCAAGTGAGCCGGTCGGACCGCCCCTTGGCCGGTCGGACCGCTCCCTGTGAGCCGGTCGGACCGCCCCTTGGGACTTAGCCGAATTTCAACCCCAAAATCCAAACCTTCGGAAATTTTAAACCAATAGAACTTTTCTTGGAGACTCCAAAATCATGAGACCAAGTGCATTGGGATCCCCTCACTTGCCTACAACACCTATTTTTGGCCCAGCTTGTTTTGACCACTTTGGTCACCGCCGGTCCGACCGCCCCACATGGCCGGTCCGACCGATTTGGACCGGTCGGACCGCCCTTGTCCAGTAAGCCTGTAACTTTGTCGAAAACACGTGAAACGACAAACCGTAAACGCCATTGCCAATTGTCACATCATCCTAAGATCTGGAACATATCCCCATGAAATCCACAAGGGGTAAATGGAGTTTAATGCGTCTTCTTTAGGAAGGAAAGTGTCAAAACCCTTTTGTAACGTTTTGTTGTATTAAGGTAAGAAGTCGTAAGCATGGAAGATAATTGATTTGGTATGAGTACCAAGTTGGGTCAATGGCATGGTACATGATTAATCTTAACTAGTATCTTTGGAAGTGAAATTGATTAAGTTGATGTTGTCGTCTAGTAGTTCTTGATGAATTGTGACTGAAGGTATGTTTATACCTACTAGGAACTCGAGATTTATTAAGAAGTGTGAGATATTGATGAATTCGTCTGATCATTAAGATTGTGGGATTTGATAAATTTCTTAGATAGTTTGGAGTATTGGGTTTCAATGGATTAATATAACCATTGGTGATGGTTACGGTAAGGAGGTGTTTGAATGTTGTATTAGAGGACATTAATGCAGAGAATATTATAAATTGGCTATTTGATGATTATATATGGTTGCTAGACTTACATATTATTTAGTATGATTAATTGTTGGAATTGTGTACAAGAGGTGGAAGGGATTGAATATCGGTGAAACTCGAAGTTATGGGAGGAGTTTTAGATAGTTCGTCTACATAGATGACGCGATGGATTTGGTTGTAGTGTTGGTGAGACATTTGATCGATGCAATATTTTGATTCTTAAAATTATAGTGTGATTCAGGTGAAATCCAAACATGAAGAGGAAGGGTTGAATATGTGGTTGTAAGTATTCATGTGATTCGCAAAGAAAGGGTGGTAGCAATTAAACTTTATAATGAAGCCAGTCGGTAACAACGATAATTGGGATGTAATTGTTGTGTGTTAACATTTGGTGTGGGGCATCACTAAGAGTTGAACGGATGTGATTAAATAAGTGGCTTATGCCTACATAATTGTGGAATCATCGGATAATAGCATGTTCTTGATGAAAGACTGTTGGTAAAACCTTTTAATTTGTGTAGTGTATGCCTTCTAAAACAAAGTAGTTGTGGTAGTAAGGTTGTATGGTTTCGGTATACTCTCATTTTGAAGATGGGATGGTAAAGTAGTGTGTAACAATTTGGTGAACTTTTGGAGGCTTTATAATGGAAGAGTTGATGATAAGGAATCATGTTGAGAGTGTGTTAGTCTTAATGTTAGTAAGAATATATGTAAGGGGTTATGACTTGTGGGTGTGGTGACGATTCTTTTAGAAAGGATGTAAGTTGATCGCTTTTTGTAATATCAGTTAAATGCAAGTTTGGAGTTTTGCACTCATGGCCTTTGGTAGTTCCTGAATTATGTGGTAAACTGAAATTTATTGGGCAAAGCGACATGTCGGAAAGTTCTATTTGGTCCTTGCGTAATTCATGAGGTTTGATCTTAAAGACTCTTTTGGTTGAGGTGGCAATGTGATTTGTAATCAAAGAAATTATGTCCTTGTTAAAAGAAGCAAGTGTAGTAGAAGTATTTGAGATTGGAGTTAAGTTTGGTAACTTGCAACTTATTTAAGTGCGTTTAACTTTTCTTTCATTGCCGTTTAAAAGCTTTTTGAGTTTCAATGGCAATGCTTATTTTGTTGGCGAAAATTTGATATTCCCTTCTGGTGGGACTTATGTCCTTATCTGTGGTCTCATCTTTTGTTTTCTGAGTTCATCGCTATATGACTCTTTCTATTGATCTTGAATTTGCTGTGAATGGAAAACATTTTTCTAAGTGCTGGAATCATTATTGTTATTTACCTTTATTTTTGAGAAAGGAATAATGAATTGTTTTACAAAACCTCATAGAGGGTAGAGCAACTAATTGGTGGTAGTCAAGTGAAAGATTTTGTGAGACTCTAGGTGTCAATTTGATTGAGAAGCATTGAGTGATAAGTTGATTTCTTGGAGTAATCCCTGGAGAGGGTTTGACATAAATAGGAAGTTTTGTCTTTGGGGCTAAACCGATCGTAATATTGTAACTAATAGAACCTATAGTGGTTTGCGGTTAAAGATTATTTGTTCAAGTTGAGTGGAACATTGGAATTGTTGGGCGAATGAAAACCTTGGTTAGTTCATTAGAGACGATTTGGTACTTTACCAGGTTGTGTAGGCAAAGTATGAAGGTGTAATTTAATGAGAGTAGGATTAGCGAAGTAATCTAATCGTGATGTCAATTAATCGGATAGTAGGGAGCGTTGAGATGTCGGCAGGTATGCCCTGGCTTTAGTGAATAACCCTCTGGGAGATAGAATTCTTCTAAAATATAAATTGGTCGAGAAAATATTCACATGTGGACGATAAAAATTGAGTATGTTTGGAATGTGGGAATTTTATTGAAAGAATCGGAGGATTCCTCGATGTCTTTACAAGAAGTTGCTGTAGGAGTTCTGAGGTTGAAATTGGGTTATATTTTTTATGCTAGAACCTGGGTTGCCAATGATTATGTGTAACATAGTAGAAAGAGCATATTCAGAATGGTGGGATGATCATTGATATAACTCATTTGAGGAAGCACATGGGAATGTGTGAGGTGATATCCAAGTAATTCATTATTAAAGGATTGAAGTGACGTGTTTATGTGTGAATGTCCATTTTGGGAATGCATTTGGAAGTCATCTGCCCAAAATTTCTCCGTTAGTAGAGGTGTCGGCTAGAGTATATTATTTGTGGAAGTCATTAAAATCTCTCTACAGAGGTGTGAATGGTGAATTCAGGTTGAGCATAGTGCTGAGGTTGCCAATTTAAGAGAAATGAGTTAGTGTGATATGGATGAAATGGGGTTCCATACTTTGAGAGAAATTCTATTTCTAAAACAAATATATATATATATATATATATATATATATATATATATTCCTCGAGTAGTGAAACGCTCTCTTGATTCTTGTTTGAACCATGCGGTTATGACGGATGTCTTTCGCAAATGGAGTTTGACCTTATGACTGGCATGTGTGGTTCTTATCAGTTCAGAAAGAATAAAGAAAGTAATCGATTTGGGTATTCGAGTGGTTTCTCTTTCGGCTTGTGAGGTGTTTATTTGTAAATTGCCTACTGGAAAAGTGGAACAGATTTCATGATCAATCTTCGCTTTTGAGTTCGATCCTTTTTGGATAAAGTTGCCATTTTGTGATTGTGATGATGATCCGCTATTTTCGATTGGGTTACGGTTATAAAGAGTTGTTTAAAGCAAATTACATTGTGTGATCCTAGTTAAAGGATGTGCTCATTGTTAAGATAAAAGGTTGATCGAGAGTTGGAGCGAGTCCCATGTGTTATGTGTAGAGTGTGCGGTTTGATACCACGGGAAGCTTAGCCCAAGATACGTCGGACCGTTCCGATTATGGCTAGAATTGGGAAGTTAGCTGTCGCTGGACCTTCGAGTCCATGCGAGAGTCCTAACGTGTTTCACGTTTCGATCTTTGAGGAAGTTTTGAAAGACCCGAGCATAAGATTTCATTAGAACCAGCGACAATTGAGCAAGACCTCACGGTTGAGTCTCGACCGGTCGTATTTTGGAAAGGTCGGAGCGAGTCTTTGAGGCACAAAGCGTTGGTATTTGTCAAAGTATTGTGGACACACCAACCGGAGAGGGAAGCCACTTGGGAGTTGGAATCTCGTATGCGTGAGCAATTTCCAGAATTATTTACCACAGGTACGTGATACTATGGTTTTAGTAGCTTCGCTATGGCGTGTTAACCTTGGTATAATTAGTCGAATTACATTTAAGGGGTAGAATGTAATACCACAAATCGAATCGGTAAATCACAGATTTAGCCGAGAGGAGAAAAGGGAATAAGAGGAATAGTAAAATATGAAACGACAGGGGGTCATCTGATATTTTTCGCCAACCTGGGCTTGGACCGCGGCCCAGGAGAGGCCTCCTTGTGTGAATCAAAAGTTATTAAATTTTTACTGTCATTTGTTGTCCGATTGTCGGTGAGGAACAACAAACTTCATCGAACATTAGGATTATTAGAATCTTGAATCAGAGTCTTACCCAACTAGGTTATTGTATCCTGTTTAATAATATTTCCAAATTGATAAAGATAATCTCAATTGGATCTGTAGAGTGAAAGTTATGCCATGTTGTTTCTTCTTTGTCTTTGTATTATTCGGACAGATATCTGTCAATGGTTTTCAACGGTTGTTTAGACCACTAGTTTGGCCGAATCAAAGAACCCCACCAACTAGAGTTTCGTAGCCTGTTACGTTAAGAATATTTGAGCACTGGTTTCAAGTCATTCGGAGTTACAGATATTTAATTATGATTTTTCTCGTACTGCTGTCCCGGAAGCATTATGCTAGGCTAGGGAAAATTTGGGTAGAACCTCTCTTTGAGTCATAGGTCTTGAGGAGTTGTATTAAGGGTGTAAGCGAGTCCAGCATTCATCGTATTTATTGTTACCGCTATGCTTGTGTAGGAGGCGGAGTTTGAGTAGAGACACCAATTTTGCTTCCTTGTGTGCCGTGGCGGGAAGGAAAAAACGAGCAAGTGCATCTATATTGTGGTTGATATCACGATTGTTCCATATGATGACTCATGGTAACTTGTGCTTGTTCGATCGCTGATTTATGGTGATATGTACTTGTTCATGATGGCATGATTTACCAAGATTCGATTATTGTTATTTTATTGTTCATCATGTGCACTCATGAGCGCAAGTTGTGAACTTGCGACACCCACGGAGTGGGTAGTGATTATAAGACCCACCATTCCAAAGTGGGCAATATGGATCCCGGTTGACTTGTTCTCAAGCGGGCTTTGGATCCAGCGTTTTGTAGAACGGGCATAAGTGAACACCGACGGTGTTCACTCGCTATCTGATATGAGCAAAAGAGAAGAGCATGTGCATTCATTCATTCATTCATTCATATGTTGATTTGATTCATGATGTTGATACACTGTTGGATAATGAATGATTTTGTTATATTTTGTATCATTGCACTTGCTGAGTCTTGGACTCACCCTTGCCGTGTTGTTTTTTTAGGTACATCGTTTGTGGACGGCATGCATGGTCGGGAGAAATTATTATGGTTGAACACTGGCACGAATAAAGTTGAACAAAACATTTAAGTCATACCTTCAATTTTGAAATATCTTATGTGAGGCTTACTTCTTTACGTCCTATGTTGTAGTCAACCTACTTTTGAGATTGATAGCGTTTTATGGTTGTTTCTTTCATGAACATGTTTAGTACGCGCGTTTGGATATTTGCTTATTATTGTTGTTATTTGCACGAATGTCCGGATAGTTCGATTTACAAAGGAGACTCTGCCGAAATTTATTGTAGTGTCTTAGATTTGTATTTGTTATATTGTTATTTAGTAGCATTCCAGGCTCATGTTGGGCTGGGGTGTTACAGTATCTCTCGGTCCCCTAAAATTGCATAGTATCTAAATTAGGGTAACATGCAATTTTACCATAGTTTTACTGTAATTTTTAGTTCTATTTATTTTTGTATTTATATGGTTCACCTAGGTTTATTTTTGTCCATGCTAGAATTTTTTTTGTCTTGTATTTTGTAGGGGTTCACCAAATTTTTGTTTTGTTTTGTTTAGGTTAGAATAATTGTTTGTTCAATTCTTTTGTTTCGGGTACGAGGCGGTGAGATACACGTAGGAACTGAGGGGATTACAAGAGAGATTAGATCTGTTAGAATAGAAAGAGAGTTGTATATTTCGTAGTTCATGCTTTCTATCTTCGTATCGTATATGGATAGGATAGCTGTATAACAGAGTTCTGAACTGTTCATCATAAGGGTGTACTATTCACCGTCCAACATGAACCCGACTTTGTATTGATTCTGGATTCTATAATGTCTGAAGCTTGGACACCTGTGCATATAAACACAAGCAGTGCATCTTTATGCATTACGAAGTTCTTCAAACAATTTCACATGGTATCAGAGCCACCTCTTCTACCATGACGTCGCCAAGCTTTTCTTCCTAAAACTCAGGATCCGGAGCATCTCCGTCCAGCACAATTGTGACCGCTGGGATGTTTCCATCATTTGCGTCTTCCGGGCATCTTGTCAACATCAAATTGGCATGCGATAATTATCTCCTCTAGAAGGCACAACTACTCCCGTTTCTTCGAGGCCAACAACTATTGGACTTTGTAGATGGATCAAGGCAAGCGCCAACAATGATGATTACTCAAACTATGGACGTAGGAGCATCCCAAGTACCGAACCCTGAGTACAACATCTTGCTACAACAAGATCAGATGGTTCTTAGTACGCTCCTCTCCGCTTTGTCATTCGAGGTCTTATGTCATGTTCTCTTCGTGGGATAAGCTGCAAAAGTCTGGATGGCTCTCGAATGTATGTTTGCATCGCAATTGAGAGCTTAGATGATTCAGATCAGGAGACAACTAGCTACTATGCAGAAGAAGGATCTCTCCATTGTAGACTACTTCAACAAAGTTAAAATTCTTGCTGACTCTCTTGCCGCTGCTAGGTGTCCCTTGGAAGAAGAAGTGTTGTCATATATAGGCTCTATGGGCTCGATGCTGACTACGATCCTCTTGAACTCACCCGATCGAACTTAGTGATCTGTATAAGCATATGTTGAACTATGAATTACAACAAGATCACAACAATGCAACTTATCAGATCGAAATCTTGTCGACAAACGTAGCATCATGTGGATATAATTATCGTGGTAGTAGTCTAGGTGGTCATCACGGTGGAGTCCAACACTACAATGACAACCAAACTCAACAAGGTTTTAGTTACAATTCAAATGAAAACAACAGCATGCCTACATGAAATAGACCAACATGCCAAGTTTGCGGGAAGACATGACATTTACTACTCAAGTGCTGCCAGCGTTATGATCATTCTTATCAATTATAAGATCATCGAGTTGTTGTTGCTACTACCTTAGGGTCCTACTCAGTTGATCCATCGTGGTACACTAACACCGGTGCCAAATATCATATAACCAGTGAATTGGACAAGCTGACTGTTCGAGAGAAATACTTCGGCAAGGATCAAGTTCACACTGCAAACAGATCAGGTATGCGATATCCCATGTTGGTCACTCTCAAATCCATACTCCACATAATTCTTTGTTCCTAAGGAACATCCTTCATGTGTCGAAAGCTCACAGAAATCTTTTATCTGTCAATCGTCTTGCCTCTCACAATAATGTGTGCCTTGAATTTCATCCTTTTTTTCATCAAGGATCGGGTCACGAAGAAGGTTCTTCTTCAAGGACCCAGTAAAGTAGGTCTCTACCCTATGACATCTCCTAAAGGGTTCTGTTAGTTATCAAACCTACCCGGCAACAATGGCATTGTCATTTGGGCCATCCCTACTCCAACATAGTATATCAAGTTCTTCAACACAATGATTTACCTTACCCTAGCAAGCCAAATAAAGCCTCTGTGTGTGATGCATGTCAGCAGGGCAAAATTCATCAGCTACCTTTCTCTATTTCGGATAGCATGTCCTCTTCTCCTTTAGAGCTTATCTTCTCCGATGTCTTGGGGCCTGCGCGCATCTCAGCCGGAGGTTATAAGTATTATGTGAGTTTTATAGACGGTTTTAGCAAGTTTACTTGGTTATATCACCTCAAAAATAAGTCTGAAGTTGAGAAAAATTTATTCAGTTCCATACTCATGTCGAGAGATTACTTAACAAGAAAATTGTTTGTGTCCAATCTGATTGGGGAGGGGAATACTAGACATTGCATTCCTTTTTTCAACATGTTGGTATTTCTCACCAAGTTTCTTGCCTGCACACACACCAGCAAAATGACTCAGCTGAAAGGAAACATAGACATATAGTTGAAGTTGGATTATCTCTTCTAGCTCAAGCCGCAATGCTTGTTCGGTTTTGGGATGAAGCATTCCAAATTGCGTGTTTTCTTATCAATAGACTCCCTAGCAAAGTCATTCAATTATACATGCCATTAGAACGCTTACTTGGTACAAAACCAGATATACTTTTCTAAAAATTTTGGGTGTGCTTGTTGGTGTGTCTTCGACCATACAATGACCAAAAACTTCAGTTTCAATCAAAATGTTGTGTGTTCCTTGGGTATAACAGTTTTCATAAAGGGTATAAGCGTCTCTATCCTCCTATTGGTAGAGTTTATATTTCCTGAGATGTCATTTTTATGTGTATGTCTTTCCTTTCTCTGAAATGGCTCAATCCTTTGAAAACTGATCCCTTCTGGAACAAGTCCTTCCACCTTTGTCCAATCCTTCCTCTTTTCCGGTCATGGACAATGTGAATGATGGGGGTGACAATAGATCTGCAAGGTATATTCCTATTGCTCCTCTTTTGCAAGGTGATCTTGATGTTTTGCAGGAAAATCAGAATCAGACGCCAGCAGCATCTAGAACCACGACCGACAACAACATGACCAAAAACAGTAATGATGATGGTGTGGTTTCAGTACATGCGCCAATTCCATCCGGTCATCCTATGCGAACTCGCCTGAAGGATGGTGTGCAGCAACCTAAGGTGTTTAGTGACGACGCTATCCGTTATGATACAACTAGAAAACGGCATGCACATTTGGCTTCTACAGAAGCGACATCACATACTAAAGCATTGGTAGAACCTTACTGGAAAAGTGTGATGGATCAGGAATTTACAACATTGTTAAAGAACGAGATGTGGCATCTTGTCCCTGCAGATCGAAGCCAAAATATCATAGACTGCAAATGGGTGTTTAAACTAAGAAGAAGGCACATGGAACAATCCATTGGCACAAGCACGTTTAGTAGCAAAGGTGTTTAAACAGAGGTATGGCATGGACTATAAGGATACATTTAGTCCAATGGTGAAGGCGACTACTATTAGTGTAACATCCTAAACTCAGGTTTGTATTTGAAATGTATAAAAATGAGAAGGATTTAAAACTTTTTGATGCATCATGTTGTTATTTTAATTTTCTGAAAATTCTTTCAAAGGTTTTGTTCATGTTGAAAACATAATGTAGTAATTGCTAGAAATATAAATCCATTAAAAATTTAAAACAAATATTATGAACAGTACATGAAAATAATTTTACTAGGTTACAGATCACCTTAGTAACTCTTCTAAAAATTTCATAATTTTTAGAATTTATTTGCTATTTTAATTTGGTCAATCAAACCTATCAATTCCCAGTCAAACCCCTAAATCAAAGAATTGAAAGAATTTTACAGAACAATTCACTTCATGAAAAACTCTGAAAATCTTACAAAAGGTTTCTCATAGAGTAAGTAGTCTCCTATAAAAATTTAGGAATTTTTGGAGTTATGCAACTCTATCTAAAAATTCCATAAAGACTCGGCCTATTTTTCAAAACCTAGTCGTTGCACTGTTTCCTCTGACCACTGTTTCACCGACCTGGATCACTTGACTCGGTCTAACCATTCGACCAAAACTAACCGGGCCCAAGTCAGGCTCTGACCACTGTTCCTTCGACTGGACCTGAGTCTGGCTCCGACCACTGTTCCTCCGACCGAGCCCGACCCCGCCCGTTCGACCAGAAGCGGCCGAGCCCAACCCCGTCCTGGCCGCACCAGACCCATTCGACCAGAAATGACCGAGCCTAACCCCATCTCAACTGCACATGATACGTTTGACCAAAACCGACCAAGCCCAACCCGCCCGACTTGGCCCGACACCACCCGTTCGACCATAACTGACTGAGCCGCTTCTCCTTCCCTCATAGACACATGGGGACCACTTGCCTGTTCATCGTCTCCACATCGCGGCCGCCCCTGCGCCAGCTCGCCGCGCTCGTCGTGGCATTGACCTACCGTGCCAGCGCTCAAGACCTCGCCCCTGGTTTTCGACCGCGCCCATGGTTTGGCCGCGTCTCCCGCGCCGCCCATGCCCCCCAGTTACCTCTCTCACTTGCCCTATCCTCTCTCCATCATTTTGGCTCACCATGCACCGAGCCAAATGTCTCGTAGGACTTAGCCTTCCCTGTATACCTTCGAAAGTGTGCTTTTTCCAGTGGCAAAAGAGGCGGTCTGACGTGTGGGTACATTGGTACACCTCTGTAGGGTTTAATCTACTCGAGTGGTCACGTTCTTGGTTATGACAATACTTGGTTAGGTCATGCAAGAATTAGACTCAATATTTTCATTAAAACTTAAAATCGGGTGGTACGAATGGGTAATTCATGCTATGTTGTGGTGGCTGTTGGGAAGTCACCTCTAGGATGTTATTTATATTCTTAAATGTTGTCTCACTATTATTTAAATATTTAAAAACAGATTTGCTAAACTGCTTTACAATCTATTAGTCTATTACAAAAAAAAAACTGCTTTATGCTGAAAACTGTCTAGTGTAGTAGTCTTTCCTTTGATACATAAATGCATCTATATATTCTTTTGTTTGTAAGTCTTACGAGTACAACTTTGTAATCAATCCACTTGCTGCAATTTCAGAGGAGTTTGATCCCCAAGAGATCAACTATTGTGAAACCAACTTCCTGTAGGACGACTAGCTTGACGGGTTTCCAGACGGTTACCTTGTGGGTAAGGGAAGGCAGTTGGCTTTTGTTTATCGCCATCTTATGTCTTTTGCTTCCACTGCAACTTTAGTTATTTATCTTTTCATTTGGTCGGTTGGCCCTATTTGTTTAATATAAACTTTGAATGTCTTATATGTTGTAAGTTATGAAGACTCGGTATTTGTAATAACTTGTGTATGAAATTGATGCTTTAAATTTTGTAAAGATGTATGTGTACCACTCCCGGGAGGTATACAATACATCAAGAGCGGGATATTTTATTTGTAATACGAGGAACAATCGAATGATTCAGTATTACAAGTTAAATACCTTGGGTTCTCACAATTAGACTCATATTATCTATTGCTATCTCCGTTAATGGTGCTTGCGACAATTAGATGTATAGAATGTGTTTCTTCACGGCATTCTAGAAGGGGATGTGTTCATGAGGCAACCACCTGAGTATGAGCACCCACAATATCCTACATATCTATGCAAACTTGACAAGGTTTTGTATGGTTTGAAACAATCACCTTGGACATGATATTCAAGGTTGAGTTCTAAACTATAAGAGCTGGGTTTTCTGTCATCTCGTGCTAATACTTCATTGTTCATCTATAATCATGGAGGAAAGACCATATATATCCTGATATATGTGGACGACATCATAGTTACATGTTCTTCAAATCATGCAGTAAAAGAGTGGATACAAGTAGTGAAAACTAAATTTTCTTTGAAGGATCTAGGGGATCTTCGTTACTTCTTGGCCATTGAAATAAACAGGTCCAATTCTGGAGCAGTCTTGTCTCAGACCAAGTATCACTTCTACAAAAAAAAAAAAAGCTAATACTGGACACCTCATCACAGACAGTTTTTCAAAACCACTGTCCAATTATCGATTGGTTTGGCTCAATATTTGATTTATTTATTTTTGCAATAGAAAAATTGTCACATACGGTTTTTACTAAAAAAAAAATCGTCTGTGATAATTGACTATCACAGACGGTTATTGTTCAGAACTGTCTGTGATAACTTTTTCATAGACGGTTCAAAAACTGTCTGTGATGACGTCATATTATCATACACCCATAAAGTCAGACGGTTCAGAAAACCATCTGTGATGATGATTTTGAACCATCTGTGATGATCTTTTCTGTAGTAGTATATACTTCAGAACTTCTATCTCGGGTTGGAATGGAGAAGTTTAAGCCTGTCAACTCTCCTTTGTCAACATCAAAGGAACTGTCAAAGACAAAAGGGAAGATGCTTTCTGCAGCCGAGATTACAAAATACAGAAGTATAGTAGGAGCTTTGCAATACTTAACACTTCCTCGACCTGACATATCATACTCAGTGAATAAAGTGTGCCAATTCTTGCAAGCTCCCACTGATTTGCATTGGACAATTGTAAAAAAGGATTTTACGCTATCTCAAGCACACATTAGGAGCTGGACTATCAATTCAGAAGTCCAAGTCAAAACTAGTGAGTGCATTTTCTAACGCGGATTGGGTCGGCTGCACAGATGGCAGACGTTCTACTGGTGGCTTTCTTGTTTTCTTCGGATCAAATCTCATATCCTGGCATTAAAGAAAGCAAGCCACGGTTTTGAGATCAAGTAAAGAGTCTGAATACAAAGCTTTAGATGATGCAACATCAGAGATTATTTGGATTTAGTCACTTGTAGGAGAGCTCAGGATATTCCAAGACAGAGCACCGGTTCTATGGTGCGATAATCTTGGCGCAACATACTTATCAGCAAATCCAATTTTCCACGCTAGAACTAAATACATCGAAGTTGATTTTCACTTCGTTGCGTAAAAAGCCTTGGAAATCAGTTTTGTATCTTCGCAGGATTAGCTCGCAGACGGACTGACCAAGCCTCTGGGAATACAACAACTCAAAAATTCTACGGCACAATCTCAATCTATCGGGTTGTGATTGAGGGGGTACGTTAGAGTAGAAAGAGAGTTGTATATTTCGTAGTTCATGCTTTTTGTCTTCGTATCGTATATGGATAGGATAGTTGTATAACAGAGTTATGAACAAACTGCTCATCGTAAGGGTGTACTGTTCACCATCCGACATGAACCCGACTTTGTAATTTGTATTGCTTCCGGATTCTGTAATGTCCGAAGTTTGGGCACCTGTGTATATAAACACAAGCAGTGCATCTTTATGCATTGCGAAGTTCTCATGACAGTTTCACAATATCTCCGTTCAAAGGTCGAGGAGAGTGACTGAAATTTAAGATTGATCGTCAATCTTAGCAGAACGCACGTCACTGGACAGCAAAAAAACAAACACTTGGTCTGGAGTCTGGACAAATCACTAATTATTCACCCTATTAGAAAGGGCCATAATCGCTGGTGTCATATCCCTTCGTTCGCAAGTTGTCAGCTGTCACGGCTTAACATGACAAGGCTCCATTTCATGATTCTGGTGATGATGAAAGCGAGTGCATCCCTGTCAAATCCCTCACCCTGGACCCCTTTCAGCTCCCCTTCCCTTCCCTTTTAGGAAAAATTTTCGCTAATGGTTATCGGCGCCTAACCTAGTCAGCGAAGTCTGCGCCTTTTGCTTTTGGTACGGCGCTTAGCACTTACCAGGTAGAACTGTCAGTGAAATACTAGTACTATGTGAAACCGTTCCAGCATCAAAAATTTTGGGGGCTGTGTCAATGTGCATGGTTGGTAGCATGGGAGTTGCAAATCTTGATAGTTAAGTTCGGTGTCGCGGCACCTATGTGGTGGTTAACGACTAGAGTTCGATTTTTTTTTCTTAATCTCTAGCTAGTTGTCCCTCTTCGGATATGTTCTTGACTTAGCTAGATTGGTTTTTTATATTGATTTTGAATTAAAATTCATAGTTTATGTTGCATCCCTTGAAGTCCATTTTGATGCCAACTTTAAAACCAATAATTCAAACAATTCCCCAGTTGTCTTACAGATGCATTCAATTTGCATGGAAATGAAGATAAAACCATCTATTTGATTTTTGTTGACACAAGTGCAAATTATAACCACAATTACAAACAAATACACACCTCCTCAAAACTATAAAAAGGAATAGGAAAGGTCATACAAAAAAAAAGAAACAAACTATCAGACTATTTCACGATGAGCCCCCTCTATGTATTCCAAATCAAACAACCTTTCTACAACTCCGGTCAAGACCATACCCATACGGACGGGCATGGCCAATGCCACGACGGAGCCCAATTCCGGTCGTCCCGTACACAGGCAGCTCGTCCCCGTACGCGCCACCGAGACCGCCCCCGCGGCTCGCCGGAGCAATGGCTGCGAGGTTCTTGAGCTCGAACAAGTCGGAGCTCGCGTCGCTGCTCTCCTCGCCGCCACCGTCGCTGTCCGCTTCGACGTCCACCGGCCGGACCAGCACCTCCTCCACCTCCACCACCGGAATTCGGCGGCAGCGACCCACTGCCGCGGCGGCCACCGCCACCTCGCCGTCGATGTCCAGGAACCTCACGGTCCGAGTACTCCGGCTCCGATTCGCCCGCGCCCGCGCCCGCGCCGACGTCGGCGTCTTGGCAAGGCAGGACCTCGCGTACGACGGCGCCGTCGAGCACGAGGGCTCTTGGTCCGCCGGAACGGCCTGACGCTGCGCCGAAGGCCGCTTACCAGAGAAGATGGAATTGAGCAAGCTGGCGAGCCGCGCGCCGGGGGAGGCCGGTCTGGCAGAGGTGGCCGGCTTCTTTGCTGCCTTCGCCTTGTCCTGAGCCTCTGGCTGCTGCTTGTACTGTGGCAGCGCCGCACCCCCGCCGCCGGGTCCAGCCGTGCGGATGGGGCGGAGGCGGCGGAGGGAGTACTCGACCTCCGAGGACGAGAAGTACCCGCGGCCGGGGCAGTCGGCGTCGGCGGCGCCCGCCGGCGTCGGCGGCGCGCGCTCCCGCTGGCTGGCGGCCAAGGAGGGCTTGTAGTAGTAGTAATGCAGGGTCGCCTCCTGCTGCTTCTTTGCCCCCACGGTTCTCGCCGCTGACGACGCCGTTGTTGGTGCCCCCGGCTCGTCCAAGGAGTCGCAGATCGCGTCGAGCAGCGTGGACGAGAAGGACGGCTGGTCGGCCCGCCGCTTCGGTCTCGGCCGCGCCGGCGCCCACCTCATCTCCATCCCGCCTGTGAGCAGAGCAGCGGGCAGCGGGCGGGGCAATGATGATATAGGCGAGTAGGAGGGAGCTAGGGGTGGAGGAGAAAGCGAAGGGCAACGGCGGGCGCGCGTGTGATTAGGTGGTGGCGTGGAGAGTGGAGTGGAGTTTGGGCGTGCGGGCGAGGGGATCTTGTTGCCGGGACGCGCGGGCCCCCCTCCATTCCCCTGTCTGCCAGTCCCTGCCCTCCCTCCGTGCCGCTTCTCTTCTTCAATTCCTTTCCTTCCTCCTGACGTCTCTCTCCTCTCTTTCTTTTCCTTTCGCTTTGTCAGCGCCAGCACCAGCACCAGCACTGACGTGCCAGTGTTTCTTCACCGCCTAGGATTGCTTCACCATTTTTACCATTTCACTTTAGATCTCTCCGAGAGCCAGAGTTCGTTGATACCGAGGGCCTGTTTGTGGATTTTCATGGAAATTTCGTACGAAATAGTTCAATTCTCGCACGGATCTTAGACATTTATGTAAGTCATATTTGAAATGGGCCCTAAAGAAAATACACGTCCATGGAAATAGCAGGTGAATCCACTGTCATGTCTAGTGGAATTTTAAGAGGACTTGGGTTGCTTCACAAAAGAAGTAAAATGGCTTTGAATTGAAATGATTCTCTAATAGTGATTGAAAAGAGATAAACTATCCTGGGATTGTTATAAGACACCGGAAATGGCGAAGATAATCAACGAATAGGAGAAAATAAAAATACCATGGGCACAAACCGGCTATTTAACCAACTAGACGAAGACAGTTACAAAGTAAGGGGTTTTACTGTGAGGTCTCTCTCATCTCGTAAGACTACAGAGAGTATATATAAGAGTTACAAAATGACTCCAAGTTAAACAGGGAAACAAATTTTGCAAAAAAGTATTTGATCCGTACCGCGGGGGCTCTGGACCAGCACATAGTCTGCCGGCTCTACGCTCCCACAAACCATCCTTATATCTTCTTCAGAATTTGGATCACAAATCAACAGGAACTTGAAAATGGCGTTACACATCTATCAAATTTCCTCTAAAATATAAAAGAAATGTAATTTCTTCTGGTAAATTCCCTTTTTCTAAAGTAATCCTGTTATCTGAACAGGTAAAAAATGGAAATTTTCTTCAACGACAATATTGTATTTTCCCGCTAGCTAGCTTAATATGATGCCCAGGGATACACAAGAGCACGAGACTTCAAAGGAAAGCAAAGATATATATGGCACGCGATTCCTTCTTTTGCTGATTACCACTAATTAATCTGTTGTCTTAGGAGGACTAGGACATGATTAGACTATGCCCTAAGCACGTTGGGTAGCCTTTCCATTTGTTTACTAGCCTGATCCATTCCTACTTGCTGGATTAATTAGCGTAATCATTTGGAACCTGACATAGAAATCATAGTACATGTAAGGATCAACTCTGCAGCGCGGTATGCATATATAAGGAGGTCATCGCTTCATGCACAACACAATAGTGCAAACCCTCAAATCTTGCGGATTCTGTTTGTCAATTCTTCAATCAAACTTGGCGAAAATTATTATTACATGGAACGCGTGCTAGCGAAGATTGTGTCCTTATCCCTATGCGTGCTAGCGAAGATTGTGTCCTTATCCTTCGGATGAGAAGGTATTTTAGTTTAAATTCTTAATCCAACCGAAGGGACCGGTCATAACCTCTATGTATCTAAGCTGTGATTGTAGATTCCTAAAATCAGAAACCGACGAAGAGAGGCGTTTAGTAAAAAAAATCTAAATTACATCCGGTTTTTGTAGTACTTATCTTCTGGTGCTTTTCAGTTGAATCTCAAGACCTTCTTGAGCTGGAGAAGATAAGTGCATACCGCTCGAGCTATCATCATAGCTTTCTCATGCTGTTAATTTGTGCTATTTTCTGTTTTCTAAAATTAGTCGATTTTAGTATTGGTTCTGTTTATAAATACCACTGTAGCAACCAACTTTACAATTGTTTCCGATCTGACAGCTCAGATCTTAGAAATAGTATAACACTATTGCACCCGTGACAGATGATGCAAATCCGACCATAACAGGTGGGAAACTTTGCGCTGTAAGTACCCTTGTTTGTAGGTTTCAACAAGGGTCATCAAGTGCAGGCGGCCATCAGGGGAAACACACCAGGGGTAGGGGATTAGGCCGGGCCCACGCACAGTGTCTCATGCTGGCCAGGAAATGACAGATCTAGACATGCAGCAGTGGGTGTGGCACGAGGGATTCAGAGATGCGAAGAGAGATCCGACATGCCCAACAAGGATCAGGCTGGCTTATAATTTCATCCGTTCGGGATGCATTACTCGCTAGATCGAGCATGCATGCGGTTGTTGCATCCGAATATGGATCTGCGTGTGCTGCTGCTAACTATCGAGTGGCTAGGAAGCGTACTGCTCGATCGAGGTGGCGCCGCCGCATGTCCGTAGAACTAGCGGGGGGCAGGCTAAGCTAGACCGCACAGCGCCGATCGATTTGTGCGTCGCCGTGCTCGTTAGATAGTATAAGCTAGCTATGCCAGGAATGAATTTTCTCGTCGGTTATGAGCGCACGCATCTTATACATTCTCTGGAATGCTGGGATGTTTTCGTGCGAAGTTCCTACAAAATTTATGTGAAATTCATGCGTTCAAAACAAGCTTTCAGCATGCATCGTTTTTACTGTTGCCTCGTTTTTTCACTTGCTGCGTTTCCAGACGGTGAGACAGCCGTAAGCCTCATCCACATCCACTGTGTTTTATTCGTTCTTCTCTTCTTTCTTTGCCCTGTCCAGATGTTCCTAGCATGGTCCAGCTAAAATTGTACGCGCTGTCTTCGAGGGCCGGCGAGCCGCGGACAGATTCCATTGGAGTCGCTGGCTCCTTCTTGGGATCGAGACGCACACAGTTTCGGGATCAGCGATAAAGAATTAAAGCGATCGAGCAAAGCAGGAAATAAAAGAGAGCCAAGAGATAGATAGGAGAGGCTACACATGCTGATGAAAGGTGCTTGGCAATGGCAGCCTTCAGTCTCGTGGTGTTTGATCCCGAGGCCGAGGAGAGCAGGACGACGACAAGAATGGGGCCGGGATCCTCTGCCGTCAGAAATGTTTTAGCGTTGTATTGTGTGTTTTATTAGTATCATGCCATTGGCCTAATTTGGGCTACTCTGTTCTGTCCAAATATCCACGACTATATCAGTAGCATTACGAAATGCGCTACGGTAGTATTCTCTGTTTGGATGCTACAATGCCTAAGCCGCCTCGTATAAACTTAATTTAATACGAACTATCCATTCTTTTTATCCAGTAATCCAAATTAGTCGTGATTTTAATCAATAGAAGAGACCGGTCCAGGAGGATACGACGCAATGCGTAGCACAACGCAGCCGTCCTGTGGTTTCTGTTTGGTTTCTCTTTTGCTATGTTGGGATCAGCTGCTGCCGCCTTTAAACTTGTTCGCGCGATACGTACACTTCAGCAAATGATAAAGGAGACAGAGCTAGGAGGGGAAGAAGAAGCTGTGACGTGTGGTTCCAGCACTAGTGCTAGTAATTTCAGATGCTACAGTGACAGGTCGATCAATGATCGTCTCTCATGTGCTGCCCTGGTGGGGCGTCCCGTCTGACTCCTTGCCTCCCACGCGTGTATCCATCCGCACATGCCCACGTGTGATCTCGCCACCTTTCCCTTTTCTAGCGTTGCCCTTTGATCATCGGTTCCATACGCGCGCGGCCGCAGCTGCTTGAATTCGCCGTTTTAATCTTGAGCTCTGGATTGAATACCTGAGCTGTACTTTTCGATCGATCCAATAGATCAGATTAGTTAGTAGTTAATTATACTTTCTCTAGCAATCTGAGTAATAGGCATCCGTCAAGAAGTAGAATTGGAATTGCCTAACTGGAAAATAGGAATGGAAGGAAGCGCTCCTTGTTCAGTTCCGATCGAACCGGCCCTTCCCCAACACCGATGCTCCACCAGCCGCCATTAACCCTTCACATGTCTCCAGTTGTGCCATGGACATAGAAGGTAGTGACAATGTGCCAACTAGCTCTACAACTTTGGATGGTGTTCCTATACAACAATCGGAAATTATTTTGTGGACAGTTTTCTCATAAGTAGTAGTTTTGAAGTATTTTTAGAACTGAGCTAACGACCTGAGCCAAGTAAGAGTGAAATCTAGTTTTATTTGAAATTGACTTATTTTAATATTTAATTAAGTAACAAGCGTAATTAAAGCAATTTTGAACCAAATCTCACAAACGAGTTTTTTTTTCAACCCCCTAACGAAGAACACTTGGAGACATAGGAAGGATGGTGTGGTGCGTGTTGAGAAATGATTGAGAGAAAAAGGTCTTCTTTATTCTGATCTTGTACATGTATATATACATGAAGAAGAGGTGGTAATAAAGTAAGGGGTGTCATGAAAGGGTGGCAATAAAGTAAGGGGTGTAAGTTACAAACAATGTTTTGCACATTGGGCATTGTTTCACAACACTCCCCCTTGGCCAATGTGTCTTCATATGATCTTCTAATTCATCATCTTGGAAAAACTCCTCCAAAAACCCTGTAGGAAAAAATATAAGGAGAACCGATAGAATAGATATGCCATGAAAAACTCCTTTAAAACCCAGTAGGAAAATTTAAGGAGAAAAGTTGATATGGTATATATCTGTTCATATCTTCATAAAACCCCTGTGAGGAAAA
The DNA here is from genome assembly GCA_036346395.1 of Hsuehochloa calcarea. Classification (NCBI taxonomy): domain Eukaryota; kingdom Viridiplantae; phylum Streptophyta; class Magnoliopsida; order Poales; family Poaceae; genus Hsuehochloa; species Hsuehochloa calcarea. Next base: position 15,337,777 of record CM070611.1, on the reverse strand, counting down.
GAGATATATTAATGATTATGTTGTCATATTGCCACATAAAAAACCTTGATGAGAAACTCATAAAGGAAAAGAGTACAATATTTTATCTGAACGGGTTGAGTCTTAGGAGATTTCTCCCCCTGACATCTGCAAATCACGTAGTCTTCGCATACCAATTCCATGAACACATTTTTGGAATGCGGAAGTTGGTAATGACTTGGTAAATAAGTCTGCGAGGTTATCACAAGACTTAGTTTGCAGAATAGTGATTTCCCCACTCTTTTGTAATTCATGTGGGTAAAATAGTTTAGGTGCAATATGTTTTGTGATATTGCTCTTTATGTAACCCGTTTGCATTTGAACAACGTAAGCAGCATTATCTTCGTAGATAATGGTAGGTGATGAAATAACACCTATATCACATGACTGTTGTATGTGATTAATCATTCTGCGAAGCCATACACATTCACATGATGCTTCATATAATGCAATTATTTCAGAATGATTAGTGGATGTAGCCACTAGGGTCTGTTTCGAAGACTTCCAAGAGATGGTTGTTCCACCGTGTAAAAACACAAAGCCTGTTTGAGATCTGGCATTATGGGGATCTGATAAATAGCCAGCATCTGTATATCCTATTAAATCCATATTTTTATTCTTTTGAAAGAATAGACTGAGATCTTTAGTGCCTTGAAGATATCTAAGGATATTCTTCACTCCTACCCAATGTCTTTTGGTTGGAGTAGCGCTGTATCTAGCAAGTAGATTTACCGCAAATGCAATATCCGGCCGGGTGCAATTTGCAAGGTACATAAGCGCTCCGATAGCACTGAGATATGGAACCTCGGGTCCCAATAGCTCTTCATTGACATCTCGGGGTCTAAATGGATCTTTCTCCCTGTCTAGAGATCGAACAACCATGGGGGTTTTCAATGGATATGCTTTGTCCATATTGAATTTTTCCAATATTTTCTGGACATATCCTGATTGATGCACTAGAATGCCTGTATGAAGGTGCTCAAGTTGTATACCTAAGCAAAATTTGGTTTTACCCAAATCCTTCATTTCAAATTCCGTCTTAAGATGATTGCGTGCTTCATCTATATCTTGTGTGTTACCAATGATATTAAGATCATCAACATACACAGATATAATGCAAAATCCTGTTGAGGATCTTTTTATGAATACACATGGGCAATCATCATTGTTGGAGTATCCCTTTTTGGTTAGGAACTCACTTAGTCGGTTGTACCACATTCTACCCGATTGTTTCAAGCCGTATAAAGACTTGTTCAACTTTACACAATACATATTGCGATTTATGTTTGGATTCGAATTGAAATTCCATCGAGAACTTTCATGTATGTGTCCGAATCGAGTGACCCATAAAGATATCAATCACTACATCCATCAACCAAAAGCTAGATGATTTTTAATCGCCAATGAGATTAAATATCGAATGTTATTCCACTCATTCTTGGAGAATATGTTTCATTGAAATCAATGCCGGGTCTCTGCGTGAACCCTTGTGCTACAAGCCTTGCTTTGTATCTCACCACCTCATTGTTTTCATTCCGCTTATGACGAAAACCCATTTGAAACCGACGGGTAATACTTTGGGAGGTGTATGTATCACATTGGTGAATACATTTCTTTTATTGAGCGAGGCTAACTCCGCTTGAATTGCATCCTTCCATTGGTTCCAATCAAGCGTTGTTTGCACTCGCCATGGTCTTAGGATCTGGATCATTTTGAAGGTTGTTTGCAATTGTTGTGGAGAAATAAATGTCGACAATTGTAGTCTTACGATCATATGATTCTCCGTAATCATTATAGTTAGTGGAAATTTCTTGGACCTCGATGACTCAATGTTATTTCCCAAAACATTTGAGTCGGGGTATTCGATGTCCCGGATCGATGGTTGAGTGCACTGTTGATCCGGGTTCAAGGATCCTTTGGTGTCTATCAACTTGAGGTTGATCTGCATTTACATTCTTTTGTTTCCTTTGTCGCTTGTTAGAAATCAGATCCGCCATTTGTGTCGCACTTCTCCCCTCTTATTTTGAACCGGGAGTTGAGTGGTATTTTTCGGTACCTCCACTCTTTCGTGCACATTTCGCGGGGTTATAGGATTTCGTGACACCTTTATAATCGATAAATGCATCTGCGATTATTTGCAATATTTTGCAAATGAATAATTTCTGAACTTGAAGTTCAGGTCTACGTAATCGTGGTGGATGCGAGGCGGAATGCCTTGAACATTCAATTAATTTCACGGCATTCGATTTGGTACTTATTGTCTCCCTAATGCCGGAAATGCTCCTTATTGAATATGCAATCGCGTCTTGGGTCAGTAATGTGGTCCCTGTTAGGGGTTCGAGGTATTTTATGATTGACGGTGATTTATACCCAACATAGATCCCAAGTTTCCTGTGCGGTCCCATTGAGGTACGCTGCGGTGGTGAGATCGGTACGTATGTAGCGCAATCGAACTTTCGCAGATGGGAAATATCTGGTGGATTTCCACGTACTAATTGTAGCGGGGAAGTGCTATGATATGCAGTTGGACGCAATTGTATTAAGTCAGCAGCGTGTAAGACTGCATGACCCCAACATGATGTTGGTAAGTTGCAATTCTATAGTAATGGTCGTGCAATGAGCTTGATTCTCTTGATAAGAGATTCTGCTAAACCATTTTGTGTATGAACATATGGAACAGAGTGTTGAACTTGTATCCCAAGAGCCATACAATAATCATTGAAGGTATAGGATGAAAATTCAGCAGCATTGTCCATTCGAATTGTACCTGAATGATCCACACAATGGTTGTATAGGACCACATATATCTCCTTGAATGCGTTCAAGGAATTTAAGTGATTCAGCTCTGATTTTAAGATAAGAGGGTCTTAAAATCAATTTTCCGGTTGCACAGGAAGTGCACACAAAATCTGAGGATTCCGGAAATTTTGTTTTGAGATATGTATGACCAATAGAATTGCTAATAATTTTCCTCATCATTCCAATACCAGGGTGGCCAAGGCGATCATGCCATGTTTGGAATGTATTAGTATTTTGGAAAATTACTTTGTACGCAATATGTTGAGCGGATTTGATGTATGTATAGTACAATCCGGAGTTTAAAGATGGAATTTTCTCTAGTACTTGTTTGCCATATCCGTTGTTTTTGGTTAAGAGTAGATATTCCTCTTTGTTGTCACTTTGGGTTTCAATATGGAAACCATTCTGACGGATATCTCTATAACTAAGTAGGGTACGTGTTGAATCGGGATACAAGAGTGCATCCTCAATCTCCAATTGTGTACCCATAGGGAGAGTGATAGAAGCGCGACCAGAGCCTACTATCGTTGCATCGCGTCCAGCGATTGTTAAAATATTTCCTTTTCTCCTTGTAAGGGTTAGGAAATATTTTGTGTCCCTAAGTATAGAGTTTGTGGTACCGCTATCCACAAGGAATAATTCCTCCTCCATTGGATTGACTCCAAAATCTATATACACAAAGAAAAGAATTTAATGAAATTCTTGAAGTAATATATAGAATACATATAAACTTTATTTTGCAATATCGAATATGTTCGATATATGATTGTAGCATACAAGCTTACAATATAGATGACAACATTATTTATATTACAACATAAAAGTACTTAGAAGCTATGGAACTAGGAGTCTATTTGAGATCTCCAAACATGTCTTGAGAATGAAATTCTTCAAGTGTATCCTCGGTGCACATGAGATCATCCTTCTTTGTAGAGGCACATGTGTCTTTGAGTTCTTGAATGAACTTTTGAGAACATCCGGCTTCTTCATCGTTGGATGTGAGATTGAAGTGTGCTTCAAATCTCTTCTGTTGAGCATTCTTGCCTTGAGCCAAAGACTGGAGGTAGAGGTTCACAAGATGCTTCGGGGTTCGGCATTTCTTGGTAGGATAGTTGTAGCAACCACACTTTTGACAAATCTCCTTTTTGTCAATTTTCTTACCAAAATTGCCTTTACCTTTCTTGAATCCACTTGATTTTTTCTTCATGTTGCGTTTGTGTTTACCTTTAAAGTTCTTTGAATGGTCTTTTGAACCATTGAACTCATTGTTATTTTGATTAGCATGAACTTGAAAGTGGAGCGGCCAGATGGGGCGTTCTTGATTATTCTTTAAAAGAAGTTCGACATGTTTTTCTACTGAAGTAAAGTATGCATAAGATCAAAATAAGTTTGGTACTTTGCAAAGACGCCATTCTTCTTTGTAGGACCTGTCGGATGGGAGCATTGTAGAGAGTCTTCTCTATTTTATCCGCATCTGTTGGTTCCTTCTCACAAAAGCAGCTTTAGAGCAAATAGTATGAAGGGCATGGTTATAGTCTCTAATGTTTTGAAATCTTGGAGTCTAAGATGTGCCCATTCATGATTATCCTCTGGTAAGATAACAACTTTCTTGCTCATATCTATTTTTGAGGGCTATCCATAAAGTAAGTGGATTCTCCTCATACGAGATATTCCGCCTTTAAATCGGATGTATGTGATTCCGTATTATGTTTAAAACGGAATATTTCACAATATCCGGAGGAATTTGATCTGCAGGAGGATTAAATATCACCCTTTCCAACCCACGTGTGGTGAGGTTGATCTTTAAGTCCATAGCCCATGTAGGGTAATTGGTACCATCGATAGCGAGCTCTCAAAATCTTTGGTAGCCATTTAAAACCTACATGAAAAGTACACCATAAATAATTAATTTACATGAGGTAAATTAATGTGTATGGTATTGTTGTAATAAAATGCAAAATATGTGGAAAACAATATGAGTATTGTATTCCAAATGAATATATATACCCAAATTAAATATAACGGGTGGTTATATTTATAATACCGTATAATCACAATATTGGTGGTGAACACCAATTTATTGTATGGCATAGCGTACAACTAAATGTAGCAAAAAGGGCCATAAATTGTGATATTATGGTATTTATGTTAGGTATAATATTTTGTAACATTTTTTTTTCAAATTATTAAGTACAATGGTACTCATTAAATGGGAATTTTGAATTTTAATTTTGCTAAAGATAGCAAATTTAAATATGGTCGCAATGCGTATTGTAAATAAATTGCAATAAAATAATAATCCTACATATGTAAAATTATATAAATGTGAATGCACATTTATTTAAATATTTACATAATTTTGAATCTGTAGGATCGAAATGCAAATTTATAATAGTACAATTTGACAAGTACAATTATAAATAAGCGGAGGACTATATTGCAAATTATATAACAGAATTTATTTAAAATAAAATTCGCATTTCTTCCCTGGCGCGCATCTTGCGACCATCTTAGTCAAGCTTCTTGAGCGCCGAGCTTCCCATCCTTCGATTTATGTGGATGAAAATGCATTCTCTGCGGAGGATGCTTGTATGGGGGTGCAGATCCGAAGACCGGGACGACGGTTAGCCACTGCGGAGGCATCTTGCGCGGTCGCCGTAAAGGTCCATAGCGTGGGGCCTTCTTGGGTGGGCAAATCCGCGTCGTCGCCATGGACGACGATGAGCCGTAGTGAGCCATGACCGGTGGCGATGATGGTGGTGGATGCCTGGCGTGGTGGTGGAGGCTCCTCATGGAGAGGAGCAAGAAGAACATGCAAGTTCTTGTGTAGGGAATCAACTAGAGCGAGGATCTGCAGAAAAGCGCTTTTGTGATTGTCACAAAGTGCCATTACCTCTTGTTGCTTTCTCTGTTTGCTACTTGTGTGAGAGCAGGGTGCTGATAACGTGTTGAGAAATGATTGAGAGAAAAAGGTCTTCTTTATTCTGATCTTGTACATGTATATATACATGAAGAAGGGGTGGTAATAAAGTAAAGGGTGTCATGAAAGGGTGGCAATAAAGTAAGGGGTGTAAGTTACAAACAATGTTCTACACATTGGGCATTGTTTCACAACAGTGCGCATGCTGTGTGGGCCGGAAGCGTATGCACGAACCCATGTAGTCGCCGTGCCGTATGGAGGAATTTTTTTAAAATAATATTTTTAAAAAAATATAAAACTAGATATTTGTCTCAAAAAATTATAAAAATAGATCACTGTCGCCAGTTCATGGCGACAGGCTCCTGTCGCTACATGAACTAGCGACAGAGACCCTGAACAGTAGGACCAGGTTCTTGTCGTCAGTTCAATTAGCGACATGAGCTTATAAAATTTTAAATATAGCAAATGGGCTCAAAAACTTATGAGCTTTTTTGTGTAGGCTCCCAACATAGATTTCTTGCTTTTATAATTTTTCCATAATTGTATCCATTCGTACTTGTTCTCTAAAATTTATTTAAGTATACTGTTATATGAATTTTTAAATATATAAAATGAGGTCCAAAAATTATCAAATTTTCTGTGAATGCCCCTCACATAGTGTAATTAATTTTGTAAGTTTTTCGTAATTTTTCATATTCTAAAATTATCTCAACAATTAAGGTTTTACACAATCGAGTACACTATATCGAAAACCTAAATTCAAAATTTTGTGAGACAATTTGAAAATATATAAAATTCTGAAGAAAAAATGCATAATCAATTACACTATGTAAAGAGCGTACAAAAAATTCATAATTTTTGGACCTAATTTTGTATATTTACAAACTCCTACAAACAATATACTTAAATGAATTTTAGATGACAATTCAAAATGGATAAAATTATGAAAACATTAGACAAGCAAGAACACTATGTTGGAAGGTAACATAAAAAAATTTCATTATTTGTTTAGCCCATTTGTTATATTTAACAATTCCTAAGTTTCTGTCGTTGGTTGAACTGACGATAGGAACCTGATCCCACTGTACAAACATATTTCTATAATTTTTTGAGATATTACCTAGTTTTGTAATTATTTTTTAAAAATCCCGTATGAAGCGCCTGGGAAAACATGCAGCCCAAGAAGGGCATGGAGGCGCAGGAGGCCGAGCGACGGGTGCCTGCGGACGCACAAGCACCGTGTGGGCCGAGCGCGTGTAGCACGCTATGCCAGGGGAAAGGGCGTGCGGCAGAGTGAAACTAGGGGCGCTAGCCCGCGTCAAGGGAGGCGAGACATATGGAACGAACTGAGAACATGAAAGGAATCGTGCACGTCCATGGGCACGTCTTCTAAAAACCGTGCTGGTTTTTTAGGTAGTTGTAGTCGGTTTTTAGGAGTCCCGAGCGGGGTCAGCAATTTGTGTTCGTGGTTGGCCAGGTCGTGTGTGCGTGCGTGCATGACGGCCATAGAAGAGCCACGGCATTGCCCATGTAAGGTCAGACTAGAAGTTTTATTTTTGACTTAATAATCTAGAAAATCGTCATGATTTTGGCGGCCATTGTTGTTGTGTGTTCCTAAGGAGTTCATCGAGGGTCCTTCGAGCGTGTGGGATTCGTCTGAGGTGTCGTTTTTCATCCGTTGGATCAATTAATCATATCTCTCTCGTTCATGTGTTATGGTTTACTTGTGTTGAGGTTTTTATCTAGGGTTTTGGTTCCTAGCTACCAATCCTATCTACCTTCTACGGTTTGTTGATTGGTTGTGCAAGGGAGGAGGAGGCAAGTTGTAGAACACTTGTACCGTAAAAGATCGGGCCAAAACTCTCGATCCATCTAGTTTACTAGTTGGATCCTCATCAGGTGGTATCTGAGAACCTGTTCATGACAGTATAGGGCAGTTTGCAATGGAGAGTACGCGCGTCTGGATTGAAGGCCAACGCACATGGTGCATGTAACCATGGGGACACTGTTTTTGTGGAGAATAAAGACACGATACTGCTGTTTGATGCTGAGGCAATAGCAGTTGTACATGCGCGGCCTATAAGAGCATGTACAATACAAGTGCTTAGATAGATGCTTAACAAGATAAGGTGTTTATTTTGTAGCATTGATCGATGCTTAAGTAGGCACCAGTGCTTAACGAGTGTTTATGTATATAACTATATCTAATTAATAGATACATAACATCTAAGCACCTATAAAAAAATGATGTTTGCATTGGAGAAAATGAATTTTATATGTGTACTTGATGACATGACTGTATTATCTCTCTTTAAGCACTCATGTATATACATTTTGGATTGTACATGCCCTAACAAGGTTGTGGCTCGAGATTGATGCTACCACCGAGTACCTCGTTTGGGAGTAGGTGATGGAGCGGTGGTTGGAGCCACATTCTTCTTCATATGGCTCCATAGGACAGTTCGCTTCAACTCGCAATTGTTTTGACAAGGAAGTCAGTAGTAGACGGTGGAGCCAATTAACTGCCATTGGAACGACAAAAGACAAGGCGAAATCTACTGCTACTCAGGGACAGGGCTAAAGTGGTTGTTGCAGCATCAGTTCGTGCCATCCGACTACAAGGCCAAGTGTACCGAATTTTTTTTCTACCGCCAACCTGAAGGCCGGCAGAAGAAGCACTGGCAAGTGGGCTGAACAGTCGAGTCAAGGAAGTGCAAGGCGACGACAGTGACAAGGTGGAGGAGGGACAACGCTGGAGTTTGCTCTAAACCCAATGCGAAATCAAGGGCATGATGTGCAACGATGCAAGCTGATAATCGATGATGGGAGCCTCACCAACGCGATTAGCAAGGACTTCGTGTATGCTTTGGGATCGTCCATGTTGTCTGGAGTCTCATGGACGGCAAGGTCTGTGGCCCACCCGACAACCAAGATGGAGACGAGCATCTAGATGTTGATGGACCTAGACCGAACCTCGATCTGCTGCATGTGAAATTGTGACCGGAGATGACAAACAAATTACTTTGGAAAATGGCTGGCGACCGTTATTTTGTTCGGCACTGGGCGGCGGCTGTGTAATTGAGATTGCTTTATGCGAAAAATGAAACCGTACTTATTTTAGGTTAAACCAAAGGAGTCAATAGAAAAGGTCTATATAACACATTTGAAATCAATGGTAAGATTTAATCTATACTGCCAAGTAGAACGCGTACTAAAAACTCCCATCTGCTAACTTTGTGGCAACCAATGTCGTAATGTTCATTCCATCCCTCCAATGCATGAATAATTCCGGCAATGCGCCATACACTCAGGACACCCCTTGGTAGCCAATTCAACATTAAAAAAAAAACAAGAGTAAAATACACTTTAGATCCTTAAACTTGTCTGATGAAGGACTCTGTTGTAATTTGATCTGCTATAGATTTCTTGTATTATACGTTAACCAGGCAGATAGTGTAGGATTAGGAAGATCTTTTCTATTGATAATTTTCTGTTGTACACGACTGATATGCTTATTGAAAGCGTATAGAGTTTTGGGTAATGACGCAATAGATTGATGAAAAGTTTAAGGTACACGGGTTACATATATATAGCCGGTCGAGGTTTGTATGAACACGAGACCGAACCGAACAGTCGGTGTGAACACGAGACCGAAATGAACAGTCGATGTGAACACGCCCGTGATTTATCCGTCTAACACGCCCCCGTAGTCTGAGCGGGAGGAGGCCGGACGTTCAGACTAGCCCGAAATTCGGTGAAGACGGACGTAGGTAGACCCTTGGTGAAGATGTCCGCAAACTGCGACGACGTAGGCACGTGAAGAACACGGACGTGTCCGAGAGCAACACGCTCACGAACAAAGTGTAGGTCGATCTCCACATGCTTGGTGCGCGATCTTTGAACCGGTTCTTTGGAGAGATAGATGCGATCGACGTTGTCGCAATACACAACAGTAGCGCGACGCAAAGGTATGCGCAGCTCGAGGAGTAACTGGCGTAGCCAAGTAGCTTCAGCAACGCCGTTAGCCACGGCGCGATACTCGGCTTCAGCGCTCGACCGAGAGACGGTGTGCTGTCGTTTGGAAGACCAGGAGATCAAGTTATCACCAAGAAAGACCGCGTAGCCGGAGGTAGACTTGCGTGTGTCGGGGCAGCCAGCCCAATCGGCGTCAGAATAAACCACCAGTTCAGTTGGGAACGTCTGGTGAAGAATGACGCCATAGTCGAGGGTGCCCTGAAGGTACCGCAGAATGCGTTTGACCAAAGCGAGATGAGGTTCGCGAGGATCATGCATGAAGAGACAGACTTGCTGCACAGCATAGGCAATATCCGGGCGAGTGAAGGTCAAGTACTGGAGAGCACCAGCTAGGCTGCGGTAGTGTGTCGGGTCATCCACAGGAGTACCATCAGCAGAGAGCTTGGAGTGAGTATCAAGCGGCGTCTTTGCAGGTTTGCGATCGGACATCCCAAAGACGCTCCAATATGTCGAGGATATAATGCCGCTGGGAGAGATAAAGAGCACCATTCTGTTGACTCACAGAAAGACCCAGAAAGTGATGAAGTGGCCCCAGATCCTTCATAGAGAACTCATCCCGAAGAGCAGCAATAATCCGGCGAAGAAGAGTGTCTGAAGAAGCAGTTAATACAATGTCATCCACATAGAGGAGCAAATAGGCTATATCCTGTCCTCGGCTGAAGATGAATAGAGATATATCGGACTTGGCTTCTATAAATCCCAGTGATGAAATGTGAGATGCAAATCGGCTGTACCATGCACGAGGAGCCTGCTTCAAGCCATATAGAGACTTGTTGAGTCGACAGACGTAATCCGGATGGGCAGAAGCTGCAAACCCGGAAGGCTGAACACAGTAGACAGTCTCTGCTAGTGTGCCATGAAGAAAGGCATTCTTCACATCCAGCTGATGGATAGGCCAATCTCGAGAAAGAGCCAATGTGAGAACTGTGCGAACCGTAGCAGGCTTCACCACTGGACTGAAAGTTTCATCAAAATCAATGCCAGGCCGCTGAGTGAAGCCACGAAGAACCCAGCGAGCCTTGTAGCGCTCAAGAGAACCGTCAGGATGAAACTTGTGGTGATAAACTCATTTGCCTGTGACGATGTTGACGCTAGGTGGACGAGGAACGAGGTCCCACGTCTGATTAGACTGGAGTGCATCGAATTCCTCGGTCATAGCTTGGCGCCAATTGGGATTAGCCAGCGCACTGCGGAATGTCTTCGGAACTGGCGAAAGAACTGCTGCATGTAGGTTGAGGCGATCCGTTGAAATACGGATACCCGATTTGGCACGAGTAACCATACGGTGATCATTAGCTACCGGTGGAGTCGGAGCAACCAGATGGCGACCGGTACGTGTGGCCACAACTCGGGGTGCATGGGTGTCAACAGGAGCCGGTGCGGGAGCAGCATTGGCGCCAGGAGGTGCTGTGGCTGCATCGTCAGGAAGCATCGGGGGAGCACCAGGTGGGCCAAGCGGTGCACTGCGGTCTTGAGATCGCGAGCCACGCGTAGGGAGGCCAGAAGGGCCAGACGATGTCACGGGGGCAGCAGGGGGTGGCCCGGAAGTTGGCCCGCCTGCAGCCGAACCAGGCCAGATGGGCCCCGCGACCGAAGTAGGCCCAGGGGAGTGTGCGTGTAGCACAGGTCCTGAGGGACAGTGCAGGTCAGAGCCATCAGCAGACGATGAGGTGTGGCCGGTTCCGCTGGCAGCTGCCCAAGGTGATGTACCATTGGGGGCAGCAGGACCGGCTGCACTGCCACGTGACGTCGTAGAGCCTGCAAGAGGAAAATGCCCAAGGGGCAACTGGACGGAGTCCATGTTAGCTAGAAAGTCAAGGTCGGTCGGCTCAAAGCGATCGTGGGAGGTGGCAAAGGGGAAGGATGTTTCATCGAAAGTGACATGCCGGGATATGATAATCCTATTCGATGAAAGATCGAGACAACGGTAGCCTTATGTTCCGATGGGTAGCCAAGAAAGACACATAGAGTAGACCGGGGAGAGAGCTTATTAGCCGCCGTGGAGGAGAGGTTTGGGTAGCATTGTGAAGGATCGAAATGGCAACAGAGGGGGGGTGAATGGTGCCTTAAAAATTAAGAACTCCCCTTTACTGAATTTAAAACAAACCTACAAAGCCCTCTGGATATCTCAAGAAGAGTGAAGCAAAATCAGAGAACGAAAACAAACTTCAGACTGTTTTGTCAGAAATCGGAAGCTCCGATTCTACCCGGCGGTAGTTCCGCACTGCGGTAGTTCCGAGTTCAGTGCGGAAGTTCCGCCAGCGGTAGTTCCGCCTTGGACAATCGGAAGTTCCGATTGTCCTGACCGAAGAACAGTACGCTCGGGTTTTTCCCAAAAATCTGAAATACTAAATCTTGAGTGCTCTTCTCAGGTCAAGTTTCACAGGACATCATCCTAAACAACATCTTGACCTCATGGAGAAGAATCGCAAGCAAAGATTCATTAATCAAAGCAAAAACGGATTTCTTGAAGAAGGGGCAAGAAAGACCAAAAACCACAATAGACAAGATTCTCAGATTCTTAGCTCATGAAACTTTGAGGATATATTAGCAATATCAAAACGATTCTAGATATCAAGTTTCATGCTATTTCATAAGACGAAACAAAAGATACACCAAAACCCTAGATATTCAACATGAACAGGGAGGGAATAAAGAGAGGCATAAACAAGTAATCAAAACCCCAGAGTTTCATTGATAGAAATCAAGTGATTACAGAGGAAAACACGGAGGGACAATTACATAAGATTTCAGTTCATCCTCTCCAACTCAACAAACTCTCAAAAAGTAAAACAAACCCTTTTGCTAAAGCTAACCCTAATTTTCTCTCTCAAAGTCTGACCCTAACACCAGGGGTTCACCTCTATTTATAGCCCTTGGCTAATGGGCCTCCAACCCATTAAGCCCACTATACCCGAACGGAACCGCCTCCACTTGTGCCGCTTTGCGAAAAGACCGTTTCGCCCCTTGCGCACCTTCTGGAAGCCTCCCGTACGCCTTGCTGTCCTTGACTCGCAACCACCTCAAGATTCATGCCGTCTTCGACACATCCCGACCGTTCTGACCTCAACGCCGCCTGCGCTTAGTCCGATCACCTCGTGTCTCGCCACGACTTCGCCTCGATGTCCTGCAGTCAACACGCATAAAACACATCACATAGCATTGCACAATATCATAGCATCAACAATTGTACAAGACTCAAACTCATACAAAGTCAAAATCACAAATTATACTTCTCTGCACAGTTCTGGACACAATCGGAAGTTCCGCACTTTACCTTGCGGAAGTTCCGATTTTCGGAACGTCCGCACTTGTCAGGATTATCGGAAGTTCCGCGCTTACCATTGCGGAACTTCCGATTATCGGAACGTCCGCACTCCCAGATTTTCAATTCCGATTATCGTCTCAGAGGAACACTCACGTCAGTATTATCGGACAAACCGCGACCCCAGGTGCGGAAGTTCCGATTTCCTTCAACCGAACTTAATTCCCAGATTAATCGGAAGTTCCTATTTCCAAAGCCGGTAGTTCCGATTATCTGAACTTCCGCTCCATACACAATGTAGTTCCGACACCTGTTTCAAAGACGAAATAGTACAAAACCGAGAGACACAACTCTCAACCTATTCAACAAGTTGTCAAATACTCATCACTCACAATGGAGGACCTCCCACATGGTCTCTCACATTGACACCCGAAGACACGTAAGTGGGAGTAAGAGGGATGAACACCAAATAGAGCGAAGTGTGGTGTGAGGAACTGGAGTGTCTTCGTGGGGTGAAGATTAAGTAAATATATGGCGGTGTGGAGAGCGTCAACCCAATATGATGGTGGGAGGCTAGCTTGGAACATGAGGGAGCGCATGATATTGTTGGTGGAACGAATGATGCGTTCGGCCTTGCTATTTTGTTGAGAAGTGTGTGGGCATGACATGCGGAGTGCAACGCCATGAGTAAGAAAGAAGTGACGGGCGGAGGAGTTGTCAAACTCGCGGCCATTGTCACATTGGACGCGTTTGATGGTGAGGCCAAACTGCGTGCGGACATAGGCAAAGAAATGCGACAAGGTGGAGAAGGTGTCCGACTTAAGGCGTAGTGGAAAGGTCCATGAATAGTGCGAGCAATCGTCTAAAATAATGAGATAATATTTGTAGCCAGAGATACTAGCAACAGGAGATGTCCAAAGGTCACAATGAATTAAATCAAAATTTGAAATAGCACGGGAGCTAGAAGTGGCAAAAGGTAAACGAATGTGACGACCAAGTTGACAAGCATGACAAATAGACTCGGTAGCCTCATTAGTATATGAAATAGCCGAAGTACTGGCTAGTTTGCAGAGGGTCTCGGTGCCAATGTGACCGAGACGACGATGCCAAAGTGTAGAAGGTGCAGTGGCGACGAGAGCTCGCGGCTTGGGTGGACATGGCAGCAATGGATAGAGGTAGCCGGAACTATTGCACCTGGCGATCACGCTCTGAGTGCGAAGATCCTTGACAGAAAGACCATATGGATCAAACTCAACGGAACAGTTGTTGTCAATGGTAAATTGTCTAACAGAAATTAAGTTTTTAATAATATGTGGAGTGACAAGAACATTCAAGAGAAAATTGACCATGAGGAGCGGAAGGGCAATAGATCCGACGGAGGTAACGGAAGAGATGATCCGTTACCCACTATGATAGTAGAGTGAGGGGGAGGAGGGTGGGAAATCGAGAGGTTACCGCATCCAAGTCATATGAGATGTGGCGCCGAGTCCATGTACCACTCCCGTAAGGAGGCGGGGTGAGGGACATAGTGTTGAACGAATTCAATAGTCTTGCTTGGTCCCACCGCCAAAGACTGATATGGGATGCCAGCCGGCTTCTGTCAGTTGGCTCGCTGAAAGCGCCCGAACGGGCCTCCACCAGTCTTTGCCGCACGATGGGTGCATAGGGCGCGCCATGGTGAGCCGTGGGGGCGCGAACTGGGCTGCTGCATGAAGAGCAGAGGGAGGCACGCGGGCGTATGCCGCACTGATTAGGCCGCGGACCGAGAATGAGTTGTGGGCCGAGTGTGGCGGACTTGGACCGCTTCGGTCCATGGATTCCGAAGGACGGAGGCCGCCCGCTGCAGCACTGTGGGCGCTGGAGCGATGCTTGACATGCCCTTTGTCAGAATGGCGGCGTTCTTTGCCGCCGAGTTAGATGGGTTGTTGCCACCGGTGCCGCCGTTACCGCCCGCGGTTATTACGACGCCGCGGCGGTTGCGGTTTTTGTTGTTGTCGCGACCGCCACCGCCCGGCTGCCCAGCTGCACGCCTTGGCCCGTGGCGAGGAAAGCGATGAAGAGCCGCCGGGCTTGTTCTTCATGGAGAGCTCCTCAAGCATGAGGTTCGCACGGACTTGACGAAGGAGGGCAACGGCCGACCGCTTGATAATAGCGCCATGTGGTCAAAGCGCTCGCTCACCCACGTAGCACCGGAGAGGACGAGGTGCGATCGAGGACGGTTCGCCAAGATCGCCGAGGCGTCGGCCATGGTCTTCATCTTCCGGCAATAATCGGAGATGGATAGATCGCCTCGCAGAGGTTGCGGAACTCGACGCCGAGGTGCGGTGGCGCGTCTCCTTGTTCCCGAGAAATTGTTCCTCGAGGCCGAGCCAAACACGACGTGCCGTCGCCATCGGAATCATAACGAGCTCGACGAGGCTGGCGGAGATGGTGCCGTAGAGCCACCGAGGACCGTGCACTCCATGCGACACCAACTGAATGTTGGGGTGCGTCGTCGGAGAGGACGTGGTCGGAGAGATCGTACTTGCCGACGGTGAGGAGGAAGAGGCCACGCCACTTGGTGTAGTTCGGCGTGTCGGAGTCGAGCACGACGGGGATGAGGAAGCGGATGTTGAGGACGGCCACCGCTTGAGCGTGAAGGGTCGCGATGGCCGCGGCTTCAAGGGCATCCTGTTGGGCGTCGTGAGCACGTTCGGCGTCGAGGAGGCGCCGGTGGTCGGCATCAAGGCGAGCACGCTCGGCGTTGATGCTTGCGCGCTCGCCTCAAGGCGTCGCGCGTTCGTCCTCGGCGTGCTACGGTGCGTTCGGCCTCTTCGGCGGCGGCGCCGCCTCCTCGCCGTGGGATCAGCCATGGCACCGGGTGGAAAGAAGGAAGAGAGACAGGAGGAAGCGCGCGAGGAGATGGCCGGCGGTGCAGGTAGTAGCGGCGGGCGACGAACGCCGGCGGCTATGGTGCGGAAGCGAGGGTCGCAGGATGCGAACCACTCATGATACCATGAAAGCGTATAGAGTTTTGGGTAATGACGCAATAGATTGATGAAAAGTTTAAGGTACACGGGTTACATATATATAGCCGGTCGAGGTTAGTGTGAACACAAGACTGAACCGAACAGTCGGTGTGAACACGAGACTGAACCGAACAGTCGGTGTGAACACGAGACCGAAACGAACAGTCGGCGTGAACACGAGACCGAACCGAACAGTCGGTGTGAACACGCCCGTGATTTATCCGTCTAACACTTATTACATCCATCCCTGTACGCCGTCCAGCACAACATGTATAACATGAAGGCCTGCAACCTGTTTTGGTGCGGCTTCTTCCAAACCTCTGAATACTTTTACATGATATTAGATCTTTCTCTTCTACCCTACATCAAACGTCAACTAGCTAAGGATCATCCTCGACAAACTCAAGCATGGCCACGACCGCTACATCTGTGTCTGCAGGCTTCCTGCCAACTCCGTTGTTCGGGTCGTCAACATGGAGCTGACCCACGACAACTACCATCTCTGGAATGCCTAGATTTTGCCTTACCTCCGAGGGCAACAACTTCTGGGTTTTGTCGATGGCTCGTTGAAGGCGCCCACCGAGATAATCACGCAGACCACAGCTAATGGTGAATTGGTGATGTAATACTTCCAAATCCAGACTAAAAAGTTTGGATCCAACAGGATCAGTTGGTACTTGACGATGATTAAAATATCTATGTATTACTTTAATACATAAAAAAGACCATACGTTTTCGTGGTCGTAACCCCTAAGGCTAACGACCTCATTGGTCGTAAGGATTCCAGAGGTTACATAATAAATACCCTGGTCGGACAAGGTCCCGTACCTAGTCCCTGACCAGTTAACTGCTCGTAAAGCTATGAACCAATATCTGGATCCAAATCCAGGTATATCATTTACCGTGTGATGAATGGAACACGTGTTGTATACTCCATACCACGCGACGTTACATAATCCTAAGACACTGACTAATGGTTGAATGTCTCACCGATATTTAACCGCACAGCAGTTGATACTTTAATCAACTGCCACCTCCCTCCGACCAGACGCAACGCTTCGTACATGCGTCTTTTCCAGAAACAACTACCACCTCTTGGGAAGCTATTTAAAGATGGAGCATGGAAGGATCAAGGGGGAGGAGACTCGAAGAAGAAAGACAAGAGGCTATTGGCATTAGATTCATACTTTTGATCTATTTCAGTAGCATAGCCAACATTATACTCAGTGTAACTAGGATTATTCCTTTGCCTGATCGTAGGCATTCCTTGTAAACAGTCAGTTCAGAGCAATAAAGAGTGACTCCATTCTCTTCCAGGAGATACACATCATTTTTCTCTATTTTTATATATCTTCATAAGATCGTCGATTCGATCGTCGACAGCTGGCGCCGTCCGTGGGGAAGAAGTTAAAAATTTCCTGAAGAAATTCTTTGCTCATCAAATCCTCACCCTTTCCTCATAATCGCTCATGCAACTATGGCAGGGAGTTCGGATGAGGAGAACTGGTTCGACTTGGACGACTACTCCAACCTCGACATGGAGGAATGCATCCACGCCATGGATGAGAACGGTATGTTGTCATCATCCTCCTCTGCAGATTCGCATGTCGCAGACATCAGCGAAATCGAACAGATGGATGAAGATGCACCACCACAACAAGTGGTGCTTCCAGAGGGACATGTCATTCCGACCAATTCGGAATGTCCAAAGATCTCTCCAAGTCCGGTCCTTTCGACCGGCGAAAAAGGTGACAAAACTTCAGCCCCGCAATCCGAGAATCAGTATATTCTCGATATGATCATGACTGACACGTATTCACCAACAGCTTCTGGAAATGCCAGAAGCCAACCGACGTCTGGTAATGGTGTCGATGAAACCCCCACTGGCTATAGGGCAAGTGAGGATGATAAAACTCAGCATACGATCGGCTATTCGTCGGATCAGGTTGAGTCCACCCCAAAGGCCTCAGGAGGTGCTAATTTCTGACCGGTCTCCATCGTGAAAACTTCTGGTAAAGGCACTGGAGGGCTCTCCACTGGTTACAGTGGAAGCTCTTCGGAAGATCGCTGTTGGAAGCACGAGGTCAATGCGATCGTAAATACGGATCAAAATACCGTGTACGGTCCTGCATACACTATCTCGCCACCACATATTGATGGAAATGACGCGAGCAATGAAGCACCAAATGCCAAAGGTAACAGAACTGATAGATGTCAATCAGTTAATTCGCCTGATTCTACCCCACCTAGATTAATGGGCCGACGGGACCAAACACAAGGTCGGGGGAAGGTTCAGATCTACGAACACCTACAACTATTATGAATCCTCCAAGACCTTCAGTAACGGTACAGAACCTACAGCGTGTTCAAAGTATTTTAAATAACACTGACCCTGCTCTAGCAGTTGCTCCAGGTTTTGTCCAACTTGTAGGTCAGGTATCAGAGATCCTCCAGCAAACCATGCAGCGTACGGAAGCGTACCGGAAACAAAGGAGTTCACGAAGTCAAACTATGACTTCATCCCAAAGTTCCTCCCTTAGTAGGGGGCAGCATGGTCGAGTTAGGGATCAATCGATACCACGACCTCCTCGATGATTCCGACCAAGGAGTCACGAGGGAAGAAGGCTATTTCAAATAGCCACTCCTTCTCCTTGTCGAGAGGATCAATCGCTTGGCCCTGATGATCTCCGACATCGTCTAGGACAAGCAGGTGGTCGGAGGCGTTATCCGAATCGGAACACTGGAGCCCTGGTATTCTAATTTGAGAAACCGATCTGCGATCGATTACAATCCGGCACCCTTCTAAAGAAGGCGCCATGAATCAATCACGGGCTGTCAAGCTTTCTCTGCAGGGCTCCAGGCTGTGCGTTGGCCCAACAGGTTTCGACCAGCCAACATGGACAAGTTCAATGGGACCCAGAACCCATTAGATTCTCCAAATCTATACTACCGCCATCAGAGCTACTGGTGGTGATAAAAATGTGATGGCAAATTATCTACCTACGGTACTTGAAGGGACTGCCCGGTCATGGTTGCTTAACCAACTGGTCGGATCAATCTATACTTAGGAGCAACTTTACGACCTCCTGATTGTAAATTTTCAGGGTACGTACGACCGCCCTGGAAAGGAGGATGACCTTCATTGAATCCGGTAAGAACCTAATGAGACTCTTCGTCAATACATCAAAAGGTTCAGTCAGGTTCGTAATTCAATTCCAGATGTCGTAGAATCTTATGTTATTCAAGCTTTCAAGGTAGGCCTAAGGAATCGACGGTTTACAGAGGACATCGCTATGAATCCTCCACGGACGACTGTCGAGCTTTTCAACATGGCCGACAAATACGCAGCCGCTAGCGAAGCGGTTGAGTAGAATGAGGTCATTGATCAAAAGGATAAAACCCCTCGACCTGGCTTGGAAAAGTCAGAAAAGAAACACAAGGCTCTCAAGAAGAAGAAACACCGCAAGCCCGATAATAAAGAAATCCTTGCGGTTCCTGGTAAGTTTACCAAGGGTAAGAAAGATTACACCGGCCGAGGCAAAGCAAAAGTTCCGACCGATGGATACAAAAAGAACAAGAAGTGGTGTCCACTTCACTAGCAGGTAGGGCATGACTTACGCACCTGTCGAGTCTGACAAAAGAAACTGGAGGATTACGATGCAGGTAAAGGCCCACTCTCCTCAATACAAGAACTCGGGGAAGCAAGTTCTAAGAAGGACAAGGATGGTGACGACGAGATGGAGTACCAGGAGCCTAACATATGGTCAACATGATCTTCGGAGGATCCTCCTCGTATGATTCATGATGTCAATTGAAGGCCGTGGAGCGAGAGGTCAACCTTGCAGAGTCCCCGATCGCTATCAAACCATCAAGGTGGTGGGAAACAGTAATCTCCTTCAGCAAAGAAGACTGCCCAATCCCGATGGCTCGACCATGTAGGTTCCCTATTATAGTTGAATCTACTATTAACAATTGCTAAGTTAATCGAGTCTTAATAGATGGAGGTAGTTCTTTAAATATTTTTTTGCGGGAGCATTAGAGGAAATGCAGGTTCCCAGATCTAAGGCAAAACCAGTGAAGTATGTGCGGATATCATGGGGATATGCTCCAGATCTTAGGATGATGTGACAATTAGCAATGGCGTTAAAGGTTTGTCGTTTCACGTGTTTTCGGCAAAGAATCGTATCGCCAGCCTCGGTGATCTGATCGGGCGAACCGACGGCCCGACCGCCTATGGCTAAGTCCGATCGACCACCATCAAGCGGTCGGACCGCGATGGCGATCGAGCCGACCATAGCGGCGGGCGGACCGGCCAATTTCAGAAAGTGATTTTTAGGGCTGGGCAAAAAAATAGAGGTTGCAGGCAAGAGAGGGGATTCTATTGCACTTGGTTTCATAATTTTTGGAGTTTCCAGTCAAAAGTTATATTCGTTTGAAAATTCCAGTAGGTTTCAGAATTTCAGAGGCTGTTTACGGCTAAGTCCCAACTGGCGGTCTGACCGGCCATGTCTAGTTCTTTGACTTGTTAGAATCGGCTACCGAATCCCTCCCAATCTTCCCGAATCTCAGAAATTCCAATCGCGGCCGTTTCGGACTCGAATTGGGGGTTTCCAATTTCGGCGTCCCCCGATCCTATGAATACCCTCCTAGGATCGCCCAGTCCCCCGCAACCTAGAGCCGCCACCCTCGTCTCCCCGATCGCTCTAGCGCCGCCGCAATCCAAGCTTTAGAGTTTTCGGCCGAGCTTCTTCTCCAATGTATTGCACTGCTGTCGTTGTCGCCCTTGCCGCACCGACTGCACCATCGTGTTCAGCAAGGTCCCAGCTACCTCGTGCGCCCCTCCTCGTCGCCGGAGCACCGCTGGAGCACACTTCTGACAAAACTCGAAGCACCACCGCCGCTTCTTCCTCGCCGCCGGTCGCCGTCGTCATCGCCAGCCGCTAGTAAGGGCACCAGCAGGTGCGTAATAACCTCCACCGTCGGTGACTCGCCGCCGATCACCGTTGCCCTTGGTTACCGAGCGCCGCCGCCCTCGTCGTCCAGATCAGCGCCAGCATCAGCCTCGGTGCTGGTGTGGCAGCCGCGTGGTGCCAAATCAGCCCCAGCACACGCGTGCGTGGCCCAGTCCACCGCGTCAACTCTCCCGAGGCTCGGTGCACTCAGTCCACCATGAGCCAGAGACTGACATGTGGCCCACATGTCAAATTTCTTTTAAATCTATTTCTTTTTCTAGAAATTCTCGGCTGAGGCAAGCATTGCGCAATAATCCGATTTTCCTTTATAAAAAATAATCCGTGAAATTCGTTTAAATCCAAATTAGGGTTTTATTTGATTTCCAATCTTCCAAAGCCCATAACTTTTGCATCCGACCTCCGACTGAGCCCATTCAAATTTGTAAATTCATATAAAATTAAGATCTATTTAATGGTGAATTTTATTTGAATTTTGGAGTTTGTTTTCCTCTGTTATTTATTTATATATGTTTCTTTTGTCTCGTTCGCTAGAAGACGTCAATACTTTGGGAAATTTTGGAGAAGAAGGAGCACCTCAAGATCAAAACCAGTACCTAGACCTATTCCAAGGCAAGCAATACCTTTGATCATATTAAACCCAGTTTTCAAAATACTTTGTTTCAATGTATTGCATTCTATTTTAAGTATTTATTTAAATGCTTTTGGGATAGTTATTAATCCAATTTGTTATATCCACCTTGTCTATTGTATGTCATGATCTTTTGTCACCCTAGATTGGTTCAGTACTAGGTGGTATTATCGTAGCACCAATGTGGGTTGGTTAGATACGAGTAGAATGCTTAGCCATGCCACGAGTCATCATTTCATGTGAGTTGCAGTTATAAACTTGACCAAGTGATTATGGAACTGTGTGATGAAACTGTATGTGCTGTGTGCTACTACTCGTTGATGGCATGTGTTGCACTTAATCAACAGGGTGAAAAAAGATTTAGACTGAGGCAAGTGGTGGATCTGTGTGAATGGTAGAGCTGTGTGCTATAAACTTTGTGATTTGGGAAAAACTGGAAGTCCTGCCTTGGTCAATTAAGGACTTAACTTTGTGCGCTATTAAACTGGGCCTTACTGTAAGACCACATGCCTAGTATGGGCTGGGCCTAACTTAGTAAGTTATGGAGTCTTGACATTGACAACTTAGGTTGTATTTAAGCTGTGTGATGGGTTGAAGGTGTGATATGTCACATCACGGGACGGTTCGCTGCATCCCTGTCTAACGATGTGTGTCGTAACCAAACGCTGTGTGTATCGGTTGGCCGGCAGGAAAGCACATCGGGAGTGTCATTGTTTGAGATGAAGTTTCTGAAAGGTTTTGTTGTGATCAACTCTGATCCGGTTGGTTGCATCTTGTGGGTAAAGTGTACAACCTCTGCAGAGTGTTAAACCAATCTATTCGAATAGCCGCGTCCTCGGTCATGGACATGCTCGGGAATTTCACACGAGGGGTATATTGTCATAAAAACACTTGGGAAGGGTCAGCTGTGTGAGATAACTTGTACAGCTCTGTGAATAACTTGATTAGACTGTGTGTCCTTTGTGAAATCAAATGTTAAATTAATATTCTTATTTGTTTTCAATTAATTTTTAATCTATTATCTGTATTCGATTGCAAATGTTGTATTTCTACAAAATAACCACAGAAGCCATTCATTTGGAATAAGCCATCATGTATGATTACATTCTGTGGTATGACTTGCGAGTACGGTGTGTACTCACTCTTGCTAAACAAATCAACAGAAGTGGAGGAGTCGTCACCAGCTTTTGAAGAGGAATTCTACGAAGGTTGATCGTTAGGGTCTTGATCCCAGTCAGTTGCCTGTGGTAAATTGATGGGAGCCCGCTGGAGTTTACTTTGTTTTCGCTGTAGTTTATTTCATTATTGTCAGCCTTGGATGGCTTAATAACTGTAAAACTCGACCTTAAGGTCACAACAGTTATTTGTTATTCAAATTACTCGTTTATTTAATATTTCGTTGTATGGAGTTGATATTTCATCAATGTTGATACTGTGTGCACTAGCGTGATCCTGGACTAGTGCAGAATACACAGAGGGTCCAAATTTACATATATTGGGTCCCTACATTGTCTACTATGCTTAGGGTTGTGCTTAAAAAACTTAAAAATATGGGAGGAAAGTTTGCCTCATGTGGAATTTGCTTATAATCGCTCGCTGCATTCTACCACAAAGAAATGCCCTTTTGTGATTGTTTATGGTTTCATACCTCGTGTACCTATCGACTTGTTGCCTCTTCCAGCTTCGGAGAAGTTAAATTTTGATGCGCAACAACGTGCTGATTTGATACTTAAGATGCATGAGACAACTAAAGAGAACATTGAGATTATGATTGCTAAATATAAAGTTGATGGTAGTCAAGGACGCAAACATGTTACTTTTGAACCTGGTGATCTTGTGTGGTTACACTTGCGTAAAGAACGATTCTCTGGATTGAGAAAGTCTAAACTCATGCCTCGTGTAGATGGTCCTTTTAGAGTGCTTGAACGTATTAATGATAATGCATATAAGTTAGACTTGCCTGCGGATTTCGAGGTTAGCCCTACATTTAACATTGCGGATTTGCGACCTTTCTTGGGCGCGAAAGATGAGCTTGAGTCGAGGACGACTCCAATTCAAGAAGGGGAGGATGATGAGGACATCACTTCTACTGATATGAACACTCCTCTTGCTGCTGCCATGAATGATGTGCAAGGTCCAATTACTCGGGCACGTGCTCGTCAACTCAACTATCAGGTAAACTCGTTTTTAGGAGTAAATAATATTTCTGCTGAGAATCTGATACTTCCTAAGACTTGTGATTTTCTTGTTCTTAGGAATCATGGAGAGGAGGAGCCAACTCACGGCAAGAGGAACACATTAAGGACTTCACCTAATTCGTCCATCTCCACCAATTCGGCTCCATTCAAGTCTACTTCATCGGACTCACGAATTTAAGCATATTATCCATGGTGCTGCGACACCTTTTGGACCGAGGGCCTTGTATCACCACTTAGGCTACTTGGGTCGGCCATCCCCTTGTCCGCTCCCCCCTTGGGCCGCTGTTTTCATGGGTACTGTTCACGTGAACAGTACCGTGACTGTACTGTTCACGTGAACAGTACTATGAATAGTACCACCTCTATTTCCTTAGATAAGTGCGGTTTCCCCCTCCCCTATTTAAGAAGGTCGCACCCCTTTAGTTTTCGGTGGGTTTTTCTTAAGAGATTATTCTGCTTAGCAGTCTCACCGCACATTCGGTTGAGGAACCCCAACTTGTGAACTTAATTTTTATTCGTAATACAATTTCAGATTGCATCTTCTACTCTCTTACTTGTGTTCTCGATTCGCTTGCAGGAGATAACCTTCTTGGCGAGGTCAACCGCGTTCGGCACGGTTGATAACCATCGGAGCAGTGCTGTAGTGATTGCGAGGGGTTCGATCTATTTTGGTCGGAGCCTTTGGATCACCAACGTCGTGTTCTCCACAATCGACTTATCAGTACCTTTCGGAAGATCGGGCCACCGTCACATCAAGACCACCCTGTCAAGATCCTTATTCGAAATCCCACATTATTGAGTATTTCAATCCTATTTGCAATTTTAGATTGCTATTTATCTTGTTTTTGCTTGTTTTTCGATTGCATGCAGGAATAGACCTTCGTGGTCAGGTCGATCGTGCTTCTAGCAAGATCGATAATGATCTCAAAGTTGGTTCAGCGGTTGCCGAGCATATTAGTCGTGTATGATTGGTAGTCGAATCGTGAGAATCGTCTCCACCAAATCGAGTTATCCTCCTCACCGAAAGATCGGGACACCCATTGTCGCATCCAAAACATCTAACATGCACTTGGTTTAATCCCCTGTAACATCCCAAATATGGATTTGTGTTTTCAATGTAAGAAAATACAAAGAAATTAAAAAATTTCTTGCATCTTGAAGCCCTTGGTCATTTTTGTAATTCTTTTAAAAAGAATTATGAAAATCAAATTCAAATCCTCAATTGACTCCAATCAAAAACCTCCTTGTCATAGATCTTGTGCCAAACCCTGGGAAATCTTTTCCCTGAGTTCTAGGGAGGCTTGGAAACACCTATAAATTATCTCATAATTTTTAGAAATTATTTGATAATTTTTGGAGGCAAGTCAAAATTAGTCAAACCCTAGTTCCCCTTTTCTGGAATTTCTGGAGAAAAATTCAGGTCCTGAAAATCTCTGAAAATTTTATGAGAGGTTCCTCCTGCTGTCAGCAAGCTCCAGTTAAAATTTCATAAATTTTGGAGTTTGTTTGCTACCTCAAATAATTCCTCAAAAATCAGATGTTTAGGATTCAAATTCTAACTGGTTTGCACTGTTCCTCGGGTTCGAACCGGACTCGGGCTCGAGCCACTGGACTCGGTCCAGTCAACTAATCGCACCGGTGCGGTCGATCGGGTGTGCGGGTTGTGAGCCGTTGGATCGGCATCGAACGGTCCTCGGCCAGCCGAACGATGGAATCGTTTTAATCCACCCGATCTAACTCAGCCGTTGGATCGGCATCGAACGGTCCTCGACCAGCCGAACGATGGAATCGTTTTAATCCACCCGATCTAACTCAGCTGTTGGATCGGCATCGAACGGTCCTTGACCAGCCGAACGATGGAACCGTCCCTGATTGGCTCTTTTGGTTTATGGCCATCTTATGGCACTTTTGCTTCCGCTGTTCAATTTATATATGTATATGTCATTTGGCCTGTCGGCCTCTCTTTTGTAATAACTATCCTTTATTTATGTTATCTTCTGGTTTGTTGCTTTGCTTCGGTTCTATGTGAATGAATGTAATTGATGCATGAATTTTGTAAAGAGGTGTGTATACTGTATTTCTGGGAAGTATACATGTCTCGAGTCTCGGTTTATTCGATTTGTGATGCTAGGACCAAATGGATAGTTAAGCATTACAAACCCTATAAACCGGGGTCTCACATCCCCCTACCCAATTTAAAAGATACACACTATAACATCGTCTATGAACTATTGATACTTTTCGGAAGTAATATATTGAACATTTTATTTTATCTACCTGATCATATGACATATGATATCATTAATAAACTGAAATATATACAATTGAGGTCTTGTTTTGAAGATCTTATCTTAAGTGACACGATGTTCAAACATATTGTGAATAGAATGACTTGTTTAAAAGGTATGATTGCTTTATTTTTTTAGTTTGCAAAATAAAAGTTGTCTTGAAGCCGTGTGGTACACGGATTTTCTCCATGTGTACGTTGATTCGGCCATACTTGCAAGTTGCATCTAAGGTCATCCATAGTTAGCCGGTGCTAGATCTGCCATCTCGCGAATATATAATACATATACTAGATTTGTTTTTTAGCTATAACGTTTACCGTCTTTTTTTTTTCTCCCTAACAAAATCTATAACTAAATAAAATATCATATTTTTTCTTTACAGTACTTTCTCACTCTTTCGTTTCACTTACAATTGTGCGGCAACTTTTTTGCTTCCAGCACACTCGCTAGCACCGGTGCTAGGAACAGCGCTTGATGAGTTGATTTGGTTCGTTGCGGATGATGGCCTAACACGTGGGCGGGCTCAAGACGCGTGGCCCTAGCCTTAGACACGTGGGCCGCAGGGTGGGCGGCATGCGCTTAACTACCGCGCGACCGCCTGGAAACAAGCTGCGCATCAAACATGTTGCTGGCCTGGCCGCGGGCCCGTGGGCTGACTCGTGAGCGGTGGATTGCTATATGCCACGCGCGTGCCATATAGCAAATACGTCGCCAACCCTGTAGGGGTCCACCGCTTGCTCGCGTCTCCTCCACTTACGAACGAGCTAAGCGCACTGCCTCCTCTCTCAAAAAAAAGAAACGAAAAGAAGCAGCAGCTAAAGCGCATTGCCCCCGCTTGCTCTCTCTCGCCGCCTCCACCACCAAGGCACCACCAACCCAAACCCCAGCCGAGGTGGAGGCCGCTGCCGCCCTGCGGAAACGTCTCCTGGGTCGATCGCCTCATCCGCCCTCCCGCCGGAGGAGGCGTGCGCTCGGCCGTCGCGGATCCGGTACGGTCCTCCGATCTGAGCTCGCGCGAGCAGCCTTAAACTCAGTTCGGGCCAGGCTTGGCTGCTGTATGGTTCCGAGCTCGCGCGATTGCACGGGTGGCTTTGGATATGGGGGTTGGGTTTTGCGGTTGGTGTGTGCGTTTTGGTCTGGTATGAGCGTGCGGACGGGCCGCGGCTCTTAGGGTGGACGCGACGCGATGCGAGCGGCGGTGGCTTGCGCGCGTATGCCATTTCCTTGCCGGGATGGCATCCGATTGCTATCATTGCAGCGTAGATTTGCGTGGGATGTGGTGGAGTAGCTTTTGTAGAGCCCAATTTTACCATTTTAGATGTGTGGATTCGAGGGTTCATCGCTTTGATGAACTGGGTGCCTTGATTAGCCAACCACCTTGCCTTATGCTAAATGATTGCTTATCAAGTAACCGATGTAATTCCGCCTGGGTAACGTGCTGTTTGACTATGCCGTGGATTGTACATGGCTGTTACCAGCTTGATATAATGTATTACCTGCCTCTGCTAAAGATTTCATACGATTGCGTTGAAGTTACAGTGGTTATCAGAACAGAAGTGGTTCGTATAAAAAAAATTGATCAACGCTGATTGAGCTCTTGTATGTTTTGCCTGCACGATGGTTTTTTCATGGCAACTTGGCACAGCACAGAACTTAATAAAAGGAGCATATATACAATAGCTAAGTGGTTGGACCTGAAGTGATCGCAACATGTTGCGATACCAGCTGATTCATCCTGTGTCTATGAATTTGCTTGTCTCAGACACCATGTGTTTACCCTTTTGTAGCATGCGTTTTACTCTGAAGACCAAAATAGGCAGTCGGTGTTTTTTTTTCCTCCTGTTCGGTTGTCTCTGTTCATTCTTCTTTTTTTTTATGCCTATTACTTACGAGCGTGTCATTTTTAGATGGATCTCAAGGATAGCCTCTCCAAATTTAAGCAGCAGCAGGAGAGGTGCCAGTCATCTTTGGCCAGCATAGCGGCAAGCCAAGCTTCGACCTCAAAACCAAAGCACAGGGCCCAACCGATTAACGCTCCATCTGCTCCAGCAAGGCCTCCACAACCTATTAAATTTTCAAATGATACAGAAAGGCTACAGCACATTAATTCGGTTAGGAAATCTCCTGTTGGAGCACAGATCAGACTTGTCATTGAACTGCTTTACAAGGTACTACTCACTAAGCTACAACCTTATTTCATTTTTACTTACAAGGTACTTCTCGTTAAGATACAACCTTATTTCATTTTAACTTTCCATGCTAGTGTAAGTTGCCAAATGAAAACCCCTGTTCTGGCCTTGCAAAGTAATCCATTGATCCTCCAAATACATTCTAAGAAAAAGTCAAAAAACCATGCTAATTGAGGTTGTATGCCTGGAACTGTTTTTGTTTATTTATGCCCTAGTTTAGTGGGTATATTTCAGTTTATTTAAGCCCTAGTTTGATAACATTTATGCCTTTCCTCACATGTGAGATGCTCAGTCTGGACATGCATAATAGCCTGCAATTCTGAATGTGCAATGTTTTGTCCAAGCCTTGCTGCTTATTCTGCGTTCAGCCCATGCAAAAATAGATTTTCCAGAATAGGTAAGAAAGCTAGGATAATTGGCGCTATGCTGATATCTGGCAAAAGGTACAATGATCAATGATGTATTGGCTAATATGTGCTGTCATATGCAGAATAATACCTTCTATTTGCATTCATGCTGTGTCATGTGGGGTAAGTATTATACGCTAAGATCATGCAAGTTAGCAGCAGGTCCAACCGGTGGCCCAACCGGTTCAACCAGTGCACTGGCCGGTCCGACCGGACCACATCCGGTCCAACCGTCGCAGATGCTTCCGACTGTTTCTGGTGTAGCCAAATAGCATGAGGTGATTCCATAGGTTTGCTATTAGTGGAAGTTTCTGTATCCCTTCAGGATATGGCAGGTATTAGGTAAGTCCCTTCAGGATACTTAGGAATTAGGAAAGAGAATCGTATTCGGAAAGGATAGTAATACAGTTCATGTTAGCTAAAGAGGGGTAGCATCCACCATATAAGGATGCTGTGTAACTTCAGAGCAATCAATCAAGAAGTTTAGTTCCAAATCTCTCTCCAAATCCTCTCATTCCCAGTCCCTTGCTGCACCCTACCTCCTGCACAATATCTTCCAGAGAGACACGGCTCCAAGAAAGAAACCGGGGCCACCTCCAGTGACCCACAGTTATCCAATTCGTTCATTTGGTCATGACATGCTGCATATAAAGTAGGGACTATATGGACCGTTTGGCTGGATGGGTGCTGTTAGTAGAAATAGGCACTTCAAACCAATGATAAAAATATTAGAATAGCCCTACGATGATTTTCTACTCTGGTTCACTTTCTGCACTTCAGCTTAATGCTAGAAGTTACCAACATCTTCACCAAGGATAGCAAAATGAGCATTTTGTGAACTTCTTTATAAAATGCAATGTTGTATCATGTTTGTTGAATAGATATTTATGTTTCTTTTGAATTTGCAGATAAGACAAGCTTTTACTGCAGAGCAAATAAATGAATTAACTTATGTTGATATCCATGGTAATAAGGCTGTCTTTGACAGTCTGAGGAATAACCCCAAAGTAAATTATGATGGGAGGCGTTTCTCTTACAAGGTAAAGGAGTTAGTACATACTAATTATGCTGACAATACTTAACTAGAATTGTTAATATTTGTGCCTGTTTTGTTGGTAAAATTGCCCAACTGTTAATCGTTCCTACCTGAAATGGCTCTTATTCTATGTTCTCTGTAATCTTAGCTAATTCAGAACCTTCTCATACATGTCCCCTCATTTTACTATCATGGATGGCAATTAAGGCATCTTTATTTTTACATGACCTGTTTTTGCTGGACTTTTCTATCAGCTCAGTGAACTGCATGTTCTCATCATATGGCAATTCAACTTAAGCACTGGTGTGGCAAGCTAAACATTTTGTGGTCAATAAATTTATAATTGATGATGAATATCTGTTTGAATGTTTGTTTGAGGGGAAAAAGGAGATAATAATAAATTAATAATTATGACTACTGAAAATAACATCAGAAATGTTTAATCTCTATAGTCTTGTCTTCTTTTTTGAAGTTGAATCAGTTCTAAGGTCTCGTGTTTTATTTTACCTTTGGCACATGTGCAGTCCAAGCATGATCTGAAGGGAAAAGATCAACTACTTGTTTTGGTAAGAAAGTACCCAGAGGGTCTTGCTGTTGTGGAAGTGAAGGATGCGTACCCAACTGTAATGGAAGATTTGCAGGTGCCCTAATTCTCCTGGTTTGATGCTTTGAGATGTTGTTTTGGATACCATGCGCTAAAACTGTTCTGCATGGTACCCAACTATTGAAATATTTGAATCATCCAGCCATATGTTATAAAGCTTGGCATACTGTTAATTATGTTCTGACTTCCGGTATCCCTTCCTTGTACATTTCTGTAGAATTAGGCGCTGCATCAGTAGTGTACTCCCCATTTTACTTGGATATTTGTTGTTCTTCCACCTACTGATGCTGAATACTTCTCTCTTTCCCCCCTTGGACTTCTGGAGTACCACACTGAGCACAAATAATGGTCACCCACGCCTGGATTAATGTGCACGATTATTGTTTGTGGCATCTATACCTGGGTAAATTTCCAATGGCATATAATAGTTGAAATGTAGTTATGGTCCTGGATAAGAAAGTTTTGAGGTAATATGCTTTGTTACCATGGATATGAAATTCCCAAGGATTTTCTTACGACGGTTAAATAGCAAATATACTATAAGAGTGGGTTCAAGTCAGCCCTGCAAGCTCTAACCACAAAGGTGTTTTGTAGATAACAAATGAGTACTTGAGTTTCTCTTAGTCCCAGCCCATGTATTGCACTTTCTTACTGAGCTTCTAGATGTAGTTAGCCTTACTTTTCGTTAAATAGGTGCGGTCTTCATTAAAATACTAGAGCAATGAGTATGACCAAGCTAAATGTAATATTCAAGAGTGCATGTGTTCCCGTTTCAGTTCATATGTGATCAATGATGGATGATCTTGAGTACTGCTGTCCTGTAGGCTCTGAAGGCAGCAGGTGAAGTTTGGCTGTTATCAAACATGGACTCGCAGGAAGACATTGTGTACCCCAATGATCCAAAAGCGAAGATAAAGGTTGACGATGACCTGAAGCAGCTGTTCCGGGAGATTGAGTTACCGCGCGACATGGTGGATATTGAAAAGGAGCTCCAGAAGAACGGCATCAAGCCCATGACCAACACTGCCAAACGGCGAGCAGCCGCCCAGATCAACGGGGTGCAACCCAAGCCTAAACCCAAGAAGAAGCAGCGCGAGATCACCCGCCGGACCAAGCTCACAAACGCCCATCTGCCTGAGCTGTTCAAGAATCTCAACCCTTGATTGCGCTATGACTGTTTGCCGGCTACTCGAGATATTTCGATTAGACCTACCTGTAATTATTGCAATCTTTTGTATACCTACCTGTAAGGCTGCAACCTTTGTATGCGTTATGTACGTGGGTCTGTGAGCTCCAGAAGCTTGGTCTGGGACGCCCTGCTTTGTGTAACACATAACTTAATGTGTAAATTTATTCAGTAACATCGCAATCCTTTGAGTTGTAACATACCATCCTGAACGAGATCTGCTAGAAAATATCTTTCCAAATATGAAAAACTCTGAAAAATACCATTATTTTAGTCCAAAACAGTCGTTAGAGCTTTCCTTACAGAGAGAAAATATAAAAAATGTTGATATTATCTCTTGTAGATTAAATCTGCAAAAATATCAAACAAAGTTAAAAAAAATTCTAAGAAAATTTATGGAAATTCCCCCAGACATTGTCCACTTATAAAAATTATTTTCAATATAAATTTAGTTTTCATTTTTCTATAATAAATATTTTTGAAATCTGAAAATGCTTTTTAAACTAGAAAATTAGCTCTAAAAATTCTATAAAAAATTCAGAGTAGTTAAATATGGTATTTTGAGTTTAATTAAAATATTCTCAAGTTAAATTTGATTTTCATTTTTACACAGTAAATAATTTTTTTAAAGCTAAAAATAATTTTTAAACTAGAAAAATAGCTCTCAAATTCTATAAAAATTCAAAGTACTTAAATAGGGTATTTTTATATTAATTAAAATATTATCAACATAATTTTAGTTTTTAATTTTTGAAATACAATTAAATTATTTATTTTCAATTATTTTTCCAATTTTTTTTTTGGATGTTACGTCATTCCATTTTCCCTATTCCCTAAGCCAAGCCTCACCACCATGTCCTTCACCATGGCCTCCGGCTTGTGAAAGAAAAGCAAGGGTAGAATGACACGTGGGACTAGACTTAGCAAAAAAAGAAAAAGAAATAGAAGAAGAGTGAGGATAGAAGAGTCATTTTGTACTCTTGGGATGGAAAATATGACGGCAATGCTATTTTTCAGAGTTTTTATGTTTGCGATGGTATTTTTCAGTCGACTTCGATCACGATGGTATTTGATTACTCGTGTACGATTGCAATGGCACTGAACAAATTTACCCTAACTTAATTCAAGAGCTTGAGATGGCATGTCATATAATGATGTCCATGAATCCATGATCCTATCAAAGTTGTCATGACGTAATGCCCTTATGCAATGCATTTGTTTCGGGCGCACATCCTCTGACCATGACTTTGCTTCGCAGCTATTGGATCAAAAAGCAAAGTTGAGATGGGGGTTTTCATTGCAGCGAAAGCTTGTAGCAAAAATACTTTAGGTTCAGTACCGCACAAAAAACTATAGCAACACTGTACTGTGCTCTGCCATTGTCATCGCTGAATCGGACGGCTCTCGCATCACAGCACTGCTATGCCATTGTCATGCTGCCAATGCAATGAGGATCCAATGCCATTGTCATTGCTGAATCGGACGGCTCTCGCATCACAGCACTGCTATGCCATTGTCATGCTGCCAATGCAATGAGGATCCAAATCCATTTGTTTCGTTTCAATGGAATCTTTGCTGAGTTTTGGATCGATCACTGAGGCTCTATTGACGAAGGTACAGACAAACTATGCGGCCGCAGCGTCGCTGAGGGAGGCTAACGAATTAATTCATGGTCTTTAATGGATTATGAAGGGGGCCACCTGTTGGGATTTTTTTTTTGAAATAATATTATTTTAAAATAAAATCTTAAAATAAATAGTAAAAAAATACAAAACTATGATACTATCACCATTTGAAATGGCGAAAGGAGCCCTATCGTCATTCCAAATAGCGACGGTAGCTTAGACAATAGCGACAGTAGGTCAGAATAGTACAGAGAGATCTTTGTTCCCAATTGAAATAGCGACATAGCCCTGTCACCACTCCAACTGGCGACAGGACCTTTTTGCTATTTCAACTGACGACATGGGCCGAGTGGCGACAATGCCCTATCGCTATTTCAACTGACGACATGGGTCTCTGCTTGTTTTTTAGTGTTTATTTTCGACCACATATTTTGTGAATAAATCACAATAATATTACAAAACATTCAGCACAATGTCATCATATTTTTTATCGACAAATCACAATGATATTACAGAACATTCAGCACAACTTTCTCACATATTTTATCGACAAATCACACTGATATTACAAACCAATCAGCAGCACAACGTCATCACCTAGTCTTTCGATAATCAAAGTGATATTACAAAGCATTGGGCACCATATATTTCAACAAGATGAACCTTTTTCGTGGCTGCGACCTCAACGTCTGCCATGTCGACCGCCTCGAGTGGGGCGGTCGGATGAGGTCCCTGCGGCGATGTCCGGACTACTGATGTCTTCCTCGCCCTATAGATTTTTCATAAGGTATTTTTTGAAGGTGTGCCTAGACTCCCTACAAATGAAGCACTTCTTCATACAACGTTCGGTTTCTGCTTCGTCCATTTCATTCCTAATACACTGTACCTGTCGTCAGGTAACTTTTCTCTTTAGCCTATTAGTGTCCCGCGGCCTAGATAAATTGCTCCCAGGTCGGATGGCCAATGAAATGGCCAACCATGACGTAAGCCCGTAACCATATAGCTCCACACTCAAGGTTTGCATCACCTCCTCCTTGTTGAAATAATCAGAGAGGTACTGGCCGAGATGCTACGCCACCGTCGAACATATGACCATGACATGTGAGTAGGCCTTTGCAGAAGAAGAGGCTTGTTGCAAGTGCATACACAACTAGCGCGGCATAGCGTGCACTCGTGGTTCATCCTGCGGCGTTCTTTATCCCTGCACAGTATCTCGAAGTGAAGCTCCCTTGTGCCCACCTTGAATGCTCGGTGCATCTCACCCTTTTTTCTCTTTTCCTCCGTGTACTTGGTGATCATGGCGGAGTACATCACTCTGTTATTTGTCATGGCGAGCGATGCGTTGTTGGTTCTGTCAACAAAGTAATTTGTGCCACTACAGAGAATTGCCTCCACAACACCAACCAAAGGGAGGCACTTGGCACCGCGCGTGACCCAATTGTACACCTCGGCTAGATATAGTTGTCATGACACCATATCGAGCACCACCCTTGTCATGTAGCAGGGGCCACTTCTCCTTATGCTCGTGCTCAATTCAGTCCAAGAAGTATTTCACCTGCGCCCCCATCTTTCTCGCCACACTAGGACCATCTGTGGGTAACTGTGGCAATACTTCGGGGGCCTGGTCAGCGCTTGTAGTGGTCTTTTTTGCTGCCTCCCTTCTCTCTGTCCGGGTCCACTCATTCAGAATCTTCCAGAGTGCGTCAAACTTTCACTATTGATTCTGGTTGCACAGCTGCTTGAACAGGTTCATCAAGTCCTTGTTGCGGAACTACTTGTAGAAGTTTGCATCCAAGTGCCTCATGCATCACCTGCTCTGCAGATCCGGCCATAGAAGTGGTTCATTCTCTCTTTGTTGAAGCTGAGTTATTGCACTCAGGAGGCCCGCATGCCGATCATGTATGACGTATACGTTAGGACGACCCTATATAACAGAAATCCTCAAATTCCTTAGGAACCACAACCAGCTGTTCATGTTCTCTCTTTCAACGAATGTGAATGCCATGGGAAGAACTTGATTATTCCTGTTTATCGTTATTGCAGTCAGTATCCCGGCCTTGTACTTTCTAGTCAAGAATGTGTCATCCACGCACAAGATTGGATAGTAATGTCAGAATGCATAGATACATGGACCAAAGGCGAAGAATGCTCGCTTCAGTACCCTCTTATTACCCCACTTTGTATGCGTAGAATCTTGAATGTTGACATGAGTGCCGGGATTCCTATCTTGTATGACTTGGAGTGGCGATAGGTCCCGCCATTTCAACTAGCGATAGGGACCTCTATGCACTGTTCAAGTCCTTGTCGCCATTTGGAAAGGCAACAGGGCCTTTTCGTCATTTCAAATGGCGACAGTAGCCCAGCTATGTAATTTATTTTTCATTTTTATTTTCATAAATTTCTTTTAAATAATATTATTTCAAAAAAATTATGTCGTTGGTACCCTAGACTCATAGAGAAATGGAAAAATTAGATATATGCCATCGCAAAATGCACTGTTTTGAAATATGCCACCAAAGTGTTTTGTTCTTTGAAATATGCTATTAAAGAGTGGCCATGTTTGGATATTCAGAGCCAATGCTTGACTACGTATTTTCGTATGGACAAAAATGCCCTCTCCTACCATGTCCATTACTACCGAATGACCCAGTCCGTTGAGTCCCAAATACATTCCCCGCCTCGATTTTGCATGGTTCAATGTTATGAAGATAGCATGGTGTAAATAACAAGTTATGACCACAAATGTTAGGACTAGGTCCAGTCAATAGTAATGGACAAGGCAGGTGGGGGCTTTTTCGTCTATACGAAATACATAGTCAAGCACGGGGTCTGAATACATACAAAAGTACTGTAAATGGTACATAAAGGCATATCTCTAAACATGATCACTCTTCAATAGCATATTTCAAAGAAGAAACTCTTTAGTGACATAATGCTAAAAAACAGTCGCAAGTTTCCTGGCTTCATTTCAGTCATTTTTTGAGCCGTTCGATATGAGTTGAGATGCGTGCTCTTTTGCTATCAGATTTCAAAACTGTTTTGCTCCCTTAAGCTAGGGTGTCCTGGACACAGGAGTCCTTATGCATTTGTTTTGAATACTTTTTGGGAACCGCGCTCTTTGGTCATTTGTTTTGAATAGTTTTCAGAACTAGGCTATTTGGTCCTTGTCCAGGGCACTCGAGATGTGAATTTTTGAGAGAGAGGTGGAGGCGCAGTCTTCGGTGCTTGTCCTGAGCCGAGCTCTCACGGGGGTGGATAGAGTGCTGGAGGCGCGTTCTTCGGTGCTTGCACTACTACAGAAAAGTACATCATAGACGGTTCGGAACCGTCATCACAGACGGTTTTTGAACCGTCTGAATTTTTATGTCTGTGATAACAGTTGGTTATCATAGATGGTTTTTGAACCGTTTGTGATAAGGCTCAATACATACGGTTTTTAGTTGAAACCGTCTGTGAAGAGGCACTATCACAGACGGTTTCAACTAACAACCGTCCGTGATACACGTATATCACAGACAGTTCTATTTACATATCACAGACGATTTGTAAATAGAACCATCTGTCATACACTACGTATCACAGACGGTTCTTGGTTGAAACCGTCTGTGATAGTTCATTTATACCTAATTAATTTTTTTAAAATTTTCAGCTAAGCCTCAGGAATTGCTAGCCATGCCCTCTAAAAACTAGCAAGCTAGCAGAAATCAGATACAACACACAGATGAATCAATTGTTGACACAACTCAAAGTGATCATTTAAAACTCAAAATCAATTACAAAAGATTATGTTCAAGTATATATAGTCGCTAGATTTACAATTGAATTACAACTACTCAAAATGATCAATTACAATTGAATCAATATTTTTAAGGTCGTTCAGCGGTGTCGATGGAGTGAAACTCTCTGTTGGCGTTAACGATCTCCATCTTGATAAAGGCGCAGAGTGTCCCTCGAACCTCCGAGACCTCTTTCATAGCGAGTGCATCTAAATCTATGGTCAAATTCTGTCACTAGCACGAGTAAAGTAGTAAGTATATATATTTTTAAATTTATATTTAGAAAATAATTATTACGAGAATGACAAACCTCGGGATCCTTCATCTTAGCACTAACCAATTGCCACATATGATGGCAAATGTAGAATGCACATAGGTGATCTTGTTTTTGCTGGCGGCACTGCAAAAATAGAATTATATATGTAGATACAGTCAGTTCGAGACACATTATTATGAAATATGATATAGCATTATTGTGTTATAGCGTGTCAAAATCGCATCATGTGTTGTAGTGTGGCACTAGATCAATTGTAGTGCCCTCCCTTTGCAACATAGTTGATGAATGACCTGCATGATTCTTAAAAGTTATCATCGGCCATTTTAAAAGAAGGAAGGCTACAATAGAGTTATGTATGGAGGAAATGAGCATACCTGTCGAGTATTTCTTTCAGAAGGGTGAAGTTGTGGTTTTTGTTTAGCAGGGAATCAAGGTATATTATCTTGTTCCTCTTTTGTATAAGGACTAATAAGATCCAGTGGAATCTACTCATATATGTCGCTATAGTCATAAAGCAAAGTTCGTGATGCGTATAAATTACAAATGAAATTTGTATAGCAAGTAGTGAGGCACTTACTTCTGGTTGTACGACACAATTATGTAGTCTTTGTCATCCTGAGCAAGCAATCCCGTCATTATGTATTTGACGACGTAGGGTGCGTCTTTGTTGATGATTTGCTCAGAGAAGACGTGTGGGTCAAGAAAACCCACCGGTTCGTTCCGTTGATGGGCATGTTTCATCATGTATCTATACATAAGCAATGAGTTATGATATTTATCAGTATTACGTGAGTGTAGAACTTGATTGTACACACTTACAGTGTCCAACATCGTAGAAGTGAGGCGTCGAGGGTAGCGAGGTTGAATAGGTCGAATAAGTCGTCGAAGCCCACGACGAAGTGGCCCGGCTCATGAAAGAAATGCTCCTTCATGTATCTGACGGTTATTCCAGTATCGCACCCCTTCTGTTGGGTCTTCAACATGTACCAAACATGCAAAGACTGACAAGCTACTCCAGCGTTTGGTAGTACTGTGTCGGGGGCCAATGGACTTTCGAGGGAGTATTTCCTGGGCTTGGGAGGCACCTTAATGTTCTTCGATTTCGATCTGACCTTAACAAGTTACCTACGGCACGTCTTCCCATGAGACGACTCAGGAACCGATACTGTGACACACTTTTCTTATTCCTTCACCGTCTTCTCCACGGGAACTGATGAGGCGGCCTTCTGAAGCGAAGGATGAGGTGGAGTCATTGAGGGTCCTGTTGGAGAGGCCTGATCATGTCGAGATTGCGGCACTACAGGGTCCATAGTGATGTCTTTCTTGGGCTACTGGATAAAAGTGTACATGACATCCCCTATTGTTCTGATGTCTTTGTTAGGGAGAATCTCCAGTGGGATGGCTATGAAATTGTCATGTACCATGTCCACCGACCTCGTGTAACCTCGCGCCACCGGGCACTTTGTCTTCTTCCGCCCTTCCTGGTATGGATACACCATCCCCCGCCCAGCCTCAATAGGAATGGACCCAACCATCCTCACTTGAGCTTGCAGGGCGTCGGCTCCTACAAAACGATACGTAATTAGCTAAGGCGTCCTATAGGTCTATCTTTGGAGAATTCCAGAGATGTACATTACCTTGATATCGTCGATAGGTAATTGGACGTCGTCATGTCCATAATTATGTGTGGATGCGACGCTACTCCGATGTTGAGGATGATTGGCTCCCAAAATAATGGGGGCGGCTTGCGACTGGTTTAGGAGTTAATTTATTTGATCCTGCAATATTGTTATCTGTCCTTGAAATTTTTCAGTAAGCACTTATTCCAACCGAGCGTCGTGCTCGTCCTTGGATCTCTTTATACTCATGTACGTGTCAGAGTCGTGTCGGAATCCATCCCTCCAAGGTACGTAAAGCCCAACGCCTTGCGTATGACCCGGATCCTCCTTGTTTCCCAGGGCCGTAGATAGTAGATCATTTTCCCTGTCCGCTTTGAAGGAACCTTCGGAACATGCGGAAGTCAATGCTTTCTGCAAGAGGTCATTATATTATTATAGACACTTTAAAGTTATGGATTTATTAACAACTACGTAGTTCGACATATTTACCAGACGTTGGGACACTGCCTCGTTTGCTGGGTTTATGAAAGAGATGCCGCCCGAAGACGTGGCTGATGCCCTCGCTCTTAACCAGGCTCGAGCGTGCTCATCTGAGATCTCAGCAAATGGTCTTGTAGCTCTCTTCTCCTCCACCGTCCATTGCGTGGTTTTACCAGCGTACCCAGTGGTGCCGAGTTTGAAGGGTGAGTTTTTTGTGCTTGGTGAGTTTTGTGCGCCGCACTTTGCTCCTGAAATTCGCCCGTCGTCTTCATCCGCACAAAGGCATCCCATATATCCCGCGGCAAGAAATGATACTTCGTGAAGGGCGTCCGACCCGTGTTCACGTACTTCGTGACAAGCGTGCTCTTGAAGGTCCTCCACGTGTGTCCCATCGCGAGCAACACCTGCCGTTGCACGCGTGCATGGTTTGCTTTTGGGATAACGAACGAAACTAAAATTTCAATCCACAGCTGGCTTCTCTCTACATCCGTTAGAGAATTCCAGCTTAGTGTGGTGATGGGACCCGTTCCCTTCCAAGTACCCCGCAGATGGTCTAGAATCTCACCGCTGCTTTCTTGGGACTCAAAGGGATCCCTGCATCACTGACCTCCGTGATAGTCATTCGGCCCGCAGGTAATTTTGATATTCCTCTGCCATCTCGCTTACCTTCGCCGCCGTCTCTGCCATCTCGCTTACTTGCTATCTATATAAGTTACATACGCAATGAACTAAAATTTCATGTATTGCAAGTTGATATCCATAATATTTAAAGAAAGATACAACCATAATACCAAAAAACAATTATGACTACTTACAATGCCATGGATTGCATTTGACAAAGAAGTCTTACTCAGCAAACAACATCAGATATATGTTACATTTTAAAAATTATGGAAAATTTGAGGTATTTTCTTATAAATATGCCATGTTAGCATATTTATTAACAAACACCCTTGAACGGCAGTAGTAGGGTTACGCAACTTAAAGTCTTACGTTGAGCACATTTTGTTCCTACTTTCCAACAAAATAAAAATTGACAACTATAAATTTGCTACATGGGAGCAATCAATAACCATACAAAGGACATACTAAAATTAATAGAACAATAACAGTAGGTTATTATAGCACACATAATAGATCAAGGTATACACAAAAAGACTACAGTAAAGCTCAAATCTCTAATTCTTTTCACTACAGAACAGATCAAGGTATTCACAATTGACCTCTAATTTGCCTAAATTCTAGCTATTTCCAATTGTCTATTAACTCATCTAATCGGTAACTGCTAGCTATACCTCTATTTGCCTGTATTGCCTAACTTATGAACTGACTCAATTATCCCTACCTTTGCTCACTAGATGATGACAACCTACTGGAAATTTCTAACCAAACCTGTCTTTGCAATTTACTCAGTAAAACACTTACTAACAATCCTTATTAGCCCTCAACTTATGTTGGACCGAAAAGGCGACTAGAGGGGGGGTGAATAGGAGCACGCTCACTTTTTCCCAAATAATGAATTCAACACGATTTCACTCCAATAGCTATGATGAAGCTATGAAGATCAATATACCAGTACAGCGGAAGACTAGTATTGAATCCAATTAAATCCCCTAAGCAAA
Organism: Hsuehochloa calcarea; assembly: GCA_036346395.1. Lineage (NCBI taxonomy): Eukaryota > Viridiplantae > Streptophyta > Magnoliopsida > Poales > Poaceae > Hsuehochloa > Hsuehochloa calcarea. The sequence goes on along the minus strand of CM070611.1, from coordinate 15,296,824 downwards.
AACACAAAATCAACTAAGATTGCAAAGACTCACAGCACGGGCGGTCAGACCTCTGTACCCAACCGGTCGGACCGATTGCCGGGCGGTCTGACCGGCGATGTGCTGGCGGTCGGACCGCTCCAAAATCGGTCTGACCGGTGATGACGGGCGGTCGACCGGCCGTGATCTCTGAACCGATCCAAACAAGAAAATCGGCCGATGACGAAGTTGCAATTAGGTGAAACTTTTGATTCTCAACTCCAATCTTTATGAAACTTTGCACACACCTTCTATATGCTATTGAGGACCTATTCCAATCGAATATTATGATAATTCTTGGAACGATCTTGAGCAATTGCCAATTGATTAACAGAAGGTCTAAAACCGGGCAAGAACGAAAACTTGATCCTAATGCTTGTTCGTGAGAGATTGATGATCAAGATGATGCTAGATAGATTCACATATATCACAGCAAGCTAATTCACGTGAAAGAATCAATCACAAACTCGCGGATCAAAGAAAGCCCTAAAAACACGAAATTGAAAGCAAGAACGAAAAGAGACTTATCTCAAGCAAACCTTGCATAGATTGATTTCGTGATTGATCTTTGGATTACATCCACACCATCATGGATCGATGGACAATCAAAGATCACGAAATTCACCACAAACCATCAAGAGCCCTAGCCTCCACCTCAACTCCCTAAAGACAATTAGGGTTTTGAAACATAAAAGGCGAGAGAGAAAGAGCTCGATGGTGCACCACCACCTCCCTATTTATAGTGGAGGCCTAAACTCCTAGGGTTTGACTCCATTGGGCTCCGTTAAGGCCCACTAACAAGCGGGTCACACACGCATGCTTCGCAGCGCCGTCTTTAACCTTTTGACCTAAACCGCTTCACCATGCATCATGGATTTGCCAATAGGTCACCCTTGTCCATCTTGTGTCACGCTTGAGTCGTTGACCTCACCCGCATCGCCAATCGCTCGACCTCAACTCTCCAAGTCTAGTCCCGATCCTCCTAGCCGTTGACCGTCGTTGACCACCAAGCTACCGCACAACCATAGACAAGCAAACACGAATTCGGAATAAGTTCTTCACAACTTGACCCATGTTAGTCAAAACATGCATCATGCAAATCATATGCCATGAAACTAATGACTTTGACCTAACAAAACAACATCGCCACGGTTGGTGAACGTTCAAGTTATTACGGTCCCGACCGCTCCAGTGAGCGGTCGGACCGCTTGGCGGTCGGACCGCTCCTCGTGAGCGGTCGGACCGCCTGGGACTTAGCCGAATTTCAACCCCGAAAATCCAAACCTTCCGAAACTTTAAACCAATAGAACTTTTCTTGGAGACTCCAAAATCATGAGACCAAGTGCATTGGGATCCCTCACTTGCCTACAACACCTATTTTTGGCCCACTGTTTTGAGTACTTTTAGGTCATCACGTCCGACCGCCCCACATGGCCGGTCCGACCGATTTGGGACCGGTCGGACCGCCGTGCAAAGACCGGTCGGACCGCCCCTGTCCAGTAAGCCTGTAGCTTTGTCGAAAACCCGTGAAACGTCAAACCGTAAACGCCATTGCCAATTGTCACATCATCCTAAGATCTGGAACATATCCCCATGAAATCCACAATCTCCTCCTTGATGAACACATTGACAATTATCCAGAAAATGTAAGTAAGAGGTTTGAAGACGAGTTTACTCGCAGTTTTCGCATAAAGGCACAACTTGGTCCATAAGCAAGAAAAAGCAATGTAAATGACCAAGCTGGCATCAGAATAGTATAGGCATGTGAGACAAGGCAAAAGTAAGCATAAAAACTTTGATTTCCAGAAAAGGGTCAAAATTCTCACATAAGGTCCATATGAAAGAACAATTGTTCAATTGACCTATGATCATTGTGAGTATAAAAGAATGCAATTCAAGTTCAGAATATTCAATAAGACAATAAGAATGCAACTCAAGAACTCCCCCTCACTATGATCCTCAATTTTCAAATTTTCGCCCTCCTTTGTATAAACTTTTCCCCCAATAAAGAAATATCTTCTTATTAACACATCTTCTCTTCTCATTTAACACATCTTCTCCCCCTTTGACAATGGATTCATCAAGGAATCACGCCTTCCTCTCATCCAGAGAAAATAAATATAGAATAAAGGAAGAAGCAGAAACAAAAGAAGCATAAAGAGGAATATGCATGAAGTGCAATGGAGTGGCTTCAATTTTTGTATTTTTCAATTTTTGATTACAAGAAGCTTTGGAGATTACCCAAAAGAACAAGCTAGTATCTCTAATGTTGCACAAACAACATATCAAGCCTGATAGCGCTAGCAAGATCATGGTAAGACATATATATCAAAGCTAAGCACAAAGGCTCAAAAGTAAAGCAGTAGATTTGATTAATTTAAGCAACGCTTCAAATTCAGCAAGTTCATCAACAGGGATCCTAAAGTGAAATTGGCCATATCAAAATGTCAAAGTGAGATCAAAAATCTAACAAAGACCACATTAAGAGTCAATCAAGTCCCGTATTGAATCATTTTGCTCAATATTTTGTAAACGCCCATTTGTCAACATTTTTCTCATTTGCATTGAATATTGAAGTTGGCTAATGATCTAACTGTAATACTCTGAAAATAATAATAATATTAATAAAAACATCTTAAGGGTCGGAGCGTAATTAATCGAATAGTATACATAAAAACGTCTTTGGGGCTTGTGCGTAATTAAAGAATTTAGTATACGTGGAAAATAGAATTTCAGAATTTTTTTTAAGAGCTATATAAATAGATGGTGGGAATTTTAGAAACCCTAGCAGCCTTTTATTCCTTTTTCCACCGCGCCGCCAGTTTTTCTCTTTTCGCCTTGCGCGCTAACCAATTCCTGCACTTCGCGCTTTCTTGCGCCGAGCCGAGATCTGCGTTGCTCTGCGGCGTGCTGTCTTCTTGCCGCCGCTGCAGATTGCCTCTCTATGGCCGCCGAGAGCCCTTCTGTATTGAACGTCCGGGCCGAGCCGAGCAAGCCGCATTGAGAAGCCACGCTACCGCCCAGCCGCCGCGGCGATCCGATCAGGCTTGCGAGAGAAGCTACACGGCCATTTCTTTGTCTTTGTTGTCTTCTTCTTCTAGCCATTTGTTGTCTTTGCTTATTTCTTGTCTTGCTGTCTTCTTGCCGTTTCTTGCTGCATTTCTTTGGCTCGCTTAACTCGCTGCCACACTTCTTATTCTTAGTCTACCTTTGCCTCTGCCGATCTATTCTGCCGATCTATTCTTTCTTGATTCTGTTCAGCGTGGAGAAATTTAGGTGGAAGTTAACATCTCGGTTTTGTTGTGAGTAACGATCTATAATTTTGTTACCTCTATATTTTGCTATTTTAGTTAGCTGTTAGAATTGAGATTAATTAGAGAGCGGTTTTAGAAATTGTTAGTCGAGGGCCGATTAAGGTGTTTGTTATCATGCTGTTCTATTGAACGATTTATTCGGTACCTTAATGACGAATTTTGGAAATCTCATCTACTAGTTAATTGTAGATAATTTCGATATCTTTCTATAGCATTTTTTATCATGTCATTCGGACAAGTATAATTCGAGTTATGATTTTCGGAAGACCGCTGTTTTTGCGGTTGTCGTCTTTCGGCGCTGTTTTGGTAGACTGTAGATTAAAAATAGTAAATAGCTTAATTAGAGTTTTTGATCTACATGAAAGTTGTAGATAATTGTCCAATGGTTCTGTAGAATCTGAGAACGCGAATTTTGGTTGAGTAAAACAAAAGTTATGAATTTAGTAAGACTACTGTTCCGAAGCGGACAGACCGACTTTCTGGGCTAAATACGGAGGGTTAGATGATTTAATTAGAAGTCTTTGTAATCTAAGAAAATGTGGATAATTTTATGAAGAATCCAGAATGGGGTGGTTTGTGGTGATCGGACTTTTGAGTCAAAAGTTACGCTCTTTTTAGTAACAGGACAGCAATGGGTAACCTTTCGGTACCGGAGTAACGTGGTATATTTGGGGACGTGTAGGAGCGATGTCGATTGATTGTTGTTCTTATGATGCTGTAGCTTGTATTGAAGTTTGTGTATTTAATATAGGAGGCGTCGTGCTTGTTGCCATCGCTAGCCAAATCGTGGCCGCAACTAGTAAAGGCAAGTGCATAGTAGACACGATCAATGATTGATCATCGCTTTCTTTATCTTCTATTACCATTATTGTTGTGCTTTTATTTTATTTAATTGCAAACAATGAATTGGTATGATTATATCTTTGTTGATAAACATGATGAAAAGTTGGATATGATGTTTATGATGGAGTTTGCATTTGTCATACATAAGCATCTTTGCATATGAGCAGGTGATCATGAATGATCACAACTCCACGGGAGTGGAGGAGGTCCCCGATCCTTATGGAGGAACGGGCTTGAGAGTGAATGTTGTCGCGAGCATTCACTCATGCTATACCGGTATACGCGAAAGAAGTGCATGTGGACATGTAGATTAGATTTGCATTGATACATGTGATTAATGGATGTGAATCAAATAGAAGTACCTGTGATGATAATGAAGTTATTGAATGCTGTTGATTTATTATTGTTCGTTGTTTATGGATGTGTTTGCTGAGTCGTGGACTCACCCTTGCTCTATTGTTGTCTTTAGGTGATCTTCGAGGACGCCGTAACTCGAGAGCGATTAGAGCACATGGACAATACATGATCATTTGCCATAAGAATCTTTTCATTCACAATTGGATTACTCTTGGACATGTTAGAGGTTGAATAAAGTTTAGGACATCATTTGGACTAGACTATTTGCTTTATTAATTTGGATTCATTGGTTGATACTACTTTGGATTATTTACCTGGTTATAATTCCCATTGCTTATTAATTGTCACTTGATCCATAATTATGCATTGCTCTTTTGTGGTCCATGGATATGATTATCATTGTTTTCTTGCTGTAATTTTATAGTGTGTCGATAATTATTAGTTTGAGGTAGTTTAGTGGCATTCGGTGCTCGGTGTTGGGTGGGTGTTACAATTAGTATCGAGCGGGCTTTAGGTCCGTGGTGAATAGATTAACAACTTAGGCAAATTAAAATTGTTAAAATTTGTTTTAGTTTAGTAAATCAACTAAAATTTGCTAATGGTTAACTAACCTAAAATTTGACACACTAGTGCACAGTAGGTTAGAGAGAGGTACGAATATAGTTTTACGCTTCCGTTATGTTGATTATTGATGCATGAGTTCATTTTGACCTTTGAGCTCATTGTGTATTGTTGATTGTGGTTGATAGCTATGCCGAGGGGTAGAGGACGTGGTCGTGGTGGCCGCGATCGTGGAGGTCGGGCCGCGGCGAGGGTCCGTGGAGCCACCTCTGAGTGATGAGTCGATGGTGAGGGGTTGCCGCTGACCCGCCTCGGTTGGGGCCCAAGATGAGACCCCGCTTTCTTTGAGAGAGTTGGTGGGAGAGATCCGTGCTCTTCGTCAGCGGCCGGGCCTCGCTGTCGCGCGGCATCTGTTGTTGCTCCTGTCGTTCATCCACCGGTTCCTGAGGCGCGGATGACACTTCGAGAGTGGATGGGGTTGAGGTTGGATCCGTTTGATGGGTCGGGCACACCGGTCCGAGCAATGGATCCGGTTGCGTTATATGGAGAGGCGCTTTGGAGCTTTAGAGATGTCTTCACCTCGAGGGTCCGCTTTGTAGCCTTTCACCGAAAGGGCAGCGATATTTGGTGGGAGGGCGTGTTGTCTTGAGGACCGCCACTCAAGGGCCGATCACTTGGGAGGATTTTGTAGATCGGTTCAAGGGAAGTTCTACCCTACTCTTTTGTTGAGAAGATGGAGGTTGCCTTGGCGACCTTTGCTCGGGGAAGAGGTCTATTCTTGAGTATGAGGTGAGTTCAACAACTTGGTTAACTTCGTCCCTTGATGTGAACGATGATCTTCGAAGGCCAAGAGGTTCCGTCGGGTCTCACCTCGAGTCACCGGCATGTGTTGGGAGCTACTCCACTCCGTGATTACAGCTACGTGGTGGAGCAAGCCAGGGCATGGAGTTGGAGATGCAACTCACAAAGGCGACAAGCCTCTGGTGGATCGTAGTTTCGGTGGTGACGGAAGAGGAGCTCTAGTGAGGGAAGTGGGTCTGCATTCAACACACTTTCAAGAAATTTAAGGAGGACCGCAGTCTTTCAGTCTAGCGATCGAGGCCGTTCCTTCTTGGCGCCTCGTCCTTTGCGAGGACTCGGCTCTTCGTCTGTCCCAGGGTGGCATGCTTTGCTTTAAGTGCGGTGATGGACACAAGGCTGCGAGTGCACTTGGACGGGAGATTGCCGTCGCAGTGGCCGATCGGGTCACAAGGAGCGGTGTGTCGCCGAACCCCGCTTAGCGTGATCAAGTGGGAGCTGTGCCATCTTCTTCTTGATGGGTCCCGCCGAGGATCTTTCCGGATGATGATCGCTCCTCCAATGATGCCATTTCCTTGACTTGGCGCCTCGGAGGGTACTCTCGGCGGCGCCACCTTCGCACCGCTTGTGTCGCACGACCGCTTTACCGCACCGCCACAGAGATTGTTGGGGCTCTCGCCGCCCAAGCATCGTCTTCTTCGCCATGGCGCCACAGAGTGTACGCCATGCCCACAATGAGTCCGCGGGTCGCCTGACGTGGTGACAGTACTTTGCTTGTGGATTCGATTGATGCTTTAGTCCTTTTTGATTCGGGGCTACCTTTTCGTTTGTCTCAACGGCGTTTGCTAGGAGCGAACTTGAGTATCTGCAAAGGATTTCTCGATCGGTGTTGGTTAGTTCTCACGGGGTATTATTGCTAGTTCTCTGTTTGTCCCGGTGTTCTATTATTATTGATGGAGAGAAGTTCACGGCGAATTTGATAGTTATTCAAATGGAGCCGTTCGACGTTATCTTGGGTATGGATTGGTTGCATTCTTATCGAGCCGTGATATCTGTTTACGTAGAGCGATGTTCTGCATGCGCACCTCGCCCGGGAGACGTTGACTTTTCAGGGGAGTGCGCCTCCGCGCTCTCTTTCGATGTTGGTCGGGCTGTTCCGGTCGTGCAAAGGAAAATCGGCTTCTTTTAGCTCTTGCTGAGAAACCGAGTGTGGCTTCGCAGATTGAGGAGATTCCAGTGGTTAGTGATTATCCCGATGTGTTCCCAGCTGAGCTTCCGGGTTTGCCACCTGTGCTAGACGTGGAGTTTCGCATTGATCTTGTTCCGGGTACTCGTCCCATCTCGATGTCTCCATATCGACTAGCACGTCCGTTTCAGGACGAGTTGAAGAAGCAATTGGATGATTTGTTGGCTAAAAGTTTGATCAGGCGTAGTGTATCGCCGTGGGGAGCTCCTGTTCTGTTCACAGAGAAGAAGGATGGGAGTTGGCGTATGTGTATTGATTATCGTGCGCTTAATGCGGTCACAATCAAGAACAAATATCCATTGCCCCGCATTGAGGACTTGTTTGATCGGTTGAATGGAGCTCAAGTGTTCTCCAAGATTGATCTCGATCGGGGTATAATCAAATCCGTGTGCGTGAGCGGATGTAGAGAAGACCGCTTTCTCCACGGTATGGGCATTATGAGTATAAAGTTATGTCTTTTGGATTGACTAATGCACTGCCATTTTATGGAGACCATGAACAACATGTTACACGAGTATCTAGATGACTTCGTGGTGGTGTTCATTGATGATATTCTTATCTATTCCAAGACCAATGAGGATCATGAGCGTCATTTGAGGCTGGTTTTAGATACTTTGAGAGAGCACAAATTCTATGCTAAGTTGAAGAAGTGTGAGTTCGGATTTGAAGTGGGTTTCTGGGTCATGTGATTAACCCTCGGGACATTGTTTGTTGATCCTAGCAAGGTATCCACGGTGGTGGATTGGAAGAGGCCGACTAATGTGAAGGAGGTGAGGAGTTTCTTGGGATTGGTGGTTATTATCGGCGTTTTGTGCGAGGATTTCTCTATCATTGCCAAGCCGATGTCTCACCTTACTCAAAAGGTGTGAGATTCCAAAGGGTGATGAGTGTGAGCGCTAGTTTACGCATTTTGAAGGACAGGTTGGTGACCTCTCCTATTCTCACTCTTCCCGAGCCGGAAGCGGTTCCACGATCTTTTCAGATCGTCCACGAGTGGGTCTTGGCTGTGTTCTCATGCAAGACGGTAAGGTGATTGCTTATGCGTCGAGGCGATTAAAGAAGCACGAGCAGAATTATCCCACTCATGACTTGGAGTTGGCTGCAGTTGTTTTTGCTCTCAAGATTTGGAGGCATTATCTATACGGCGAGCCTTGTGATATTTTCACAGATCACAAGAGTCTCAAATATATCTTCACTCGTAAGGATCTGAATTTGAGGCAAAGGAGGTGGTTGGAGTTGATCAAGGATTATGATCTTACTATTCAGTATCATCCAGGCAAGGCCAATGTAGTTGCTGATGCTCTTAGTCGCAAGGCGACTCTCGCTACCCTAGATTGCCTCATTGCTGATTTTGATCGCATGGGAATATCTTATTGTTATGCGGGCACGACACATGTGGAGACACGCTTGATTCTTGAGTCGGCTATTCGGCATCTGTCTGGGAAGCACAACAGAGTGACCGGTTATTACAGGAGGTTAGGAAGCGCCTGGATGAGGGTAAAGAGGGTGATTTCAGTATGGACGATTCTGGTACTTTGAGGTTTAAGGGCCGCCTTTGCGTGCCGCAAAAGTCGGAGGTCAAAGATGATATCTTGAGGGAAGCACATCGCACTCCATAATCGCTCATCCCGTGAGACTAAGATGTATCGAGATCTGAAATGTAATTTTTGGTGGAAAAGAATGAAGGTGGATATTGCTAACTATGTGGCTTCTTGCGGTGTTTGTCGCCAAGTGAAAGCCGAGCACAAGCGTCCCCGCAGGTTGTTGCAGCCTTTGGAGGTTCCCAAATGGCCTTGGGATGATATCTCTATGGACTTTGTGGTGGCGTTGCCTCGTTCGCGTGAGGAAGGATGCGATTTGGGTAGTGGTGGATCGATTCAGCAAGTCTGCACAAGACTTCATTCCTATTCGCACGACAAATTCAAATGAGTGATCTAGCTCCTATATATGTGCGTGAAATAGTGAGGCGCATGGTGTGCCAAAGACCATCGTTTACAGCGAGGACGCCAAGTTTGTCTCTAAGTTACGGGAGAGTTTGCAGAGTGCATTGGGCACACAGCTCACTTTGAATCTGCGTTCACCCACAGCATGATGGGCGGTCGAGCGTACTATTCTGGACTTTGGAGGACATGTTGCGATCTTGCGTTTTGTCTTGAAGGGTAGTTGGGAGGACCGATTGCCACTTGCGAGTTTGCTTATAATAATAGTTACCATTCCATAGATTAGAGCCGCGCCATTTGTGGTTCTCTATGGGCGGAAGTGCGATCGCCACTTTGTTGGGATGCGATTGGAGAGAAGGCGCTTTAGGGTCGGACTCGATTGAAGACCGCTGGCGTGTGGCCATGGTGAGGCGTAATCATTAGCGGCTCGCAGTAGACGAGAAAAGTTATGCTGATTTGAGGAGGCGTGACTTGGAGTTTGCGGTGGGTGACCAGGTGCTCTTGAGAGTGTCTCCCACTAAAGGCATTGTTCGGTTTGGTACCAAAGGGAAGCTTAGCCCGAGGTACGTTGGACCGTTCCCGATTATTGCAAGAATTGGGAAGTTAGCCTACCGCTTGGATCTTCCTGAGTCCATGCGTGGAGTTCACAATGTGTTTCATGTCTCGATGCTGAGAAAGTTTTTGAGAGACCCAGAGCATAAGATTTCATTGGAGCCGCTGACTATTGAGCAAGATCTCACAGTTGAATCGCGTCCGGCGCACATTCTGGAGAGGTCGGAGCGAGTGCTGAGGCACAAGACGTTGGTATACGTCAAGGTGCTTTGGACGCATCAGTCCGAGAGAGAGGCGACTTGGGAGTTGGAGTCTCGCATGCGCGAGCAATACCCGGAGTTGTTCACGTCGGGTATGTGTTATTTTATTGTTTAATTTCAGCAGTGTAGTTTTTATTTGAGTAGAACGGCGAGTAGAATTCGGGGTCGAATTCCGTTAAGGGGGGTAGAATGTAATACTCTGAAAATAATAATAATATTAATAAAAACGTCTTAAGGGTCGGAGCGTAATTAATCGAATAGTATACATAAAAACGTCTTTGGGGCTTGTGCGTAATTAAAGAATTTAGTATACGTGGAAAATAGAATTTTAGAATTTTTTTTAAGAGCTATATAAATAGATGGTGGAATTTTAGAAACCCTAGCGCCTTTTATTCCTTTTTCCACCGCTGCAGCTTTTTCTCTTTTCACCTTGCCGCTAACCAATTCCTGCTTGCGCTTTCTTGGCTGAAGCCGAGATCTGCGTTGCTCTGCGGCATTGCCGGGCTGCTTTGCCGCTTCGCGCATTGCCCTGCATGCCGCTGCTGAGCCCTTCTCATACTGAACGTCCTTGCGAGCCGAGCAGCCAGAGAAGCCACGCCTTGAAGCCGCGTCAGCGATCTATTGTCAGGCCGAGAAGCTAACTGCCGGCCTTTGTCTTTGTTAGCTTCTTCTTCTTAAATTTTGTCTTTGTCTTATTCTTGCTAATCTATTTGTCTTCTTCGTTTCTTACGCGTATTTGCTTGATTTCTTTAGCTCGGCCAAACTCGCTATTCTTGCGTCTTTCTTTTGCCTCGCTTACACCATTCTTGCCGATCTGCTTCTTCTTGATTCTGCTTCAGCGTGGAGAAATTTAGGTGGAAGTTAACATCTCGGTTTTGTTGTGAGTAACGATCTATAATTTTGTTACCTCTATATTTTGCTATTTTAGTTAGCTGTTAGAATTGAGATTAATTAGAGAGCGGTTTTAGAAATTGTTAGTCGAGGGGCCGATTAAGGTGTCGGTTATCATGCTGTTCTATTGAACGATTTATTCGGGTACCTTAATGACGAATTTTGGAAATCTCATCTACTAGTTAATTGTAGATAATTTCGATATCTTTCTATAGCATTTTTTATCATGTCATTCGGACAAGTATAATTCGAGTTATGATTTTCGGAAGACCGCTGTTTTTGCGGTTGTCGTCTTTCGGCGCTGTTTTGGTAGACTGTAGATTAAAAATAGTAAATAGCTTAATTAGAGTTTTTGATCTACATGAAAGTTGTAGATAATTGTCCAATGGTTCTGTAGAATCTGAGAACGCGAATTTTGGTTGAGTAAAACAAAAGTTATGAATTTAGTAAGACTGCTGTTCCGAAGCGGATAGACCGACTTTCTGGGCTAAATACGGAGTGTTAGATGATTTAATTAGAAGTCTTTGTAATCTAAGAAAATGTGGATAATTTTATGAAGAATCCAGAATGGGGTGGTTTGTGGTGATCGGACTTTTGAGTCAAAAGTTACGCTCTTTTTAGTAACAGGACAGCAATGGGTAACCTTTCGGTACCGGAGTAACGTGGTATATTTGGGGACGTGTAGGAGCGATGTCGATTGATTGTTGTTCTTATGATGCTGTAGCTTGTATTGAAGTTTGTGTATTTAATATAGGAGGCGTCGTGCTTGTTGCCATCTGCTAGCCAAATCGTAAGGCCGCAACTAGTAAAGGCAAGTGCATGGTAGACAAATGATCAATGATTGATCATCGCTTTTCTTTATCTTCTATTACCATTATTGTTGTGCTTTTATTTTATTTAATTGCAAACAATGAATTGGTATGATTATATCTTTGTTGATAAACATGATGAAAAGTTGGATATGATGTTTATGATGGAGTTTGCATTTGTCATACATAAGCATCTTTGCATATGAGCAGGTGATCATGAATGATCACAACTCCACTGAGTGGAGGAGGTCCCGATCCTTATGGAGGAACGGGCTTGAGAGTGAATGTTGTCGCGAGCATTCACTCATGCTATACCGGTATACGCGAAAGAAGTGCATGTGGACATGTAGATTAGATTTGCATTGATACATGTGATTAATGGATGTGAATCAAATAGAAGTACCTGTGATGATAATGAAGTTATTGAATGCTGTTGATTTATTATTGTTCGTTGTTTATGGATGTGTTTGCTGAGTCGTGGACTCACCCTTGCTCTATTGTTGTCTTTAGGTGATCTTCGAGGACGCCGTAACTGAGAGCGATTAGAGCACATGGACAATACATGATCATTTGCCATAAGAATCTTTTCATTCACAATTGGATTACTCTTGGACATGTTAGAGGTTGAATAAAGTTTAGGACATCATTTGGACTAGACTATTTGCTTTATTAATTTGGATTCATTGGTTGATACTACTTTGGATTATTTACCTGGTTATAATTCCCATTGCTTATTAATTGTCACTTGATCCATAATTATGCATTGCTCTTTTGTGGTCCATGGATATGATTATCATTGTTTTCTTGCTGTAATTTTATAGTGTGTCGATAATTATTAGTTTAGAGGTAGTTTAGTGGCATTCCAGGCTCAGTGTTGGGCTGGGGTGTTACAGTTGGTATCAGAGCGGGCTTTAGGTCCGTGGTGAATAGATTAACAACTTAGGCAAATTAAAATTGTTAAAATTTGTTTTAGTTTAGTAAATCAACTAAAATTTGCTAATGGTTAACTAACCTAAAATTTGACACACTAGTGCACAGTGAGGTTAGAGAGAGGTACGAATATAGTTTTACGCCTGCTATGTTGATTATTGATGCATGAGTTCATTTTGACCTTTGAGCTCATTGTGTATTGTTGATTGTGGTTGATAGCTATGCCGAGGGGTAGAGGACGTGGTCGTGGTGGCCGCGGTCGTGGAGGTCGGGGCCGCGGGCGAGGGTCCGTGGAGCCACCTCCTCAGAGTGATGAGTCGATGGTGAGGGGTTGCTTTGTTGACCCGCCTCGGTTGGGGCCAAGATGAGACCCCGCTTGGCGAGAGAGTTGGTGGGAGAGATCCGTGCTCTTCGTCAACAGCGCCGGCAGCCTCTTTGCGGCATCTGTTGTTGCTCTGCTGCTCATCCACCGGTTCTGAGGCGGATGACACTTCGAGAGTGGATGGGGTTGAGGTTGGATCCGCTTGATGGGTCGGGCACACCGGTCCGTGCAATGGATCGGTTGCGTTATATGGAGAGGCGCTTTGGAGCTTTAGAGATGTCTTCACCTCGAGGGTCCGCTTTGTAGCCTTTCACCAAAGGGCAGCGGATATTTGGTGGGAGGGCGTGTTGTCTTCGAGGACCGCCACTCAAGGGCCACCACTTGGGAGGATTTTGTAGATCAGTTCAAGGGAAGTTCTACCCTACTCTTTTGTTGAGAAGATGGAGGTTGCCTTGACGACCTTTGCTCGTGGGAAGAGGTCTATTCTTGAGTATGAGGTGAGTTCAACAACTTGGTTCGCCGTCCCTTCAAGAGCTAACGATGATCTTCGAAGGCCAAGAGGTTCCGTCGGGGTCTCACCTCGAGTACCGGCATGTGTTGGGAGCTACTCCACTCCGTGATTCACTCGTGTGGAGCAAGCCGGGGCATGGAGTTGGAGATGCACTCACAAAGGCGAAGCCTCGTGGATCGTAGTTTCGTGGTGACCAAGAGGAGCTCTAGTGAGGGAAGTGGAGTCTGCTCAACACCTTTCAAGAAATTTAAGGAGGACCGCATCTTTCGTGTCTAGCGATCGAGGCCGTTCCTTCTTGGCGCCTCGTCCTTTGCAGTACTCGGCTCTTCGTCTGTCCCTGTAAGGGCATGCTTTGCTTTAAGTGCGGTGATGGACACCGCGCTGCTGAGTGCACTTGGACGGGAGATTGCCGTCAGTGTGGCCGATCGGGTCACAAGGAGCGGGTGTGTCGCGTAACCCGCTAAGCGTGATCAAGTGGGAGCTGTGCCATCTTCTTCTTCGGGTCCCGCCGAGGATCTTTCCGGATGATGATCGCTCCTCCAACGATGCCATTTCCTTCACTTGGGCGCCCGGTGAGGGTACTCTCGGCACCGCCACCTTCGCACCGCTTCAGTTGCACGACCGCTTTACCGCACCGCCACAAGAGATTGTTGGGGCTCTCGCCGCCCCGGCATCGTCTTCTTCGCCATGGCGCCACCTGGAGTGTACGCCATGCCCACAGCGGAGTCCGCGGTCGTCCTGACGTGGTGACAGGTACTTTGCTTGTGGATTCGATTGATGCTTTAGTCCTTTTGATTCGAGGCTACCTTTTCGCTTGTCTCAACGGCGTTTGCTAGAGAGCGAACTTGAGTATGCAATGGATTTCTCGATCGGTGTTGGTTAGTTCTCCGGGGTATTATTGCTAGTTCTACCGCTTGTCCCGGTGTTCTATTATTATTGATGGAGAGAAGTTCACGCGAATTTGATAGTTATTCAAATGGAGCCGCTCGACGTTATCTTGGGTATGGATTGGTTGCATTCTTATCGAGCCGTGATATCCTCGCTTCAGAGAATGTTGTTCGTGCGCACTCGCCCGGGAGACGTTGACTTTTCAGTGAGTGCGCCCGCGCTCTCTTTCGATGTTGGTCGGGCCGTTCCGGTCGCCGGCAATGGAAAATCGGGCTTCTTTTAGCTCTTCTTTGAAACCGAGTGTGGCTTCGCATTGAGGAGATTCCAGTGGTTAGTGATTATCCCGATGTGTTCCCGGTGAGCTTAGGGTTTGCCACCTGTGCTAGACGTGGAGTTTCGCATTGATCTTGTTCCGGGTACTCGTCCCATCTCGATGTCTCCATATCGACTAGCACGTCCGTTTCAGGACGAGTTGAAGAAGCAATTGGATGATTTGTTGGCTAAAAGTTTGATCAGCGTAGTGTATCGCCGTGGGAGCTCTGCTCGCTCACGAGAAGAAGGATGGGAGTTGGCGTATGTGTATTGATTATCGTGCGCTTAATGCGGTCACAATCAAGAACAAATATCCATTGCCCCGCATTGAGGACTTGTTTGATCGGTTGAATGGAGCTCAAGTGTTCTCCAAGATTGATCTCCAGTCAGGGTATAATCAAATCCGTGTGCGTGAGCAGGATGTAGAGAAGACTACTTTCTCCACCAGGTATGGGCATTATGAGTATAAAGTTATGTCTTTTGGATTGACTAATGCACCTGCCATTTTTATGGAGACCATGAACAACATGTTACACGAGTATCTAGATGACTTCGTGGTGGTGTTCATTGATGATATTCTTATCTATTCCAAGACCAATGAGGATCATGAGCGTCATTTGAGGCTGGTTTTAGATACTTTGAGAGAGCACAAATTCTATGCTAAGTTGAAGAAGTGTGAGTTCTGGATTTCAGAAGTGGGTTTCCTGGGTCATGTGATTAACCCTCAGGACATTGCTGTTGATCCTAGCAAGGTATCCACAGTGGTGGATTGGAAGAGGCCGACTAATGTGAAGGAGGTGAGGAGTTTCTTGGGATTGGCTGGTTATTATCGGCGTTTTGTGCAGGATTTCTCTATCATTGCCAAGCCGATGTCTCAGCTTACTCAGAAAGGTGTGAGATTCCAGTGGACTGATGAGTGTGGCGCGGCCGCATTTTGAAGGACAAAGTTGGTGACCTCTCCTATTCTCACTCTTCCCGAGCCGGAAGCGGTTCACGCCTTTTCAGATCGTCCACGAGTGGGTCTTGGCTGTGTTCTCATGCAAGACGGTAAGGTGATTGCTTATGCGTCGAGGCGCTTAAAGAAGCACGAGCAGAATTATCCCACTCATGACTTGGAGTTGGTCTGCAGCTTGTTTTTGCTCTCAAGATTTGGAGGCATTATCTATAATGGCGAGCCTTGTGATATTTTCACAGATCACAAGAGTCTCAAATATATCTTCACTCAGAAGGATCTGAATTTGAGGCAAAGGAGGTGGTTGGAGTTGATCAAGGATTATGATCTTACTATTCAGTATCATCCAGGCAAGGCCAATGTAGTTGCTGATGCTCTTAGTCGCAAGGCGACTCCCGCTACCCTAGATTGCCTCATTGCTGATTTTGATCGCATGGGAATATCTTATTGTTATGCGGGCACGACACATGTGGAGACACAGTTGATTCTTGAGTCAGCTATTCGGCATCTGCAAAGCGGAAGCACAACAGAGTGACCGGTTATTACAGGAGGTTAGGAAGCGCCTGGATGAGGGTAAAGAGGGTGATTTCAGTATGGACGATTCTGGTACTTTGAGGTTTAAGGGCCGCCTTTGCGTGCCGCAAAAGTCGGAGGTCAAAGATGATATCTTGAGGGAAGCACATCGCACTCCGCATAATCGCTCATCCCGTGAGACTAAGATGTATCGAGATCTGAAACAGAATTTTTGGTGGAAAAGAATGAAGGTGGATATTGCTAACTATGTGGCTTCTTGCGGTGTTTGTCAGCAAGTGAAAGCTGAGCACAAGCGTCCTGCAGGGTTGTTGCAGCCTTTGGAGGTTCCCCAGTGGCCTTGGGATGATATCTCTATGGACTTTGTGGTGGCGTTGCCTCGTTCGCGCGAGGAAGGATGCGATTTGGGTAGTGGTGGATCGATTCAGCAAGTCTGCGCACTTCATTCCTATTCGCACGACAAATTCAGCGAGTGATCTAGCTCCTATATATGTGCGTGAAATAGTGAGACTGCATGGTGTGCCAAAGACCATCGTTTCTGACAGGGACGCGAAGTTTGTCTCTAAGTTCTGGGAGAGTTTGCAGAGTGCATTGGGCACACAAATCACTTTGTACAGCTGCTTCACCCACGAGCATGATGGGCGATCAGAGCGTACTATTCAGACTTTGGAGGACATGTTGCGATCTTGCGTTTTGTCTTGGAAGGGTAGTTGGGAGGACCAGTTGCCACTTGCAGAGTTTGCTTATAATAATAGTTACCATTCCAGTATTAGAGCCGCGCCATTTGTGGTTCTCTATGGGCGGAAGTGCAGATCGCCACTTTGTTGGGATGCAGTTGGAGAGAAGGCGCTTTGGGTCCGATCGATTCAAGACCGTTGAGCGTGTGGCCATGGTGAGGCGTAATCATTAGCGGCTCGAGTAGACAGAAAAGTTATGCTGATTTGAGGAGGCGTGACTTGGAGTTTGCGGTGGGTGACCAGGTGCTCTTGAGAGTGTCTCCCACTAAAGGCATTGTTCGGTTTGGTACCAAAGGGAAGCTTAGCCCGAGGTACGTTGGACCGTTCCCGATTATTGCAAGAATTGGGAAGTTAGCCTACCGCTTGGATCTTCCTGAGTCCATGCGTGGAGTTCACAATGTGTTTCATGTCTCGATCTTTGAAAAGTTTTGAGAGACCGAGCATAAGATTTCATTGGAGCCACGACTATTGAGCAAGATCTCACAGCTTGAATCGCGTCCGCCACGATTCGAGAGAGGTCGGAGCGAGTCTTTGAGGCACAAGACGTTGGTATACGTCAAGGTGCTTTGGACGCATCAGTCCGAGAGAGAGGCGACTTGGGAGTTGGAGTCTCGCATGCGCGAGCAATACCCGGAGTTGTTCACGTCGGGTATGTGTTATTTTATTGTTTAATTTCAGCAGTGTAGTTTTTATTTGAGTAGAACGGCGAGTAGAATTCGGGGTCGAATTCCGTTAAGGGGGGTAGAATGTAATACTCTGAAAATAATAATAATATTAATAAAAACGTCTTAAGGGTCGGAGCGTAATTAATCGAATAGTATACATAAAAACGTCTTTGGGGCTTGTGCGTAATTAAAGAATTTAGTATACGTGGAAAATAGAATTTTAGAATTTTTTTTAAGAGCTATATAAATAGATGGTGGGAATTTTAGAAACCCTAGCAGCCTTTTATTCCTTTTTCCACCGCGCCGCCAGTTTTTCTCTTTTCCTGCTTGCGCCGCCAACCAATTCCTGCAGCACGCGCTTTCTTGCCGCTGAGCGAGATCTGCGTTGCTCTGCGCCAGTGGTGGTCTTCTTGCCGCTTCACGCATTGCCTACTGCTTTTCGCCGAGAGCCCTTCTGCTATTGAACGTCCACCGAGCCGAGCCAGTGCCGAGAAGCCACGCGCCGAAGCCGCCATGCGATCTCGCTTGGCGCCGAGAAGCTAACGCCATTTCTTTGTCTTTGTTGTCTTCTTCTTCGCTGCCATTTGTTGTCTTTGTCTTATTCCGCTAATCTCTTTGTCTTCTTCTTTGCGTTTCTTGCCGCGGCTGCTGATTTCTTTGGCTCGGCCAAACTTCTTCTTATTCTTAGTCTTTCTTGCCTCTACTGCCGATCACTAACTGCCGTCTGCTTCTTCTTGATTCTGCTTCAGCGTGGAGAAATTTAGGTGGAAGTTAACATCTCGGTTTTGTTGTGAGTAACGATCTATAATTTTGTTACCTCTATATTTTGCTATTTTAGTTAGCTGTTAGAATTGAGATTAATTAGAGAGCGGTTTTAGAAATTGTTAGTCGAGGGCCGATTAAGGTGTTTGTTATCATGCTGTTCTATTGAACGATTTATTCGGGTACCTTAATGACGAATTTTGGAAATCTCATCTACTAGTTAATTGTAGATAATTTCGATATCTTTCTATAGCATTTTTTATCATGTCATTCGGACAAGTATAATTCGAGTTATGATTTTCGGAAGACCGCTGTTTTTGCGGTTGTCGCCTTTCGCGCTGTTTTGGTAGACTGTAGATTAAAAATAGTAAATAGCTTAATTAGAGTTTTTGATCTAC
The DNA here is from genome assembly GCA_036346395.1 of Hsuehochloa calcarea. NCBI lineage: Eukaryota > Viridiplantae > Streptophyta > Magnoliopsida > Poales > Poaceae > Hsuehochloa > Hsuehochloa calcarea. The sequence goes on along the minus strand of CM070611.1, from coordinate 15,278,227 downwards.
ATGAAAGTTGTAGATAATTGTCCAATGGTTCTGTAGAATCTGAGAACGCGAATTTTGGTTGAGTAAAACAAAAGTTATGAATTTAGTAAGACTACTGTTCCGAAGCGGACAGACCGACTTTCTGGGCTAAATACGGAGGGTTAGATGATTTAATTAGAAGTCTTTGTAATCTAAGAAAATGTGGATAATTTTATGAAGAATCCAGAATGGGGTGGTTTGTGGTGATCGGACTTTTGAGTCAAAAGTTACGCTCTTTTTAGTAACAGGACAGCAATGGGTAACCTTTCGGTACCGGAGTAACGTGGTATATTTGGGGACGTGTAGGAGCGATGTCGATTGATTGTTGTTCTTATGATGCTGTAGCTTGTATTGAAGTTTGTGTATTTAATATAGGAGAGGCGTCGTGCTTGTTGCCATCTGCTAGCCAAATCGTGCGTCGCAACTAGTAAAGGCAAGTGCATAGTAGACAGCGATCAATGATTGATCACTGTTTTCTTTATCTTCTATTACCATTATTGTTGTGCTTTTATTTTATTTAATTGCAAACAATGAATTGGTATGATTATATCTTTGTTGATAAACATGATGAAAAGTTGGATATGATGTTTATGATGGAGTTTGCATTTGTCATACATAAGCATCTTTGCATATGAGCAGGTGATCATGAATGATCACAACTCCACGGGAGTGGAGGAGGTCCCCGATCCTTATGGAGGAACGGGCTTGAGAGTGAATGTTGTCGCGAGCATTCACTCATGCTATACCGGTATACGCGAAAGAAGTGCATGTGGACATGTAGATTAGATTTGCATTGATACATGTGATTAATGGATGTGAATCAAATAGAAGTACCTGTGATGATAATGAAGTTATTGAATGCTGTTGATTTATTATTGTTCGTTGTTTATGGATGTGTTTGCTGAGTCGTGGACTCACCCTTGCTCTATTGTTGTCTTTAGGTGATCTTCGAGGACGCCGTAACTGAGAGCGATTAGAGCACATGGACAATACATGATCATTTGCCATAAGAATCTTTTCATTCACAATTGGATTACTCTTGGACATGTTAGAGGTTGAATAAAGTTTAGGACATCATTTGGACTAGACTATTTGCTTTATTAATTTGGATTCATTGGTTGATACTACTTTGGATTATTTACCTGGTTATAATTCCCATTGCTTATTAATTGTCACTTGATCCATAATTATGCATTGCTCTTTTGTGGTCCATGGATATGATTATCATTGTTTTCTTGCTGTAATTTTATAGTGTGTCGATAATTATTAGTTTCGAGGGTAGTTTAGTGGCATTCCAGGCTCAGTGTTGGGCTGGGGTGTTACAGTTGGTATCAGAGCGGGCTTTAGGTCCGTGGTGAATAGATTAACAACTTAGGCAAATTAAAATTGTTAAAATTTGTTTTAGTTTAGTAAATCAACTAAAATTTGCTAATGGTTAACTAACCTAAAATTTGACACACTAGTGCACAGTAGGTTAGAGAGAGGTACGAATATAGTTTTACGCTTCCGTTATGTTGATTATTGATGCATGAGTTCATTTTGACCTTTGAGCTCATTGTGTATTGTTGATTGTGGTTGATAGCTATGCCGAGGGGTAGAGGACGTGGTCGTGGTGGCCGCGGTCGTGGAGGTCGGGGCCGCGGGCGAGGGTCCGTGGAGCCACCTCCGTAGTGAGATGAGTCGATGAGTGAGGGGTTGCTGCTGACCCGCCTCGGTTGGGGCCCAAGATGAGACCCCGCTTGCTTTGAGAGAGTTGGTGGGAGAGATCCGTGCTCTTCAACAGACGCCGCAGCCCCTTCTGTGCGGCATCTGTTGTTGCTCTGCTGCTCATCCACCGGTTCTCGAGGCGCGATGACACTTCGAGAGTGGATGGGGTTGAGGTTGGATCCGCTTGATGGGTCGAACACCGTCCAGCAATGGATCAAGTTGCGTTATATGGAGAGGCGCTTGGAGCTTTAGAGATGTCTTCACCTCGAGGGTCCGTTTGTAGCCTTTCACCAAAGGGCAGCGATATTTGGTGGGAGGGCGTGTTGTCTTCGAGGACCGCCACTCAAGGGCCGATCACTTGGGAGGATTTTGTAGATCGCCTTCAAGGGAAGTTCTACCCTACTCTTTGTTGAGAAGATGGAGGTTGCCTTGAGGACCTTTGCTCAGGGGAAGAGGTCTATTGCTTGAGTATGAGGTGAGTTCAACAACTTGGTTCGCCGTCCCTTCAAGAGCGAACGATGATCTTCGAAGGCCAAGAGGTTCCGCGGGGCCTCACCTCGAAAACCGGCATGTGTTGGGAGCTACTCCACTCCGTGATTACACTCGTGGTGGAGCAAGCTGGGGCATGGAGTTGGAGATGCACCACAAAGGCGACAAGCCTCCGGTGGATCGTAGTTTCGTGGTGACCAAGAGGAGCTCTAGTGAGGGAAGTGGTCTGCATTCACACACGCTTTCAAGAAATTCAAGGGAGGACATGATCTTTCGTGTCTAGCGATCGAGGCCGTTCCTTCTTCTACGCCTCGTCCTTTGCAGTACTCCACTCTTCGTCTGTCCCTGGCGGGGCATGCTTTGCTTTAAGTGCGGTGATGGACACCACGCTGCTTGAGAATGCACTTGGACGGAGATTGCCGCTGCAGTGGCCGACCGGTCACAAGGAGCGGTGTGTCGCGTAACCCCGCTAAGCGTGATCAAGTGGGAGCTGTGCCATCTTCTTCTTGATGGGTCCCGCCGAGGATCTTTCCAGATGATGATCGCTCCTCCAACGATGCCATTTCCTTGACTTGGGCGCCCAAAGAGGGTACTCTCGGCGCCCGCCACCTTCAGCACCGCTTGTCGCACGACCGCTTTACCGCACCGCCACAAAGAGATTGTTGGGGCTCTCACCGCCCGCATCGTCTTCTTCGCCATGGCGCCACAGAGTGTACGCCATGCCCACAGCTGAGTCCGCGGGTCGTCCGACGTGGTGACAGTACTTTGCTTGTGGATTCGATTGATGCTTTAGTCCTTTTGATTCGGGGCTACCTTTTCGCTTGTCTCAACGGCGTTTGCTAGAGAGCGAACTTGAGTATGCGATGGATTTCTCGACCGGTGTTGGTTAGTTCTCCGGGGTATTATTGCTAGTTCTACCGCTTGTCCCGGTGTTCTATTATTATTGATGGAGAGAAGTTCACGCGAATTTGATAGTTATTCAAATGGAGCCGCTCGACGTTATCTTGGGTATGGATTGGTTGCATTCTTATCGAGCCGTGATATCCTCGTTTCGAGAATGTTGTCGTGCGACCTCGCCCGGGAGACGTTGACTTTTCAGGAGTGCCTCGCGCTCTCTTTCGATGTTGGTCGGCCGTTCCGGTCGGGCGTGGCATGGAAAATCGGGCTTCTTTTAGCTCTTGCTGAGAAACCGAGTGTGGCTTCGCAGATTGAGGAGATTCCAGTGGTTAGTGATTATCCCGATGTGTTCCCAGCTGAGCTTCCGGGTTTGCCACCTGTGCTAGACGTGGAGTTTCGCATTGATCTTGTTCCGGGTACTCGTCCCATCTCGATGTTCCATATCGACTAGCACGTCCGCTTCGTGACGAGTTGAAGAAGCAATTGGATGATTTGTTGGCTAAAAGTTTGATCAGCGAGTGTATCGCCGTGGGGAGCTCTGCTCGCTCACAGAGAAGAAGGATGGGAGTTGGCGTATGTGTATTGATTATCGTGCGCTTAATGCGGTCACAATCAAGAACAAATATCCATTGCCCCGCATTGAGGACTTGTTTGATCGGTTGAATGGAGCTCAAGTGTTCTCCAAGATTGATCTCCAGTCAGGGTATAATCAAATCCGTGTGCGTGAGCAGGATGTAGAGAAGACTGCTTTCTCCACCAGGTATGGGCATTATGAGTATAAAGTTATGTCTTTTGGATTGACTAATGCACCTGCCATTTTTATGGAGACCATGAACAACATGTTACACGAGTATCTAGATGACTTCGTGGTGGTGTTCATTGATGATATTCTTATCTATTCCAAGACCAATGAGGATCATGAGCGGCATTTGAGGTTGGTTTTAGATACTTTGAGAGAGCACAAATTCTATGCTAAGTTGAAGAAGTGTGAGTTCGGATTTGTATGGGTTTCGGTCATGTGATTAACCCTCAGGGCATTGCTGTTGATCCTAGCAAGGTATCCACAGTGGTGGATTGGAAGAGGCCGACTAATGTGAAGGAGGTGAGGAGTTTCTTGGGATTGGTGGTTATTATCGGCGCTTTGTGCAGATTTCTCTATCATTGCCAAGCCGATGTCTCACTTACTCAAAAGGTGTGAGATTCCAAAGGATGATGAGTGTGAGCGCAGCTTACGATTTTGAAGGACAAAGTTGGTGACCTCTCCTATTCTCACTCTTCCCGAGCCGGGAAGCGGTTCACGCCTTTTCAGATCGCCACGAGTGGGTCTTGGCTGTGTTCTCATGCAAGACGGTAAGGTGATTGCTTATGCGCCGAGGCGCTTAAAGAAGCACGAGCGCACTATCCCACTCATGACTTGGAGTTGGTCGCAGCTTGTTTTTGCTCTCAAGATTTGGAGGCATTATCTATACTGGCGAGCCTTGTGATATTTTCATAGATCACAAGAGTCTCAAATATATCTTCACTCGTAAGGATCGAATTTGAGGCAAAGGAGGTGGTTGGAGTTGATCAAGGATTATGATCTTACTATTCAAGATCATCCGTGCAAGGCCAATGTAGTTGTTGATGCTCTTAGTCGCAAGGCGACTCCGCTACCCTAGATTGCCTCATTGCTGATTTTGATCGCATGGGAATATCTTATTGTTATGCGGCACGACACATGTGGAGACACAGCTTGATTCTTGAGTCACTATTCCGCATCGCAAGCGGAAGCACAACAGAGTGACCGGTTATTACAGGAGGTTAGGAAGCGCCGGATGAGGGTAAAGAGGGTGATTTCAGTATGGACGATTACGGTACTTTGAGGTTTAAGGGCCGCTGCGTGCGCAAAAGTCGGAGGTCAAAGATGATATCTTGAGGGAAGCACATCGCACTCGCATAATCGCTCATCCCGTGAGACTAAGATGTATCGAGGTCCAAAATGCAATTTTTGGTGGAAAAGAATGAAGGTGGATATTGCTAACTATGTGGCTTCTTGCGGTGTTTGTCGACAAGTGAAAGCCGAGCACAAGCGCCCCGCAGGTTGTTGCAGCCTTTGGAGGTTCCCAGCTGGCCTTGGGATGATATCTCTATGGACTTTGTGGTGGCGTTGCCTCGCTCACGCGAGGGAAGGATGCGATTTGGGTAGTGGTGGATCGATTCAAAGAAGTCTGCGCACTTCATTCCTATTCGCACGACAAATTCAATGAGTGATCTAGCTCCTATATATGTGCGTGAAATAGTGAGATCGCATGGTGTGCCAAAGACCATCGCTTTACGATGGGACGCCAAGTTTGTCTCTAAGTTCGGGAGAGTTTGCAGAGTGCATTGGGCACACACTCACTTTAGTACTGCTTTCACCCATTGCATGATGGGCAAATGAGCGCACTATTCTGACTTTGGAGGACATATTGCGATCTTGCGTTTTGTCTTGGAAGGGTAGTTGGGAGGACCAGTTGCCACTTGCAGAGTTTGCTTATAATAATAGTTACCATTCCAGTATTAGAGCCGCGCCATTTGAGGTTCTCTATGGGCGGAAGTGCGATCGCCACTTTGTTGGGATGCGATTGGAGAGAAGGCGCTTTGGGTCCGGTGGATTGAAGACCGTTGAGCGTGTGGCCATGGTGAGGCAGAATCTGTTAGCAGCTCAGAGTAGACAGAAAAGTTATGCTGATTTGAGGAGGCGTGACTTGGAGTTTGCGGTGGGTGACCAGGTGCTCTTGAGAGTGTCTCCCACTAAAGGCATTGTTCGGTTTGGTACCAAAGGGAAGCTTAGCCCGAGGTACGTTGGACCGCTCCGATTATTGCAAGAATTGGGAAGTTAGCCTACCGCTTGGATCTTCCTGAGTCCATGCGTGGAGTTCACAATGTGTTTCATGTCTCGATGCTGAGAAAGTTTTTGAGAGACCCAGAGCATAAGATTTCATTGGAGCCGCTGACTATTGAGCAAGATCTCACAGTTGAATCGCGTCCGTGCGCAAGATTCGGAGAGGTCTGAGCGAGTCTTTGAGGCACAAGACGCTGGTATACGCCAAGGTGCTTTGGACGATCACCGAGAGAGGCGACTTGGGAGTTGGAGTCTCGCATGCGCGAGCAATACCCGAGTTGTTCACGCCGGCATATGTGTTATTTTATTGTTTAATTTCAGCGAAGGTAGTTTTTATTTGAGTAGAACGCGAGTAGAATTCGGGTCGAATTCGCTAAGGGGGTAGAATGTAATACTCAAAATAATAATAATATTAATAAAACGCCTTAAGGGTCGAGCGTAATTAATCGAATAGTATACATAAAAACGTCTTTGGGGCTTGTGCGTAATTAAAGAATTTAGTATACGTGGAAAATAGAATTTTAGAATTTTTTTAAGAGCTATATAAATAGATGGTGGGAATTTTAGAAACCCTAGCGACCTTTTATTCCTTTTCCACCGCTACGCCAGCTTTTCTTTTCTATGCCGCTAACCAATTCCTGCTGCACGCGCTTTCTACGCCGAGCCGAGAGGCGCGTTGTTCGCTATTGTGGTCTGTCTTCTTTGCGCTGCGCATTGCCTCTATTCTTGCGAGAGCCCTTCGCTTTGGACGCGTCACGAGCCGAGCCAGTAGCCGAGAAGCCACGCGCCAGCCGCCAGGCGGCGATCTCTTTGTCTTGGCCGAGAGAATCTGCCGGCTTTGTCTGGTCTTCTTCGCCGCCAATTTGTTGTCTTTGCGTCGCTTGTAATCTATCTGCTTCTTCTTTGCCGCTTGCCTTGCGTGCTTGATTTCTTTAGCTCGCCAAACTCGCTTTCTTAGCCGCTTACTCTTCCGATCCGATCGGCCGATCCGATCTTGCTTCTTCTTGATTCCTGTTTCCGCGTGGAGAAATTTAGGTGGAAGTTAACATCTCGGTTTTGTTGTGAGTAACGATCTATAATTTTGTTACCTCTATATTTTGCTATTTTAGTTAGCTGTTAGAATTGAGATTAATTAGAGAGCGGTTTTAGAAATTGTTAGTCGAGGGGCCGATTAAGGTGTCGGTTATCATGCTGTTCTATTGAACGATTTATTCGGGTACCTTAATGACGAATTTTGGAAATCTCATCTACTAGTTAATTGTAGATAATTTCGATATCTTTCTATAGCATTTTTTATCATGTCATTCGGACAAGTATAATTCGAGTTATGATTTTCGGAAGACCGCTGTTTTTGCGGTTGTCGTCTTTCGGTGCTGTTTTGGTAGACTGTAGATTAAAAATAGTAAATAGCTTAATTAGAGTTTTTGATCTACATGAAAGTTGTAGATAATTGTCCAATGGTTCTGTAGAATCTGAGAACGCGAATTTTGGTTGAGTAAAACAAAAGTTATGAATTTAGTAAGACTGCTGTTCCGAAGCGGACAGACCGACTTTCTGGGCTAAATACGGAGGGTTAGATGATTTAATTAGAAGTCTTTGTAATCTAAGAAAATGTGGATAATTTTATGAAGAATCCAGAATGGGGTGGTTTGTGGTGATCGGACTTTTGAGTCAAAAGTTACGCTCTTTTTAGTAACAGGACAGCAATGGGTAACCTTTCGGTACCGGAGTAACGTGGTATATTTGGGGACGTGTAGGAGCGATGTCGATTGATTGTTGTTCTTATGATGCTGTAGCTTGTATTGAAGTTTGTGTATTTAATATAGGAGAGGCGTCGTGCTTGTTGCCATCTGCTAGCCAAATCGTGCGTCGCAACTAGTAAAGGCAAGTGCATGGTAGACAACGATCAATGATTGATCACTGTTTTCTTTATCTTCTATTACCATTATTGTTGTGCTTTTATTTTATTTAATTGCAAACAATGAATTGGTATGATTATATCTTTGTTGATAAACATGATGAAAAGTTGGATATGATGTTTATGATGGAGTTTGCATTTGTCATACATAAGCATCTTTGCATATGAGCAGGTGATCATGAATGATCACAACTCCACGGGAGTGGAGGAGGTCCCCGATCCTTATGGAGGAACGGGCTTGAGAGTGAATGTTGTCGCGAGCATTCACTCATGCTATACCGGTATACGCGAAAGAAGTGCATGTGGACATGTAGATTAGATTTGCATTGATACATGTGATTAATGGTTGTGAATCAAATAGAAGTACCTGTGATGATAATGAAGTTATTGAATGTCGTTGATTTATTATTGTTCGTTGTTTATGGATGTGTTTGTCGAGTCGTGGACTCACCCTTGCTCTATTGTTGTCTTTAGGTGATCTTCGAGGACGCCCAGAATCGAGAGCGATTAGAGCACATGGACAATACATGATCATTTGCCATAAGAATCTTTTCATTCACAATTGGATTACTCTTGGACATGTTAGAGGTTGAATAAAGTTTAGGACATCATTTGGACTAGACTATTTGCTTTATTAATTTGGATTCATTGGTTGATACTACTTTGGATTATTTACCTGGTTATAATTCCCATTGCTTATTAATTGTCACTTGATCCATAATTATGCATTGCTCTTTTGTGGTCCATGGATATGATTATCATTGTTTTCTTGCTGTAATTTTATAGTGTGTCGATAATTATTAGTTTCGAGGGTAGTTTAGTGGCATTCCAGGCTCAGTGTTGGGCTAGGGTGTTACACTAACTTAGTGACAAGATTCTGGACTAGGAGCCATCCACAAACTCATCCTAAGCTTCGACCAAAAGTTGATTAAAGGTATATCTTAGTAAAGAAGATCCTGGACTAGGAGCCATCCACAAACTCTTTCTAAGCTTCTACCGGGGCGACAAATCTTGAGGTTCATGTCATTTCTGACAAGCAGTCCCCATGAGATCGTCTGGTTCATCAAACTATCTCCAAGTTCATGTCATTTGACAAGCAGTCTCGTAAGAATAGTTTGGCACAATTTAAGCATAAGACAATCTTGATTTTCATTTTTCACATGAGCAGTTTTAGAATCTCAAGAACACAAAAGCTCAAGTAATGGTCAATTTTAGATCAAAGAGCTAACAAGACAATTCTGACAGGGCCAATGTCACAAGAGGAGCACTAATTGCGCAACTCGCTAAAACATCCACAAATTGCAATTTCTTAGTTTGAGTTGTTTAAAAGGTTCTAGCTCATATAGCAAAGACTTAGCTACACATGTAAAAGCATGATAATTCTAGCAAGTCAAAGAACTAGACATGACATTGAGCAAGAATTGAAATACAAAAGCTCTAAAGGGTAATAGGCAAAGCTTCATCAATTTTTAAAATAAGGTAAAAACTTATATTACAATGCATCTTTTGGATTTTTCATACCATTTGTTGTAACCACTTGTTGGAGTTTTCATATGAATGCAATATGACACAATGAGATGCAATTAAAAAGCCTAAAACCTAGAAAGTTCGAAAAGATCACTAAGTTCGTAAAAGAACAATAAAAGATCAAAAGAACAAGGAAAGATAAGAAAAGATCAAACTCCCCTCAAACCAACCCATAAGGATAAATTACCCTAACTCGCTTCTTAAGGAGGAAAATCTGGTTTGATCTAAAGGCTTGATAAGAATATCCGCCAATTGAGCTTCTGACTCTACTGGTGCATCACAATATCACCTTTTCAACATGATCTTTAAGGAAGTGAAAGCGAATGTCTATGTGCTTAGTCCTAGAATGTTGCAATCGGGTTTTTAGCAATATTAATAGCGTATGTTATCACGTAAAAGAGGAACACTAGCAAAGTTTAACCCATAATCTTTCAAAGTGGACGCTATCCACAAAATCAAGCTACAAAGAACTAGCGGCTGCCTACATACTCCGCTTCAAAGAAGTGGATTGTGCAATGTAAGACCGCTTCTAAAGGACCAAGATACAAGAGAAGTGCCTAGGAAGTGACAGTGCACGAGGTGCTCTTCCTATCTAACCGACTGACCCGCAAAATCGAATCAAAAACCTCTAATGGACAAAGTCAAGAGCAGAATACCAAATGCCAAATAAGAGGGTAGAGTGTAAATACCGAATATGCGCTTAACGGCTTGGCGTTGGGAAGTTCTCGAGACGCTCAAATCTTGCACAAAGGCGCACTGTGAAGTGAATGTCCGTCTCGAGGTCACAAATACGTATGGAGCCGATCATGTCATGCGGTACTCGCGCTGATCCACGACTTCTCCTTCCTCATCCGATCCAAAATGGTTGCCATGGGAGTGGAAATTGGCTTGCAATCACCCATGTTGAAGCGTTTGAGTAGATCTTTAGTGTACTTCGTCTGATGGATGAAAGTTCCTTCCTTGCATTGCTTGATTTGAAGTCCCAAAAAGTAATTAAGCTCTCCCATCATACTCATCTCAAATTCCATGGACATAGTGTCAGAAAAGCTGGAAACAAGAGCATTAGAGGAACCACCAAAAATAATATCATCCACGTAAATTTGAGCAAGCAGGAAGTCATTGTCACGCCTAAGAATAAATAAAGTTTTATCCACTTTACCCATCTCAAAATTATTTTTAAGCAATAAGGTCTTAAGTCTATCATACCAGGCTCTAGGGGCTTGTTTAAGACCATACAATGCTTTAGATAGCTTGAAAACACGATTTGGATATTTAGGATCCTCAAAACCAGGGGGTTGCTTAACATACACTTCCTCATCTATGAAACCATTTAAAAAGGCACTTTTAACATCCATCTGTGGATATCGTGAGGATATGTGCACGATCTCAGGATGATGAGTCAATTGGCAATGGCTTTGTTGGTTTGCAAAATCTCGCTTTGGTTTGTTTCATCTTGCCGCACCACAAAGCGGTCCGACCGGTGGTTTGGGCGGCCGATCGGCTGTGGGACTGGCCGGATCGGCGGTGGCCTGGCGGACCGGCCGGTCGACCTAAAGTTGGATTTTGGGGCTAATCCAAAAATAGGTTGTGTAGGCAAGTGAGGGGAGTCTCCTGGATGTGGTTTCATCATTTTTGGAGCTCCCAGTCAAAAGTTCTATGGAGTTGAAAATTCCGTAAGGTTTGGATTTTCAAGTCGGATTTTTGGCTAAGTCTTTGGGCGTCCGACCGCTGTGGGAGCGGTCCGATCCGCTCGAATCGGTCGGACCGCCTTGTGGGGCGGTCGACCGGCAATGGCTTGGAGGTGAGCCAAGGTCGCATTGATGCATGTTGTTTGTGTTTAATGTTTGGTTATCAATGCTTTATTGATGTATATTGCATTGCGAACCGACGTGGGTCAAGTTGTGAAGAACTTGTTCCCTAAACGGTTTGTTTGTCTATTGTCGCAGTGGGCTTGCGTGTCAACGACGCCAACGGTGAGTGGATCGACTACGCTTGGAGAGCCGAGGTCCGAACGATCATGGATACCGGTGAGGTCGTGTGACTCAAGCATGGTGCAGATGGGCAAGATGGATCGAACGGTGGTTCGGCAACTGGTTGATCAGCGCGGATATCGGTGCAAGTCTCTCGGGAGGTTCCGATGGGATTCGACAAGAGAGGCTTGGCGCCGATGAGAACCGCCGATCAACCCACGCGTGGTGAAGCGGTGATTGCTTCAACAGATGAGAGTGTGGGTCCCATGTGAGTGGGTCCCAAAAGTGGATTCCTAGTCCTCTCCTATAAATAGAAGGGGAGATGTAAAACCCCTTGAAGCTTTCATTTGTTTTTCCTTTGCCTTTCTAGGTTAGGGTTTGGAGAGGAAGAGAGGGAGAGATTGTATGCTCATTGGGTGAGCTCTTGTCCTCCTTGTTGGAGTGGCTTTGTAAGCATCTTGTGAGATCAATCAATCTTGTGATGCTTGCTTGTGAGATCATTTGTCTCCTCTTTGTGTTCTTCTCTCATTTGAATGAATTTTATGCTTCCTTGATTCAAGTGTTCAAACTTGGTCTTTTGACCCTTTGTGTCTTGCTTTGATGTGTGGGAGTACTCCTAGGATCATCTAGACCATCAACCCCACAAGCAAGTCTTGAATCAAAGTTTTTCATACTTCTAGGGTTTGTGCACTTCTTTGTTTAATCCTTGAGAGTTTGTTTCGAAGTGGATCCAAGGATCGCCGCTAGAAATAGGTCTCTAATATCATTAGGAAGGTGTGCTCGAAATTTGATCAAGTTTCATCGGTTGAATCAAAAGTTGGATCAAATTTCGTTTTGGATTTGGGGTGGATTTTTCAAGATCGATCGAACCGGTCCGACTGGTCTTGTAACGGCGGTCCGACCGCCGTATATTCGCATCATTGCATCGCTGGTCGAATCATTGCCCACCGGTCCGACCGCCACTAGTTGCCGGTTAGATCATTGGTTGAACGCCGGTCCGATCACTGTGGTAGCCGGCCCGACCGCCAATGCCAGATCAACCCTTTGAGTTTAAGTCTCCACTTTTGTGTCGTGTGGTTGTCGGGGTTATCGAATCCAACACAAGGCCTCCGCTGTGTGCTTATCGATCTTCTTAGCTTTCATAGCTAAAGGAGTAAAGTTCGTGTTGGTTTTGATTTAGGCGAGAAAGTTTTGAAAGCGCCTATTCACCCCCTAGTCGCCTTCCGGTCCTACAAGTGGTATCGAGCCGTTAGCTCTTTTCTCTAGATCTTAACCGGTCTTTGGAGCCATGGCGATCGAGCGATATTCAATCAGCCACATGTTTTTGATGGAGTTGATTTTGCATATTGAAGGTCGAATGGAGGCCTACATCGAGGCTCAAGGGCACGCGATTTGGCTTAAGGTGAAAACCCTTATGTCGTGCCACCGATGACAATTTGATCACTCCGATGTGGAGAACAACAGCAGGCTCGGAATTTCTTGATTCAAGGCCTTAGTCGATCGGAGTTTGAGCGTGTTGCTCACTTGTCGTCGCTTCATGAGATCCGCGACTCTTTGTGATTATCACGAGGGTCCATCGCGATCAAGGAAGTGAGATGTAACCACTTTAAGAAAGCATACCCAAGATCGAGCAAAGACCGTGAATCTTTAGATGAGCCGTGGGGAGATTTTCTAAAATTCTTCATGATCTCCGCACCGTTGATCTTGTATTTATCGAGTCGTAAAATGCACGCCACTTTTGGGTGCTTTGGATGTAAAGGTCCAGGGATGAAGATCACGCCATCAATGACAACATCACATGAGTGAGCTTACCATGGATAAGCTTTACTCGAGGTTGAAGACGCATGAGATTGATTTTATCTCGCCTTCCCACGCAGAGCCAATGGCTTTAGTGATCGATCAATCTAAGGGTAGATATGTCGATTCCTTTAATGTTAGCTCATCCGATTTTCTCTGCTCCGCTTTGCATTCTTTGAGCGATGAGCAACTTGAGAGACTACCCGAGGATGACTTAGCCCTCCTATCCACAAAATTCACGAGCCTACAATAATGTGAGGAGTAGGAGGAGAGGTGGACCTATCACATGCTTTGAATGTGGTGAGCCAACCACATTCGCTCTAGATGCCCCAAGTCGAGGGGCAAGGAGGAGAAGGAGTCACAAAGGCATCCTCAAGCTTAGGATGCTAAGTCCAAGAAGACAAACTATCGCAAGTTTGTCACCGAGTCCTTGAAGCTCTAGAGGATGTGAGCATGGAAGATGTGGACTCGGAGTCGGAGGACGACAAGAGTGACTCCCATGGCAAGAAGAAGGCACGTGATTTCACAGCATGTGCTTTATGGCTAAGAACAACCACGACATACTACTCCTCCAACAATGAGGATCCTTTCAAAGGATCCCGATGAGGTATGCCCTTCACTTCCTGACATGAAAATGGCTTTAGTGTTTGCTGGACAAAAATTGCATAAGCAAGCTAAAGTGATCAAGAAACAGGATACAATGATTGATAATTTGAACCTAGAAATACAATGATTGATAATTTGAACCTAGAAGTGGTTAGGCTCAAATCCATTAATCCTGATGATTTCTGTGATTCATGCTCTAGCTTGCTTAATGAATTGTCAAGCTTGAATAATGCTCATTCCTCTGTTGAAGAACAATTGAAAAATACTCTTTCTGAATTAGAATCTCTCAAGTCTAGTTCTGTTTGCATGAATACCATTCCGCTTGATGTGACTGCTTTAGATGCTATTCCGTTAACTTGCTCAAACTGTGCTTTGCTAGAATTAAAACTGGATAGCTCTTTAAAAGAATTGCAAAAATTTGATGCTAGTCACACTTGTTCTCATTGTAAGAATAATCGAATTAAAATGCAAGAGATGACCGAAATGGTTGCTTATTCTAGAATTGCCTCTTGTGAAAATTGCCCTAAGCTTACAATTGAGATTGAAGCTTTAAACAAGACTCTTGAAGAGAAAGCTAAAATTGAAAGATCCTTGTCTCTTACTGCTTCCAAGAAAGTCATTGATTCTTCCTCTTGTATGTTGCATGCTGAAATTGATATTGCTATTGGTAAGATACAAGAGGCTTTTAGAGTTAAATTTAAGGAGCAGTTGAATAGGATTGGAGAGTCCTATTGTGTGTCTTGCGAGGCTCTTAAAGTGGAAGTGGATCTTCTTAAGAGCAAACATGTTGAGGCAATCGATTCTAAAAAGTGCTCCAATTGTGGAGTTTTGGCAAAAGAGAACGATTACCTCAAAATGACTCTTGAGAAGTTTTCTAGTGGAAAAAAGAAGCTCAACTTGATTCTAGATCAATCCAAGGTGAGTGTGAAAAACAGTGGCCTAGGTTTTAAGTCCCTAGAGCTTTTCAAGAATCTCTCACCAAAGATTGCTAGAGTTGTGAAAAGTGGTGTGGTTGAGCAAAAACCTTCTTTGACTTCAAAGGTTGTTCCTAAATCTGTAGGTTCTGCTCAATCTCCTTCTAGCAAGAAAAGTGCTTCTGTCTCACCAGTACGGACCCCTCAAAAGGTCAAGTACAATTGCACCTTCTGCAAGAAAGAGGGCCACACCGTTGAGTTTTGCTTCCGGAGAGCAAAAATTGAGAGGAAAGAGAGAATGAGCACCTTGAGATCCATTAGAGGAGTCTCTTCTTCAGCTGTAGTCTCTAGAGCCGGGCAGCCTATTCAGCGTACCATTTATAGGCCTAGGTTTATAGAGAACTCTGTTGACTCTTTTGGTGGGTTCAGGCAGCAGTTTGGTCTTGGATATCGTGAGGATAGACCACGGGTAGCACCTAGACAGGGGGAGTATCGGTCTTTTGGTAGATCGTTTTGGAGAGGTCCAGGTGGTGCTCATGGGCATTCTTATGATTTTGTGCCTAATCATTTTTCTCGCTTCTTTTGCTATTCCTGTGCCTCGCCCATCTCAAGATCGACACCTAGATCTTTTATCTCAAATCCCAGTACTGAGGCTTGGATCTTTTGAGGGAATTTGTTCTTTCTGTTTTCATTGTATCATAATGCATTTTTATTTCAAATGTTTTGCATTGCATAATAAAAATTATGGAGTTTTGATCATTATCCTTGTATGATTTGATTTCATACTCTATACCTTGTCATATCAAGTGTTAGTCTGCTAGACTTCTTTTATGGCTCTTCTTGTTTAGCTCAGCTTTTGCTTTGCTAGCTTTATATCTGTGAGCAAATTGAATCGAATCATGTCTTGTTGGATCTTGTGACTAGTTTTGCTCTAGTGATCCTTTTATGATTCTTGCCATGTCAAATAGGTTGAATTGAGTCTTGAACTTATTTTGAGATGAAAATGAGCTTTTATCTTCTTAAGTCAAGCAAATGAAAAATGAGATTTTCTCAATGCGAAAATCGATCTCACCAATCCTTTCTCATGAGACGGCTTGCCATTGCACTAGGCATGAACTCAGGGGGAGTTTTGGATGACCTAGACCACTCTTTTAAGCTTATCGCTTGAGATGGTCGCAGCAAGGCTTGAGATCTAGCAAAGTTAAAAAAAATCCTTTTAGGAAAATGCTCAAAATGCTAAGTGCTTGAGTTTTTGCTTCAAAAGAATACTCTTGATGCTCAAAATGCCTCAGTTCTTGTTTTGAGTCTCTTTTTGCTTATAGACATGGCTTGACTCATTATTGGTTGCTTTTAGTGAAACTTTGACATTGAGCAACCTTTCATGATTTTAATTCTTTTAATCTCGATTGTTTGCTAGTTTGGTTGTAGCTTATAAAGACATGTTGTGCCATGATTGAATCTAGCCTCTACTCTTTTTATGGCTTGGTATATGTCTTGTACTGTCTACATAGATAATGGTCATGGCTCCTTTTGTTAAATTTTAAAAATAAAGTCATTTCTTCATGCTCGTTCTTGTCCCATGCATCTTGATGAATTCATTGTCAAAGGGGAGAAGGATTGAAGAAAATGTTTGCTTGGAGCTTTTAGTTTACTGTAAGGTTTCATACATAAAGAACACACACACACAAAAAAATTTTGTGAACCTTTTGAAAATTTGTGATCATAGTGATTTGAGTCTCTGGGTTTTATTGCCTTTTTCTGTTTTGAATTGCAATTCAAGAAGACTCACAATGATCAAAGGTCAAATAGAACATATTGTCTTTCATATGGACCTTAGTGAGATGTTTGGCCATCTTCCGAATTTGAATCCTTTGTGCGCTCATTGCCTTATCTCACTTGCTTATACTATTCGAAGCCGCTTGGTCGGTTCCTAAGCTTTTTCTTGCTTATGGACCAAGTTGTGCTTTTATGCGAAAACGGCGATTTTTACTTTTCAATTTGAAAACCACATTTTTTGGGAATTGCCAATGTGTTCATCAAGGGGAGATTGTGGATATCGTGAGGATATGTGCACGATCTCGGGATGATGAGTCAATTGGCAATGGCTTTGTTGGTTTGCAAAATCTCGCTGGGTTTGTTCACGTCGTCGCACCACAAAGTGTCCGACCGGTGGTTTGGGGCGGTCGATCGCTGTGGGACTGTCCGGACCGGCAGATGGTGGCCGGTCGGACCGGCTCGACCTAAAGTTGGATTTTGGGGCTAATCCAAAATAGGTTGTGTAGGCAAGTGAGGAGTCTCCGGATGTGGTTTCATCATTTTTGGAGCTCCCAAACAAAAGTTCTATGGAGTTGAAAATTCCGTAAGGTTTCGGATTTTCAAGCCGGATTTTTGGCTAAGTCCTTTGGGGCGGTCCGACCATTGCCGTTGTGGGAGCGGTCCGACCGACTGAATCGGCCGGACCGCCTTGTGGGCCGACCGCAATGGCTTGAGGTGAGCTAAGGTCGCATTGATGCATGTTGTTTGTGTTTAATGTTTGGTTATCAATGCTTTATTGATGTATATTGCATTGCGGAACCGACGTGGGTCAAGTTGTGAAGAACTTGTTCCTAAACGGTTTGTTTGTCTATTGTCGCGTGTGGCTTGCGTGTCAACGACGCCAACGGTGAGTGGATCGACTACGCTTGGAGAGCCGAGGTCCAGAACGATCATGGATACCGGGTGAGGTCGTGTGACTCAAGCATGGTGCAGGATGGGCAAGATGGATCGAACGGGTGGTTCGGTGCAGCTGGTTGGATCAGGCGGTGCGGATATCGGTGCAAGTCTCTGGGAGGTTCCGATGGGATTCGGACAAGAGAGGCTTGGCGCCGATGAGAACCGCCGATCAACTCCACGCGTGGTGAAGCAAAGATTGCTTCAACAGTTGAGAGTGTGGGTCCCATGTGTGAGTGGGTCCCAAAAAGTGGATTCCTAGTCCTCTCCTATAAATAGAAGGGGGGAGATGTAAAACCCCCTTGAAGCTTTCATTTGTTTTTCCCTTTGCCTTTTCTAGGGTTAGGGTTTGGAGAGGAAGAGAGGGAGAGATTGTATGCTCATTGGGTGAGCTCTTGTCCTCCTTGTTGGAGTGGCTTTGTAAGCATCTTGTGAGATCAATCAATCTTGTGATGCTTGCTTGTGAGATCATTTGTCTCCTCTTTTGTGTTCTTCTCTCATTTGAATGAATTTTATGCTTCCTTGATTCAAGTGTTCAAACTTGGTCTTTTGACCCTTTGTGTCTTGCTTTGATGTGTGGGAGTACTCCTAGGATCATCTAGACCATCAACCCCCACAAGCAAGTCTTGAATCAAAGTTTTTCATACTTCTAGGGTTTGTGCACTTCTTTGTTTAATCCTTAAGAGTTTGTTTCTGCGAAGTGGATCTGAAGGATCGTCGCTAGAAATAGGTCTCTAATATCATTAGGAAGGTGTGCTCAAAATTTGATCAAGTTTCATCGGTTGAATCAAAAGTTGCATCAAATTTCGTTTTGGATTTGGGGTGGATTTTTCAAGATCGATCGAACTGTCCGACCGGTCTTGTAACGGCGGTCCGACCGCCAGATATTCGATCATTGCATCGCTGGTCGAACGGCGTCCACCGGTCCGACCGCCACTAGTTGCCTGCTTAGACCATCGTTGAACGCCGGTCCGATCACCGTGGTAGCCGGCCCGACCGCCGATGCCCAGATCAACCCTTTGAGTTTAAGTCTCCACTTTTGTGTCGTGTGGTTGTCGGGGGGTATCGAATCCAACACAAGGCTTCCGTTGTGTGCTTACTGATCTTCTTAGCTTTCATAGCTAAAGGAGTAAAGTTCGTGTTGGTTTTTGATTTAGGCGAGAAAGTTTTGAAAGCGCCTATTCACCCCCTAGTCGCCTTCCTGGCCCTACACCATCCGATATAATTTAAAACCTTTTGATGCAAAGAAATGCAAGGTAATGCGAATGGCTTCTAGTCTAGCAACAGAGCAAATGTCTCATCAAAATCTAACCTCAACTTGGTCAAACCCCGAGCTACCAATCTGCCTTATTTCTAACCACGTAACCATCCTCACCTTGTTTATTCTTAAACACCCAACGGGTTCCTATAACATTATGACCACTAGGAGGTTCTACTAGATTCCAAACTTTGTTTCTTTCAAAATTCTCTAACTCCTCATGCATGGCATTTACCCACTAGAATCGATAAAGCATGTGATATATCGCGGGGTTCAAAAGAAGCAACAAAAGTCAATGAGAGTAGAGATTTGGATCATTATACCCAGTGCGAGTGACTCGCCATGTAGATTACCTATTATCTGCTCCGGAGGATGCCGTCTCTGAATGCGGCGGAGCGCCCGTGAGATACTGCTTTCTTCGATCTCCGCAGTATCGCTGAATATGAAGATGCAAAGAGCCTCAATCAAGGTGAAGTAGACGAGCGTGTTCTTGTATCAATATGGGCGCTTCAAGAGGCGCAGATGAAGGAATGATTTTAGCTTCGCCCTCATCTTCCTCCACAAAAATGCTCTCACACCAGAAATCATCTCAGAGTAATTGATCTAGCTCGTGGCTAGTCTCATCAAAAGTGACATTACAAGTCTCTGAATAATGTTAGTCTCAGATTAAAACCCGAAAACCCTCGAATGAGCAGGATAACCTGAAATATCCCATCAAAAGTTCTTGATTCAAATTTATCTAAATTGCCTGCCTTAAGAATAAAACATTTTGATCCAAAACTCAAAATGCGAAATGAGGGTTTTCTACCAAAACGAAGCTCATAAGGAGTCTTGCCCAAAGAAGGTCTCAAAAGACACGATTTGCAATATGGCAAGCAAGAGTAATAGCTTCGCCCAAAATCTCCTCGTGTGTATACTCGCCTAGCATCGCCCCAGCCATTTCGACTAAGGTACTATTCTTCCTTTCCACCACGCCATTTTGTTGAGGGACGTGGAGAGGAGAACTGATGCTCAATACCACGCCAAAGACAAAAAGAAGCAAAGAAGCATTTTTGAACTCCGTACATTATCATCGCGAATCGCTCTCAAAGCACCGTGAAGCTCAAGCCAAACGAAGAACAAGGTCATGAAAATAACCAAAAGCTTCATCTTTTGAAGTAAGAAAGAACACCCAAGTATATCTAGAAAGATCATCGACTATGACAAGAATATACCATTTTCCACCGATCGATCGGACTCTAGCAGACCAACAAGATCCATATGAAGCAATTGTCCCGTCCGTCTACCATAACCATAGTCACGTATGGGTGTGAGGCGGCAACTTGTTTGCCATGCCTACAGTGGCGCACATACAAAGATCCTTGACGACTTTGAGTTTGGGCAAACCTCTCATGAGATCAAGGTTGCTAACTCGTGTCGATGATCAAAACCAATGTGCCCCAAACGTCGGTGCCAAAGTCGTAAATCAAGAAGATGTAAGCAAACATTTAAGAGATCCAAGAAGAGATTCTCAAAAATCACCCAAAAATTCTACCAACTCTAGAGATTCCAAACACAAGCTCACCAAGAGAATCAAGCACACGACAAGCATTTTTCTTAAAAATAGTCTCATATCCATCATCAAGAAGCCGAGAAACGAAAGGAGATTATACCTAAGCTTGTCCACAAGAGCGACATCCTTTAGAATGAATTTGTTGTTCACCCTAATTGATCCTGCCCTTCAATTCGCCTTGTGTATCATCTCCAAAGGTGATGAAGTCATCACCGCTGCTGCGCGTGAAAGAGGTGAACCATTTTGAGTTTCCGGTCATGTGGCGTGAACACCGAGTCGACGAACCACGTGTTCTTCCCTTTCCACTGTAGTCCCGAAAATCAAGGAACAAAAGAACGATGTGTCTCAATATCAAGTTAGATAAACAAGATTTAGGAATCCAAGATCGAGACACACGTCGCAAGGAGTATACAAACCGTAAGTACTATCCTTGATTTCATCTAACATTCGGTTATGAGCAATGCTTAAATTAACATGAGACTTAAATCGTCCATGGGCGGTCGACGATTGTCTCAAGTGGTCGATCGGCGACCAAAACGGTCGATCGGTGACCACCAAATGGTCGACCGCCATCGATAAACATTAGAATTAGGATATCTAGAAACATAATGATTTGCATGAGAGAAAATCCTAATCCGTGTTTATTCTTTTCAGTGTTACCATGTCTCATAGAAGCTCTAGGTTGCATGAATGAAATTCTATTAAAATTTTTCCTATCATTTTTCAACCTACGCCAACAAAATTCAATCAAATGCCCACCTTTCTTGCAATAAGTGCAATGGTACTTGGTACCACTAGAAGAAGCACCATTTGAATTAATACAAGGTTGGGCAAAACCTGCATATTTAAAAGATGTTTTTGCAGGTTGGGTTTTGAATTCAATTAAACCTTTTTCCAAGACTTGAATGACTTTAGGGTTTGAATTGTCTTGAAAAGAATTGAATCCTAAACCTTGCTTCTTATAAGGAGTTTTAGACTTGTCAAGAATCATGTTTAATTGTTTCCTACCTTTAGAAAATTTCTCTAATGTATCATGAAGGTAAGCATTTTCTTTTCTCAAGTTAACACAAGCATCACATGTTTTATTCATAGATTTCTCCTTATACAAAGCAATTTCAAGCTTAAGAGTGGAACATGAAGCACAAGTAGTATTTTCAATATCGTCCTTAAGCTTAGCATATTTGACTCTAGCAGCTTCTAAGATATCTTTGATTTCACGTTCTTTTTCTAAACATGAAGTGCAAGGGCTAGAATCAAATACATCAAAAGCAATCAATTTACTAGATTCTAAACATTTTTCACAAGGAGCACTTTTAATTTCATTTAGTTCAGATCTAGCATTCTCAAGTTGTTGTACAGAAATATTGTGAGCAGATTGTAACTTTGTAATTTCTGAATGCATAGCATGACAAGATAAACATTCATCAGGTTCAAGAGTCTTAGCATTTTTAAGCTCTACTTTCAGTTTGCTAATCTTTGACTCTAATTTCTTATTTTTTGTCATGACAAATTCTAGTGCTTCATCTTGACTAAGCAATTGCTCAACTATAGAATCATACTTAGCAGAAAGCTCATCATAAGAAAAAGATACCTCATTATCATCAATGTCGTCTGTGTCACCATGAAGCACATGCCGTGAAGTTTTGACCTTCCTTTCTTTTGCCTTGAGGGATCTCCTCCTCCTTGTCCTCCTCACTCCCGGTATCCACATCGCTCAAGGATTGATCCTCAAAGCGGCAAGGACCCGTGAGCAACCTTCACAAGCTTATTAGCCTCATACCTTGATTTGTTGAAAGGAGGCTTCTTCCAAGTCGGCTTTCCTTCCTTATGAATGCTCTTACCTTTCAAATTGGGGCAATTTGTCTGATATGATTGAGCTCACCACATTCATAGCATGTCACCGACCACCTCTCTTTTGTTTCTCACATTATTGTAGGCCCGTGAATTTTTTAGCTAGAAGAGCTAACTCGCTTCGTGAATACTTTCAAGCTCCTCTTCATGAATAGCAGATAAACAAGCAAATGAAAATCCGTAAGAAGATTCAAAAGAGTCATCAAAAGCCTTTTGAGAGGATCTGCTACCAAAGCTAAATTATCTTTCTTGGGATGATCAACTCTTTAATTTCATGAGTCTTGAGTTTACTATAAAGCAATTCTAAAGTAAGACTTGAAAGATCAACATTTTCCTCTATAGCAAGAGCCTTCATCTCCCACTCCTTGGTGTTGATTGCACCAAGAGATGGGTGGCATTTTCGATTGAGAATATTCAATATCAACAATTTTCATTTGATTAATTACTTTATTAAAGCGATCGAAATGTCATCGATGCTCTCTCAGACGATCTCGAATTTATTGTATTCACGCTTGTAAACCTGCTTGGCGCACCTTTTGATTTGGGACGAACCTCATGATATGTTTCGAGAGTGTTCCAAATTTCATGCGCAGCTTGAAAGATTGCAAATTCTATCATATTCTTGTCTACCAAGTGCACCATATAAAAGATTCTTAGCCTTATTGTTGTTAGCCAAAAGAATTGCGTAAATGTGTAGCAATTTCAGAATAACCAATGGCTAATAACATCCCAAATAGCTTGTCCTCGCTCTCAAGAAAGACGCGCATACGATTCTTCCAATAGGCATAGTCGTGCCCATCGAAGATATGCGTTTAGTAGAAAACTTATCCATCGCCAAAGTTCAAAGGACCGTTAAGATCAAGATTGAACTAACTCGCTCGATACCACTTGTTGGACCGAAAAGGCGACTAGAGGGGGTGAATAGGAGCACGCCACTTTTTCCCAAATAATGAATTCAACACGATTTCACTCCAATAGCTATGATGAAGCTATGAAGATCAATATACCAAGACAAATGGAAGACTAGTATTGAATCCAATTAAATCCCTAAGCAAAAACACAAAATCAACTAAGTTGCAAAGACTCACAAAGACGCAAGGTCGACCTCCATACCCAACCGTCGGACCGATTGTCGGGCGGTCCGACCGGCGATGTCAAGGCGGTCGGACCGCCCAAAATCGGTCTCGACCGTGATGACGACGCGGTCCGACCGCAGCTACGTAACCGATCCAAACAAGAAAATCACCGATGACGGTTGCAATTAGGTGAAACTTTGATTCTCAACTCCAATCTTTATGAAACTTTGCACACACCTTCTATATGCTATTGAGGACCTATTCCAATCGAATATTATGATAATTCTTGGAACGATCTTGAGCAATTGCCAATTGATTAACGTAAGGTCTAAAACCGGTAAGAACGAAAACTTGATCCTAATACTTGTTCGTGAGAGATTGATGATCAAGATGATGCTAGATAGATTCACACATATCACAGCAAGCTAATTCACGTGAAAGAATCAATCACAAACTCATGGATCAAAGAAAGCCCTAAAACACGAAATTGAAAGCAAGAACGAAAAGAGACTTATCTCAAGCAAACCTTGCATAGATTGATTTCGTGATTGATGCCGGATTACATCCACACCATCATGGATCGAAGGACAATCAAAGATCACGAAATTCACCACAAACCATCAAGAGCCCTAGCCTCCACCTCAACTCCCTAAAGACAATTAGGTTTTGAAACATAAAAGGCGAGAGAGAAAGAGCTCGATGGTGCACCCACCACCTCCCCTATTTATAGTGGAGGCCTAAACTCCTAGGGTTTGACTCCATTGGGCTCCCGCTAAGACCCACTAACAAACGGGTCACACACGCACGCTTCGCAAAGCGCCGTCTTTAACCTTTTGACCTAAACCGCTTCACCATGCATCATGGATTTGCCAATAGGTCACCCTTGTCCATCTTGTGTCATGCTTGAGTCGTTGACCTCACCCGCATCGCCAATCGCTCGACCTCAACTCTCCAAGTCTAGTCCCGATCCTCCTAGCCGCTGACCGTCGTTGACCACCAAGCTACCCGCACAACCATAGACAAGCAAACACGAATTCGAACAAGTTCTTCACAACTTGACCCATGTTAGTCAAAACATGCATCATGCAAATCATATGCCATGAAACTAATGACTTTGACCTAACAAAACAACAACGCCACGGTTGTTGAACGCTCAAGTTATTACCGGCCCGACCGCCCAGTGAGCCGGCCGGACCGCCTCTTGGCGGCCGGACCGCCCCTCGTGAGCCGGCCGGACCGCCTTGGGACTTAGCCAATTTCAACCCCAAAATCCAAACCTTCGAAACTTTAAACCAATAGAACTTTTTACCGAGACTCCAAAATCATGAGACCAAGTGCATTGGGATCCCTCACTTGCCTACAACACCTATTTTTGGCCCACTGCTTTGAGTACTTTTAGGTCATCACGGTCCGATCGCCCCACATGGCTTCGGCCCGATCGATTTGGGACCGGCCGGACCGCCGCGCAAAGAACGGTCGGACCGCCTCGCCCAAGAAGCTCGTAGCTTTGTCGAAAACCCGTGAAACGTCAAACCGTAAACGCCATTGCCAATTGTCACATCATCCTAAGATCTGGAACATATCCCCATGAAATCCACAACTTACCTAAGCTAATCCTTGCTAACTGGCTTGCTAATCAAATGTATATATATACTCATCTACAATATTGAGCATCTGACTACCAACGTAATCCAATGGATCTACTATCATACACTCATACTTGCGCAACTCAAAGTCTAATCTTGGGGGAGGATGCTTCAGACGCTGGGGAGGTCAGGGTTGGGGAGAAGGGCGTCGGGGTCGGGGAGAAAGGGCGTCGGGGAGCAGCAGGGGTGTCGGCGGTGTCGGGGTCGCGGAGAAGCGGCATCGGGGAGGCGGGGAGTACAGTAGGGGCGTCGGGGTCGGGGAGGCCGAGAGTACTAGGGGTGTCGGCGTCGGGGAGGTCAGGAGTACTAGGGGCGTTGGCGTCGGGGAGGCGGGGGAGTAGTAGGTCGGTAACGGGGAGGATGCTTCGGCCGCTGGGGAGGTGAAGGGGAGAGAGTAAGGAGAGTGACGAGTTAAGGGTGCTCAAACCCTATTGATTCCTCTTAAATAAAGGAATATCACAAACAGTTCTACTATGGGACCGTCTGTGATAAGTCATCACAGACGGTTCAATAAACGAACCGTCTGTGATATGTTGTTTAGGGTTTTTGTGAGAAGTCATCACAGACGGTTCAATAAACGAATCGTCTGTGATATGTGGTTTAGGGTTTCTGTGAGAAGTCATCACAGACGGTTCTGTTATGGAACTGTCTGTAATGACTTAGCACAGAAACCCTAAACCCTCATATCACAGATGGTTCCTTAACATAACCATCTGTGATATAGTCATATCACATACGGTTCTGTTATGGAACCGTCTGTGATGACTTATCACACACGGTTCCATAAACGAACCGTCCTAACACAACTCCAAATTATTTGACTGAAAATTCATTTATCTTAAAAAATTCATATCTAATACAACTCAACTCCAAATCAAGTGAAACCAATTTTGATACTCCACATTACAATAAAGTCCACATTGACATCAATATCAGAGATGACAAGTCCATAAAACATGACAATTCTACGTTGACATCAGTGAAGTCCACATAACATCAACAGCGAAGGCGGTCAGTGAGCCATGCGGAAGCTAGCGCTGACTGGGCAACAAGCACTTGGTTGCCCAGAGTCATGCATCGGTGATGTAACACCCTGGCTATGCGAAAGCTAAGATGTTACCTAAAACATCTACCATAAATCAATAATTTGAACAATTTCTAACACACTAACAATAAAGAGCAAACTAAATTCTATTCGAAAGGGATCTAACATAATAAACAACCTAATTTCAGCAATAAACAAATAGCTTCTGAATTTGAACATGATACTCCATTCGAAGGAAAACTATTAAGACTATAACTGGAGAGCATGAATCCATAACTCGTATAACCTAAGCATAACAATATCGAATAACAGTCATCAAAAGATTTATTTATTATTACAGTCCAAACTCCTAAATGCGGAATAATAACAAATATTTTTTTCGTGTGTCTACTCCATCCTATAAATGCCGTCATCATGGTTCACCTAAAACAAGAAACACAGCAAAGGCGAGTCCATGACTCAGCAAGTACAAAAGAATATTTTGAACAAAAACAGGTATAATTTATCAAGCATACAGTGGAACCAAAATATGAGGTAGTAAAATCACATGAATGAATGAATGTGCATGACTTTCACTTCTGCTTATACCGGTATAGCTAGTGAACACCCGTCGGTGTTCACTTATGCCCGCATTATCCAAAATACGGGGATCCAAGGCCCGTTTAAAGAACATTTCAAAACGGGGATCCAAATTTTCCACATTGAAATGGTGGGTCTTACTTGCCCATATTGGAATGATGGGACTTCCCTACCCACTCCCGTGGGTGTAACAAGAACGATTCTTGCATGCATGAATGAATTCGATGAACAAAGACATAACATTAACAGAACCATGGTAATCAGTTATGACTATGAACAAGTATGTATCAAACATTGCTCACCATACATTCATCGAACAAGGAAAAGCACATATCATCACAACCATACAAATGTACTTGCCTTTTTCGCTACGACGTGCGGGGAGGCAAAGACGATGCCCTTAACTTCGGAACACCTTCGCCTACACAAGAGAATCACTAACATAAGAACACTGTGAAAAATAGACTCTACTCACACCACCTAACATGTCTTCCCAAAACACAAGATTCGAATATTGGTTCTACTCAATTTACCCGACAGTCTAGCGGAAGACCTCACGAGACAGTAGTACTAAAATTCTCATATCTTTTACTACGTAGCTCGGAAAGGAGTGATCTTAGACTCTCTGGAAACATGAATAAATCGTCTATGATAACCTAGTTGGTAATGTTTTCTGATTCGGCCATCTAATATATCTAAGGAACATATGAAGTTTCTGCACTTACAATCTGTCAATCAGAACTACTACGGTAGAAAAAAAAATTCATATCTTTTTATTGGTTCAACCAAAAATTAAGTTCTTTACCAATCTGGAAATATTAACGAATTTTCTACAACATTCATGTTGGGTGCAACCTTTGAATCTACCCCTAACTTAGTATAATTTAATAAACAAAGTGAATGCTAATCCTCGTCAGATTTTCTGGATAGTCGTAAAGAAACCATCATATCTTTTATACCACAACTCCAAACTAAGTGATCTTTACACTTGTAAAAAGTTAAGAGCGAGCACTACAACTCTCTAGGAGACGATCAGACCAGGAAATGCATGTAACCTACTCAAAAATGACGGTCAACGTCGACTGTTCTAAACCGATCTGTTACTGACAGCATAAAAATAATTCAATTACTCTACCAAGCAAACGGGGATCGTGATTACCCTTGAAGAACCGTTGAAGAACAATGTAATCACTGTGTGATCGCGCCCTTCCTCTCCTTTCTTCCTCTTCCTTTCTTCCTCTTCCTCTTCCTTCCTTTCTCCTCTTATCCTCATCTTAGTAGAGCGACATGGAGGGGGCTGCTACAGTACCGTGCCAGAGTGCTACATGCTCTGTAGCTATAGTAGCTACTAGGGTTTTCCCCCTTATTTTATACGTGGTCAATCCCTCATGGGCCTCTTGGGCCAAGGCTCGAGGCCCTGGTTGCCGAAAAACTGCAGAAACCCCCTTTCTCTTATGTCTAATTTCTCTTTGAGAGCTTTCTTTCTTATAATAAATTGGAGTATTACATGTGATTGCATCATGGTCGAGGTCGCTGAGAGGTTGGTGGCGCTCTTGCTCCAAGCGCGTGATGGCGAGGTGGTGCGCTCGTTGCTGATCATGGATGTCGCGGACGGTACCGGCCAGGCTACCGATCTTGTCGTATAGCTCGAGCCGATCGGTCTCCATCTACTGCAACAGGGCGTCCAGCTTCTTGCTCACCGAATCTGAGCTTTCTCTTTCAAACATGGTTGATTGAACAACGGATGTCTCTGATACCAAGTTGTCACAAACAGAATTGTTGGAGAGAGGATTGGATCGTAGGGGATAGTCATGAGAGGTAGCGGGACGTGGTCCTGGACCTCTAAGGCGCGGCAAGGGAGCCATTGTGGCGCACGGTTGCCGCGCGGCAGAGGCAGGATATGTTGCCCAAAAGAGAGGGAGAGTAGATTGGGTTTTCTATTTTTATTACGTAATTCAAAAGTAAAGTGCATCTCCTATTTAAATAGAGAAAGACTCTAATAATCTTTGAATAATAAGTGATCTAAAAATCTATATCTATTCCTAATTTAAACGAAGAGTTCTAAAAGAACATTAATAAGTTCAGAACCTATTCCAAATCTAACGCAACCGAAGGCAACTCGTGTTGTCCGGTGCCTTACTCCTTCCTCTTGCGCCGCACATGCGGAATGCCCCATATGACCACATCTTAGGCCATTTCTCACCCCAGCCACATCCCCCGACTCCACACACACCAGTTCCCAGCCGTCTAGCCAGAGCCATCTCCGGAATCAGCTTCCGAATTGAGATGCTCGCCGCCAAATCAAATACCCCGTGATCCAACCCGAGTGAACCTAGCCCTGCTCAGCTACTGGTTCAATCAACTCAGCCTCCCATTCCATGAGGCCACCAGACTTAACATCAGTCTACTACATTGCGCATGTAGGAATTAATACGGGCTGGACCCAAATTTTAATTCTAATTAATTCCTAAAGAATCTCAAAGGCCCATGTGCACATGCTAAAATTTATTAGTCCCACATGGAGAGTTGAAGGGGAGTTACACCACTTTATAAGGTGGAACGTGGTAGCCCCCTTGTGAAATTGGAGAAAGCTAACACGCTGCAGCCGCCGAGCCGAGCCGAGCCGTGCATTGCCGTGCGTAGCGCGCGCAGCTCGCTGGAAAAGCGCGCGCTTTTTCTTTATCTATTCGAAAATCAAAATGCACCGACTCAAAGTAATGGCAATAACGAACGGCTGACAGTAACGGTTCAATTACCAGTGAGTTATGACTGCGGTTTACACTGATTGATGGCAACCGTTTCTTCTTGTCTCTGCCTCTTCATTTTTGGTTTTTGGCTATTACAAGAACAGTGAACTGTTCGTGTTTTGTTGCTTCTCCAATTCACTCCCATGAGAGACTAAGAAAGAATCCTCGAGTCTGTTGCTGTTGTGTCTCGCGATCTTCATCCCGCAAGGCGCGTGTACGGTCGAACCGGGAGAGCAGGCCTCCGGAACCCCCGTCCTTGAAGGCTTGCACGAGCGAGGACGAATAAGATTTTGGGAGCGTCACGCATCGCCACGCTTCGTCTTCATCCGATCGCTGTTTCGTCATCATCCGATCCTCTGCTTCATCTACATCATCTGCACGACTACTACCACTACGCCATGGCGAATGACGACCTAACCAACACTTCTGCTGCTTCTGTTCCGTCTACTAGTACTGGGTATATCTATCTTACACTTGTTTGTTTAGCTTTATTATCTGTTATTGTTGGACCGTAAAGGCGACTAGAGGGGGGGGTGAATAGGAGCACGCTCACTTTTTCACAAATTATGAACTCAATACAATTTCACTCCAGTAGCTATTAGAAAGCTATGAAGATCAATATACTAGTACAGCGGAAGACTAGTATTGAATCCAATTAAACCCCTAAACAATGTGACAAAAATCAGCAAGAATCAAAGCAACACAGCATCGCGGTCTCGACCTCTCAGATCTTGAACCGGTCGGACCGATTGCCGGCGGTCGGACCATTGTTATATCAAGCGGTCGGACCGCTCAAATCGGTCGGACCGTGGTGACAGACAGTCGGACCGGCAATTCACGTAACCGATCTCAAACAAAGAAAATCACCGATGACGGTTGCAATTAGGTCTAACTTTGATTCTCAACTCCAAACTTCACGAAACTTTGCACACACCTTCTCTATGCTATTGAGGACCTATTCCAATCGAATATTATGATAATTCTTGGAACGATCTTGAGCAATTGTCAATTGATTAACAGAAGGTCTAAAACCGGGCAAGAACGAAAACTTGATCCTAATGCTTGTTCGTGATTGATGCTGGATTAAATTCACACCATCATGGATCAGTAGACAATCAAGGATCACGAAATTTACCACAAACCATCAAGAGCCCTAGCCTCCACCTCAACTCCCCTAAAGACAATTAGGGTTTTGAAACATAAAAAGGCGAGAGAGAGAGGGGTGCAGCCACCACCTCCTCCTATTTATAGTGGAGGCCTAAAACTCCTAGGGTTTGACTCAATTGGGCTCTCGTTAAGGCCCACTAACAAACGGGTCACACACGCACGCTTCGCAAAGCACCGTCTTTAACCTTTTGACCTAAACCGCTTCACCATGCGTCATGGATTTGCCAATAGGTCACCATTGTCCATCTTGTGTCACACTTGAGTCGTTGACTCACCCGCATCGCCAATCGCTCGACCTCAACTCTCCGAGTCTAGTCCCGATCCTCCTCGCCGCTGACCGTCGTTGACCACCAAGCAACCTCGCACAACCACGCATAAGCAAACACGAATTCGGGAACAAGTTCTTCACAACTTGACCCATGTTAGTCAAAACATGCATCATGCAAAACATATGACATGAAACCAATGACTTTGACCTAACAAATCAACATCGCCACGGTTGGCGGATGTTCGTTATTATCGGCCCGACCGCCCAGGTGAGCCGGTCGGACCGCCATGGCGGTCGGACCGCTCCCTATGAGCCGGCGGACCGCTATGGGACTTAGCCGAAATTCAAGCTTCCAAATTCAAACCTTCGGAAATTAAAACCAATAGAACTTTTTACCGAGACTCCAAAAATCATGAGACCAAGTGCATTGGGATCCCCTCACTTGCCTACAACACCTATTTTTGGCCCACTGCTTTGAACACTTTTAGTCATCACGGTCCGATCAGCTTACATGGCCTGGCCCGACCGATTTGGGACCGGCCGATCATTGCGATGCAGGACCGGCCGGACCGCCCGTCTGCAATACTGTAGCTTTGTCGAAAACACGTGAAACTACAAACCGTAAACGCCATTGCCAATTGTCACATCATCCTAAGATCTGGAACATATCCCCATGAAATCCACAGTTATTATCTTGAACACTGAGATAAGAATACTAGTTTCTGTTCTTCTAGAAATTCGTATGACTATGGTGTTCATGATTACTTGCTTCGAAGAAAAGGCTACAGTATTGTTCATGATTCATCTAGTATATTTCTGAATTAAAGTAATTCAAAAAAAATGCTCATATACTCAACAGCGCATACATGTCTCTGCCCACCGAGCTTTGGCTCAACATGTTTTCCTTCATTTGTCATGGGTTATCAGAAAATTACCATTTCCCCGACTATTACCTCTTAGTTCAAAGATGCTTATATTATATCCAATGGTTATGGATTGGATATATTTAGTGTCCACCTTACTACATGCTATATTTTTCCTTTTTTGGTGTGGGGGTGGGGGGGATTTAGTGTATGTCTCTTTTTCCGAGAGCAATTAACTATGTCTAATCAGTTTTTAGTATGGGACGAAAATGTATGGATTCGAAAGGCTGGGGCTTATACGAATATACAAGAAGAATATAGTATTTGTGAGGTCACTGAACTCGAAGACTATGAGGTATCACTTCGAGGTGGAGTCATACGAATTACTTGCAAATGATAGGTAACCATGAAAAGTGTTGGAACCAGCGACTGCCCTTTGCGCGAGATAACAATCACGGCAAGCACACAAGAGACACGAGAATTTGTTTACGAGGTTTGGCAAAGTCTACGCTCGGGAACCAAATCGCGACGGCTCCGTTTGTATGAAGATTTTCTTCTTTTTTTCTTCTGATTAGGATTACAAGAGGTCGGCGGTATATATTTATACCCCGATTACATGTTCGACTCGGACTCATAGTCCGTACATGAATATTTGTAGCACTTAATTTATTTGGACAAACTTAGAGATTTGATATACATTAATATGATTTAACACTCTCCCTTAATGTGTCACTTTTATCTTACTCAAGATTGTAATAATGAAGATTTGGTTCTCTCTATCGGATTCATCTCATTCGTTCTTGATATTGTGCACACTCGTACCATATTTTATAACTCTAATCCAATCTAGAAGCTATCTGAGAGACTACCAACTGGTGATTTACGGGCTTGTTGTGGATGTTGACGCTATTCATGGATTGTAGATAAACCTGCAAGTGAAAATCCAGAAGAAGACTCAAAAGACCCATCAGATACTCTTTTGAGCGGGTCTGCTACCAAAGCCATGTTTTCCTTCTTGGGATGATCAATCCTCTTGATCTCATGAGTCTTGAGCTTACTATAGAGCAGCTCCAAAGTCAGATCAGAAATGTTTACATTCTCCTCAATGGCTGTAGCCTTTATCTCCCACTCCTTGGTGTTGATTGCAGCCAAGAGGTGGGTGGCATTTTCAGACTGAGAATATTCAATACCAACAGCTTTCATCTGATTAATCACTTTATTGAAGCGACTTAAAATGTCATCGATGCTCTCTCCAGGACGCATCTCGAATTTGTTGTATTCACGCTTATAGACTGTTTGACGTACTTTCTTGACTTGGGACGAACCCTCATGATAAGTTTCGATAGTGTTCCAAATCTCATATGCAGTCTCAAGATTGCAAATCCGATCATACTCCTGTCTCCCAAGCCCACCATACAAAAGGTTTTTAGCCGTATTGTTGTTAGCCAGAAGGGCTTCTGAAGCCGGCGTAGCAACTTCGGGCAAAACGAGAGCGACTCAAACAACCTCCCATATAGCATGTCCTTCGCTCTCAAGGAAGACTCGCATGCAATTCTTCCAATAGGCATAGTCATGCCCATCGAAGATATGCGGCTTCGTGGAGTATCTATCCATCGCCAAGTTCAGTGACTGGTTAAGATCAAGATTCAACTAACCGGGCTCTGATACCACTTGTTGGACCGAAAAAGCGACTAGAGGGGGGTGAATAGGAGCACGCTCACTTTTTCACAAATAATGGATCCAATAAAACTTTACTCCAGTAGCTATAGAAGCTATGAAGATCAGTATATCAGTACAGCGAAAGAATAATATTGAATCTAATTTAAACCCCTGAGCAATAAGACAAAATCACCAAAGATTCAAACAAAACAGCCTGCTGGAGGTCGGGCCGCTGGGTAGAT
Organism: Hsuehochloa calcarea; assembly: GCA_036346395.1. Lineage (NCBI taxonomy): Eukaryota > Viridiplantae > Streptophyta > Magnoliopsida > Poales > Poaceae > Hsuehochloa > Hsuehochloa calcarea. The sequence goes on along the minus strand of CM070611.1, from coordinate 15,244,859 downwards.
GGCGGTCGACCATTTAGTATCGGGCGTCGGACCGGTGAGGCTCGTGATCCGACCGTCGGGCTCTAGAACAAGAAAATGACCCGTGGATTTAAGATAAAAATAGATGAACTTTTGATCTACTAATCCAAACTTGATGAAACTTGGAATACACCTCTATGATATCAGGAAGCTATTTCAATCGAATATTGTGATAATTCTTGGAAGAATAGCGATCTTTCGATTTGATTGAAGAGAGGTTCAAAACTGGGTCAAAACGAAAACTAGGTCAAAGCTCTTGCCCGTGGGTGATTGATGATCAAGATGATCCTAGATAGATTACCACACGTTACAGTAAGCTAGATCACGTGAATAAACCAAGCAAAAACTCACGGATCAAAGAAAGACCCAAAATCATCAAATAGAGAGAAAGAACGCAATGGGACAAAATATTGATCAAACTTTCCTTTGATTGATTGATATGATCTGGGCTTACAGCCACTCCATCAATGGAGGACAATGCTCAATCCAAGAGCACAAAAATCACATCAAACTATCAAGAACCCTAGCCTCAACAAAAAGCTCTCCCTAAGAAAATTAGGGTTTACAAGAATTGCAAAAGAGGCGAAGAGGTGGTGCAGCCACCACCCTCTTCTATTTATAGTAGAGGCTTAGACCTTCTAGATGTTTGATCCTATTGGGCTCCCATTAAGGCCCAAAACAAACGGGTCACATACGCACGCTTTTTAAAGCGCCGTCTTTATCTCCTCTTGACCTAACTAGCTACACCGCGCCATCTTGCGCCTCGGATTAGCTAATAGGTCACCCTTGTCCATCTTGCACCACGCTTGAGTACATTGACCTCACCCGGCATCGTCGATCATTCTGGACCTCAGCTCTCCAAGCCTAGTCCCGATCATCCTCGTCGTTGACCGTCGTTGACCACCAAGCAACCTGCACAACAATAGACAAGTAAACCGAATTTCGAAACAAGTTCTTCACAACTTGACCCATGTTAGTCGAAACATGCATCACGCAACATATATGCCCTGAAACTCATGACTTTGATCTAACACACGAATATCGCCGTCACGACGGGCTACGAACCAAGTGGAAACCAGTCAGACCGCCCCTAGGGCCAGTCTGACCGCCCACCCTGGCCGGTCTGACCTCCAGCCATTGGCCGGTCAGACTACCAGAAATGACTTAGCCGATTTTCAACCTCTGAAAACCGAAACCTACTGGAAATTTCAAACCAGTAGAACTTTTGACTAGAGACTCCAAAAATTATGGGACCAAGTGCAATAGAATCCCCTCTCTTGCCTACACCCTCTATTTTTGGCCCAGCTCAAATTAACACTTTTTTAAGTTCACCGGTCCAACCGCCGCCTATGGCCGGTCGGACCGATTTAATCCGGTTTGATCCGCACGCTATGACCAAATGGGCCGGTTCTTGCATCGATTCTCAAACTTGTCGAAAACTCATGAATGACAAACCGCAAACGCCATTACCAATTTTCACATCATCCTAAGATCTGGAGCATATCCCCATGATATCCACAATAATTGAATAGACTCATATGCATCATGCTGTTGTCCTTGAGACTTGGCCACGTGCTGGCCAAGTATTGCTTTTGAGGTCCCCGTTATATTTTAGATGGGCTTGAGGTACCCACATTCGTGGAGTGTGGGCTTATGGTGTAACACCCTGACCCAAAATCGGCTCAATGCCCAGCCCACCGTGGGGCGGACTCGCCACACATAGCACCTCACTTACACTTTCGCCCTCGCTTCGTAAAAGGGTTAACCCGAGGTGCTATGTTTGGATCCAACAGGCATTATATACTAGGACAACTCACTTGAGACAAGCAATGTGGGACTAATCCCACCACACAACTCCTCATGGGCCACACGGGCCACACTATGAGCAGGCCGGGGTATTACACTCACCCCTTAAGGGTCGACGCCTCGGCGATACCGCATATGCGGCAAATGCCCGTAACCACCCCTCGGTACACGCCCGTGCGCCCAGGTCTTGACATATGCCATGCCATGTGTCCACTCGACCACATGCGCCATGCGTCATATGCCCGCTACTGCCCCGCACGCGCCGCGCAAATAAGGTTGATGCTCGATACCATCCGTAACACCCGACCCAAAATCGCTCAATGCCCATTGCACGTGGCGGACTCGCCACACATAGCACCTCACTTACACTTTCGTCCTCGCTTCGTGTAAAAGGGTTAACCCGGAGGTGCTATGTTTGGATCCAACAGGCATTATATACTAGGACAACTCACTTGAGACAAGCAATGTGGGACTAATCCCACCACACAACTCCTCATGGGCCACACGGGCCACACTATGAGCAGGCCGGGGTATTACATATGGTCCCTGTGCTAGAAGGCACAGGCATGGGTATGCATCTTCGGATGCATACTCCGCATTACCGGTAAATACAAAGAGAAAAGAAAAGGTGCATTTGTGGCATTTGCATTGCATGAGCATATGAGCTGATTTGATATGAAGTATTCTGATTGGTTGAATGTGTCAAAAGTTGTATATTGGATTACTGTCTTAACTGTACTTTGCTAAGTCATGGACTCACATTTGCTGTTGTTTATATTTTTAGGTACCCTTTTACACGGATGTCATGCATGGGATGGGCTAGAATTAAGATCTGATGCACTCTACCACGAATAACTCATGATTGATAGATTTGGACAAATATTTCATAAATTGAGCAAACTGCTAATATGTTTTTTTTGTTCTATCTTTATACATCTGTTGCTTATAATAGAGCTGATTATCATATCATGAAGTTTTTATGATTATGATTTAAGTTGGATGTTTGAATTATTTGGTTATGTTATCATAATTTTGTTATAACCTCCTGCATGGTTAACTGTACAAAGGAAGTTCTGCCGAAATTTAGTGTAATGTCTTAGATTTTAATTTGTTACCTTATTATTTTAGTAGCATTCCAAGCTCAGGTTGGGCTGGGTGTTACAATTTGTATCGGAGTAGGCTGTAGCTCCGTGGTACTTGAATTATTAATCTTGACACACTATGCACAGTAGGATGGGATAGGTTAAGCATTGCAATTACGTTTATGTTATGTTGTATTGATGATTCATGCTATGATATGATTTTGTATACTTATAATTGATTATATTGGTTATGTGTGATAGTAGCGGATGTCGAGAGGTAGAGGTCTAGGTTATGGCCTGGGGCATTGCTAGGTTATACCACCGTTCGTGGTTTGGGATAGTGATGTGGTTACCTCGGTAGCTTATTTACATGCTTTGAAGAATAGTTCTTTGGGGAAGTTGTTGTGTTCCTTGAGTTTGCGTTTGGATTCTGGTTACAGTTTTCTTGTGGTTGATGAACTTTCTTTCCATAGCGGTTACAATACAGTAGGTGGGTTTCCGTTCTTTATTGGTTCAATAAAGTGGTTATTTGTTCTCCGACGGTTGATCCGTTGTTGTTCTTTTGAACGCCGTTCATTTACAAGATTGATTTTTTCATGAGAGTTATGTCTTTCTTGTTGGGAAATGTGACTCATTTGTTCGCATGGTATTTGGATAATGGAAGTTTTCTTTTACAAGTTCTTTATTATGTGGAAGCTTTGATCTTACGTATTCTTTTGGATTAATTTGAGAATTGAAGTTTAAATGCCTCTCTTTTATAAAAAAGAATGTTAAAACCCTTTAGTGGTGTATTATCGTGGTTAAGTGGGAGATTATAATCAAAGAAATTAGTGGATATGATATGAGTTATCAAATTGGGTTTGTAGTGTAGTGCATAATCGATCTTAATTGAGATCCTTGGAAGTGAAGTTGATTAATTTGAAGGTGTCTTGTAGTAGTTCTTGATGAACTGTGATTAAGAGTATGGTTATACCTAATTAGATTCAAAGGAGTTATTAAGAAGTGTGGAATTTTGACGAACTGGTTTGACCATTAAAAATTGTTTAGTTGGCTAAACTTGTTGGGTTATTTGGTCTCAATGGATGAAACTAAATGTGTGGAAAGTGAAAGTTGAGGTGATGCTAGATTAATATCTTAGTGGATATTAATCTTACAATTATCTTTTCTATGGATACTTAGAATACTAGTGGATCTATATAGAACGATGGGATGAATTTGGTTGTAGTGGATGAATTTGGTTGTAGTAATGCTAAGACTGTTGAATGATGGAAGATTTCGATTCTTGAAGTTTTATTGTGATTTTGTACCAAATTATGATTACGAGGTGGAACAGTTGAATATGTGTTTGTAATTGTACATGTGATTTAAAAAGGAAAGTAGGTAGCATCTAGATTTCTTGATGAAGCCAATTGTTAGCAACAATTGTTGGAGTGCAACTGTTGTGTGGTGACATTTGGTGTTGAGCATCTATAAGAATTGAATTGATGTGATTTAATAGATGGCTTATGATTACATGATTGTGGAATAGTCGGATGATAGCATGTCCATGATGAAAGGGTTTTGGTATAATCTTTCAAATTGTGTAGTAGATTCCCTCTAAAATAAAGTGGTTGTTGTAGTGAGGTTGTAAGATTTTGGTCTACTCTTAATTTGAGGATGAGATGATACTAGTAGTATGGAACTATTTGGTGAGCCCTAGGGGGCTTTATAATAAAAAGAGTTGACGATAAAGTTTCTTGTTAAGAGTGTATTATTCTTGAAGTTAGTAGGGTGGTCTGCAAAGGATTGTGACTTGTGGGAGTGGTGATGATTCTTTTAGAAAGAAAATAATATGATCGCCTCTTGTAATATCGGTTAAATGAAAAGTTTGGAGTTTTTCATTCGTAAACTTTTGGTAGTTCATGATTAATGTGATTTGTTTTAAAGGCACTTCTTCTTTCGGTTGGCAAGTACTGTTTAAATAAAAAAAATTATTTTCTTGGTTAAAGGAAAAAATGTAGTAGAAGTAATTGAGGTTGGGGTTAAGTTTTGTAGCTTACAACTTATTAAAGTGCGTTTAACATTTTGGTTGTTGCCGCTTAAGAGTTTCTTGAGTTTCAATGGCAATATTTTATTCTTATTCGTTGAGGTTTAAAAATTTTCTTCTTGTGGGACTGTGCCCCCACCTATGGTCTCGTCTTTTGTTTTCCGAGATCACTGTTATTTGACTATTTCTTTTGGTCATGTGTTTATTGCAAAAGATAAACAATTTTTCTATCTGCTGAAAATTGTTTTATTTGCCTCTGCTTTAGAAAAAAAAATCTATTTGTTTTACAAAACCTTATAGAGTATACAGTGGCAACTGGTCAGTAGAGTTCAAGTATATGATGTTGTGAGACCTTGGGTTGCAAGTTGTTTGAGGAGCATTGGAGGATGAATTGATTTCGTGATAGAATTCTTGGAGAGAAATTGATTTAAATGGAATGATTGTCGTTGAAATAAAACTGATTGGTGTTACAACTAGTGGAACCCATAGCGAATTATAATCCAAGAACTTTCGTTCGTGCTAGAATGTTGGGATTATCGAATGTATGGGAATCTTGATCGATTTATCAGAGTACTGGGATTGGGTAATTTGCCAGGTTGTGTAGGTAAAATATGGTGGTGTAATTTAATGACAGTGGGATTAGCGAAGTAATCTAATTGTAATGTCAATTAATGGGATAGTAGGGAGTGTTGAGATGTCGCAGGTATGCCTTGGCTTTAGTGAATAACCTTTTGGGATATATAATTCTTCTAAAAGATAATTTGGTTGAGAAAATATTTACATATGGATGATAATGATTATGTTTGGAATGCGGGAATTTTAGTGAATGAATCTGAGGATTTCTCGATATTTTATACAAGAAGTTTGCTGTAGGAGTCTTGGAGGTTGAATTTGGGTTTTGCATTTTTATGCTAGAACCTTGGTTGCCAATGATTATATGTAAAAGTAGTAGAATAAGAGTAGATTCTGAATAGTAGGATGATCATTGATAGTATCCTTTGGGTGTAGTAAATGAGAGTGTGTGATGTGAATTTCAAATTGATTATCCTTAAAGGATTGAGGGATGTGATTGTGGGTGAAATCTATATTAAGTTGCGTTGGGAATTATTTGTCAAAGTAATTCATTTGGTAGAGAAGTTGGCTAGAGTGTGATATTGTGGATTGGATGAGTCTCCCTGCATAAGTGTGGATTTTGTGTTCGATTGAACATAGCTTTGAGGTTGCCAATTTAAGATAAATGAGTTAGTGTGTTATGCGATGATTTGGGATCCTATGGTTTAAGAGCAAGTTAAACGCTTAAAAGAAAGATTGTGGAAAAGGGTGTGATCTTGAGTAGTGAGATATCCTCTTAGTTCTTATTTGAACTATGTGTTTATGACGGATGTCAATTACAAATTGAGTTGGTTCTTGTTAGTATGTGTGGTTCTTTCCGGTTAAGAAAAAGAAAGAAAATGGTTAATTTAATCATTCGGGTGATTTCACTTTTGGCTTGTGTGGCATTCATTTCTAAACTGCCTACTTGAAAAATGGAAAAGTTTTCATGTCGACTCTTCGATTTTGGATTTGACTCTTTTGGAGGGGGTTGGTAATGAGTGGTTGCGATGGAATCCTTCATTTGTCAATTAAGTTCTGTTTGTAAGAGGGTTGGTTTAAGGCTAGTTGTTTGCACGACCATTGTTCAAGGAGATACTCCTTATAGGTGAAGTGATTGATTGACAGATGGAACAAGAGTTCCGTGTGTTATGTGCAATATGTGTGGTGTGGTACCAAAGAGAAGGTTGTCCCAAGGTACATTGGTTTGTTTCTGGAAGTTGCAGGGATTTTGGAAGAAAGCGTATCGCTAGGACCGTCTCGGTCCATGCACAGGGTACACAACATCTTGTATGACCGGGTGTTGGGGGAAATTCTTGAGAGATCTGGAGTGTGAGGTTTCGTTAGTGTCGTTGACCATCAAGTAAAATCTAACTTTCAAATCCCAATGAGTGCAAATTCTGAAGGAATCAGAGCGAATTCGAGGACCAAAATGCGAAAGTATGTCAAGATGTTTTGGTCACACTAGTCTGAAAGAGAGGCCGCATGGGAACTAAAGTCTCGTACGTGCGAGCAATATCCAGATTTATTTGCAGCGGATACGTGTTAATATTATTGTTATTATTATTTCAGCTAAAGTTGTTCTTCGGGGTAGAGCGGTGGAGCAATTCTGGGTTGAATTCTGTTTAAGGGGGTAGAATGTAATACCCCAAATTTATTTAAGCAGGAAGAAATAATTTAGGGAGAAGAACCAATAAGAAAATGGATTCAACAGAAGTTTAGATGGGGGGGTTTGTAAAGTTTAGACAACTTGGGCTGTGGACTCCTGGCCCACAACACTTTGGCCCAAAGGGGGAAGGGGCAGCCGGCCAAAAGGGGGGAGACTAGGGCGCCACTCCTCCCCTAGGCCGCCACCACTACCTCCCCACTTGGCCGACACCTCCTCTCCTCCCTGCGCCTCCTCCTCCCAGTCCAGCACCCCTTGGAAGCGCCTCCTCCCTTGGTGTGACTCCCTGCTGCCGGCCAAGAGATCCTCGAACAAGAAGAACGAAGGGGAAGCGAGAAGGGAAGGAGAGCGATCATGTGGTGGTTCTTGCGTTCATCGCCAAGTAGAAGAAGAAGGGGGCTCCTTTGGTGTTGGCCGAACAAGAAGAACGAAGGGGGGAAGCGAGAAGGGAAGGGAGAGCGATCATGTGGTGGTTCTTGCGGGCCATCAGAGGCCGAATCGGATTCTCCAAGGGTGACCTTCACTGATTCCACCTTACGGTTACTTATCATGCTATTTATTATGCTTTTTGTAGCCCTTGAAATTATCTTTCCGAGTTGATAAAGATCATTCAATTCTTATACATGATATTGATGACCTTGAGTGAATGAGATTATGATAATGAGATAATGAGTAGATATTGAGTTAATGAGATGGACTATGTTGATGAATAAATAAAGATGTCGTCATCATTTACATTCATCATGAGAGTGGTGAACAATGGGTTGTTGCATGAGCTTATCATGCTATTTATTATACTTTCGTCGGTGACCTTGAGTGAATGTCATGTAACTATTTACATTCATCATGACAGGGGTTGCATGAGTCGGTGAGTCAAACTATTCGATACATAACTAGTCAGAAGAGCTCTAGATAAAATCCTACTTTGGTGGGGACTTCACGGGAGTGAAGGATAGAGTGTGTCATCGACGGGTGAACACTCCGCTATCTGAGAGTATCGGTGATGAGATGCATATGAGCATGAGCATGTTGGTGCATTCGCATATCTAAGTAAATTGTTAAATTGTGCAACTTTACCTATATGGAATATGGCTTGTTTGTTTGAGAATGACAATGGCATTAACTAAATGGATGATGATGATAACTTTGATTATGGTTAATAAACTATTGTTTATGGCTTTATTATGTATTCTTTGAGTCTTGGACTCATTCTTGCTCTATTGTTGTTTTTAGGTGACCAGTGATGACGTTTTACTCGGGAAGGGCTAGCGCACTTGGAATCATGCACTTCACTCAATTATTTGATTCATTGGACATGAGAAAATTTTAGAATAACATGAATATTTATATCTAGGACATGATGGTATTGAATAACCATAGATACTTGGTTTATGTTAATCTTGGTTTATTATTTTGCTATGCTCCTAGGTCTAATTTATTTATGATTTTCATAGTGTTATGCTTGTGTTAATGCGACCCGTGGATGGGTTTTAATGTTGTTATGCTTCTGAAACTTCACGGTGTGTTGAAACTTCACGATTAGTATCGAGCGGGCTGTTGATGTATAATAGATGATAAGAGTAGTTTGACACCTTGGTGGCATTCGCTTCCGTTATGTTGTATTGATGTTTTATGTTATGAATTGGTTACGACTCTATGGGTCATGATAGTGAGAGGTAGAGATTGTGGTTGTGTGGCATGGCCAAGTTATATCACCGTTTGTTGTATGATAGTGGTGAAGTGTTTACGTCGAGTAACTTAATTCTGGTGTTTAGGATATGTTTATTTAGAAAAGTTATTTTCTTCCTTGAGTTTGAATTTGATTATTCTGTTATAGTTGCGGTTGATGAATTTTCTTGGGTTAGTATTTACAATGCGATTGATGTATTTTCATTGGTCTTTGTTGGTTCTATTAAGTTATTATTTGTTCTCTGGTGTGATCATTGTTGTTTCTTATGAGCGTCGTTAATTTGCAAGGTTGATCTTTTCACGAGAGATCGCCTTTCTTGTTGAAAAAATGACTCATTTGTTAGCTTGGTATTTTGGATAACGAAAGTTTTCTTTTCAAGTCCTTTAACATGTGGAAGCTTTGACTCAATGTATTTCTTTAGGGTATTTTGAGTATTGAAGTTGAATGCTTTTTGTTATAAAAGAAAATATTAAAACCCTTTAGCGATGTCTTGTTGTGGTTAAGTTAAAGGTTGTAATTAAATAAATTAATAGATATGGTATGTGTTGTCAAGTTGGAGTGCATAGTGTGGTGTATAATCAATCTTAACCAAGAACCTTGAAAGGAAAGTTGATTAACTTGATGGTGTCATGTGGTAGTTCTTGATGAACTATGATTAATAGTATGGCTATACCTAATTGGATTAAAAGGAGTTATTAAGAATTGTAGAACATTGATGACCGGTATGATCATTAAAATTATTTAGTTTTGCTAAACTTGTTGGATTAGTTGGTCTCGATGGATTAATCTTCTTGTGTGGGAAGGAAAAGTTAGGGAGATGCTAGATTATTACCATAGTGGATATTAATCTTGGAGTTATCTTATCTGTAGATACTAGATGATTTTATATTATGGAAGGAGTTTCTAGATAGTTATTTTAACTAGAATAATTGGGCGAATTTGGTTGCGAGTTGTTGAGACTTTTTGATCGATGGAAGGCTATGATTTTGGAAGTTTTGTTGGGATTTTGCACTAAAATATGAATATGAGGATGGACAGTTGAACATGTATTTGTGATTGTTCATGTGATTTGAAAAGGAAAGTAGGTAGCATCTAGTTTTCTTGATGAAGCGATTGATATTGATGGTTGGAGTGCAACAATTGTGTGTTGGCGTTTGGTGTTGAGCATCTATAAGAGGTGGCTGTGGGATTAATTGGTGGCCTATGCTTTCATGATAGTGGAATTGTCAGACGATAGCATGTCCATAATGAAAGTGTTTTGGTATAACATTTTGATTTGTGTAGTAGATCTCTGCTAAAATAAAGTTGTTGTTGTAGTAGTTTGTAAGCTTTTGGTGGACTCTCGATTTGAGGACAAGATGATAAAGTAGTATGAAATAATTTGGTGAGTTTTTAGAGAGCTGTACAATGGAAGGGTAGACTATGATGAATTTTCGTTAACAGTGTATTATTCTGGATGTTAGTAAGATTATCAGCAATAGATTGATAGTGTGTTGTCGATTCTTATAGAAAGAAGGTAACTTGATCGTCACTCGTGGTATCGCTCAAATGAAAATTTTCAAGTTTTGCATCCATGATCTTTTGTAGTTCATGGTTTATGTAGTAGCTGGGATTGGATTGAGCAAGTGGCTTGTTGGAAAGCTTTATTGGTTCTTAAGTGATTTGGTCTTACAACTTTTCTTGTTTGAGTGGGCAACGTGACGTTATAATTAAAAAGAATTACTTTCTTTGTTAAAGAAAGAGTGAAGTAGAAGTATTCGAGATCCCCGTGGTATCGATGAATTTGAATTCCAAGGTTAGAGAAGTTTTGATTAGTTGTGTAGTCTCACGATTTGGCAATGTTGGTATTAGATCCATTTACGGTAGTCGCGCGCTGTCCTGTCTGCCTGAGAATTTGGAACTGTCGGTTTGCCCTCGGTTTTGATCTAGTTAGAGTCATATTCAGTAGTACTCGGCCGTTTTAGGTTTGTTAACTGTGAATTCCGGTCCGACCATCTCCTAGAGAATTGTGGGTAGCGCCATTTGATTTCCGTAGGATCTTGGATCAGGTCATCTAGACAAACGGATCGTAAGATATGGTTTTTGCAATGTCGTTGTTCAGAGGCTCTCTCAGAATTCTGGCAGCTAGTATTAACTGGTTATTATAAACTAGCTAACGAATAATTTAGAAGATCTCACCAACATGAAAGTTGTAGGTTATTTTCTAAGGTTTCTAGAAATCTATAGAAAATAAATTTTGTATGTTTGTACTGGAAGTTATGTAAGTTTTAGTCTCGCTATCTAGAACCTTGATGGGATTTAGTAGTTTGAGTAATCTGTTTGGAAGGGATAGAGGATGACAGAATCTGGGAATCTCACTAACTAGTTTTATGTAGGTAGTTTAATAAGCTTTCCAGAGAATCAAATAACACCAGTTTTGGGTAAATAGATGAAAAGTTATGAATTTTAGAAGAATACTGTTCTGTTTTGGGACAGATCGATGTTCATGGGAGTTGGTGTTTTGGGTTACGATAGGGAGCGTATTTTGTCATATATTTGTTTCTAGCAATGCCTTGTCCAGAAATGTTCTCTTAGTGTGGTTGTTAAAAAAATATATTTAGGTGGTGGTTTGATTCCGGGGCAGTGCCCTCTTTGCGTCATCAAGCTTCACACGGTTGAGGCAAGTGCATTTAGTCGGTGGAAATATTGAAGTGAATGCATATGAATACTTGTATTGTGGTTATGTTCTTTACTCATGAATGTCGCTGCTGATTGTTACATTCTTATGTTGGATAATTGAATAGACTCATATGCATCATGTTGTTGTCCTTGAGACTTGGCCACGTGCTGGCCAAGTATTGATTTTGAGGTCCCCGTCATGTTTTAGATGGGCTTGAGTTGCCCCCATTCGTGGAGTGTGGGATTATGGTTCTTGTACTAGAAGGCACAGGCATGGGTATGCATTGACAGGTGCATACTCCGCATTACTGGTAAATGCAAAGAGAAAAGAAAATGTGTATCTGTGGCATTTGCATTGCATGAGCAAATGAGCTGATTTGATATGAAGTATTATGATTGGTTGAATGTGTCAAAAGTTGTATATTGGATTACTGTCTTAATTGTAATTTGATGGGTCATGGACTCACACTTGATGTTATTTATATTTTTAGGTACCCTTTTACACAGACGTCTTGCATGGGAAGAGCTAGAAATAAGATCTAATGCACTCTACCACGAATAACTCATGAATGATAGATTTGGACAATGATTTTATAAATTGAGCAAACTGCTATGATGTTTTTTTTGTTATGTCTTTATACATATGTTGCTTATAATAGAGTTGATTATCATATCATGAAGTTTTTATTATTATGATTTAAGTTGGATGTTTGAATTATTTGGTTATGTTATCGTAATTTTGTTATAACCTCCTGTATGATTAACTATACAAAGGTGGTTCTGCTAAAATTTAGTGTAATGTCTTAGATTTTCATTTGTTACCGTGTTATTTTAGTAGCATTCCAGGCTCAGGTTGGGCTGGGGTGTTACACAGCGCCCTCGTTAGGCGAGGGCAGTGCTCTCGAAAAACCTTTCTGGGATATGAATCTTATTCACCTAACCGAGCCTCAGAAATCATCAGATTAATCATATTAACCCTATTCTGAACCAATCTAATCTCTACTTTGATACGACCACGTACTGCGGCATACTCCGATGGCAAAATTCCGACCGATTGGAGTATCATGCAAGGCCGTCGCAAACAAGTAGAGTAAATCATCTAATCATTTTAGCTCATACCTCCCCGTAAACCCATCTACTATCGCCAAACACTGATCGATCTTATCGACCAGTGCCTAGACTGTTCCATCCACATGAACCGATCCAGATTACCAGAACCAACCAGTAATACATCTAATCTACTACTGCCACGTATCAAGTATATGTGGCCGATCTAGATCAAAAACTATGTAGGATGGCTCTAATACCACTGAAAGAATATGGGTAGGCTACGCTAACTGGGAATCCAAAAATTCTACCACGTAAACCAAAATGTCATGCAAAAAAGTGATCACAGATCATTACCACCAGACGCGCAGTGTAGCAGAAGAAAAGTTGGAGTAGCCTGGTCCAACGAATAGCGCGTTTATGTAGTGGATGTAGTCGATCGTCCAACGTAGTTGATCGTTCTCACAGTCGTTCATCTCCTCCAACAACCAATCGAGTTCTTCGCCAAGGACGTGGATCATACTTAAGCGCAACAACAACCGTAGTAGCGCCTCTATAGTATCCACACGTCCGGGGAAGGAACACCGTACGCCGGTGTGCTTGCACCAAGTCGCACGGGAAGGCTCTCAAGAAGATGACGGCTAGGGTTTGAAGTAACTTACGTCAACTCTTGTCGTATGTCTCATCTCATCTCGTATATCCCCAAAGCCTTAAGCATCTCTTTATATAGTGCCCGTGACGGATCCTATCCAAACACGTTTGACGAATCATATTTGTATTGGTTTGTTTCAACCCTTTAAGTGTGTGACCTGTTAGGTTCATGCGTAATCGGTTGTGACTCAGGAACTCCTTCTAGTTAGGGACTCCTAATAGGACATACGATTCCCGAATACACCCGAATTATATCGGACGAACCTTAATGCAATATGATCTACGACTAGGTCCTTATCACTAACGACCAGTTCATTTTTTGTCTTGATCAGTTCGTAACTCCTTACGACCAGATTTCGACCAGCCTACGACCTGATCATATTTTGTCTAGACCAGTTCGTAACTCTTGACGACAAGGTTTCGACTACTTAGTGATCATGTTCGACCAGCCTACACCATGTTCTCTAACATGTGTTCATATTATTGATTCGATATCCCTATATCCATGATCGGTGAAATATGGTCATCAATCAATACATATGTGGATCGATAGAGTCACTAGTGTTCCGACCAGTAACATACGACTAGGGATACATTTGGAACGACATCACCATGAGCTAAAAAGAGTTTCACCAACAAGTCACATACTCATTAATCTTTATAACTGGTGATTCATTCAAAGAACAAAATAACACTTATTCAATAACTCATAAACATAGACGTGATACAATTATCTCTATGACTGCCTTTAGGGTATATCACCAACAGTCTCCCACTTACACTAGAGCCAATCATATAGATATTTTATACCCATTATTTTTTGTGTGCCTCATGCTTAGGTTGCGGGAGAGGCTTTGTCAACGATCAATAAATATTAAAATATGTATGTATTTTGCATATCTTCACATAACCCTCTTAACGATCTCACGAATAATATGATATCACAGAAGTATGTGCTTGGACTTTTGATGCGATCTAGGCTGCTTAGCTTGTGCAATGGCTCCACTATTATCAAAATAGAGATCTATTAGACTAGAAACACTCGAAACCACACACGGTTCATTAATGAACTTTCTAATCCACAATCCACATAGCCTCTTTTGCAGCTTCCGAAGCTGCAATTTACTCAGCTTCTGTTATAGAATCAGCAAATGTTCTTTGCTTGGAACTCTTGCAGCTTACTGCTCCTCCATTCACACAAAACACAAATCCTGATTGCAATCTGAAATCATCTTTATCGGTTTGGAAGCTAGCATTGGTGTAACCATTTACGACCTGCTCTTTCTCACCACCATACACAAGGAATGCATTCTTAGTTCTTCTCTAGTAATTAAAGATATCCTTAACTGCTATCCAGTGACCTTCACCTGGATCCAACTGATATCTCCTTGTAACACTTAGAGCATACGACATATCTGGTCGTGTACATAGCATGTCATGCATGATAGATCTAATAGCCGAAGCATATAAAATTCTACTCATTTTATCTCGCTCATTAGTGGTCGTAAGAAACTAACTCTTGCTAAGATTAATGTCATGTGCTATGGGCAAAAAACCTTTATTGTAATATTGCATGTTGAACCGTTTCAACAGAATAACACTTATTCAATAACTTATAAACATAGACGTGATACAATCATTTATATGATTGCCTCTAGGGTATATCACCAACATTTGCCACCATTATAAATAGCTACAGAGACATTTTGTACTGTTTGGATGGTGTTAGAGACACTGTCGCCAATCCAAATGGCGACATAGCCATTTCACCGGTTCAAACAGCGATAGAAGCTTATTTTTGTAATATTATTAAACGGACATTTATTTATGTACTACTATTAAAGATGTATTGTTTTTAAAAAAACTAGTTTTGTGCTCTTCGTCAACATTTATCAAACTCTTCGAAGATGACTACACGGTGAACTCGAGTACTCGGACCTAGGCCCTAGAAGATGGACATATGAGTTTGGTAACAAAACAAGTGGTTCAAAATAATGCAGCCCTTGTTCGATCCAGGTTGTCGATAGAAAGTAGGGCATGATGGTCAATTTCACTTGCCATTTTTCTTGATCTTACGACGTTCTCACAGTTCAAGTGTGTGACCAAAATACATCTTATAAAAAGAAATAGAGGTAGAGGCCAGAGGGAGTACGTTTCACCGCCCCTCTCCGATCAATGGTATACACTCGAGGATTAAGCCACAAATGCAGAGCTTACTAAGCTTAAACCAATTATGAGGTCGTGATGAACTTCACTATATTTTTTCTTTTCAAAAGTCTGAATTACTTAAACAAATGTTAAACATCTCAAAAAACGACCAGCAAAACTTATATGTATTAGGAAACCTGCAGGCATGCCCATGGTCGGATCTTCATCCACCAGTAGACTATATATATAAGAGGAGACTCACAATTATTGTATGTACCTTTTGAGAAGATGAACAAAGAGAATGAAAGAAGTCCCTCATATCTCTGTGTTCAATCTACTATATGTTCTTTCATTATTATGTGTGATTCTCCAACGAGTTGTAGATCGGACTGGACTCGCCAACGACGGTTTCTCAGCACGTTATCAGCACAACTATGCTCTACGGATTGAAGAGGTAATCGTCGAAGCGTCACTCGTAGATTGAATCTCTTTTCTACATCGCTTTCAATTTCGCAAATTTGACTTTCTAGATTACTTTTCTACAGTGCAAATTCGTTCTAATCAACCGTGAGCCGACTAGAAGTCGTCGGCCAAGCTGATCGGTAGGTTGCATGAAGGAGTTGATGTCGATTGCACTGTAGATTGTAGATTACATGAACATAGAAAAAGAAAAAAAATGGCACCGCGCTTTGCATGCGGTGTGCCACCACCCGCTGAAGGCGCCTCGCCGTCGGCTGCATCCCTTGCGCCGCCACGCGACCCTCATGGCTCGCATCCGCATGCCGTCGCGCTGGCCACGTCGGCCAGACGAGGCACGCAGCGCCGCCGTGGCCTCGTATGGGCACGCCCCGCCCGACCCTACGCGTCGCGGCCGCCTCGTGCCAAGTCGCGCCACGACCTCTGACCGCTCCACGCCGCCCACACGCGGTCAAGCCGCCGCAGACCACCGTATCGCCACCGAGCCCGTGTGCTCGGGCGACAAAGACCACACCCGTCGCCGTCGTCCAAGGCCGGGCCGCTGACCCAAAATCGCACCACTACTACCCGACCGCCGCGTGTGCGTGCACGATGTCGTTGGCCCAAAGCCGCAATGCTCGGCGCACCCACCGCGCCAAGCCGGTGTTCACCACGTCGTGCCGCCTCGCTCAACCCCGCACGGGCGCGTCGCCTCGCACGAGCGCGCCGCTACGCTCCAACACGCCCGCCCGTGCAGTCGCCGCTACTATTTGGGAGCAGGAGAGGGGAAACCCCATCCCCTCCGCTGCCCTTAACCAGTTTTGGCCAAATGGGCTAAAGAAAATGACCCGACACAAGAAAAAGAAAAAAAAGGGAAGAAAAATCCTGAATTTTGCAAATAAACCCTTAGTTTTTCTAAAAATTTCGTGAATATTTTGCCAGAACTAAAAATTAGCGGTTTAGCCGTCGGAAATTGCAGAATTCGCTGAAAATTCATATTCCAGCAGAAAATGGCCTTGGGAATTCAATTCTGAATCATTTTGAACATTTGAAGCATACTTAACTTTGTTATTATTATTATTATTATTATGTAATTTATATATTGTATTTACTGTTTAGATTATATGTGATTGTTTATATTACTTTTAATCATTGAAAACAACAATAAATCATGAAAATGCATTAAAAAACAGGAACATTATGAGAATTTTGTATCATCATTTGCAACCATTTATGCAAATTACCAATAGTAATCTTATGGACTCTTTGTATAAATATATAGATGACTGACATCACAAACCGGGAGTTCGAAGAGTTGGCCCAGTATGGCTAGAATTACTTGACTTGGGTCTCCGACGTCGAGGTTGCACTTGGGGCCAAGAAGCTCTGTGCTGCTATCGGGTTTCGCACCTCAAAGGATGTCAATCCCACTGCTGAGGAAAATGATCAGGCACGTTACTTCCTCAGACACCATCTCTGCCTAACGCTCAAGAATGAGTATATGGTAGAGAAAAACACACTAGCTTTCCGGACTGCACTGAAGAAGTAGTTCGAGAAGCTGAAGTACACCATTCTTTCTTAGGCAAAGCTGGAATGGACCCGATTGCATTTTGTTGACTTCAAGACCATGGGCTGCCTTACACAGAATTTGTACCAGTCTTCAACTCTGTAGTAAGGTAATCACGGATGGGCAGAAGATTGAGAATACTTTCTCTACCTTTCACCCAAATGTGGTGCAATTCAAGCGCAATTATCGTCAAGATGGCTACAAGCAGTATGCCGAATTAATTGACATCATGCATGTTGTAGAAGCTTAAGATGATGTTCTAAGGAAGAACTACATCTCACAGCCGCCTAGTAGAAATGTTGATCATAAAGCCAAACTAGCAGCTACAAGTGAGAAAGCCTCTCACAAAGGAGAGGAGCAAGAAGGGTAAAGTCGTGGGTCGCAAGGTCGAGCCAAGAAGGGTGGACAAAGGAAGCGCGATGACAAACCCTATGGTCAGCAGGACCAAAGATGCTACAAATGTGGCATATGGGGGGCATGGTCACATATTTGTCGTGAACCGCATCACGTTATTGATGCTTTTCAGTCTAAGAAGAAGGGCAAAACTCATGGATGTGGACAACCCAGTAGCAGCCCTCATCACCCCTTCTTTGGACATCGCAGTGGCTGCAGTCATAATTCCCCAAGAGGAGAAGATCGCCATGGAACAGATTCAGGCATAAGTTTCTAAATGCTTCGTTGATTCGATCTAGTTCACGCATTGCACTTAAATCTTTCTATAGTCATTTGCGGTTTATGGTTGTGATGGAACATTGAATTATTTTATTCTTTGAATAATGGTTGTAAGCTCTAGGATAGTAAAACATTAAATTCTTGTGATAAGTCCTGCAAGGCTTATGTTTTCTTTCTGTATTTACAATAGCAAATTATGTTATGATAGTTGAAATATTTTATTTATGTGTTGATTACTTCCTGCTGCATATTAATAAAATACTTTATATTAGAACGCGTGTAGCGTTCAATGGAGGAAGTGTGCTTAGCTGATAGCGACACAACAAATACCATCTTAAGAGGGACGAAATTCTTTTAGTCAATCAGCAAAAATGTTGGTAGTCTTACAACAATAGCAGGCAGTTATGCTTGTATAATAAGCTCAGAAAGAGCCACAATTTACTCCCTATGGACACAACTTTGGTCATTAAAGAAGATTTGTTGTACCCAGAATCGATTAGAACTCTTCTAAGTTTCAAGGATATTCGCGCTAACGGTTTCCACGTAGAGACTGAAGAAGAGTATGGTAGGAATACCTGCTCATTACAGAGCGTGAAGAAAGTGGAAACATGGTATTAGAACGACCCCATTCATTTGAAACTAGGCTATAGTACACTAATATTAAGGCACCTACAGCCTATACTGCCTTGAAAACTATATTTTGAAGCTCTAAACTTTTCTGTCTCTCGCATGATAGATTAGGCTACTCAGGTCTTAGGATTATGATAAATATAATTGACAATTCACAAATACATAACATCAATGTAAAGAGTTTCACAAATCAAGAAGATTTTATGTGCCCCGCATATGCCACTAGGGAATTAATTACTAGACCTTCTGCTCTGAAAGTGCAATATGAAGTCTCTGTATTCCTGGAATGCATCCAGGGAGACATTTTTGGTCCTATTCAGCCTCTGTCAGGGCCATTTAGGTATTTTATGGTGCTCATCGATGCTTCCTCGAAATGGTCGTACGTATGTTTATTATCTACGAGAAATCATACCTTTGCAAAGCTAATCTCATAGATAATTAGAATTAAAAATAATTTCTCTTATAATCATGTGAAGTCCATCAGAATGGACAATGTCAGAGAATTTACTTCGAAGATATTTAATGATTATTGCATGGCAATGGGAATTAAAGTTGAGCATTATGTACCTCGTGTTCACACACATAATGGACTAGCAGAGACATTAATTAAAAGGATTAAATTTATTGCCCGACTGCTTTTATAAAATTGTAATTTACTAACTATATGTTGGGGACACCCAATCCTGCACACATCAACTCTCATCAATTTTAGACCATCGGCATATAACATCCATTCACCTATACAACTAGCGTAAGGGTCAACACTGAAAAATTCTGATCTTCGAAAATTTGGGTGCAAGATTTATGTACCTATACCACCACCATAGTTGTAAAACCCTAGCTTGGTAAAAACCCAAGATGTCACCTACAACTATTAACACTACAAATTTCTACATCAAACTCAAGTATTACTACCTTCTAGGCATTACGATTAAACATTATACAACGAGGTAATCATAAATTTCAGCAAGACGGTTAATCATCGTTCAATTATAATTCAATATAATTAATTATCAAGGGTATTATAGATAAATTTCAATTAAGAGAAAAACAACAACAAGCAATAATATCGACCATGAGGAACTAATGGAACCACGACCTATTCAATTATTACAATTCCAAAATGATTGAATCATGAAATGGAATGAAGAGTTTCTCAAGTGCAACAATCTCATGTTCTACTTTCTTCCCAAACTATGTCGTCATCAACGGTCACCTAAAACATTAAATAAACAAGCGTGAGTCCAAGACTCAGCAAGTATAATCAAGACAATAACACAAATCTCATAAACATACTTTGAATTTAACACAATCAACCATCCACAATAATATCATAACTATTCTCTTCTATTGCTATGCAATGCATTTGCCACAAATGCACATTTCTTTTCTCTTTGTGTTTACCGGTAATGCGGAGTATGCATCCATCGATGCATACCCATGCTTGTGCCTTCAGCACAAGGACCTCAAGCCCACACTCCACAGTGTGGGGACCTCATGTCCGTCTAATACATGACGGGGACCTCAAAATTCTCATTACTTAGCTACAACATAGACCAAGCCTGAAGGATCAAAGAATAATGCAAATGAATGATGGTAATAATTAATTTAACTTTAACAACATTACCATGCCACCCCCATGGTATTTTCATCAATATATCATAATCACAATTAAGTAATAAAAATATCACCATGTCATCCCCATGGTAGTTGCATCATCAACTCAATCTTATTATTTTCATCAATAATACCATGATACTAAAATAACTTACCAAAATATTATTTTATCTCATGGAAATAAATCAACAAGATAATGACAAACACTTGTTATCACCCTTATATATGTACTTGCCTCAATCGTGAAGTTTGACGATGAGAAGAGGCCACTACCCCAGAATTCACACTACCACCTGAACATTTAATAAACATCCTAAGGAGACATTTCAAGGCATACAATAATAAAAAATAGATAAATAAATCGCATCGCTCCTAATCACCATCCTAAATGACTCTTTATGTTCCAAAACAGGATAGTCACCTTACAAAAATCGTATCTCCCATTCCGTTTATCGGAAAATTACATTCTTAGGTTATCTAGAAATATCAAGCAATTATATACAACAATCGTGTTGGTCCAATCCTCTAACTCGTCTATTGTATATTTTTAATTTATAGATTACTACATCTGCCCAAAACATGCTATAACCCTGGACAGCAAGATCAAAATAATCATAACTTTCTAATGATTTATTCAAAAATTACGTTCTTGAGTTCTATGGAAACCTTATAAAATCACCTACAATATTCACGTGGATGAGATCCTCTAATTATTTCATTAACTAATTGTTATCATCCAATTACTACAACCTGCTAGAATACTGACAGAACCTCCGGACAGTAGTGTTGTAAAATTCATAACTCAAGATCTGTTCATCCAAACGATGTGATCTTGGATTCAATGGAAAGCTAAAGACATGACCTACAAATATCTTGGAGGTGAAGAATCCAAAATTTACCATTTCAGATCTCAAACCTACAGTGCACTACAAACTGTAAATAATCGATCTACTACCCGATATCGCCGAATCACAAAAATAATAAACAAAGCAAAGGAGATATGAGAGTCACCCTTGAAGAACGCAATGAAAACCACTGAAGAATCCACGAGATCTCCCTTCCCTCTTCCTCTCTTCCTTTTCCCATCCCTTCTTCTCTTCCTCCTTTTCTTGCTTCTAGTCGGCAGCACCTGGCAGCACTGGGAAGCAAGGTGCGCAAGGGGAAGGGCAAGGGGTGGCGGCTCTGATTGGGGTGAAGACACCAGGGGGTGCTACAGTACCTGCACTACAGTACCAAGTGGCTAGGGTTTGGGATTGCTACCCCTTTTGCCCCTTTAAGTGGCTAAATCCCCCTTTTGGGCCACGAGGCGAAAGCCCACTTCTCCCACCAAATTCTCTTAATTTCTGAATTGGCTCTTGATTACTTCATCTAATTTGTTGATTACTTATTTAGTTAAATGAGATATTATATTCTACCCTCCTTAAACAAAATTCGGCCCCGAATTCTACTCGAAAGAATACCCACAACTAAAAAATAAAAACTGATAACACGTACCAGACGTGAACAATCTGGATATCACTCGCACATGCGAGATTCCAGCTCCCAAGTTGCTTCCCTCTCGAACTTATGGGACCACATCACCTTGATGGACACCAACGTCGTACACCTCAACACTCGTCTCGACCTTTACAGGTACACTCAACACACAAGATTCAAAGGTAAGGTCTTATTTGTTAGCCAATGGCTCTAACAAAATCTTAAGCTTCGGACGTCTCAGGTACTTACTGAGTATCAGAACATACAAAACGTTGAGTACTCCGCGCATGGACTGGAGACGGTCCTAGCGATACGCCAACCAACAAATCTCCGCAACTATCGGAACTTATCCAACACACCTTTGGTATCAAATCACACCATCTACACAAAACACGCAGAACTCTAGTTCCATCTCTCAGTCGATCACTTTGCCTATGCAAGCAGTATCTCCTTTAACCAGGGATGCACAAAGAACTCGCCTACCAACTCACTTATCTAAAGAACCCAACTGAAAAAAGGGAGTCATAATTCAACCAACTGAAAACCATCTTCCCTTCAAAAGAGCCCAATCCAAAGTAGCTGGGGATGCTTAGTGAAAAAGGATAAGAAGGACTTGACACAGCCAATTACCGAAGTTCTCCGAACCAGAAGGGGAGCCAGTTGAGACCTAGTACCAGTATGGAACCTTTAAGAAAATGCATACTGGATTTGAATATTCCCACAGAGGGAGATACCAGTATGGATATTGAGAGACCATGTGAGAGGTCCTCCATTGTGAGTGATGAGTATTTGACAGCTTGTTGAATAGGTTGAGAGTTGAGTCTCTCTGTTTATCTTGTTTACGTCTTTGAAGCAGGATAATCGAAACTACATTGTGTATGTAGCGGAAGTTAGATGTCGAACTACCGGCGTTGGAAAAAGGAACTTCCGATTAATCTGGGAATTGTGTTCGGTTGAAGTAATCGGAACTTCCGCACCTGGGGTCGCGGTTTGTCCGATAATACTGACGTGAGTATTCCTCTGTGACAAAAATCGGAATTGAAAATGCAGGAGTGCGGACGTTAGATAATCGGAAGTTCCGCAATGGTAGCGCGAACTTAGATAATCGACAAGTCGCGGACGTTAGAATCGGAACTTCCGCAATGGTAAGTCTTGAACTTCGATTGTGTCGAGCTGTGCGAGAGAAGGATAGTTTGTGATTTTGAGTTTGTATGAGTTTGAGTCTTGTACAAATATTGATGCTATGATATTGGGCAATGCTATGTGATGTGTTTTTATGCATGTTGATTGCGGGACATCGAGGCGAAGTCGTGGCGAGGCAGTGATCGGACTAGGTGCGGCGGTCTTTGAGGTCGAGCGGTCGGGATGTGTCGAAGATGGCGGGAATCTTGAGGTGGTTGCGAGTCAAGGACGGCAAGGTGTGCGGAGGCTTCGGAAGGTGCGCAAGGGGCGAAGCGGTCTTTTCGCAAGCGGCACAAGTGGAGGCGGTTCCGTTCGGGTGTAGCGGGCTTAATGGGTTGGAGGCCCATTAGCCAAGTGCTATAAATAGAGGTGAACCCCTAGTGTTAGGGTTAGACTTTTTGAGAGAGAAAATTAGGGTTAGCTTTTGCTAAAGAGCCTTTGGAGAGGTTGCTATGCTTTTGAGAATTTGTTGAGTTGGAGAGGATGAACTGAAATCTTGTGTAATCATTCCTCCGTGTTTCCCTCTGTAATCGTTTGATTTCTATCAATGAAACTCTGAGGTTTTGATTACTTGTTTATGCCTTCTTCCTTCTCTCTGTTCTTCTCTTGAATAGCTAGGGTTTTGATGAAACTTTTGATTCTTTTTATGAGATGGCATGAAACTTGATATCTAGAGTCGTATTGCTATTGCTAATATATCCTCAAAGTTTCATGAGCTAAGAATCTGATAATCTTGCCTATTGTGGTTTTTGGTTTTTCTTGCCCCTTCTTCAAGAAATCCGATTTTGCTTTGATTAATGAATCTTTGTTTGCGATTCTTCTCCATGAGGTCAAGATGTTGTTTAGGATGATGTCCTGTGAAACTTGACCTGAGAAGAGCATTCAAGATTTAGTATTTGGGATTTTTGGGAAAAATCCGAGCGCGATGTTCTTGGTCGGGACAATCGAACTTAGATTGTCCACGTGAACTACCATGCCGGAACTTCATATCGAACCGGAACTACACGGGTAGAATCGAACTTCGATTTCTAATAGAATAGCCCAAGTTTGTTTTCATTCTCGATTTTGCTTGATCTTCTTGAGATTTCGAGAGGGCTTTGTAGGTTTGGTTAAATCTGATGAGGGAGTTCTTAATTTTAAGGCACCATTCACCCCCTATGTTGCCATTTCGGTCCTTCAATTGGTATCGAGCGGTTAGCTCTTCCTTATAGATCTTAACCTGGTCGGTTGAGCCATAACAGCGGACAAGTATTCCACCAAGCCTCCAGTCTTTGATGGCACAGATTACCCTTACGGAAGAGCCGAATGGAAACTTACATCCGGCTCGGGGTATGCCATCCGGAGAAAGGTGAAGGTTAGATTTGCTATTCTGCCGATGAAAACATCAATGTGGAAATATGCCCGATGTTGAGGCAAATGCTAAGGCAAGGAACATTATCATTCGAGGTTTGGCGAAGTGAGTTTGATCGCATTTCTCATTTGACTTACGCTACGACATCAGGTGACCCTCGATGCATACCATGAGGCACCACCAGATTAAGACGGTTCGACAAGACCAGTTCAAGCGAGTATAGCAAATTTGAGATGCTTCTTGGTGAATCTCTTGGCGAGTGCTTTTCGCGTTTCCATAAGATTTTGAGCAACCTCCGGCGGTCGGTCTTACATACCCGACTCGGATAGCGCTCGACGGATGCTTTCGCACTTGATCTTCGTGTTTGGGAGATGAAAGTGACTACCATCAAGGAAAGCACGGACCTCTCGACCCTGACTCTTGATGCGCTTTATTCGCGTCTCAAGACTCACGAGATTGACATTGTCTCTCGAAGGTCGAAGTCACAGTCGATGGCTTTAGTCACTGATCCCACCTCTGGATCTTCTTCTGAGTCGATACGCGGGTTCTCTCTAGCTGCTCTCTGTGACATAACTGATGATCAGTTAGAGCAGCTTGAGGATGAACAGCTAGCCCTCCTAACTTGAAAGTTTTCCCATGCTTACAAGAGAAGGAGGGATGAAAAAAGAGGAGGTCCTGTGATTTGCTTCGAGTGTGGTGGCCCCAACCACATCCGAGCAAACTGCCCCAAGCTGGGGAATGGCAAAGGTGACTATAGCGGTTCGGGCAAGAACGACTACATCGACAAGAACCGCAACACGAAGCCCTCAGCACCTGACCAAGGCAAGAAGAAGTTCCGCAACTTTGGGAAGGCAAAGAAGGCATTCCATCGCGTCCTCACCGCCTCGATTTAACCGGACACCGGCGAGGTGGAGGGTGGAGTAACGATGATGGAAAGGGCGATCAAGATCCCAAGGGCGGCGGCAACTTCTCGGCATGTGCTTCATGGCCCTCGAGGCGAACTAAGTGACGGCCGAGTGTACTCGACTCCGATGAGGTTAGTCCCACTTACGACCCGACAATGATGCTTTTCTTAAGCTAGGTAGATTTCATGCTAAGTCTAGGGCTAAGTGTTCTGAGTTGGAGAAGGAAGTAGCTAGACTATCATGGGAGCTTACCTTACTTACATCTACTCCCTCCCGTGATGATTGTAACACTTGCTGTGCTTTGCTTGATGACATAGAAAAACTAAGGACCTTGCATGATAGTGTGTCCTCAGAATTAGACATGATTAAAGTGGAAAACATTAGCCTTCTTCTTGAACTAGAGATAAGTAGGGTAGCACCTCCTTCATCTACTCTTTGTTGAGGCTCTTGCTTGCACCTCTGTGAGGTTAAGGACAACTCGTTTAGAGGTCTATATACCATCTTTGCTCGATCCGCTGAGACTTGTGAAAATTGTAATAATCTCAAGATGAACCTAAAACGGGCAGATCACAAAATTGTTGAATTCCAAGCTGCTTTACTTGAGCCCATTGTTTCTTGTTTAAACTGTCCTAAGTTAACTGCTGAACTAGAATCTGTATCCAAACAGTTTCAAGAAATGATTGATCACAGTAACAAAGCGGCTCGATGTGCTTCTAAGGACCTTGTTAGCTCACCATGCAATCGATGTAATAAACTAAAATGTGATTTGGTTGCTTTGGATGAAAAATGTGTGAAGCTAACTAAGGACCTTCTAGAGACACAATCATCCACTTGTATTGTGTGTCTTTGGGAAGAAGTCTAAGGGTTTGGTAGAGGCGCTTAGCAGCGTGAACCAATCTGCTAGCGATGGGATTTGTCCCCCAAAGTCTTTGTGCTTGCACAAGCCAATCTTTCTGTCTTTGTTGGTTCTTCTTACGCTCCCTTACCTTCATTGTTCCTTCTTCCCCGCTCTTCTTGCACCTCTCTCTTTCGTGAGTGTCGGTATCTTATGAACACTCTCGAGAGGTTTGTAGGAGGCAAGAAGAAGCCCAATCTCATTCTAGACCAATCTAAGATTTGCAGATTTAATCAGGGTCTAGGATATGATTTTCATGAGGATATGAGGAAGCATCCACATGTCGTGCTCGTAACCATAGCACGGTGTGATCAAAACTAAGCCGGGGATCGAGAAAGTCAATTTTAAGTCGGGGTTTTGTCAAAGGATCTCTGACGACAAGGTGATTCCACTGCGGCTTGACCTCTCGGAAGGCGAGTATCATTGCACCTTCATCGGAAGGATGGACATTTGGTTGATCATTGCTTGGTAGCGCCAAGATCGCGCGTAGAGATCATGTTGAGTCCTTTAGGCGCATTCGTGGTCGACCCGGACCATGAGTGCACCTAAGACAAACATGAGGTCTAGGTTTGATACAACCCGATGATTTAGAGGCGACATCGAGGACTTGGTTTTCTTAGTTTTACGATTATCGTCCTCATGCTCCCTTTGGTCGTGACTTCCGTCGTTTGAGGTAGATCTCGGTTTCCCTTTCGAGATGGCTACCATGGCGAGATCGACATGTTGCGAATTTCTACTCGCTCTTCCATAGCGATCGGATTCAACCAGCGGCAGTGCGCACGCACCTTCCGACTTGTTGAGTGACGAGAGCGTAGGGTAGATAGAGGTCGGTCTTGTTTGACTACTTCATCATTCGACGTGTTACTCGGTGATTGGGTGCCAAAATCACTTTGTTGATTCACCCGATCTTGAGACTTTACTCTCTGTTTGACTCGGGTTCGCGGGCCGGGAAGGAAAGGTGCGGATTGTAGACTCGGGTGTTCTCGTCATATGACCGAGACTCGTTGGTTTTCTTCCCTAGCCCGTGCTCGAGGTGATGAGGCGATCACCTTGAGAGATGCTTCATTTGGGCGCGTCATCGCTAAAGGTCTTGTGAGCATTAATGATTCTTTTATTTTGAAAGATGTTGCCTTAGTAAGTAAGCTGCGGTATAATCGCTTTGATCTCTCGACTTCTGATGACGATTCTGGTGAGCTTTAAGAAAAACAATTGCAAAATTCTTGATTCTTGGGTAGCCTAGTTTGCGGGATTTCGATATGGGAGGATCTTTCGTGCTGATTTTTCCGAGTCTTACGGTGATCCTCTCCGGTGTTTAATTGCTTTTGAATCCGTGATTTGACCTTACGGCATAGGAGACTAGGTCATATAGGCTTTGATCATTTGACACGAGTTAGCGACCACGATCTTATTCGTAGTTTGCCAAAACTCAAGATGGTCAAGGATCTAGTTTGCTCTCCGTCTTGACGCGCAAGATGGTTGCCGCTTCTCACTCTCGATCCAAAGGACAATGGTGATGCACGGGACAAGCTGCTCCATATGGATCTGATTGGTCGGCTCGAGTCTTGATCGGCGGGAGGAAGTGGTATATTCTTGTTGTGGTCGATGACTTCTCGAGGTACTCTTGGGTGTTTTCTTAGCCTCGAAGGATGAGGCGTTTACTCTTTTCGTGGTCTTTTAGTAGGCTTTCTGTTGAGCTCCCGGTGCATTACGAGCAATTTGCGGTGATAATGGCACCGAGTTCAAAATTCCTACTTTGAGAGTTTCGTGGTGAGGCAGTGTAGAGCACCGTTCTCGTCTCCATCGTCCCCCAACGTAATGGCGTTGTGGAGAGGAAGAACCGTACCTTAGTCGAGATGGCGGGACGATGCATGATGAGTACTCTACACCTAGAAAGTTTTGGTGAGGCTATTGCTCTTGCTTGTCATGTTTTTAACACAGTCTTTCTTGGGCACTCTTGCATCGCACTTCTTATGAGTTGAGATATGGCGAAAACCCAGTCTCGCATTTTCGTGTGTTTGGTTGCAAGTGTTTTATTAAAGTGCAGGAACCTAGATAAGTTCGAGTCACGATCTTGTGATGGGATCTTTACGGGTTACTCGACTTCTTCTCGTGCCTATAGAGTGCAGGCTGCGAGTCTAGCAAAATGGTAGAAACACGTGAGGTGACCTTGATGAGGCGGTCAGGGACTAGGCACGATATCTCGAGTTCTCTAGAGCGATGCGAGTCCATCTTTGTGGGCGATGAGGAAGACGGAGATGAGGGTTGTCTACAGATCCAGTTCTTCCTCCTCCTCTTGAGTGCCTTCTTCCACTGCACCTCGAGGAGATCGTACCCTTACCTACGCTTCTTACGAAGCTAGTGGCTCTGTTCCTATCTCATCTGCTCATGAGGTAGAGGCCACTTCTTCATCTCACCTGGACCTCCTAGACACATTCAAAGGACCATCCTTGAGCGGATCATTGGAGATCTTTTGAGCGAGTCACTCGTTCAAAAAGCGGCATGTCTCTCTTCTGTCTCCATTACGCCTTTGTTGCCTCATTTGAGCCCAAAGGCGTTTGTCATGCTCTATCCGAGTCTTGGATAAGCGCCATGCATGAGGAGTTGGAAAACTTTGAAAGAAACAAGGTCTGGTCCCTTGTTGAGCCCCTCAAGGTCACAATATCATTGGGACCAAATGGGTGTTCAAGAACAAGCAAAGTGAAGATGGGTTAGTCATTGAAACAAGGCTAAATTTGGTAGCTCGGGGTACTCCCAAGTTGAGGTCTAGATTTGAAGAGACCTTTGCCCTTGTAGCTAGACTTGAAGCCATTAGAATCTCGCTTGCCTTTGCGACTTCTAAGGGTTTCAAGCTTTACCAGATGGATATCAAGAGTGCTTTCCTCAATGGCCTTATTGAGGAAGAAGTCTATGTCGAGGCTGACCTCGTGTTTGAGAACCCCAAATACCCTAACCATGTCTCAAAGCTTTCCAAAGCTTTGTATGGACTCAAGCAGGCTCCCAGAGCTTGGTATGAAAGGCTTAAGTCCTATCTGCTGAGTCATGGTTTTGAAATGGGTAAAATAGACAAGACCTTGTTCATCCGCCGTCTTGGCAGCGATCTTTTGCTCGTCGGATCTATGTGGGCGACATCATCTTTAGCGGCTCCTCACACTCTCGTTTCCAGTTTTAGATGTTATGAGCTCGAATTTGAGATGAGCATGATGGGCGAGTTGAGCTTCTTCCTTGGCTTCCAAATCGAGCATGACTCGGAAGGTACTTTTCTTCACCAAGGTAAGTACACTCGAGACCTCTGAAGCGCTTGACATGAATGATGGGAAGCGATATCAACTCCGATGGCATCTCAAATGCTCTTGATCCGGATGAAGGCTGCGAACTGTTGACCAAAAGGAGTTCGGGAGCATGATTGGCTCTCTCTTGTACCTCACGACCTTGAGACCGGACATACACTTCTCTGTGTGTCTTTGTGCTCGGTTTGAGCTTCTCCTCGCGTATCTCACCGTCGGTGGTGAAGCGCATCTTCGGTACCTTGAGCTACCATTGACTATGGTATCTGGTACTCCTCCTCTTCTTGTCTATCTCTTAGAGCCTTCTCCGTCACGATTTATTGGTTGTAGGATAGATAGGAAGAGCACTTCGCACTTGCCAATTCATTGGCACTTCTCTTGTCTCCTGGTCGTCAAGGAAGCAGTCCGGTGTTGCGTAGTCCACTGCAGAGGCCGAGTACGTTGCTGCAGCCACTTGCTATAGCCAAGTGCTTTGGATGGTCTCGACCCTGCGGGACTTTGGGTTAGCAATCTATGGATTTCATGGGGATATGCTCTAGATCTTAGGATGATGTGACAATTGGCAATGGCGTTTATGGTCTGACGTTTCACGCGTTTTCGACAAAACAACGGTTTTTACGGTCGGCGGTTCGGCCGGTCCTTGCAATGATCGACCCAGGTCCCAAATCGGTCGGACCGGCCATGTGGAAGCGATCGGACGGCGATGACAAAAGTGTTCAAAACAGTGGGCCAAAAATAGGTGTTGTAGGCAAGTGAGGGATTCAATGCACTTGGTCTCATAATTTTTGGAGTCTCGATGAAGTTCTATTGGTTTAATGTTTCGAAGGTTTGAATTTGGGAGCTTGAATTTCGGCTAAGTCCCAAGGCGGTCCGACCAAGCTCAGAGGCGGTCCGACCAAGCCATGGGCGGTCCGCCGCTCACTGGGCGGTCGGACCGGTTTCTACTTGATCATCGGCCAACCGTGGCGATGTTGTTTTGTTAGGTCAAAGTCATTGGTTTCATGGCATATGATTTGCATGATGCATGTTTTGACTAACATGGGTCAAGTTGTGAAGAACTTGTTCCCGAATTCGTGTTTTCTTATCTCGTGGTTGTGCGGGTAGCTTGGTGGTCAACGACGGTCAGCGACGAGGAGAATCGGGACTAGACTTGAAGAGTTGAGGTCGAGCGATCGGCGATGCGGGTGAGGTCAACGACTCAAGCGTGACACAAGATGGACAAGGGTGACCTATTAGCGAATCCATGGCACATGGTGAAGCGGTTTAGGTCAAAAGGTTAAAGACGGCGCTAGCGAAGCGTGCGTGTGTGACCCGTTGTTAGTGGGCCTTAACGGGGCCCAAGAGAGTTGAACCCTAAGAGTTTTAGGCCTCCACTATAAATAGGAGGAGATGGTGGTGCACCTCTCTCTCTCTCTCGCCTTTTATGTTTCAAAACCCTAATTGTCTTTAGGGAGTTGAGGTGGAGGCTAGGGCTCTTGATGGTTTACGGTGAATTTCGTGATCCTTGATTGTCTCTTGATCCATGATGGTGTGGATGTAATCCGACTTCAATCACGAAATCAATCTATGCAAGGTTTGCTTGAGATAAGTCCCTTTCGTTCTTGCTTTCAATTTGGTGATTTTAGGGCTTTCTTTGATCCATGAGTTTGTGATTGATTCTTTCCGTGAATTAGCTTGCTGTGATATGTGTGAATCTATCTAGCATCATCTTGATCATCAATCTCTCACGAACAAGCTTTAGGATCAAGTTTTCGTTCTTGCGGTTTTAGACCTTACATTAATCAATTGACAATTGCTCAAGATCGTTCCAAGAATTATCATAATATTCGATTGGAATAGGTCCTCAATAGCATATAGAAGGTGTGTGCAAAGTTTCATAAAGATTGGAGTTGAGAATCAAAGTTTCACCTAATTGCAACCGTCATCGGTGATTTTCTTATTGCGGATCGGTTCGAGTCGGCGGTCGGACCGCGTCATCACCGGTCGACCGATTTTGGGCGGTCCGACCGCCCGACTGCGCCGGTCGAGACCGTCCGCAATCGGTCCGACCGGTTGAGTATAACATCGACCGCGTCTTTGTGAGTCTTGATAATCTTAGTTGATTTTGCTATATTGCTTAGGGGTTTAATTGGATTCAATACTAGTCTTCATTGTCTTGGTATATTGATCTTCATAGCTTTCTAAATAGCTCTTGGAGTTAAATTGTATTGAGTTCATAATTTGTGAAAAAGTGGCGTGCTCTATTCACCCCCTCTCTGATCGCCAATTACGGTCCAACACAATCAAGCGTGTTCCACTCTTTTGTGATAACACGTCTGCGATTTGCATTGCCAAGAACCCAAAGGCAACATTCTCGGACCAAGCATATGGATATCAGATATCACTTTCTTCGAGACCATGTAGAGAAGGGTGACATTGTGCTCCAGTTTGTAGAGAGTGAGCACCAGTTGGCTGATATCTTCACCAAGCCTCTGGGCGACTCGGTTTGACTCTGCGGGGAGAGCTTGGGGTGGTTTGTCCTTATGGACTGTTGTGAGGGGGAGCTTATATGTTACTACTGTATTATATTTTATTTATGCTATTTCTCCTTTCTGGTCACATTTTCATTTATATGTTTTGGGTCTAAGTCCTTCCAGCATAGGTTAGAATGGTTCTCTTGCCAAGTTGCTTTAACTACTAATTCTTATCTTGTGCTTCTAGGATGCTGCTTATTAGCTGTCTCTTCTCTCTCTAAGTAGAGCTTACTCACTTCTTATAGGTTCTAGCAAAGGTCGGGCCACCCTTGGGTAGACAGGGACAGTGTTTGCTCCTTAGTGTGTGAGTTGATCAGCTGATAGTCCTGGAATCATATGGGGTAGATAAGAACCTGTCTGAGCGATAGTATTCTCTATATCTTTTCTATGCTCTAAGGACTGCCTTTTCTGTTTCTCTTATCAGATTCTCATTTTTGTTCCTTTGGTTCAGGGGGGGGTTCATCTTGTTTCTTCATGTTAGTAAATTGTCATAACTCAACCTGAATTAAAAAGTGCATCATTCTGAAGGGAATCTGGATTTTTGTGCATTTCATCCTGCATTGTAAAATAATCATATGGAGCCTTGTCTATTATCCCTTATGATCTGTTTTCACTGTTTTACATCTTACCATGATTTATGCTAAACTACTAGATTTATCATGACTTTTTATGTGTAGTTTAGTCTTTGCCATGCTAAGGTGATTAAAAATGATAAACTTGAATTATAATCTTGTCATAATAGCTCTTGAGACTAGTCTGTTGAAGTTATCCTTTTATGATTCTCGCCATGTCAAGTAGGCTGAGTTGAGTCTTGAATCTCTTTTGAACTTTTGAGTTAGCTATGTCAGTTCGTTAAGAAATATGACTTATCTTTAATTGTTGGTCTAAAAACTTCAAAAGCAAAAATGATCTCTTTTGTGCGAAAAAACTGATCTCACCAAATCTTTCTCATGAGACTGCTTGCCATTGCACTAGGCATTAACTCAGGGGGAGCCTTGGATGACCTAAGATCACCTCCTTAAGTCTATTGCTTGGAGTGGTCGCATAAGGCTTGGGATCTAGCACATGGTTAAAATTTGGAAAATGGTTGAAGCTTAGGAGGCAGTTGTGGATGGCACCTAGTCCAGAGCTTGCTTTACTGAGATAAAACCATAAAGAGCTTTCAGAAAAAGAAAAATGTGCTAAAATTACTTATCCTCGAATAGACCAAGTACTTGTTTCAATTAAGTCGTTCTTAAAACTGGTAGCAATCTGAACTGTTCAATATTATGCTTCTTGGTTCCACTTAGAGTATTTGACATGGCTTGTATCATACTTGGATACCTTTAGCTAGACTGCAATCTTGGTTTATTTGACTTGCTAAAGAATTGGATCATTAAAGAGATTATGGATTTTCTGTCTTAGCTATTCTCTACATCAATTGTCATGATCTTGATAGCATTCTTCTGTGTTATGGCTTGGTGTAATACTCTAATAGTCATTTTGGATAATCTACATGGCTCCTAATGCTTAAAATGAATATCATATAGTCATTTCCTCTCTTTAATACATCTTGATGATTTTATTGCCAAAGGGGGAGAATTTTGGAGAAAAAACCTTCTGGAGAAAAGCTGTAATACCTCATTTATCCAGCTAGGTTGTATTGTTTCAATTGTCTGGAAATTTTATTCGAAATTGAGATTTACAACTTTCCGGAATCGAAGCGGTAAAAAGAAAGAAGTCGGAGGAGTAAAAGAAACATCTTTCGTCGGATTTTCCAAGCAGCGGGGGCATTTGTTATTGTCGTCAACCTAGGCATGGTCGCGCCTGTGGCCCAAGAGGCCGGCCGGCCCATGTAGGCCGACCAAAAGGGGGCGCCACTCCCCCAAAACCCTAGCCGCCCTACCTCCCTCCTCTCCCCTTGGCCCTCCTCCTCTCCCCTTGGCCCTCCTCCTCCATTGGTGGCTGCCATTGGTGATCCCCCGGAGTTGCACACCCGGTCTTCCACGCGTACACCTTCGGTTCTTCCTCCGTCGGGCGTTTGCAATCCACTCGGGTTCGTGGGGTTGGGGCCGGCCAAAGAAGGAGAGGAGAAGTCTTCGGGAAGTTGATCCTCATCATTCTTCGGTTATACAAGGGTAACGAGAGCCCCCATCGCTGTTTGATTGCGTTTGAGTTGTCGATTCAATGATTTTAGTAGTATCGTTTAATCTCTGTCAGTAGATTGATTCGGTCCAGAACGATGTAACTCGGTTTTGGGAGTCTTAGAGGCAGAATTGGATGTCTTCGCCTTCTGGAGAATTGTTCCTGGTTTCATTAGCTTTCTTTTGGCACCTGGATCACGAATTTTCACCCAGTAGATTAAAAGTTATGACTGTTTTACCACGTACTGCTCTGTCTGTCAGAAATTATGGGTATAGTCGGTTGCACCTAGGTTTTGATCTAGTTAGATTCAGAATCAGGTCGGCCACCCAACTAGGTTTTTGAAGATAATTTCACCATGTTTCCAGGCTGATAAAGATCACTTTATTTGGATCAGTGGTTGAAAAGTTACAGCCTTTTCTTTAGGGCTGTTCTGAATTCTGGGCAGACTGCAGTTATAGTTTTTCATTGGATGGTTAGACCTCTGTATTGGCCGAATTAGAGTTTACCATCAACTAGAGTTTTGTAGCCAGTTAAGTTAAGAAAAGATGAGCACTGGTTTAAGGTCTTTTGGACTTACGGTTTTTATTGGTGAATTTTCTAGTAAAACTGCCAGATTAGGGATAATTGAAATGTTTGGGTAAATGGATCAAATTGAACCTCTTGTTTGGTTGGTTTGGCTAGAGATTGTGGGAGGACACGTGTAGTATTGCCTTATTCGTTTGTCCTCATTTCGATTATTTTATATTGTAGGCGGTGAAGCGGTGAGTGGAGGGTATCTCAATTACCTCCCAACCCGTTTGCGGAGCCAGCAGCAAGTACTTGTATTCTATGATTGATGCAATATGTGATGTGTGAATGAATGATTATATTTGTTCGTATTTGTAGATGAATGCCATGTGTTTCTTTTCATTTATGAATACTATTCAATATTTCCATGGAATCACATCATGACATGCATAATTACCTTTGTAAGACCCATCAATTCCAAAGATGGGCACTTGAAAATCCCATCAATTCCGAATGGGTGCGTGAGTCCACCATTCCAATGTGGGCCACGTTACGTGAGTCCACCATTCCAATGTGGGCCACGTTGTGAGTCCACCATTCAATGTGTCGTTGAATGATCGTATGAAACGTTCTTCATACGATTACTTTAAGTGAACACCGACGGGTGTTTCACTCGCTATCTGCGTATATCTTTGCAATATGTCCATTTCCTTCAATGCATCATTCCACTTCATCCATTCATAAATTCGTTTCCAGTAAATGTTCAAATTATGATTGTGATATTTTGCTCCTGGAATGTTTGATTGTTGCATACAGTTACTTGCTGAGTCTTTGGCTCATTCTTGCTTTGTTGTTTTATTTAGGTAAATGACAAGGAAGAACGATTTCATGAAGGGTAGATCAACACGATGCACTCACTACCATAATCCAAAACATTTGAGAACTTATTATTGTCTTCTATTTATACCTTGTGTTGAATTGTAATAAGCCAACTTGGCCTTATTTACCATATCTTTCTGAATTGTTTATTTCCATTCCGTTGATTAAACTTGATGATGAATACTTGTTTCCATATAATCTTAATACATGCTTCACCTTATCATGCGTTTTGAGGTTAATCTTTTAAAGAGTAGTGGTTGTAGGTGACATCTTGACTTTCTTATAGTCAGGGTGTTACAGTTGGTATCAGAGCGGGCTTCAGGTCCGTGGTAATAATATTAAAATGACACACTGTGCACAATAGGAAGGGTTGGGTAAACCATTGTTTTCCAAAATTGTTTGGTTATGCCCCAATTATTTTGTTTATCAGTTAGTTGAGCTAAATATTTGATTTTCTTTCTGTTGTGTTGTTCTTAGATGGCAAGAGGTAGAGGCCGTGGTCGTGGTCGTCCACCGACCCGTAGTGGTGGTCGTGGCCGCGGTCCGGCAGCTACATCGTCTTCGTCTGAAGGGTTGGTGGTCTTTGATCGAGGAGATTGCCTCAGCTGCGCCTCCGGTTGCTGAGCCACCGGCCGCAACAGCTGATCTCATTCAGAACCTAATAAGGGAGAATCAACAACTCCGCCAACAATTGCAGGCGGCCATTCCTGCGGCTGCTGCACCTGTGGCGGAACCTGTTGTTGCTACTGTTCCACCCGAGGCTAGGATGAGCCTCCGTGAGTGGATGTCGCTTCGTCTGGACACTTTTGACGGAGCAGGCACACCGGTTCAGGCTGCGGACTGGTTGAGGTACATGGAGCGTCAGTTTGGAGCCTTAGAGCTGGCATCCGCGCA
The DNA here is from genome assembly GCA_036346395.1 of Hsuehochloa calcarea. NCBI lineage: Eukaryota > Viridiplantae > Streptophyta > Magnoliopsida > Poales > Poaceae > Hsuehochloa > Hsuehochloa calcarea. The sequence goes on along the minus strand of CM070611.1, from coordinate 15,208,524 downwards.
GAAGGCGCGATTTGTGGCCTTTCAGCTGAAGGGCTAGGCCGACATCTGGTGGGAAGGGTCCTGTCTTCCGTGACTCAGTAGCAGTCTTGTTACTTGGGAGGTATTTGTGGAGAGGTTCAGACACGCTTTATCCTCGACTCCTTCATCGAGAAGATGGAGCAATCACTCGACCTTTGTGCAAGGAAAAATGTCGAGATCGAGTATGAGGCGGATTTAACAATGCTGTGCGCTTTGTCCCACCCGTGGCAAGTGATGATAAAGAGAAGGCTAAGAGGTTCGGCGGGGCCTCAATCAGAGTATCGCCCGGTTCAGAACAACAGTCTCACGTGACTTTAGCTCGGTGGTTGAGCGAGGCTAGAGGATGGAGTTGGAAAGAGCTCCTTCGTCGCAAGGGCATGTTGCTAGTGGTTACTGTTGCTCTTGGTGGATCAGCGGTGGCGAGCGGAGTTTGGTGGAGGTGGTGGGTCTTTTGACCACACGCTAAGAGGTTTCAAAAGAACCAAAACTCCCGTCCGGTTCAGCAGTCTTCCTCTTCGGCGCCACGTTCTTCATCTTTCGCCCCACAGTTGCGTCCTGTCCCAGGTCAGGGCATGAAGTGTTTTCGGTGTGGTGACGGGCATCGAGCTTCAGAATGTTCCTTCAAGGGAACATGCCAGCAGTGTGGTCGGGAGGGCCACAAGTCCTCAGTGTGCAAGCAAAATCCAGCTAGTATCATCAAATGGGAGACCGTCCCAGCAGCTTCTTCCTCCAGTTTCCACAGAGGTTGATTCAGACTGACGGCGGTTCTCGCACCACGGTACCCTCGGCATGGGTTCCACTGCAGTCTTTACTCGGCGCCTCTGCGAGGTTCTATTGGAATCCGCACCATCCGCACCTCCATCGTTTGTTCCTCCAAAGAAATGTTTCCGGTTTTCCGTCGCGAGTGTCGGTCGTCTTACTGCCGGTGCATCGAGGGTCTACGCCATGCCCACCCCTGAGACCTTGGGACGTCCTGATGTGGTGACAGGTACTTTACTTGTGGATTCGCATGATGCCTTTGTACTGTTTGATTCGGGGGCTACTTACTCGTTCGTGTCTTTGGAGTTTGTTAGAAAAGTGGGTTTGAGTTTTCACTTATTTACGAGTCGGTGGTAGTCGGCTCCCAAGAGGACTTATTTCTAGCTCTACCGTCTGTCCCGGTTGTTCTATAATTATTGATGATGAGGTTTTCACTGCGAATCTTATGGTTATTCAATTGGCACCATTCGATGTTATTCTGGGTATGGAGTGGTTATTCCAATACTGTGCCAAGATTTGTTGTTTCTGGAAGACGGTGACCTTGCTAGCTCCTTCCGGTGAAGAACTGGTATTCGAGCGGGCAAATCGATTCAATGTTTGTCTTTGGCTAACCTATTCCCTAGCCGCCGTGCTTCGACCATCGGATTAGTTTGCTCCCTCAATGAAAAGACTGATTCTTCACGGCGTATTGAGGAGATTCCAGTTGTAAAGGAGTTTTCCGATGTCTTTCCTATAGAACTTCCCGGAATGCCTCCGGTGAGGAAAGTGGAGTTCCGGATTGATCTTGTTCCGGGAACTCGGCCTTTGTCCAAGTCTCCTTACCGATTGGCTCGGCCATTTCAGGAAGAATTGAAGAAACAATTGGACGACCTGCTGTCCAAAGGTATGATTCAGCGTAGCGTATCGCCATGGGGAGCGCCTGTTCTTTTTATTAAGAAGAAAGATGGCAGCTGGCGTATGTGCATAGATTATCGGGCGCTTAATCAGGCGACTGTGAAGAACAAATATCCTTTGCCTCGCATTGAGGATCTTTTCGACCAGTTGAAAGGAGCTAGAATATTTTCTAATATTGACCTCCAGTCGGGTTATAATCAGATTCGAGTTCGTGAGCAGGATATTGAGAAAACGGCTTTCTCGAGGTATGGCCATTATGAGTATAAAGTTATGTCTTTTGGACTAACGAATGCTCCTGCAGTTTTCATGGAAGCCATGAATGATTATCTTTGCCGATACCTTGATGATTTCGTTGTGGTATTCATAGATGATATCTTGATTTATTCCAAGGCAGAGGAGGATCACACCCACCATTTGCGGTTGGTACTTGAAACTTTAAGAGAGAATCAATTCTATGCCAAGTCAAGAAGTGTGAGTTACGGATTTACGAAGTTGGATTTTGGGTCACGTTATTAATCGAAGGGTATTTGATTGATCCTAGCAAGATTTCGACGGTGGTAGAGTGGAAGAGACCAACCAATGTTAAAGAAGTAAGGAGTTTTACGGGTTTAGTGGCTATTACGGCGGTTTGTGGAGGGTTTTCAACCATTGCTAAACCAATGTCCCAATTGACACGAAAGGTGTTAGGTTCGATGATCCGATGCTTGTGGCGCAGATTTTGTACTTTGAAAGATAGATTAGTGATCGCTCCAATTCTTACTCTTCCCGAGCACAGGAAGAGATTCACTATCTATTCGAGATCGTCCATAGTTGGACTTGGTTGTGTACTCATGCGGGATGGTAAAGTGATTGCCTATGCATCGAGGCAATGAAGAAGCATGAATGTAATTATCCCACCCATGATCTAGAGCTTGCTGCAGTGATTCATGCTTTGAAGATCTGGCGTCATTATTTGTACTGGCGAATCTTGTGATGTGTTCACCGACCACAAGAGCACGAAATACATCTTTACCTGAAGGACTTGAACTTGAGGCAGAGGAGATGGCTAGAGTTGATCAAGGACTATGATCTTACTATTCATACCATCCGGTAAGGCTAATGTGGTAGGCGATGCCTTGAGTCGCAAGGCGACACCTCCTATCCTCGATTGTCTTATTGCGACTTTGGCGTATGGATATTTCATTACGCTGCGGGTACCGCATGCATCGAGACTTCGATTGATTTTAGAGTCACCCTTCCGGATCGGTGCGAGTAGCACAAAGAAGAAGATCGGATGCTCCAACGAGTGAGGAAGCGTTGTCTTGAGGGCAAGCAAGGTCACCGGTGTGGATAAGTTTGATTCTTTGCGATTTAAAGGGCGCCTTTGTGTGCCACAGAGTCTCGAGTTAAATTGGAGATTTTGAAAGAGGCCCATCGTACTCCTTATACCATACATCTGGTGAGACCAAGATGTACAAAGATTTAAAGAAAAGTTTACGGTGGAAGCGGATGAAAATTGATATCGCATGGCTTGTGGCTTCATGTGGGGTGTGCCCGGTGGTCAAGGTGAGCACAAGCGACCAGCAGGGCTATTGCAACCCTTGGAGGTACCGGTTTGGCCATGGGGCGATATATCTATGGATTTTGTGGTTGGTTTACCTCGCACGCAATGAGGAAAGGATGCTATTTGGGTAATTGTGGACCGGTTCAAGAAGTCCGCATATTTCATTCCTATTCGTACAACCAATTGACAGCGATTTGGCTCCTCTTTATGTACGAGAATTGTGCGTTTGCACGAGTGCCAAAGACCATTGTTTCGATCGAGATGCCAAGTTCGTTTCCAAATTCGGGAAAGTTTGCGAGTGCTTTGGGCACACAACTCCGTCTTAGCACGACCTTTCATCCCCAAACAGATGGACGATCGGGCGCACCATTCTGACATTAGAAGACATGCTCGGTGTTGTGTTTTATCCTGGAAAGGGAATTGGAAAGAGCATTTAGCATTGGCGAGTTTGCTTATAACAACGATTATCATTCCAAGATTCGAGCGGCACCATACGAGGTTCTTTATGGGCGTAATCGCAGTCCCGTTGTCTTTGGGATGAGGTTGGAGAGCGGGCGATCTTGGGTCCCGACCGGGTTCAGCAGACGATGGCTAGAGTGGCGAGAGGTTAGACGAATTTGTTGGTCGCCCAGAGCCGATGTAAGAGCTCTGTTGATGTCGAAGACGAGATTTGGAATTCGAGGTGGGAAATGAAGTTCTGTTGAGAGTATCGCCATCTAAAGGCGTAGTGCGTTTGGCACCAAAGGGAAGCTTAGTCCAAGGTATGTTGGACCCTTCCCAATCGTGTACGAATTGGAAAGCTAGCTTACCGCTTTGGACCTTCCGATTCTATGAGTGGGGTTCTAGCGTGTTTCATGTTTCGATCTTGAGAAAGTTTCGAGAGACCCGGATCATGTCATTCCTTTGGAGCCTTTGATTGTCAAGCAAGACCTTACCTTGAGTCCCGGTGAAGATATTAGAAGAATCGAGCGGGTTACGAGGAACAAGACCTCAAGTATGTCAAAGTTCTTTGGTCTCATCGGTGAGAGAGAGGCCACTTGGGAGTTGGAGTCCCGCATGCGAGAGCAATACCCCGACCTGTTCGTCTCAGGTAACTACCTAAGTTGTTCATCTATCTTTCTCGAAGTTTGTTGCGTAGATTCGAGGTCGAATCTTTTCTAAGGGGTTAGAGTGTAATACCTCATTTATCCAAATTAGGTTGTATTGTTTCAATTGTCCGAAATTTTATTCAAATTGAGATTTACAACTTTCCTAATCGAAGCGGTAAAAAGAAAGAAGTCGGAGGGAGTAAAAGAAACATCTTTCGTCGGATTTTCCAAACAGCGGGGGGGGGTATTTGTTATTGTCGTCAACTTTGGGCCGCAGGTCAGCGCCCGAGTGGCCCAAGAGGGCCGGCCGCCCATGTAGGGGCCGCCAAAAGGGGGCCGCCACTCCCCCAAAACCCTAGCCGCCTACCTCCCTCCTCTCCCCTTGGCCGCCTCCTCCTCTCCCCTTGGCGCCTCCTCCTCCATTGGTGGCTGCCATTGGTGATCCCCGAGTTGCACACCCGGTCTTCCACGCGTACACCTTCTGTTCTTCCTCCACGGGCGTTTGCAATCCACTCGGGTTCGTGGGGTTGGGGCCGGCCAAAGAAGGAGAGGAGAAGTCTTCGGGAAGTTGATCCTCATCATTCTTTGGTTATACAAGGGTAATGAGAGCCCCCATCGCTGTTTGATTGCGTTTGAGTTGTCGATTCAATGATTTTAGTAGTATCGTTTAATCTCTGTCAGTAGATTGATTCGGTCCAGAACGATGTAACTCGGTTTTGGGAGTCTTAGAGGCAGAATTGGATGTCTTCGCCTTCTGGAGAATTGTTCCTGGTTTCATTAGCTTTCTTTTGGCACCTGGATCACGAATTTTCACCCAGTAGATTAAAAGTTATGACTGTTTTACCACGTACTGCTCTGTCTGTCAAAAATTATGGGTATAGTCGGTTGCACCTAGGTTTTGATCTAGTTAGATTCAGAATCAGGTCGGCCACCCAACTAGGTTTTTGAAGATAATTTCACCATGTTTCCAGGCTGATAAATATCACTTTATTTGGATCAGTGGTTTAACAGTTACAGCCTTTTCTTTAGGGCTGTTCAGATTCAGGGCAGATGCAGTTATAGTTTTTCATTGGATGGTTAGACCTCTGTATTGGCCGAATTAGAGTTTACCATCAACTAGAGTTTTGTAGCCAGTTAAGTTAAGAAAAGATGAGCACTGGTTTCAGGTCTTTTGGACTTACGGTTTTTTATTGGTGAATTTTCTAGTAAAATTGCCATATTAGGGATAATTGAAATGTTTGGGTAAATGGATCAAATTGAACCTCTTGTTTGGTTGGTTTGGCTAGAGATTGTGGGAGGACACGTGTAGCATTGCCTTATTCGTTTGTCCTCATTTCGATTATTTTATATTGTAGGCGGTGAAGCGGTGAGTGGAGGGGTATCTCAATTACCTCCCAACCCGTTGCAGTTCTGTGTGTGCGAGTAATACTTGTATTCTATGATTGATGCAATATGTGATGTGTGAATGAATGATTATATTTGTTCGTATTTGTAGATGAATGCCATGTGTTTCTTTTCATTTATGAATACTATTCAATATTTCCATGGAATCACATCATGACATGCATAATTACCTTTGTAAGACCCATCAATTCCAGTATGGGCACTTGAAAATCCCATCAATTCCAGAATGGGTACGTGAGTCCACCATTCCAATGTGGGCCACGTTACGTGAGTCCACCATTCCAATGTGGGCCACGTAACGTGAGTCCACCATTCCAATGTGGGCCACGTTGGACGGTCGTATGAAACGTTCTTCATACGATTACTTTAAGTGAACACCGACGGGTGTTTCACTCGCTATCTGGTATATATTTGCAATATGTCCATTTCCTTCAATGCATCATTCCACTTCATCCATTCATAAATTCGTTTCCAGTAAATGTTCAAATTATGATTGTGATATTTTGCTCCTGGAATGTTTGATTGTTGCATACAGTTACTTGCTGAGTCTTTGGCTCATTCTTGCTTTGTTGTTTTATTTAAGTAAATGACAAGGAAGAACGATTTCATGAAGGGTAGATCAACATGATGCACTCACTACCATAATCCAAAACATTTGAGAACTTATTATTGTCTTCTATTTATACCTTGTGTTGAATTGTAATAAGCCAACTTGGCCTTATTTACCATATCTTTCTGAATTGTTTATTTCCATTCCGTTGATTAAACTTGATGATGAATACTTGTTTCCATATAATCTTAATACATGCTTCACCTTATCATGCGTTTTGAGGTTAATCTTTTAAAGAGTAGTGGTTGTAGGTGACATCTTGACTTCCTTATAGTCAGAGTGTTAAAAAGCCTTGAGTTTTACGAAATTTGCTCTTTCATCTCATCTCAAGTCTTTCTTCTCTTCTGTCAACATGGTCTTGAGCTTCCCTACTACTTGTTTAGACCATGATTGATTTTAAACTCAAACTCATCTTATGCTTTTTCGGAGATTGTCAATATACTCATCAAGGGGGAGATTGAGAGACCATGTGAGAGGTCCTCCATTGTGAGTGATGAGTATTTGACAGCTTGTTGAATAGGTTGAGAGTTGAGTCTCTCTGTTTGTACTGTTTCTGTGCTGAAATAGGATAATCGGAACTACCGCTGTGTATGTAGCGGAAGTTTCGATAATCGGAACTACCGGCGTTGGAAAAAGGAACTTCCGATTAATCTGGGAATTGTGTTCGGTTGAAGTAATCGGAACTTCCGCACCTGGGGTCGCGGTTTGTCCGATAATACTGACGTGAGTATTCCTCTGTGACGAAAATCGGAATTGAAAATCTGGGAGTGCGGACGTTCCGATAATCGGAAGTTCCGCAATGGTAAGCGTGGAACTTCCGATAATCCTGACAAGTGCGGACATTCCGGAAATCGGAACTTCCGCAATGGTAAGTGCGGAACTTCCGATTGTGTCCAGAACTGTGCAGAGAAGGATAGTTTGTGATTTTGAGTTTGTATGAGTTTGAGTCTTGTACAAATATTGATGCTATGATATAGGGCAATGCTATGTGATGTGTTTTTGTCTGTGTTGACTGCAGGTCATCGAGACGAAGTCGTGGCGAGAGCGAAGTGATCGGACTAGGCGCAGGCGGCACTGAGGTCAGAACGGTCGGGATGTGTCGAAGACGGCGGGAATCTTGAGGTGGTTGCGAGTCAAGGACAGCAAGGTGTACGGGAGGCTTCCAGAAGGTGCGCAAGGGGCGAAACGGTCTTTTCGCAAAGCGGCACAAGTGGAGGCGATTCCGTTCGGGTGTAGCGGGCTTAATGGGTTGGAGGCCCATTAGCCAAGGGCTATAAATAGAGGTGAACCCCTGGTGTTAGGGTTAGACTTTTTGAGAGAGAAAATTAGGGTTAGCTTTTGCTAAAGAGCCTTTGGAGAGGTTGTTATGCTTTTGAGAGTTTGTTGAGTTGGAGAGGGTGAACTGAAATCTTGTGTAATCATTCCTCCGTGTTTCCCTCTGTAATTGTTTGATTTCTATCAATGAAACTCTGAGGTTTTGATTACTTGTTTATGCCTTCTTCCTTCTCTCTGTTCTTCTCTTGAATAGCTAGGGTTTTGATGAAACTTTTGATTCGTCTTATGAGATGGCATGAAACTTGATATCTAGAGTCGTATTGCTATTGCTAATATATCCTCAAAGTTTCATGAGCTAAGAATCTGAGAATCTTGCCTATTGTGGTTTTTGGTTTTTCTTGCCCCTTCTTCAAGAAATCCGATTTTGCTTTGATTAATGAATCTTTGTTTGCGATTCTTCTCCATGAGGTCAAGATGTTGTTTAGGATGATGTCCTGTGAAACTTGACCTGAGAAGAGCATTCAAGATTTAGTATTTGGGATTTTTGGGAAAAACCCGAGCGCCTCGTTTCTTGGTCGGGACAATCGAACTTCCGATTGTCCACTACGAAACTCATTCTTAGGAACTTCCGCGATGAACCGGAACTACACGGGTAGAATCGAGCTTCGATTTACGACACAATGACCAAGTTTGTTTTCATTCTCTAATTTTGCTTCACTCTTCTTGAGATTTCCAGAGGGCTTTGTAGGTTTGGTTAAATACAGTAAAGGGGAGTTCTTAATTTTAAGGCACCATTCACCCCCTCTGTTGCCATTTCGGTCCTTCTGATATGTGCGCACGCATCGGAGCTGAAAAACTAAAGGGACTTGCCCCCCGTAATTGGATGCAGCGATGAGCAAGTAGAACCGTTAGAAGAATCGCCATATGAAGAGATAGATATAAACTATGTGACCATGGGAGAATCCATGAATAGGGCAACAACCAATATCGATATTTATTTTGCAAAGAAAATTACCACAATCATCAATCTTAATTTAGAGCCAGCGTCGCTCGTTGAATGTAAGAAAAGATCATATTGGAAAGATTGAAAGAATGCAATAGAAATTGAATTATTATCTCTGAATAAAAGCGAAGTGTTTGGGCCTATAAGCCGTACACCTCCCTATATGCACCCTGTAGGGCATAAGTGGATATTTATTCGAAAGAGAAATAAAAATAGTGAAGTTGTAAGATATAAAATCAAAGCTCGTTGCACAAGGTTTCACTCAACGTTCAGGAGTTGATTATGAAGAAACCTATTCCCGGTCATGGGCGGTGTTACCTTTAGATATTTAATTTCAATGACAATAAACTTGAATTTAGAAATAAAAGTGATGGATGTGGTAACTGCATACCTTTATGAAAACTTAGATTCAGACATTTATATGAAGGTACCTAAAGGTATCCCTGTCCTGAACCAAGACAGAACAAATATAAATCTGTACAGTGTGAAATTCAGAAAGTCACTGTACGGACTTAAGCAATCAAGCAGGATGTGATATAATCGCTTGAACGACTTTCTATGCAAGAAAGGCTACACAAACAATGAGGATTGTCCTTGTGTTTTTCTACGATAATCCCAGAATGGATTTTGTATAATCCCATTGTATGTAGATGATCTGAATATCATCGGAACCTTAGAAGATATTAAGGAAGCAAGCTCTTACCTAGAGTCGAAGTTTGAAATAAAAGATTTGGGTAAAACCAAATATTGCCTAGGATTGTAGCTTGAGCATGTCCCTGAAGGGATATTAGTGCATCAGTCGGCCTACACTCAAAAGGTGTTAGAGAAGGTTCGGCTTTGAAAAGGTATACCCTTCGAAAGTACCGATGGTTGGGAGATCTTTGCAGTAAGACAAGGACTCGTACAGACCTAGAGAAGAGGGGGGAAGTCCGGGACTGGAATTCCCGTACTTAAGTGCAATCGGAGTACTCATGTATTTAGCAAATTGTACTAGACCGGACATTGTATTTACCATAAACCTATTAACAAGGTATAGTGCAGAACCTACCAAAAGATATTGGCAGGGAATAAAGGACATTTTTCGATACCTCTAAGGAAGTAAAGACCTTTGTCTGTTCTACAGAAAGAACCAAGACCTGGCCATGACTAGCTATGCAGATGCTGTGTACCTGTCGGATCTATATACAGCCAAGTCGCAAAGAGCCTATGTTTTTATATGTGGTGGAACTGAATTTTTATAGAAATCGTCTAAGTAAAGTCTTGCATCGACTTCGACGAACCACTCAGAAATCATAGCACTGTACGAGACCTCACGAGAATATGCTTGGCTTCGACGGATGATTCACCACATCCAGTAGTCGTGTGGATTGAATACCGCACAAACTCACACTATTATCTATGAAGGTAATGCAGCTTGTGTTGCACAAGTGCAGATGGGTTATGTGAAGAGTCATCTCATAAAGCATATTAACCCCAAGTTCTTCTATGCTCATGAATTGCAAAATATAGATGAAATTAAAGTCATGCATACTAAGTCATGTGAAAATTTTGCAGATTTATTCACTAAGTCACTTTCAGCATATTTTAGCTTTGAAAGATGCATACGTGGAATTGCAAAGATGAGACTTAGAGAAGTGCAGAACTCAGGGGGAGAATCTTCACGGACTCATTACTGAAACTTGATCACGAAGTTCTAGTACCCAAAGAATAAATCTTAGAGATTAAATGAAATTGAGTTGATTGTACTGTTTTTCTCTTGACAAGTTTTCTTGAAGTTTCCCGGCTAAGGTTTTTAATAAGGCAATTCGTACAATGCAATAGAACGTGTATCATGTACTCTTTCTATAAATTTTTCTTACTTAGTTTTTATGGAGTTTTGACGAGGTATGAACATGACAGATGACTGTCCAAGGGGGAGTGTTAGGAAACCTGGGCTTAACACTTGCAGGCCAAGCCCATGGTGGGCTCCTTGATGAGACAATGTGTCTCGATCTTTCAATAGGATGATAACTTCGATTTGGATAAGAACGACTTTGACGATGCAGGCTTCTAACCGATCACGACCAGAACACCAACCAATCGCTAAACCACATCGCGAATCATTATCAACTGCGCCAAGAACGCGGTTGACCTGAACACGAGGTTCAATTCGTGCAGCAATCGAAGAACACACAAGAACAAGATAATATGCAATCTGAAATTGCAAATAGGATTAAAATATTTGATAAAATTGGGATTTTGGAGCGGTATTATGGTTGGTCTAATCGACGCAAGCTAATACACGAAGTTGCAATGAAGCTAAATTTTAACTAAACAAAATTCAAGGAAACCAGAGGGATGTGGCCACCTTAAATAGGGGAGGAGGAGCCGCACATAGCTAGGAGATAAGAGGGTAGTACTATTCATAATACTGTTCATATAAACAGTACATCCGTGAACAGTGTGGCCCCAAGAGAGGGGGCAGCTAGGGATGTGGTTGGCCCAAATAAGCTAAAGTGGTGGATGTCCTTTAGGCCCAACAATTGATACAAGGCCCTCGACCCAAAGTGAGGTGGCGTAGCACCATATATAACTGAAGCAAATTCGTCGGCTCGTTGGAGTAGAGTTTGACGCAACCGAATCGATGGAAGTAGAGTAGCCTGGTTGGAGATGGAGTAGCGGTCGTATCCGGAGGGTTGATGCCCTCATCATCCTCCCATTCTTCCATTTGAGTCATCCTCGACTCAAGATCATCGTCCAGCTCCAAAAAAAAACTTGAAAACTTGTAGCAACGCATGCTCATCTTTCTACAAAATATTAGCAACAGCAGGTGGCAAAGAAATAGAAAAACTTTGTAATTTAAAGGTGAGTGTGCATGCATCAAATCAACAAAGGTACATTTTCTTATAGCATTCAGTTTGTAACTCAATTTTGAAGTATAAGTGAAGTATATAAAGAATCATTCATCGTCCTGTCATAACGAAACGTGGTCATCAACGTTTGTAAGTTAATGGACAGCACTAAAATTGATTTCAAAGTGTACAAGTCATTCATATAATCAGATTTCAATCGAGCAAGAGCAAATTCATCTAGCAATGGTGAAAAGATTTGCAAATTCGTCCATACTGCAACAACATTGTACAGATTGTCCATACTAGATGGTGCAACAAGAGATGAACACAAATGCATTAAATGATCAGTAAATTTTATTTTCCTCCAATAATGAACAAGATTCATCACACAAGAATTGTTGTTCAAAACAGCAAGCTTCAATCCATCCATGTTATCACAAGTTATGCATATTCGATATACAAGAAATTGATTGTCTACATCATAATCTTCAATTAAATTAAACTTATATCCATGGGTGTAGGCACCAAACAAGGATTTCGAACATACAATTGCAGAAAATTTCTCCAAAGCATGTGACAATTGCATAGGTGGATCTAACATAATGTAACATAAAGAATCAGTACGAGAAATTCTAGTCAAAACTTCTTTATGTCTAACCAATTTCACATGATCATTATATGCTACTAACTCATCACATGAAGCACTCACAACAGCAGAAATAATTCAATTATTTCATCACATGGTGCACTCAAGTCAGCAAATAAATCAATAATTTTATCACATGGTGCACTCAATTTAGCAGGCAAATCAATCAAATTATCACAAGATTCATACAAATTCTTAATAATATCAGATTCTGTAGCTAGGGAATTAATAGCTGCCTTCTCAGTACTATGTTCCTCCACCTCATGTGATACAATGGCTTCTACAAAGAATCTAATTTTCCCTTTGTTCAATGATACTAGGCATGAAATCATGGGTATGGATCTTAGATTGAGTGTTCAAATCGGTACCTTTAGTATTACCTTGTAGGCTCAACTCAGACGATGTCGGTACTAGAGGCGATGAGTAGTCACAAGCTTTCCCTTCCTTTTCTTGCTCCGGCTCAATTACCAATGAGCGAGCTTCAATTGCCAATGAGCAAGCCAATGATGCAAGACAGTGAGATAGAGGGACGCTCACAGCAGCAAGGGCGGCAATTATGTTAGGTGCAGCAACAAAAGAAGCATATGAAGATGATCTCGATGCGAAGGTGTACACCGTGCACTTGTTTGTTTCATATACCCGTGAAGGTGTAGTAGAGGTAGACGAAAATGCACGACTAGCTCCATGTACTTCCTTTTCAGCTTTGCAAACAAAACAAAACAAGTGAGTGATAGAATTGTATTCTTTATAATAAAGTATGTCTAGAATTTCACGGTTTAAACCTCCCAAAAATCTAGCCATCTTAGCATCTTCAGTTTTATCTAAACCATAACGTAACAAACCAGTTTGTAATTCTTGATAATAATCCTCTACAGAACTACTACCTTATCTTAAGTTTTGCAATTTATTAAGCATTTAACGAGAACAATAGGAAGGTACAAATCTATGTCTCATTGCTCTCTTCAAAGCGTTCCATGTTCTAGGTATGTTCTGATTAGTACGACAATATTCACTCCACCATATAGATGCAAAATTAGTAAACTCATGGGTAACAGCCCTAACTTTCAAATGATCAGAAAATTCATGGCATGCAAATAATTGTTGTACAACTAATTCCCATGTGCGATAAGCATCAGGATCATAATTCCCAACAAAAGAAGGCACAATGAGTTTAGTTTTACCAGATATGCTATCGCGATTATATACCTCCTGTGGTGGACGATCTTGTCTCAAGCGTGCATCTTCCTCATGGACTTTCTTGCACTCCCATTCAATGGCTCGAAGAAGACGTGGATCTATCTGATAATCATCCCGTGAATCTGCCATAGTTAGTAGAAAAATAAGAAAACAAATCACAAGTATATGTTCTTGTTAACTACTAGGTTCTGGAGGCTCAAAGTCGCTCACACTCAAGTTAATACCAAGTTTTTACCAATTCTTACTAAGCAAAATAGGTGATGCAATCAGTGGCTTGTTTGTGGTAACTTGACTCAAATGATGAGTAAAGCGATTGCAAGGGCCGATTCGACGTGATCTGCTTGGTTAGTAGAAAGTGGAGCTTGGACATACCTTAAAATATGCAGTAAAGGATTACAATCAGTTAATTTTAGAAATTGCACATAATTGAATTATAGTTCGTATCTAGCTCTTAGCCTATGTTGCTGATCAACTAGGTATGGAAGAAGGCTAAAACAAGTGTATAACAATATATAGGAGTGGTAGACACAAGATAATTCGATAGAATGCCATCTAGAATTGAAAAGTACAAGGATTGACCCAAATATAAAAACCAAAGATTTCTGCGCATTGGATAGTACGTCGGTATTTTAGCCATAACTTTTTGTTAGATACCTCTTTTTCGATGATTCTTTTTGTGTGTGTTTCCTTATGGATTTTTCTATCATTTTTCTTTTGGAACCATGTTCTGAAGATGGACCGAAAAATTCGCACAAAAATCACAGCTGCTGACTATTGTAGATTCAAGCCAGAGATTTAGATCAACTTTCACCGCATATATCTTTTAACTTCCTTACTGGAATGAAACTAAATTTTACAGGAAGATGGATAATGAAGTTTTGAATCTAATGACGATGGTTTCACTCAAAAAGGAAAAGGAAACAAAGTTATGATATTTTTTGAGGCGGCGGCAGAAAAGAGAGTCTTTTAGCCGAAAATTAGAAATTATGGTTTGGTGTGTTCTAGATAGTTTTGGGTGTGGGATTTTTTTTCTTCAGATTATGGAAACAAGTATATGACCAGCAACTAGACAAAGCTAAAACAGATGCAAATTCAATTTAGCAAATCAAAACAAACAGATTGAAAAGCACAAATGGGGTTAGGACAGCGGAAATTAACTCTTTTTGTAGGGCAATTTTTCTGGACTCTAAGAAATAAAAACCAATCTACTAACTAGGGATACAAGAAATCGTACCGGTCAACGTAAGCTCTGATACCACATGATGAGACAATAGGTCCCGATCTTCCGATAGGATGGTAACTTCGATTTGGAGGAGAACGACTTTGACGATACAGGCTTCTAACCAGTCACGACCAAAACACCAAGCAATCGCTAAAGCACACTTCGAATCGTTATCAACCGTGCCAAGAACGCGGTTGACTTGAACACAAGGTTCAATTCGTGCGAGCAATCGAAGAACACGCAAGAACAAGATAATAAGCAGTCTAAAATTACAAATAGGATTGAAATATTTGATAAAATTGGGATTCTGAAGCGGTATTTTGGTTGGTCTAATCGACAAAAGCCAATACACGAAGTTACAATGAAACTAACTTTTAACTAAATAAAATCAAAGGGAACTAGAGGCGTGACCACCTTAAACAGGGGAGGAGCCGCACATAGCTAGGAGATAAGGGGTGGTACTGTTCATGTGAACAGTACAACCATAAACAGTGCGGCCCAAGAGAGGACGCGACCAAGGAGGTGGTCGGCCCAAATAACCTAAAGTTGTGGCTGTCGTTTGGGCCCAATAATTGATAAAAAAACCCTTGGCTCAAAGTAAGGTGGCGCGACACCATATATAAGTGAAGCAAATTCGTGGGCCCGTTGGAGTAGAGTTTGACGCAGCCGAATCGATGGAAGCAGAGTAGCTCGGTTGGAGGTGGAGTAACGGTGCTATCCAGAGGGTTGATGTTCTCATCACTCCTTATCCACCAGTAGACTATACAGGAATAGACTCCTAATTATTGCACGTACTTTTTGAGAAGATGAATAAAGAGAAAGAAAGAAGCTCTCCTATACTCCTGTGTTTAATATACTATTTATTTTTGTATTATTATATATGATTCTTTTATGAGTTTTCGATCGGATTATAATCGCTGACAGTTTCACAACAATATAAGGATTCCGAGTAGAAAATGACGTGTGGCCCCCATGCGGCCCAGTTTGGTTAGGCAGCTGCGTAACATTAACTGTACGAAGTCAATCCTAGATCATAACTGACAGCGGGCCTAGGAAATCGCAGGAGCGAGCCGCAAGCTGACAGACATGTGGGCCCACCGCGGTACAGAATTACGCAAACACGTCGGAAATAGCACACCCAGTGCGAGACACGGTGGGCCCACCCTGTCCCTCCTCTGTCTTGTGAACAAGTCGGCAGTTAAAGCGTACATTAGGCGAACAGACCCGCCGCAAGCGAGGGCCCGCAGGTTTACACGCTGGCTGACATCTCGTCCCCACCGCTTTGATCCCACCTGTCATGTACTGCGGTACCGTAATGAATGAATGACACGCTCGAGAACTTGGCGCAAGTACGTCTCGCTCACTGACAGCGTGGCACACGGTGTCCCGAGCTCCTGGCCCACACGTCAGTGAGACAGCACCACACCTCGAACTCTCTGCCCCACCAGTCATCGACAGCAAGCGCGGAAGCATCCCGTAGAACGGGACGCATTAAGCAAATGCAAGGCCCACACAGGAGCACGGTCCAGTAAAAAGCTTACATCACTAACACCTGGGCCACCAAACCATTCTGACCCACATGTTAGTGAGAATATCCAGCCGATACATAACGGTCGCGACCTACCACTCTTTCGGCCCAGGCAGTCTCACCCCCTCCCTCTCCTACCCTCGCCTCCCCTAGTCCCCTCTCCAAGTGCTCGCGAGCCAGCGGCTGCACCGCCGTTTCCGCGGCGCGCAGATCCGCCCAATTCGTGAAGCCCCAGGCGAGCGCGACGGTACGGACACCGCGAACCCTAGCGTCCCCACCCCACCGGCGGGTTCCTCCCGGATCGCGCGTCGGCCGGTCTCCCCCCGCACGGGTCCGATCCGATTCGACCAAATCCGGTGGAATTCGGGGAGGCGTCGGCTGCAATCGGGCGGGTTTGATCGTGGTTCGTTGGGGGGTTGGTGGGTCTGGAGGTTGGGTGGCTGGGGAGAGAGGTTGAGGATGGCGGCGGATGGGGTGGTTCTAGGGTTAGGTTTTGGGGTGGTGGCGTGAGTGGATGGCGGACGGGGCGAGGATGAAGGGCGTGGAGGGCGGGGGAGGGGGCGCCTGTGAGGGGGAGGAGAGGGAGGAGGAGGCGCGGGAGGAGCTGGAGCTCGCGCTCTCGCTGGGGCGGCGGGGGTGGCACCTGCCGCCGGTGCGGCAGGAGCCGGTGCCGCCGCCTGCGTTGAGATGGACGATGGTTTTCCCGACGTGGGACCCCGACGCGGCCGGGAGCTCGCGGGCTGTGGGGAGGACTTGGGACTTGCCACCTGTGCCGCCGCTCAGGCTACGTGACATGTGGCGAGGTGGTCGCGCTGACGGTGATGCAAGGAATGCTATGGATGTTGCGGAGGAGGATGGCGATGAGGATGGAGATAGGGACCTGCAGAATAAACGGCCCAAAGTGCACGGCTTTGGCGAGTGAGTTGCTTAAAAAGTTATCCTTTTCTTTTTACTGTTTACTTGTCTTTAGATTTTAGCAATGTTGTTTTGTGGATTTCATGGTGTTAGTGTTCTGTAGGTAAACCTATCACGTTGAACTAGAAAATGAGTATACAATTCAGGGAGGACATAGCTGAGATCGAATTAGTGGTTTTACTGAAGGACTTATTCAAGTAGTACAGCTGCGAGGGTCATTCTGGGAAATCAGGAGGGAGATGGGGTAGAAAAGTGCACTTTTAGATGTTTTCTACTTGTTGCTAGAAATGCTGAGACCCCTTGGACAGGTAGCGTAATGAACGAACTGCTTTGCCAGAAGTGGGGAGAGTGCTTCCCTCTAGTTATGTTAGCACGTATTTCCTTAGTGTATCCAATTTTACTGTGCCTAAGTGACTTTCTAGTTACCCTTTGTACTTGTCATTCTTCTTTTCTGATTGACGACCTAGGCCACATTTATTCTGCATCCAAAAATTACATATAAGATGAACAATGAAAATAGGTAGATTGCACTATTGCAGGCATGCTGCAGGAAAGAACTAGCATTCTGTAATCCCATGGACTTGAGTCTGTTCTATTTTTATGCTCTTATTGTTAGCAACCAGGAAAAAGACCTCAAAAATAAGAAAAGTCCTCAATACATAAGCAGGATATTAATTTGCACATTTCATAGATTTCTGTTATCTAAAATATGCTTAGAAAAAAAAAAGGGGATGGCTATAGCACAAAAAACTTTTACGTACAATTTTTTTTCTTCAAGTTTTTCCTTCCCCTACATTTCCTGCTTCCGCCACTCATGTAAAAAGTGTGTAAAGTGTATACAATACAATTTCATGCACCAATCCATGATTAATAATATTTTGATTACTTCTTCCTCCGTTTGTTGTGACCTATCAAAGTGTACCTTTCTATGCTAGTATGTAACTTTCATTGCTTATATACATTGTCTCCCATGTTTTTTTTTTGTGTTTACTTCATTGTTAAATCTTTAGGTATTCTATCTGATAGTGCACGATGCACATCTTTTCTGCCATGTAGATTATTCCAGTTGTCTCCTGCATGATTTGCATAGTGTTGTAGTTTAGTGTTACCCTTATCTATGGTACAGACGAGGAAAACAATTTCTCTAGATTTTCCTTAGCACCAGTGATATCTTCTTTAAACATGGATTGTCTTGCTTGATTAGTTCTTGTGTCAAAACTCCATCATCTGGTGTCATGATGGTTAGACACGTAGAGTTTTTTAAGGATGTCTTCATGTAGCTACGCGTCATATGCAATCAGTGGTTGTGGATACGATTATAAGTCATTCTTGTAGGGAAGTGCGGGAAAGTCGCTTATATTTTTCTTGGTAGAAGCGCCAATGATCTCTGTGAAATTATCTTCACTTGTTAATCAAACACGTCCCTGGTTTCTCTTCTCTTGATTACAAGTCTTTATGTACATTTCAAGTTAAAAGGCTTTTCCTCTTTGCAGAGAAAGTCCACAACATTCTTGTGTGAATGCAGCCTTATTTTGCTTTGAATCACCACATTTGCATGCTTCTGATGAACATGAGCATTTCAAGATATCCCGTTGTCCAGAACATGAAGTGGATTTTGGCTTGTCTCTTTTCCCAAATTATGGTGGTAATGAGATTCCAAGGAACACCAACAATGAGAGGGTTGGTGATGTCAAAAAATCAGGTGGAGGAAATTCTGAAGATGTTGAAATAAGAATGGATCTTTCTGATGATCTCTTGCACCTGGTGCGCCGCGAATTTCTTTTGCTGATAGTTCTCTACATGCAAATATTACTAATGCTTGATTCAAAATGTATTAATAATGTACTAATTTGTTAGATATGCTATTTCAGATATTCTCCTTCTTGGGCCAGAAAGATATATGCAGAGCAGGTGCTACCTGCAAACAGTGGCGATCTGCCAGTATGCATGAAGATTTCTGGAAATGTTTGAAGTTTGAAAACACTAGAATATCTCTGCAGAACTGTATGTCTTTTGCATGGTTCTTTTTTTAATTATTTTTTAGTGCTTGTGCATGCGGTATATTGTAATTCTAATTTGAAATCATGAAATGTATTTAAATTTTGTGTGCATTGGGGACTGCCAATATATGTGTGAGATAGGTGTTCTCATGTATATTTGTGTCTTTGGGTGGTTGGCTGAGACAATTTTCAATCTGTTATCCCAAATGCCATGTTTCTTGTAAATGCTTATAGGTAAGAAGAAACACTCCTTGTGTTTAGGTAATGCTAGAAAGGCCTGAATGGTGTATTAGTTTTGAAATTGTATTAGTTAGCTCTTAGGAGGACGCACTTGACCTGTACAAGTTCAAGAGGTGCCACTTTCATGATTTCATCTATTTGACACTTCCATGATGTTAATGATTGGACACTCTCTTACCTTCATGCTGATGAAAATACCAATGTAAGGAGGTGATAGTGTGGAGTCCATGATAGTGACTGTTACAAATTTACATTCATCTGCACTGATTTTGAAGCCCTTGTCACAAAACTAAATTATCAAGCAACTATAATTTTGTTTGGATTAGGATAAAGCCTGTTGCTTGGAACCCTTTTATAATTTTATAGCTTTTAGTTAATAAATGTGGGAATGCTCTACTGAGCTGTTCAGTTAAACTAAACATCCTGTTTTTTTTAAATGCTACATATTGCAACTACTTTAGCTATATTCATTGCAATCTGTGATGTCCTTTGTTATCCCACTGGATTATTACCTGATGTTGCTTGCATGTTTTACCACTCTGTTGTTTTTGCAGTTGTTGATATTTGCCACCGTTACCAGAATGTGACATATCTCAATTTGTCTGGTGTCATGAATGCAGAAATACTAGTGATGGAAGCGATAATGTTCTTGAGGTTTTCTTCTCATTCATTTTCTTTCTCCTTTGTTGTCATATTGTTTTTCTTATTGTATTTATGAAATTTGCTGGCTTTCAGGCATCTTAAGACATTAACAATGGGCAAGGGACAACTGGGAGAAGCATTTTTTCAAGCTTTGGCTCAATGCTCATTGTTGACTATTCTAACAATCAGTGATGCATCTCTTGGGAGTGGCATCCAAGAAGTAACTGTTAGTCATGATGGATTGCGTGAACTTCAAATTTTGAAGTGTCGTGCACTCAGAATATCTGTCAGGTGATGAACTTTTTGGTGCAATTATTTTTCTTCTGTAAATAGGTTCATATGCCCTTTTAACTAATATATGTTGTTCTATCATCCAGATGTTCCCAACTTCAAATACTGTCTTTGAGGCGAACTGGCATGGCTCATGTATCACTGAACTGCCCTCAATTGCTTGAATTGGATTTTCAATCCTGCCATAAGCTTTCTGACAATGCAATTCGTCAAGCTGCTACAGCTTGTCCACTGCTAGCGTCACTAGACATGTCATCTTGCTCCTGTGTTACTGATGAGACATTGCGTGACATAGCTAGTTCATGTCCAAATCTTTCTGTTCTTGATTCATCTAACTGCCCAAACATTTCATTTGAGGTACTTTTCTATGCCCTGTGCTCTTTTATGTGTTTGACTGATCTTGCCTGCCACTATTTGCAAATTTGCAGCATATATCTGACATATTCTCTTTATTTGTCTCGGTATGAAGTCGGTGAGGCTTCCAATGTTGATAGACTTGAGGCTATTAAGTTGTGAGGGAATCACATCTGCGTCCATGGCTGCAATATCTTATAGTCGTCTGCTTGAGGTAGTGATTCAGTTTTCTGTAGGTAATGTTTTGTGTACCTTTTGTCTTAAGAACTAATCTCCTTTTGCAATCATTCCAGGCATTACAACTTGATAATTGCAGCCTGTTGACATCCGTGTCTCTGGATTTGCCACATCTGAAGAATATAAGTCTTGTGCACCTGCGCAAGTGAGTAGGATTGGTTTTGCTTTATCTTTGTTAATTGTCATTGTTGTTGCGCAAGTTAGTAGGATTGCTTTTGCTTTATCTTTGTTAATTGTCATTGTTGTTTATTTTGTACAATTGTTCACCTTGTTCATTATATGGTTGTCTTACCTGCCATGTTAGGTTTGCTGATTTGAATTTGCGAAGTCCTGTGCTTTCTTACATTAAAGTTTCCAGATGTTCATCACTTCATCGTGTTAGCATAACATCGAATGCTCTTCAGGTCGGCTCCTATGTTTGGTGAAGGGCTAAATTTTGTTATTTTGTTATTCTGTTTATCGGTTTATGTGGATTTTTTAAACATTACCATGTGCTAAATTTGTGATTGTCTGCAGAAATTGGTGCTACAAAAACAAGAGAGCCTATGTAGTTTGTCGTTGCAATGCCACAATTTGATTGATGTGGATCTTAGTGACTGCGAATCATTAACAAATGCAATTTGCGAAGTTTTCAGCGATGGAGGTGGTTGTCCTATGCTCAGATCATTGATTCTTGATAACTGTGTGGTATGACACGTGCACCCTCCTACCATTAATAGTCAACACTACAATAGCATAGGATAGTGATTCTGACTATCCCTCTGTGCCAGAACTCTTTATGTATTTAGAGAAAAATGTTATTTAAATGTATTAGGTGTTAATTTCTTTTATCCTGTTAAAAATAGTGTCATTTTCCCATCATTTTGTGCTAACTGTCAATCAATGTATTCCATATTTTTTTGGGTTTGTTTTCAAGATAAGAGTAGTGAGTAGTGACATGTTGCTTCATTATATTTCAGTTCTGTTGACCTTTTCCTTTTATCTCAGAGTTTGAGCATTGTGGAACTGAATAGTCGTTCCTTGGTTAATCTCTCTCTTGCTGGTTGCCGTTCCATGACATTCCTGAAACTCTCATGCCCAAATCTGCAAAAGGTGAATCTTGATGGTTGTGGTCATCTTGAAAGAGCATCATTTTATCCGGTAAGTGAAGTATTTCTTGTTCTGTTTCTGAGGCGCCATAGATTTATTTGGAGCTATTAGTGAACAACTTAGCTGATATGAACAATATGCCTTTATTGGATATGATTTGCATTGATCTCTTGGTAAGAACACAAGGATGTGTGACATTCTTTCAGGCCTACAAAAAGTAAGAGAATAGCTTGTAATTTGCACCTTGGACTGGGTCCACTCCTACCACAAGTTGCATTCATTGTGCTCTATCAATATATGAACCTTAAAATGGTGTGTAAATAGGATATTAATTGTTCATTATTGGGTGTATAGTTTGATTTGTCTGATTACCCTCCTGGGAAAATTGTGATTGCTATTTCATTTGTTGTCTATTTGGAAAGATTGGGTGAGTAGTTCTGCTAAACATTGCTATGAAAGGATATAGTTGTGGTCTTGTGGAACAAATATGAAGCACAAAATGTGTAGATAAACTTAATTAATACAAAATAATTTTTATCTGTTTAATTGCCTACATAAATCAATATATCTGTACTTTCTGACACTGGCTTCTTTTGTAGGTTGGTCTTGAATCCCTAAACCTTGGAATTTGTCCAAAATTGAGTGTTCTACACATTGAGGCACCAAAGATGTCTATATTGGAGTTGAAGGGTTGTGGTGTGCTTTCCCAGGCTTCAATTAATTGCCCTCACTTGACATCTTTAGATGCCTCTTTCTGCAGGTTGTACCGTGGTTCCTATATTTCTGATAAACATTGTTGGCTGGTACTAATTGTTATTGTACTTTATTTTGCATGTTCAGGCAGCTTATGGATGATTCACTGTCTCGGACGGCAGAGGCATGTCCTCTTATTGAACATCTTATCCTTTCGTCATGTGTATCCATTGACATCAATGGATTGTCTTCTTTGCATTGCCTTCATAAGTTGACCTTGCTTGACCTGTCATACACTTTTTTGATCAACTTGAAGCCTGTTTTTGACAGTTGTCTACAGTTAAAGGTAGGTGCTTGATTTGTGTCACTATTTAAATCATTTGCTACTGTTGAAGTGGATGTGCTAGTGTTGTACACATGGCTATTAAGGCGTCGCCTAAGCGCTAAGGCGCCTCCAGGGGGCAAGGCGTCGCCCCCGCCTTAGGCCTAAGGCGTGCTGAGGCCGGCGAGGAAGAGGGGGAGGGGAGGCGGCACGACACGGGCCGGCGCTGCTGCTGAGGAAGGAGGAGGCGGCGCAGCCACTGAGGAAGGATCGGAGGAGGCGGCGGCAGTCGCCGAGGGAGACGGCCGGCGTTGAGGAAGGATCGGAGGCAGGCGAGGAAGGACAGGAGGTGGGTGGGCGGCGTTGAGGAGGACCAAGGAAGTGGCGCGGCCAGCGTTGAGCGTTGAGGGAGGGCCGAGGAGGCGGCGCTGAGGGAGGACCGAGGAGGTGGTGCGGGCGAAGGGGCGTGGAGGGAGGCGGGCGCTCGGCCGCTCGCTGCTCGCCGCTTTCCCCGCCAAAGAAGACGACCTGAAAGAAAGGGAAGGTAGGCGGGGGGAAAGAGGAAGGGCACGGGATAAGAGGAGGCGGGCAGCGGGCAGGCGACGGGCGGGAAGGCGGGCGTGAGGGGGGGCAGGTCGGGCAATGGGCAGGCAACGGGCAAGCGGGCGTGAGCGTGGGCGGTTGGAATGGTTTAGCTTGGCATTTTTAATATATATCACTTAACAAAACAACTATCACTTAATATATATTAGATGATTCCTCAAATCCTATATTTTTAAATCCTACGTAGCCTCGCCTTAGGATGTGGTAAGGCGTCGCCTCGCCTTACCGTCTTAATAACCATGGTTGTACATACGACAATTGTTATGTATATTAGTTAATATTAGCAAGTCATACTACATGACCTATGTATTTATTCTTATGTGGACAAATCACTGTTGTACGTTTGAAAATTGTCATTTTGTGTAATACTAATATTGTATGCAAGAACATGTGACGAGTATGTGATCTATTGAATTTTTTGATTGGATATGGTTAACTTTTATGCTACCCCCAACAAGTATTTTGAAATTTTTAATATGAGATGCATTGGAAATGCATAATTTTGGAATTTAATATTGTAAGGGATATGTGTAGATATATAATGAAGGATTGAAATTACTGCTTTCTTACCATATCTGCTTTTCTGATTTCTTTGTCAGATCTTAAAACTTTCAGCTTGCAAGTATCTCAGTGATTCATCTTTAGATGCCCTCTACAGACAGGGTGCTCTTCCAATGCTTGTCGAGCTAGATCTGTCCTACTCATCAATTGGGCAGACTGTGATAGAGGAGCTTCTTGCATGTTGTACAAATTTAGTTAATGTAAATTTGAATGGATGTACAAACATGCATGAATTGGTGTGTGGGTCAACTCATTGCAGTTCTGCTGACATGCCAGTTGATGTTTGCCCACCTGATTCTGCACCAGTCAAGAGTGAAGTGATCAGTGAGAGATCTGATCGTCTGCTTGAAGTTCTGAACTGTACTGGCTGTCCAAATATTAAGAAAGTTGTCATTCCTTCAATGGCAAACTATCTACATTTGTCAGAAATCAATCTTAAGCTATCTACAAACTTAAAGGAAGTGGATTTGACATGCTCCAATCTTTATACTTTAAACCTGAGGTAATATCAATGTGTGTTTCTGTACTGTCGGAAGATTATCTGTGTAGCTTGTTTTGTATTTACAACATTTACTTTTGTTTTTTTTTCAGCAATTGTAGCTCACTGGAGGTTCTGAAGCTAGATTGCCCTAGATTGGCTAACCTCCAACTTCTGGTACTATTCTTAATGCAACTTTCAAGACTTTTTTGACCTTATTGTCTGGCATGACTGCCTAGCGGATAGGAAATATAATGTTAAGTTCTAACTTCATCACATATACTCCATCCATTCTGAAATATAAACCGTTTTTGGCATTTGACAGTTTCCAATGCAAGATTTTGACCATTATTTTTTAATCATAATATACTTGGAAATTAATAAAAATTATATATTATGAAAAATATTTTCGAAGAATAATCTAATAACATTATTTTGTGTGGTCAATCCATATACTTTTGTGTATATTAGTGGTCAAAGTTCAAAAGATAGACCACGTGGATCCACGATAACCAATATTTAGAGATGTAGGGAGTATTGTACAAGCTTAAAGTTTTATCGGACTTATGTTAATTGCATTAATGCTGTTTGTGCCGATTGTCAAGTTATTTGCTTCAGCTCTTAAAAGCACACTTCAATATAATAATGGAAATTTTGTTCCTTCCACTCCAAATGTGTGCAATATCGTTTCTACCATCAAAAGTGGGCTCTTTTCGTTTTGCCACTCCAAAACTCAGTTTCATTTCATTTTGCCACTCCCGTTAGTCAAGGCCATGGTCTTCCTAATGGAAAAGATGATGCTGGCCCTAGTTGCCCTAGATAAGGCCACCTGTGGCCTTGGTATTCTTTTTTATGCCTTTACACGATCCCAGTGGTATTTGAGTTCTGGCATTCCTTTTTTTTCTAGAATTATTATGGATTTTTAAGAGCCTTTTTCAAATTTCTGAATTTTGAAAAGTATTTATTGTGATTAATTAGAGGTTAATAACGAGCTAAAATAATTTATTTGAATTTAAAATGCTTTATTTGGAATCTTTGATTTTTCTAAGGTTTTTTTGGAGTTAATTTGATAATTTGACAAGGGCCTGACAAAGTGGCCCCACTATCTGACAAGGGTATTTTGGTTGTTCCGTCAATGTTCTTTCATCAGCTTTGTCACGGTCAAAACTCCCAGCAATGACAGTCAACTAACGATTTGTAACGAACTAACGTGAGTGGCAAAATCGAAATGAAACCCAGTTTTGGAGTGGCAAAAACGAAAAGAGCAAACTTTCGATGGCAAAAACAATATTGCACATATTTTGAGTGGCAAAAACAAATTTTTTGCTAATAATATATCCAAGTTAATCGCTTAATCTTTATCGTCTCTTTTTTTTTTCTGATCCCTGTAATCTAAACTGATTGCAGTAAATGCCTGTACTACCTAAGGTATTTCATAAAACTTTTGTCTAGTTGCAATGATTCGTGGCAGTACTCACTTGTCAGTTCTCACTACTGAGTAATTTAAATACGTGTACTTTCACATCTTGTTATCAAAGTTGAGGCCTGGGTTTGGGCCTTTGCTTCGGTATCTCACTTGAATTCATCAATTATTAACTTATATGGTCCATGATGCACGTTTATGTATTTCTCAACTTAGTTAATCTTATTGCTTTATCTGGTACTGTTGCATACACTAACTCTTCCAATATCACTATTATAGGCATGCACCATGTTGCAAGAGGAGGAACTAGAATCTGCCATATCCCTCTGTGGTGCATTGGAGATCCTCAATGTACACTCTTGTCCAAAGGTAAGCTTTTGCATTTTGTGTGCAATGGTTCAATTTTGTATATCTGATATGTTCAAATTTCCTCACCTAAACTGTCCATTTTGATTCTGATCAGATAAATGCGCTGGATTTTGGCGGACTACGTGCGGTTTGCCCAACCCTAAAGCGCATCCAGAGCAGCCTTATCGCGTAACATGAAGGCTGCTTTCATCTGAAGGAGTGCTATTCAAGCAAGTCTACGCTCATCGCCGTTCCTTGATGGTCCTGATTAACTATAATTTAGATTGGAAACAAAAAAAAACCTTCATAGCACTCTTGTACATACTCCTGCAGCATCGCCAATATATTGCCTGACGTATATTAGGAGCCTTAGCCAGTAGGCGATGCAAGCCTATTTCTCCAGTCGATTCTTGTGTGGTAATAATTATTTAGTTGAATCTGGATTGGTGTTGGAACGTGGAACCGTTTTTTGTTTATTTGTTTGTATTACTTCTAAGTGCACCGATGGAGCAGCTGATTTGTACTCCGGTTTATATGCATTAATAATTATCTTGTTGGATCTGAATTAGTAAATACTGGATGCTTGATTGCTGATTAGGTGTGCAACTTTGTATAACTTCGTTCTAATGTTTCCCTAGGGCGGTATATGATCTCTTCGCTGTCATAATCTCCGCTGATTCTTCTTTGCCCTGTACGGGTATGAATCTTAGGGTCCGTTTGGATGAGTGAATGTGGTGCTGTATCGGATGGATTGGGAAATGGGTGGTTCACGTGTTTGGTTCGTTGAATGGAACCGATCGGTTCAACATCAACTTGTTTCATCACTCGTTTCATCAGAAGGCGTAGTCGGTGTAGATGTTGTACGGTAGCGTTAGACGAGAAATCTCGAACCACACGGTCTAGCATCCCGCGAGTGCTCATCTTCCCTAGCCATTCCTCTGCTGCTCTTTAGTTATCTTCCCCACTCATCACTGTGCCGCTCCTTTGCCATCAGCTTGGAGACTCGACGAGAAATCCCAAACCACACGGTCTAGCGTCCCGCAAGTGCTCATCTTCCCCAGCCATTCCTCTACTGCCCCTTAGTTATCTTTCCCACTCATCATTGTGCTGCTCCTTTGCCATCAGCTTGGAGACTCGAAACTGAGGTGCTGGGAATGGCCCTGTCACCAACCCTGGCGGGTGCACATTGCCCGCTTGGCCGCCAAGTACCCTACGCCGTTTCGGTCACCACGGTAAGCCTCTCCCCTAATTGAGCGCGTCAAAATGCGTTTCCAACCCTCTGCTCCTTTTCCCCTCATCTAATTTCACCCCACTCCACCGGGAAGCCGTCACCGTTTCCATCTTCCCCAAAGTCGGCTGACACTGTCGCCTCGCCCGCCCCTCTTCGCTCGGTGCACCTCTGGCCGATTCCCTCCTTCGAGAGCACCCTCTTGCCTCTCTCTACCTTCCCCCACCTTCCACTCCAGCTCCCTCTCCCCGTAGTGCCGCCCCTGCGGTCAACCACCCACACCGCATGTGGCTCCTGGTGCCAGCTCGGCCTCGACTCCCTCGGTCCTAATCGACCGCATGGGTGAGGTCTCCATAGTCCCCTCGTGCTCATGCTCCCCTTAACTTCTCCCCTCATCCACTCAGTCGTCGCCGCCCATTCCCTCTCCCACGGCCAGTCGCCGCATGCCACTGGCCACCCCCGGTCGCGCCGCCACCACCCACAAGACCATGGACCCTCACCGGATCCATTTTGCCTAACCCCGGCCGCCGCCGTCGCCCCTTCCGTCGGCATCGCCCTCGCCCTCGCCACCTGCCCTGCCTCCTCTGCTTCGGGTTAAAATAGGGAGCTCCCTCTGTTGCTCTCTGTCCTTCTCTCTGTGGCAATGACAGGTGGGCCCCCTATCTCTCTATGTGCAAAACTCAATTTATAAACTCAAGTTTAATTGTGTGCAAAACTATTTCTAAACTTGAATTTAAATTCAAATCAATTTCTAAACTTAATTCGTGTATCATCTCATACAACCAACTAAATACAATTTCGTACCATCCCATACAATCAACCAAACACATTCGTATATAATCTCATACAATCAACCAAACAGACTGTTTGAATGGTCCTATCCAGGACGACCACATCCTACCTGTACTATCCCATACCATTCAACCTTATCCCATCGAACAAACTCACCCTTAGTTGTGACCATGTACGTGAGCTAAGGTATAGTTGTCATACAAGATGAGCTTATGGAGGGGCATCGTTTTCCTTGATAGCTAGAGCCCTGATTTGTATCACAACTTCACCAGTTGCTGATGCTGTGCTGTGCAGCGATATCCAGTAAATCAACGTGAATCTCAACTATTTTTTGCTGTCGTGGTTCGAAGAGGGATGCTCTCGGATAGTCCCATAGTTACTCTTATCAAAAGTTGCAAGAACAGGAAAATAAGAGAGCTTTCTTAGGGTACACAAATCAATGATTAGATTTTATTTATACTACCACCAAACCGCAGCAACAACAAACGAAGTCTTGTACACCGAAAACAAACCTTCTGCTCATCATCATTGGAACAATCTCAACTGCTTCAAGGACGCATTGGCAGTTGATTTGCTTGACCGATGTAGCTACCACTCGTATTTGCACTGTACATTGTTTAACGAGCGGCGTGGCCGCTGGATGTTTTGAAGAGATATCAAGAGCCGTTACAAAGAAAAAACTAGGGGGTATCTGATAATCCTAACATTGGCAGTTTTCAGTAAACCGGCCTGGTTTAAAAAGAAACTGGCTGTCACCGATCATTTGCACCGTGCATATCATCGACAGCAAAGGAAGAAGGGAAAAAGACTACCGAACTACCCTATTCTTGCTTTACAGCTAAAGGAAATTATGCGCACCTCCCACATTGTTTTCTCAATGAAGATTGGAGTTTTTGCAAAATAGGAGCTCAAGAACACAAGATCCCACTGATTTATCCAATCCCAGCCGCACCAGGTCATGGGCAATTCGCACCGATTCCAACTTACTAGCTGGGCTCCGATTTGTTGGCTTTATTTTGGAAATAAGAGCCGAAACCTTTGTTAATGTAAGCAAATGGTCATCCAAATCATGGTATCGCTAAAGATAGTATGAGAGAGAGAGAGAGAGAGAGATGTTGTGGGGGGTCCAAACGGAGAGAAAAAGGAGGCAGTAGCCAGGCTGGACAAAGGAGGAGTGGAGGTTGAGATTAATCTCTCCCTAAGACCCCGCCAAACTCATCTAAAATAACATCACCACAACAATCGCAACCAACAACAAGAAAAAGGAGAATAACAAAAGCAAGAACACGAACAGGGCAAAATGAGAGGAGCAGGACAGATAGAGAGGAGGAGAGAATAAGATCCCCACGACGATCCTCTCCTTTCAATTTCTCTGCCTGTAGCAGGAGAGAGAGAGAGAGATCGGCGCGAACATATCTAGTTCTCTTCTTCCGTCAGGAATTCCTCGTCCAGTTTCTTGATCACTTTGGTCAGGGGAAAAGATGAGTCTCTTCGGCCTTGGAAGCAAGTATGACCTGCCTCTTGTTCTTGTTCTGTTAAACTTAATTTCATGGTTCAAAGCCATTTTTTCGCGGCCTATATAAGCATGTCCTATTTCTTGTTTCGCATCAGTATTTTCCCTTCTCATTGTTTAAATTTCACATGCCCTGTGCCTTTTGTTGAGAAGATTTGCATATCTGTTATGTATTGAGTGATTTAGATATGCGTCGAGGTTTGGATTTATGATCACCTAAATTTACAAAAAAAGAGAGGGAGGAATAATCAGACTATTTTTTTTACCTAGACAGCATTAAGGCTTCCATGTTCTCATTGTTGTTATTTTGAGTGTTTTTTTATGTTTGTGCTTTGATTAGTTAAAAGACACAATAAAATTATGGATTGTTTACCGGCCGTTGCATTATATATATATATATATATATATATTGCTTTCTTGAACTCTCTTAACACATGCTTAGTTGTCCATATCTGATCAATCTTTCTTCGGGGTGGGTTGATGGGCAGCAGGAACCAGAAGACATTTAGGCCCAAGAAGAATGCACCATCAGGCAATAAGGTCGGTAATTTATCTGTTAATGGTTAATTTCTTGTTTTCATCCTTAAAAAAACTTGCACCATCCCATCAGGTGATCATAAAACTCTTCAGCCTTTTCAGATACAAAAGAGAGAGAAAAGTGCAACAGCTCAAATTGTTACATCAAAGTAAAGAACCAGATAAACGGTGTACTCAAGAATTATAAGACAATGGACGATTAAATTTGTGGGGGCTAAGGGCGTACCTTTTTTTTATGCAGGGTGTGCAGCTGAAAAAGCACATTGATGCAACCTTAGGAAGTGGGAATCTGAGGGAGGCAGTTCGGTTGCCTCCTGGAGAGGATCTTAATGAATGGCTAGCCGTTAACAGTAAGTCTCTGATCTCTATATGTTCTTAGGAAAGTCATATCATGTGTTTCATGTACTAATAACTTAATTTGTGCTTGTTCACAGCTGTTGATTTCTTCAACCAGGTGAACATCTTATATGGCACTTTGATGGAGTTCTGCACACCAACTACATGCCCAACAATGTCAGCCGGACCCAAGTATACCTCTTTGAAACATACATTTATCATTTTTAGTACAGATGGAGTTTTGCAGAATTCCTAATTTGGTTGGCGTGAGTTTTCAATTGGTGACAACAAAACCTTTCAGGTTTGAGTACAGATGGGCTGATGGAGTGCAGATCAAGAAACCCATCGAGGTTTCAGCACCAAAGTATGTTGAGTATTTGATGGACTGGATTGAGGTCCAGCTCGACGATGAATCCATTTTCCCTCAGAAACTTGGTACTTCACACCTCATAAGATATCACCTGGTTTAGAAGCTACATTTATCTGATTAACATGGAGTTAGGAGTAGTACCTTTTGTGGATTGATTACTTTGAACTATTCGTGCAGGAACCCTTTTCCACAAAATTTTCGGGAGGTTGTGAAGACAATATTCAAGCGTCTTTTCCGTGTTTACGCCCATATTTACCACTCACATTTTCAGAAGATTGTGAGCCTCAAGGAAGAGGCCCACCTTAACACCTGCTTCAAGCATTTTACATTGTTCACCTGTGTAAGTTTCCTCGTGATATCCCCTTCATCCTGCCTTAGATGCAGTTTGTTCAGTAGGAGGATGCATTCTGATTAGTTAGTAACTCAGTGCAAAATTTGGTGTTGTTTTAAAAAGTTTTTGCATCTCATTTGATCATGGAGGAGTGAATTTGAACTGAGATGTAAATGAAGATAAATCACTGATAAATTTGATTTGCTGTATTTTCATCCGATGCCATCTGACCGTAAATTTTATTTCGCATATATACCCTTTCTAGTTAGTCAATGACTCAGTGCCGCATTTCTTTTGACCAGAATTCTTCTTGGTCTGAGTTGATAATGTGAAACGAATGAATTCTCTCTTAACGTTAGTTCCTTCTAATTTCAATTGTAACGTTCTTTGTGCAGGAATTCAAGTTGATCGACAAGGCCGAGCTTGCGCCACTTATCGATCTAATTGAGTCCATTGTTTCAGTTTACTAAGGGGACATCACGGAATGTGGAACCTATTTTTTTTCTTTCTTGTTTTACCTTTTTTCCGAGGTACAGCAAAGTGTGCAGAAAGAGTGAGAGAGGCCAAAAGAAATGGCCGAAGAAGTTATTTTTATTCATGTAATATTTTTGCGTCTGCTCCATGAATTTGAGACCATGCTTGTTTTATGAACCCCTGGATAACCACTTGGGGACTAGATGAGATTGTTGTTGCTTCTCTTCGCGATTTGCGGGGTTTTATAGTGAATCCGATAACTATAGTTTGGACATTGCGTCTTATCAATCTGAGATTTTGTAAAAACTACTCTAGGTACTTGTAAAAGTAACCAAGATTATAAGAAACTCCAATATCTAAGAATTCAATACTTAATATTTTTTTAATAATATTTTGGAGCCTTCACCCAGACACATTTTCATTTAAAAAAGTACTAGTCCTCAAGATTTTTTTATGAAATGCAAATAACAATCCTAAAATTGTTTCTTTACAGTAAGGCGGTAATTTTCAAATCAAGCACAAGAAAAAGGTTTCTCAAAACTAAGTTTAAGATTTAAGATGTAATGTAGTATGCTCAAGAAGCAAAGGAAAATTAATTACAACAGACCATTTGGAATATGAAAAATTGGACCTTAAAAAAGGCTAACGATTGGAAACCCTTTCCTTGTGTTCTTTTTAAGCACATATTTTTTTTTAAAAAAATCCACACGTACCAACATGAAATACAAGACAGAAAAATAAAAATTATCATGCATAAATTTAAACCAGGGACAAGGGTTTGCACAGCTCAAAAGTCAAAACCACAAGTGACTAAAGGCTGCTGCTACTGTTGCATTTATCGGATGATCTTCTTTGTCTCTAGGATTGTTGCTTTGCAACTTGCTTCCATTAGTGGTCTGATTTCTTTGAGTTGTTGTCGATCAAATTGTAGGAATTTTTCAACTCAGCACTAATCAACTGAAAGTTGTTCTCCGCTGTACAATTTTATGGGATTGACTGGTATCATAATCACATGGATCGCGGGTCGATGTCGTGTCTTACGTACCTGATTCATCGACTCAGATACGATTCGTGAGACATGGTACACTATTCTTACGTAATTTAGAAGGAAAAGTGGTGTCCATTCTTCATCATTCACTGGTTCTTCAAGTATTGCTTGTGCCGCAAGCATTAGAGAGGCTAAGCTTGAATCGTGCGAAGTGGTGATGCCCGCAGCACCAGCCGATTTGGTAAATTCAACCAGGGAGCTCACCGGAGCTCCACCAAACACACTGTGTGGGAGAATGCCTGAAATTGGTTTGGTAGGCACACCACGAAAGGTTGAGGTATTCGGAAAAGGGATAATAGTTTGTTGGATCAGAAGGAAAGAAATTTTGTGAAATATGGAGGCTAGAAATATTGGCCATGTTGCGAGGGTGGTTAATTTGTAGGAAATTGAGAGGGTTGCACGTTATTAAAGCAGTACCTGTTTGTTTTTTAGGGTTCTTACTTGAGTTTGAAGAATTTAGTAAGTTGGTGAAATTCTATGAAGACGAGTGGTCTATGTTTTTTTATTAATGTTTTATGTATGCATTATTGTAACTTGTATGAATGTATCAATACTGTCCGCAATGGCCATATGCATCAACCGTCAATATGGCAATGTATATTTTTTTTCCATTCCGTAGATGCAGCCTTCAATCCAATTTGCTTAGGCCATCGCAGCGTTGCGTTTTAGCCGATTCAAAGGAGCAAAGATAAATCGATTCAATACATTAGAGCACTTTATTCGAACCCAAAAAAACTAAGAAATCGATGCATAACTTGGGTTCGATTCAACATAATAAAATAATACTATTCACTAAACCTACCGAAACATGTTGTTGCTCTTGCCGCCATGAGTCGTTGCTGGCGTGGAAGAAACACCAGTAAAGGGATCCCGCCTAGCCTCCATCGGCAATCCTGGGCATCGTCCCTGACGTCGTGGCCCCGACATCGTCCTTGACGTCGTTGCCGCCCCTCGGCCTCGTCCCCGACGCTATCGCCATCGTCCCTACAACTCGATGTTGTTGCCTCCTGTTGGTCTCGTCCTTGATGTCGTTGCCGGCCCTCGGCCTCGTCCCCGACACTATCGCCATCGTCCATACAACTCGACGTCGTCGTCCCCACATCGTCCCGATGGCTTGACGTCGTTGCCGGCCCTCGGCCTCGTCCGCGACATCGTCGTCAGACAGCCTCAGTAGCTCACCGCCATCAACATATTTGGCTCCTCCCCGCCGTTGTTGATGCTGCTTGATGGTGTGTAACATCCCAAATGAAGATTTGTGTTTCAAATGTATAAAAATGAGGATCGCGTGGACCATTGGATTTCAAATCTACGGCTCAGGTTCGCGTGAACGTTCGGACCGGTCGAAGGTTCCTTCGTTGTGAGCCGGCCATCTCAAGATCAACGGCTCATGTGCGTGTGAACGTGCGGACCATCCGAACGTCTCCATCCACGTGGACCGTTGGATCTAAATCCAACGGTGGGGTTTGTGAGCCGCTTAAGCGCGCGCTGTCCTGTGGACTTGGACCGTTGGATCCAAGATCAACAGTCCAAGTTCGTCCATGTCGATTTAATTTCAGATTTTTCCCGAGAGGATTATTTGTCAACTGAAAAATGAAATTAACTTGTAAAATGCATAACTATTTCATTTTAATTCCTTTTCGGTTGATTCAAATTTTGTTAGTTATGTTTTTAACTAAACTTCAATCTAAAAATGGTTCTAACCTCATTTTAGCTCCAGAAATTTTTGCGAAGATTTTAGTTGTAATAAATAGTAGTATTTGGGATTTATAAGGCTGAGCAGATTTGGTTTGCTCATATCTTTTGCATTAAGAATCCAAATCAATTGGTTCTTATTGCTAAATTTCTTATAAATCATGCTCTTGCTGCTGTAAAATTTTCAAAGCATTCGTAGAAAATTTGATGTTGAGTCTTTGTGTTTTCGTCGTTCTTATCGGTTCTTTTTCGCTTTCTCGTTAGGTTCCGAAGAGCACATTGATAACCTAAGTGATCCTCCGCAAAATCTTGAATAGCAGCAATCAAGCAAGTAGTTTGATCATATTAATCCCAGTATTTTTCAAGTCTAATATATTATTTACAAACTGTATGTATGCATTGCTATGTTGTGTTAAATTATGATTAGCGGATCCTATAGTTGCATAATCTGTAGGAATGGATTCTCCTCTACTACCATGAGCCTAGGTTATTTGCTGTGATTTGAGTTCGTTGGATGAGCTCTTGTCACTTAGTAGATAGCGAAATGAAATTGCTTAGAAATGCTTAGTTTCGGTAGTAATGGGTGATCATCGATTTAGTCGATGATCTTGATCACACATCTATTTATTATTCCATTATGTCCAGCACTTGTGCTTCGTTACTTTATAAAGTCAAAAACTGAAAATAAAATTGTTTTAGACTTGGGCACAATGGTATGTTGGTGTGATCTGTTGGTGTGAATGGAATGGTGCCTAGGTCGTGCAAGAACTAGACTACAACCTTTTAATTAAAATTTGACAGGGTTGGCATGAATGGGTAATTCATGCTATTGTTGTGGTGAATATGGGTTTAGTCACTTCCAGGATTGCTGTTGTCCTCTATCTATTGTTATTATTGTTGTCATTTACCGTTATTTGAACATTAAAAATAGATTTGTCAACTTGCTTTTAAATATACTACATTATTGCAAATAAAGATTGTGAAGGACCGAAATGGCAACAGAGGGGGGGTGAATGGTGCCTAAAAATTAATACTCCCCTTTTAATGTATTTAAACAAGATCTACAAAACCCTCTCAAGAAGAGTAACACAAAATCAGAGAACTAAAACAGGTTTCATTCATTACTCACAAAAATCGGAAGATCCGATTCTACCGTGATGAGTTCCGCACTCCGTAGTTCCGGTAAGTGCGGAAGTTCCGCTGTGATAGTCTCCTTGGACAATCGGAAGTTCGATTGTCCCGACCAAGAACAAGGCGCTCGGGTTTTCCCAAAATCCAAAGTGCTAAATCTTGAATGCTCTTCTCTGGTCAAGTTTCACAGGACATCATCCTAAGCAACATCTTGACCTCATGGAGAAGAATCACAAACAAAGATTCAACAAACAAGCCAAAATCGGATTTCTTGAAGAAGGGGCAAGAGAGACCAAAACCCACGATAAACAAGATTCTCTGATTCTTAGTTCATGAAACTTTGAGGATGCATTAGCAATATTAAAACGACTCTAGATATCAAGTTTCAAGCTATTTCATAGGACGAATCAAAAGATGCATCAAAACCTAAATATTCAACAAGAACAGGAAAGGAATAAGAGAGGTACAAACGAGTAATCAAAACTTCAGAGTTTCATTGATAGAATCAAGAGATTACAGAGGAAACACAGAGGAATGATTACAAAGATTTTCAGTTCATCCTCTCAACTCAACAAACTCTCAAAAAGCAAAACAAAACCTTTTTCTAGAGCTAACCCTAATTTTCTCTCAAAAGTCTAACCCTAACTCCAGGGTTCTCCCCTATTTATAGCCTTTGCTAATGGGCCTCCAACCCATTAAGCCCGCTACACCCGAACGGAACCGCCTCCACTTTTGCCGCTTTGCGAAAAGACCCTTTCGCCCCTTGCGCACCTTTCCGAAGCCTCTCAGACACCTTGCAGGCACGACTGCAACCGCTTCAAGATTCACGCCGTCTTCGACACATCCCGACCGCTCGACCTCAACGCCTCGCGCCTAGTCCGGTCCACGTGTCTCGCCACGACTCCATCTTGATGCCCTGCAGTCAACACAGACAAAAACACATCACATAGCATTGCACAATAACATAGCATCAACATTTGTATAAGACTCAAACTCATATAAAAACAAAATCACAAATTAACCTTCTCTGCACAGTTCTGGACACAATCGGAAGTTCCGCACTTACCACAGCGGAAGTTCCGATTTCCGGAACATCCGCACTTGTCAGAATTATCGGAAGTTCCGTGCACCATCGCGGAACTTCCGATCTTCTAACATCCGCACGCCCAAAAATTCTATTCCGATTTTCGTCTCGTGAGGAATCTCAATACAAGATTATCGGACACTCGCTACCCCATGTGCGGAAGTTCCATTCTCTTCACCAAACCAAAACCCGGGTTAATCGGAAGATCCTATTTCCAACGCCGGTAGTTCCGATTTATCGGAACTTCCGCTCCACACACAGCGGTAGTTCCGATTACCCTGACTCAGCCCAGAAACAGTCCAAACCGAAAAACTCAACTCTCAATCTAAACAACACACTTGTCAAATACTCATCACTCAGAGTGGAGGACCTCTCACATGGTCTCTCAATCTCCCCCTTGATGAGTATATTGACAATTACCAAAAGCATAAGATGAGTTTGAGATTACAACAACCAAGGTCTAAACAAGAGTAGTTAAGCTCAAGACCAAGTTGACAAAAGAGAAAGACTTGAGATGAGATGAAAGAGCAATTTTCGCACAAAACTCAAGGCTTTTCTCCAGAAGGCTTTTTCTCACAAAAATTCTCCCCCTTTGGCAATAAAATCATCAATATGTAGAAAAGGGAACAAAAGACTATAGGATGTTCATTTTAAGCATTAGGAGCCATGTAGATTATCAAAAATGATTATTAGAGAATTACACCAAGCCATAACACAGAAGAATGCTATCAAGATCATGACAATTGATGTAGAGAATAGCTAAGACAGAAAGTCCATAATTCTGATTAATGATCCAATTCTTTAGCAAGTCGAATAAACCAAGATTGAAGTCTAGCTAAAGATATCCAAGGATGATACAAGCCATGTCAAATAATCTAAGTTGAACCAAGAAGACTCATAATGAACAGCTTTAGAGTGCTACCATTGAAGAAGGACTCATTTTATCCGTAACTTGGTCCTTTTAATGATAAGCAATTTTAGCACATATTTCTTCTTTTTTTGTTTGAAAGCTCTTTATGGTTTTATCTTAGTAAGGCAAGCTCGACTAGGTGCCATCCACAATCGCCTCCTAGGCTTCAACCAATTTTTCAAATCTTAGCCATGTGCTAGATCCCAAGCCTTATGCGACCACCCAAGCAACAGACTTAAGGAGGTGATCTTAGGTCATCCAAGGCTCCCCGAGTTCATGCCTAGTGCAATGGCAAGCCGTCTCATGAGAAAGATTTGGTGAGATCGGTTTTTCGCACAAAGAGATCATTTTGCTTTTGAAGTTTTTAGACCGTTGATTAGAGATAAGTCATGTTTCTTAACAAACCGACATAGCTTACTCAAAAGTTCAAAAGAGATTCAGACTCAACTCACCTACTTGACATGGCGAAAATCATAAAAGGATAGTTTCAACGGACTAGTCTCAAGAGCTATCATGACAAGATTTTAATTCAAGTTTAGCATTTTAAACACTTTAGCATGGCAAAGACTAAACTACACATAAAAAGTCATGATAGATCTAGCAGTTTAGCATAAATCATGGCAAGATGTAAAACAGTGAAAACATACCATAAGGGATAATAAACAAGGCTCCATTTGATTATAATGCAATGCGGAATGAAATGCACAAAAATCCAGATTCCCTTCAGAATGAGATGCATCTTTTAATTCAGGTTGAGTTATGACAAAATTAAGAGTATGGAATAACCAAAAGTAACTCCCCCTGAACCAAAGGAACAACAACGAGAATCTGATAAGTAAACCAGAAAAGACAGTCCTCTAGAGCATAGAAAAGATATAGAGAAAACTATCGCTCAGACAGGTTCTTATCTACCCCATATGATTCTAGGACTATCAGCTGATCTACACATACACTAAGGAGCAAACACTGCCCTGTCTACCCAAGGGTGGCCCACCCTGCTAGAACCTATCAGAAGTGAGTAAGCTCTACTTAGAGATGGAAGAGACAGCTAATAAGCAGCATCCTAGAAGCACAAGACAAGAAGTAGCAGTCAAAGCAATTTGGCAAGTGAACCACTCTAACCTATGCTGGAAGGACTTCGACCCAAAAAAGAAACCAGAAAGAAGTAATAGTATATTATAATATAATATAATATAATATAATAGTAGCACAAAACTCCCCCTCACAAGAAATCGTAAGGACAAACCACCCCAAGCTCTCCCCGCAGAAATGCAACCGAGAGTCGTCCGGAGGCTTAGTGAAGATATCCGCCAACTGGTGCTCACTCTCCAAACTGGAGCACAATGTCACCCTTCTCTACATGGTCTCAAGAAAGTGATATCGATATCAATATGCTTGGTCCGAGAATGTTGCACTGGGTTCTTGGCAATGCAAATCGCAGACGTGTTATCACGAGAAGAGTGGAACGCATCGATAGATAGCCCAAATCCTGCAGGTCGAGACCATCCAAAGCACTTGACTACACAGAATCGGTGCGCAGCGAACGCTCGGCCTCTGCAGCGGATCGCGCAACACCGGATTGCTTCCTCGACGACCGAGACGAGAAGTGCCAATGAATTGGCAAGTGCGGAAGTGCTCTTCCTATCTATCCTCTGACAACAAAAAAGTCGCATCGGAGAAGGCTCTAAGAGATAGACAAGAAGAGGAAGAGTACCAGATGCCATAGTCAATGGTAGCTCGAAGGTACCGAAAGATGCGCTTCACCGCCTGACGGTGAGATACGCGAGGAGAAGCTCAAATCGAGCACAAAGACACACGTAAAAGTGTATGTCCGGTCTCGAGGCCGTGAGGTACAAGAGAGAGCCAATCATGCTCTGAAATCCTTTTGGTCAACAGTTCGCCATCTTCATCCGGATCCGCAGTTGTAGATGCCATTGGAGTTGATCTCGCTTTCCATCATTCATGTCGAACGCTTCAGAGGTCTCGAGTGTATTTGCCTTGAAGAAGAAAGGTACCCTCCCGAGACTGCTTGATTTGGAAGCCAAGGAAGAAGCTCAACTCGCCCATCATGCTCATTTCAAACTCCGAGCTCATGACATCGGAAAAGCTGGAAACGAGCACGCGAGGAGCCGCCAAAGATAATGTCATCCACGTAGATCCGACGAAAGCGTAAGATCGGTGCCAAGACGGCGGATGAACAAGGTTTTGTCAATTTTACCCATCTCAAAACCATGGCTCGTGAGATAGGACTTAAGCCTTTCATACCAAGCTCGGAGCTCGCTTGAGTCCATACAAAGCTTTGGAAAGCTCTGAGACATGGTTAGGGTATTTGGGGTTCTCGAAACCAGAGGTCAGTCTCACATAGACTTCTTCCTCAATAAGGCCATTGAGGAAGGCACTCTTGACATCCATCTGTAAAGCTTGAAACCCTTAGAAGTCGCAAAGGCAAGCGAGATTCTAATGGCTTCAAGTCTAGCTACAGGGCAAAAGTCTCTTGAAATCTAGACCTCAACTTGAGAGTACCCTGAGCTACCAAATTAGCCTTGTTTGAATGACTAACCCATCTTCACTTTGCTTGTTCTTGAACACCCATTTGGTCCCAATGATATTGTGACCTTGAGGGGCTCAACAAGGGACCGACCTTGTTCCTTTCAAAGTTTTCCAATTCCTCGTGCATGGCGTTAGTCCATGACTCATCGAAAAGAGCATGACAAACGTCTTTGGGCTCAAACGAGGCAACAAAGGCGTAATGGAGACAGAATAGAGACATGCCGCTTTTGAATGAGTGACTCGCTCAAAGAGATCTCCAATTATCTGCTCTCAAGGATGGTCCTTTTGAATGTGTCTTGGAGGTCCAGGTGAGATGAAGAAGTGGCCTCTACTTCATGATCGATGAGATAGGAACAGAGCCACTAGCTTGTAAGAAGCGCGAAGGTAAGGGTCGATCTCCTCGAGTGCGGTGGAAGAAGGCACCTCAAGAGGAGGAGGAAGAGTCAATCGGTAGACAACCTTCATCTCCGTCTTCCTCTTCGTCCACAAAGATGGACTCGGGCTCGCTCTAAAGAACTCGAGATATCGTGCCTAGTCCCCTGACCGCCTCATCGAAGGTCACCTCACAGTCTCTAACAATTTACTAGACTCGCAGCCTGCACTCTATAGGCACGAGAAGAAGTCGAGTAACCTGAAAGATCCCATCACAAGATCGTGACTCGAACTTGTCTAGGTTCCTGCACTTGAAATAAAACACTTGCAACCAAACACACGAAAATGCGAGACTGGGTTTTCGCCCATATCTCAACTCATAAGAAGTGCGATGCAAGAGTGCCCAAGAAAACTCTGTTAGAAACATGACAAGCGTAGCAATTGCCTCACCCAAAACTTTCTAGGTGTAGAGTACTCATCAAGCATCGTCCCGGCCATCTCGACCAAGGTACGGTTCTTCCTCTCCACAACGCCATTTTGTTGGGGGCGATGGAGACGAGCGGTGCTCTACACTGCCTCACCACAAAACTCTCAAAGTAGGAATTCTTGAACTC
The DNA here is from genome assembly GCA_036346395.1 of Hsuehochloa calcarea. Classification (NCBI taxonomy): domain Eukaryota; kingdom Viridiplantae; phylum Streptophyta; class Magnoliopsida; order Poales; family Poaceae; genus Hsuehochloa; species Hsuehochloa calcarea. Next base: position 15,167,328 of record CM070611.1, on the reverse strand, counting down.
GGTGCCATTATCGGTCTAATTGCTCGTAATGCACCGGGAGCTCAACAAAAGCCTACTAAAAGACCACGAAAAGAGTAAACGTCTCATCCTTCGAGGCTAAGAAAATACCCAAGAATACCTCGAGAAGTCATCGACCACGACAAGTACGTACCACTTCCCTCCCATCGACCGCACTCTAGCCGGTCCCATCATGTCCATATGGAGCGATTGACACGGTGCATCTGTCATAGTCATCAGAATGGCGAGGATGTGAAGCGGCAACCATTTTGCCGTCTTGGCAAGGAGCACAAACAAGATCCTTGACCATTTTGAGTTTTGGCAAACCACGAATGAGATCGTGGCCGCTAACTCGGGTCGATGATCAAATCCTATATGACCAAGTCTCCTATGCGAGAAAGTCAAATCACGGATTCGAAGCAATTAAACATCGGAGAGGATCACGGAAGATCCGGAAAAATCAGCACTAAAGATCCTCCCATATCGAGAAATCCATAAACTAGACTACCCAAGAATCAAGAATTTTGCAATTATTTTTCTTAAAGCTCACCTCGAAACCGCCATCGGTGGTGAGAGGCAAAGCGATTATACTGCAGCTTACTTACTAAGGCAACATCTTTTAAAATAAAAGAATCATTAATGCTCACAAGACCTTTAGCGATGATGCGCCCAAATGAAGCATCTCCAAAGGTGATCGTCTCATCACCGGAGCGCGGCTAGGGAAGAAAACCAACGGACTCACCACCATATGACGTGAACAACCGAGTCTACAATCCGGACCTTTCCTTCCCACCGGCGACCACGAGTCAAGCAGAGTAAAGTCTCGATCTTGGGGTGAATCAACGGTGATTTTGGCACCCAATCTTGAGTAACACGGCGTGATGATGAAGTAGTCAAGCAAGATCGACCTCTATCTACCCTACGCTCTGTCACTCAACAAGTCAAAGATCTCGACTGTTCGGATCCGATCGCTATGGGAGAGCGAGTCGAAGTGCGATAACATCTCGATCTCGCCATGGTAGCTATCTCGAAGGAAAACGAGATCTACCCTCGGGACGGCGAAGTTACGACCAACGGAGCATGAGGACGAAAATCGAAAACTCAGAAAAACCAAGTCCTCGATGCTGCCCAAAATCATCAGATGGAACAAACATAGACCTCATGTTGGTCTTAGGTGCACTCAAGATCCGGGTGACCACGAATGTGCCTAAGAAACTCAACACGGTCTCTACGCGATCTTGGCGCTGAAGCAATGATCAACTAAATGTCCATCTTTACGGATGAAGGTGCAATGATACTTCGCCTCGAGGGGCAAGCTGCAGTGGAATCACCTTCTTCGTGAAATCCTTTGAACAAAACTCGTGACTTAAAATTGACTTTCTCGACCCGGGCTTAGTTTTGATCACACCGTGCTATGGTTTTGAGCACGATGGTGGATGCTTCCTCATATCCTCTTGGATATCATATCCTAGACCACGATTAAATCTGCAAATTTTAGATTTGTCTAGAATGAGATTGAGCTTCTTCTTTCCTCCTACAAACCTCTCGAGAGTGTTCATAAGATACCGACACTCCAGAAGAGAGAGTGCAAGAAGAGCGAGGGGAAGAAGGGACAGCAGAAGGTAAGGGAGCGGAAGAAGAACCAACAACGGAGGAAAGATTGGCTTGTGCACGCACACCGACTTTGGGGAAAACGATCCTCATCGCTAGCAGATTGGTTCACGTTGCTAGGCGTCTCTACCAAACCCTTAGACTTCTTCCCAAAGACACACAATACAAGCGGATGATTGTGTCTCTAGAAGGTCCTTAGTTAGCTTCACACATTTTTCATCCAAAGCAATCAAATCACATTTTAGTTTATTACATTGCTTGCATGGTGAGCTAACAAGATCCTTAGAAGCATCTTGAGCCAATTTGTTCTTGTGATCAATCATTTCTTGAAACCGCTTGAATCTGATTCTAGTTCAAGCAGCTAACTTAGGACAGTTTAAACAAGAAACAACAGGCTCTAGTAGCGCAGACTTGAAATTCAACAATTTTGTGATCTCGCCTGCTTTAGGTTCATCTTGAGATTATTACAATTTTCACAAGTTTGAGTGCAGATCAAGCAACATGGTATAAAGACCTCTAAGCGAATTGTCCTTAACCTCACATGAGGTGCAAGCGATAGCCTCAACAAGAGTGGATGAAGGAGGTGCTACCCTACTCATCTCTAATTCAAGAAGAAGGCTAATGTTCTCTACCTTAATCATGTCAAGTTCGGAGGACACACTATCATGTAAGGTCCTTAGTTTATCCATATCATCAATCAAAGCACAAAGATGTGTCACATTCATCACGGGAGGGAGCAGATGTAAGTAAAGTAAGCTCCGTGATAGTCTAGCTACTTCCTTCTCAACCCAAAGACACTTAGCCCTAGACTTAGCATGGAATCTACCTAGCTTAAGAAAAGCATCATTAAGTCGGGTCATAAGTGGGACTAACCTCATCGAGTCGGAGTACACCTCATTGTCGCTCGATTCGCCCGAGGCCATGAAGCACATGCCGAGAAGTTGCCGCCGTCCTTGGGATCATGATCGTCCTTCCCATCATCGTCCTCCACCCTCCACCTCGCTGGTGTCCGGTTAAATCGAGGGCGGTGAGGACGCGATGGAACAACTTCTTTGCCTTCCCAAAGTTGCGGAACTTCTTCTTGCCTTGATCAGTCTTTGAGGGCTTCGTGTTGCGGTTCTTGTCGATGTAGTCGTTCTTGCTTGGACCGCCATAGTCACCTTTGCCCTTCCCAAGCTTGGGACGGTTTGCTCGAATGTGGTTGGGGCCACCACACTCGAAACAAATCACAGACCTCCTCTTTTACCATCCCTCCTCCTCTTGTAAGCATGGGAAAACTTCCGAGCTAGGAGGGCTAGTGCTTCATCCTCAAGTCGCCTAACTAGCGATCATCGCTTATGTCACAGAGAGCACTAGGGAGAACCCACGATCGACTCGTAAGAAGATCCAAGTGGGATCGGTGACTAAAGCCATCGATTGTGACTTCGACCTTCGAGAGACAATGTCAATCTCGTGAGTCTTGAGGCGCGAGTAAAGCGCATCAAGAGTCGTGGTCGAGAGGTCCGTGCTATCTTTGATGGTAGTCACTTTCATCTCCCAAACACGAAGATCAAGTGCGAAAGCATCTGTCGGCGTTATCCGAGTCGGGGTATGTAAGACCGACCGCTCGGAGGTTGCTCAAAATCTTGTGAAAGCGAAAAGCACTCGTCAAGAGATTCACCACAAAGCATCTCAAATTTATCAGATTCACGCTTGAACCGGTCTTGTCGAACCGTCTTAATCGAGTGGTGCCCTCATGGTATGCATCGAGGGTTACCCGGATGTCATAGCGTAAATCAAATGAGAAATACGATCAAACTCACTTCTGCTTAAACCCTGAATGATTATGTTCCTTGCCTTAGCATTTGCCTCAACATCGGCCATGTTTCCAGCATTGATGTTCTCATCGGCAGGAACAGCAAATCTAACCTTCACCTTTCTCCAGATGGCATACCCCTGAGCCTGGATGTAAGTTTCCATTCGGCTCTTCGGAAGGGTAATCCGACCATCAAAAGCGGAGGCTTGGTGGAATACTTGTCCGTTGCCATGGCTCAACCGACCGGTTAAGATCTATCAAGAAGAGCTAACCGGCTCTGATACCAATTGAAGGACCGAAATGGCAACAGAGGGGGGGTGAATGGTGCCTAAAAATTAATACTCCCCTTTTAATGTATTTAAACAAGATCTACAAAACCCTCTCAAGAAGAGTAACACAAAATCAGAGAACTAAAACAGGTTTCATTCTGTTCTGTCAAAAATCGGAAGATCCGATTCTACCGTGATGAGTTCCGCACTCCGGTAGTTCCGGTAAGTCACGGAAGTTCCGCTCTTGATAGTTCCGCCTTGACAATCGGAAGTTCCTATTGTCCCGACCAAGAACAAGTCTTTCGGGTTTTCCCAAAAATCCAAAGTGCTAAATCTTGAATGCTCTTCTCTGGTCAAGTTTCACAGGACATCATCCTAAGCAACATCTTGACCTCATGGAGAAGAATCACAAACAAAGATTCAACAAACAAGCCAAAATCGGATTTCTTGAAGAAGGGGCAAGAGAGACCAAAACCCACGATAAACAAGATTCTCTGATTCTTAGTTCATGAAACTTTGAGGATGCATTAGCAATATTAAAGCGACTCTAGATATCAAGTTTCAAGCTATTTCATAGGACGAATCAAAAGATGCATCAAAACCTAAATATTCAACAAGAACAGGAAAGGAATAAGAGAGGTACAAACGAGTAATCAAAACTTCAGAGTTTCATTGATAGAATCAAGAGATTACAGAGGAAACACAGAGGAATGATTACAAAGATTTTCATTCATCCTCTCAACTCAACAAACTCTCAAAAAGCAAAACAAAACCTTTTCTAGAGCTAACCTAATTTTCTCTCAAAAGTCTAACCCTAACTCTGTGGTTCTCCCTATTTATAGCCTTTGCTAATGGGCCTCCAACCCATTAAGCCCGCTACACCCGAACGGAACCGCCTCCACTTTTGCCGCTTTGCGAAAAGACCCTTTCGCCTTTGCGCACCTTTCCGAAGCCTCCGTACACCTTGTTGTGCACGACTGCAACCGCTTCAAGATTCACGCCGTCTTGACACATCCCGACCGTTCGACCTCAACGCCTCCTGCGCCTAGTCCGGTCCACGTGTCTCGCCACGACTCCATCTTGATGCCTGCGATCAACACAGACAAAAACACATCACATAGCATTGCACAATAACATAGCATCAACATTTGTATAAGACTCAAACTCATATAAAATCAAAATCACAAATTAACCTTCTACGCGATTACGGACACAATCGGAAGTTCCGCACTTACCACGGCGGAAGTTCGATTTCTAACATCCGCACTTGTCGAATTATCGGAAGTTCCGTGCTTACATCAAGGAACTTCCGATCTTCTAACATCCGCATGCCCAAAAATTCTATTCGATTTTCGTCTCGGAGAATCTCAATACAAGATTATCGGACACTCCGCTACCCCATGTGCGGAAGTTCCGATTCTCTTCAGCCGAAACCAAAACCCGGGTTAATCGGAAGATCCTATTTCCAACGCCGGTAGTTCCGATTTATCGGAACTTCCGCTCCACACACAGCGGTAGTTCCGATTACCCGACTCAAATTTCGAAATAGTCCAAACCAAAACTCAACTCTCAATCTAAACAACACACTTGTCAAATACTCATCACTCAGAGTGGAGGACCTCTCACATGGTCTCTCAATCTCCCCCTTGATGAGTATATTGACAATTACCGAAAAAGCATAAGATGAGTTTGAGATTACAGTCAACCAAGGTCTAAACAAGAGTAGTTAAACTCAAGACCAAGTTGACAAAAGAGAAAGACTTGAGATGAGATGAAAGAGCAATTTTCGCACAAAACTCAAGGCTTTTCTCCAGAAGGCTTTTTCTCACAAAATTCTCCCCTTTGGCAATAAAATCATCAATATGTAGAAAAGGGAACAAAAGACTATAGGATGTTCATTTTAAGCATTAGGAGCCATGTAGATTATCAAAAATGATTATTAGAGAATTACACCAAGCCATAACACAGAAGAATGCTATCAAGATCATGACAATTGATGTAGAGAATAGCTAAGACAGAAAGTCCATAATTCTGATTAATGATCCAATTCTTTAGCAAGTCGAATAAACCAAGATTGAAGTCTAGCTAAAGATATCCAAGGATGATACAAGCCATGTCAAATAATCTAAGTTGAACCAAGAAGACTCATCTTGAATGCTTTAGAGTGCTACCAGTTGAAGAAGGACTCATTTTATCCAGAACTTGGTCCTTTTAATGATAAGCAATTTTAGCACATATTTCTTCTTTTTTTTTGTTTGAAAGCTCTTTATGGTTTTATCTTAGTAAGGCAAGCTCTGGACTAGGTGCCATCCACAACTGCCTCCTAGGCTTCAACCAATTTTTCAAATCTTAGCCATGTGCTAGATCCCAAGCCTTATCGACCACTCCAAGCAATGACTTAAGGAGGTGATCTTAGGTCATCCAAGGCTCCCCGAGTTCATGCCTAGTGCAATGGCAAGCCGCCTCATGAGAAAGATTTGGTGAGATCGGTTTTTCGCACAAAGAGATCATTTTGCTTTTGAAGTTTTTAGACCAGTGATTAGAGATAAGTCATGTTTCTTAACAAACTGACATAGCTTACTCAAAAGTTCAAAAGAGATTCAGGACTCAACTCAGCCTACTTGACATGGCGAAAATCATAAAAGGATAGTTTCAACCAGACTAGTCTCAAGAGCTATCATGACAAGATTTTAATTCAAGTTTAGCATTTTTAAACACTTTAGCATGGCAAAGACTAAACTACACATCAAAAGTCATGATAGATCTAGCAGTTTAGCATAAATCATGGCAAGATGTAAAACAGTGAAAACATATCATAAGGGATAATAAACAAGGCTCCATTTGATTATAATGCAATGCGGAATGAAATGCACAAAATCCGAATCCCTTCGAATGAGATGCATCTTTTAATTCAGGTTGAGTTATGACAAAATTAAGAGTATGGAATAACCAAAAGTAACTCCCCCTGAACCAAAGGAACAACAACGAGAATCTGATAAGTAAACCAGAAAAGGCAGTCCTCTAGAGCATAGAAAAGATATAGAGAAAACTATCGCTCAGACAGGTTCTTATCTACCCCATATGATTCTAGGACTATCAGCTGATCTACACATACACTAAGGAGCAAACACTGTCCCTGTCTACCCAAGGGTGGCCCGACCCCTGCTAGAACCTATCAGAAGTGAGTAAGCTCTACTTAGAGATGGAAGAGACAGCTAATAAGCAGCATCCTAGAAGCACAAGACAAGAAGTAGCAGTCAAAGCAATTTGGCAAGTGAACCACTCTAACCTATGCTGGAAGGACTTCGACCCAAAAAAGAAACCAGAAAGGAGTAATAGTATATTATAATATAATATAATATAATATAATAGTAGCACAAAACTCCCCCTCACAGCAGTCCGTAAGGACAAACCACCCCAAGCTCTCCCGCAGAGTGGCACCGAGAGTCCGCCCAGAGGCTTAGTGAAGATATCATCGCCAACCGTGCTCACTCTCCACAAACTGGAGCACAATGTCACCCTTCTCTACATGGTCTCGAAGAAAGTGATATCTGATATCAATATGCTTGGTCCGAGAATGTTGCACTGGGTTCTTGGCAATGCAAATCGCAGACGTGTTATCACGTAAGAGTGGAACGCAATCGATAGATAGCCCAAATCCTGCAGGTCGAGACCATCCAAAGCACTTGACTACAAAGAATCGGTCGCAGCGACACGTGCTCGGCCTCTGCAGCGGATCACGAACACCGGATTGCTTCCTCGGCGACCGTGAGGCGAGAGAAGTGCCAATGAATTGGCAAGTGCGGTGCTCTTCCTATCTATCCTCTGACCGAAGAAAGTCCGCATCGGAGAAGGCTCTAAGAGATAGACAAGAAGAGGAAGAGTACCGATGCCATAGTCAATGGTAGCTCGAAGGTACCGAAGATGCGCTTCACCGCCGACGGTGAGATACGCGAGGAGAAGCTCAAACCGAGCACAAAGACACACGAAAAGTGTATGTCCGGTCTCGAGGCCGTGAGGTACAAGAGAGAGCCAATCATGCTCTGAAATCCTTTTGGTCAGCAGTGTTCGCCATCTTCATACGGATCCGAGCATTGTAGATGCCATTGGAGTTGATCTTGGCTTTCCATCATTCATGTCGAACGCTTCAGAGGTCTCGAGTGTATTTGCCTTGAAGAAGAAAGGTACCCTCCCGAGATGCTTTGATTTGGAAGCCAAGGAAGAAGCTCAACTCGCCCATCATGCTCATTTCAAACTCCGAGCTCATGACATCGGAAAACTGGAAACGAGCAGCGCGAGAGCCGCCAAAGATAATGTCATCCACGTAGATCCGACGAGCGGTAAGATCGGTGCCAAGACGGCGATGAACAAGGTTTTGTCAATTTTACCCATCTCAAAACCATGGCTCGTGAGATAGGACTTAAGCCTTTCATACCAAGCTCGGGAGCTCGCTTGAGTCCATACAAAGCTTTGGAAAGCTCAGAGACATGGTTAGGGTATTTGGGGTTCTCGAAACCGTGAGGTCATCTCACATAGACTTCTTCCTCAATAAGGCCATTGAGGAAGGCACTCTTGACATCCATCTGGTAAAGCTTGAAACCCTTAGAAGTCGCAAAGGCAAGCGATTCTAATGGCTTCAAGTCTAGCTACAGGGGCAAAAGTCTCTTCAAATCTAGACCTCAACTTGAGAGTACCCCGAGCTACCAAATAGCCTTGTTTCAATGACTAACCCATCTTCACTTTGCTTGTTCTTGAACACCCATTTGGTCCCAATGATATTGTGACCTTGAGGGGGCTCAACAAGGACCGACCTTGTTCCTTTCAAAGTTTTCCAATTCCTCGTGCATGGCGTTAGTCCATGACTCATCGAAAAGAGCATGACAAACGCCTTTGGGCTCAAACGAGGCAACAAAGGCGTAATGGAGACAGAATAGAGACATGCCGCTTTTGAATGAGTGACTCGCTCAAAGAGATCTCCAATTATCTGCTCTGAAGGATGGTCCTTTGAATGTGTCTTGGAGGTCCAGGTGAGATGAAGAAGTGGCCTCTACCTCATGATCGATGAGATAGGAACAGAGCCACTAGCTTCGAAGAAGCGTAGGTAAGGGCCGATCTCCTCGAGGTGCGGTGGAAGAAGGCACCTCAAGAGGAGGAGGAAGAGCCGGATCGTAGACAACCTTCATCTCCGTCTTCCTCTTCGTCCACAAAGATGGACTCAGGCGCTCTAAAGAACTCGAGATATCGTGCCTAGTCCCGACCGGCCTCATCGAAGGTCACCTCACAGTCTCTAACAATTTACTAGACTCAGCCTCAGCACTCTATAGGCACGAGAAGAAGTCGAGTAACCCGTAAAGATCCCATCACAAGATCGTGACTCGAACTTATCTAGGTTCCTGCACTTGTAATAAAACACTTGCAACCAAACACACTAAAATGCGAGACGCTGGTTTTCGCCCATATCTCAACTCATAAGAAGTGCGATGCAAGAGTGCCCAAGAAAACTCATTAGAAACATGACAAGCAAGAGCAATTGCCTCACCAAAACTTTCTAGGTGTAGAGTACTCATCAAGCATCGCCTGGCCATCTCGACCAAGGTACTGTTCTTCCTCTCCACAACGCCATTTTGTTGGGGGCGTATGGAGACGAGAACGGTGCTCTACACTGCCTCACCACAAAACTCTCAAAGTAGGAATTCTTGAACTCGGTGCCATTATCATTGCGAATTGCTCGTAATGCACCGGAGCTCAACAGAAAGCCTACTAAAAGACCACGAAAAGAGTAAACGCCTCATCCTTCGAGGCTAAGAAAATACCCAAGAATACCTCGAGAAGTCATCGACCACGACAAGTACGTACCACTTCCTCCCATTGATCGCACTCTAGCCGGTCCCATCAGGTCCATATGGAGCGATTGACACAGTGCATCTGTCATAGTCATCAGAATCGGAGGATGTGAAGCGGAACCATTTTGCCGTCTTTGAAGGGAGCACAAACAAGATCCTTGACCATTTTGAGTTTTGGCAAACCACGAATGAGATCGTGGCCGCTAACTCGGTCGATGATCAAATCCTATATGACCAAGTCTCCTATGCCGTAAAGTCAAATCACGGATTCGAAGCAATTAAACATCGGAGAGGATCACCGGAAGATCCGAAAAATCAGCACTAAAGATCCTCCCATATCGAGAAATCCATAAACTAGACTACCCAAGAATCAAGAATTTTGCAATTGTTTTTCTTAAAGCTCACCTCGAAACCGCCATCGGAAGTCGAGAGGCTGAAAGCGATTATACTGCAGCTTACTTACTAAGGCAACATCTTTTAAAATAAAAGAATCATTAATGCTCACAAGACCTTTAGCGATGACGCCCAAATGAAGCATCTCCAAAGGTGATCGCCTCATCACCGGAGCGGGCTAGGGAAGAAAACCAACGGACTCACCACCATATGACGTGAACAACCGAGTCTACAATCCGCACCTTTCCTTCCCAAATTTCACGACCACGAGTCAAACAGAGTAAAGTCTCGATCTTCGGGTGAATCAACAAGTGATTTTGGCACCCAATCTTGAGTAACACGGCGAAATGATGAAGTAGTCAAGCAAGACCGACCTCTATCTACCCTACGCTCTCTGTCACTCAACAAGTCAAAGATCTCACTGTTGGTTTGGATCCGATCGCTATGGGAGAGCGAGTCGAAGTGCCATAATATGTCGATCTCGCCATGTAGCTATCTCGAAAGGAAAACGAGATCTACCCTCGTGACGGCGGAAGTTACGACCAACGGAGCATGAGGACGAAAATCAGAAAACTCAGAAAAACCAAGTCCTCGATGCTGCCCAAAATCATCAGATGGAACAAACCTAGACCTCATGTTGGTCTTAGGTGCACTCAAGATCCGGGCGACCACGAATGTGCCTAAGAAACTCAACACGGTCTCTACGCGATCTTGGCGCGCTGAAGCAATGATCAACTAAATGTCCATCTTTACGACGGAAGGTGCAATGATACTTCGCCTCTCGAGGGGCCAAGCTGCAGTGGAATCACATTGTCGTCGAAAATCCTTTGAACAAAACTCACGACTTAAAATTGACTTTCTCGACCCCGGCTTAGTTTTGATCACACCGTGCTATGGTTTTGAGCACGACAGGTGGATGCTTCCTCATATCCTCCTGGATATCATATCCTAGACCCTGATTAAATCTGCAAATTTTAGATTTGTCTAGAATGAGATTGAGCTTCTTCTTGCCTCCTACAAACCTCTCGAGAGTGTTCATAAGATACCGACACTCCAAAGAGAGAGGTGCAAGAAGAGCAGGGGAAGAAGGGACAGCAGAAGGTAAGGGAGCGTAAGAAGAACCAACAACAGAGGAAAGATTGGCTTGTGCACGCACAAACCGACTTTGGGGAACACGATCCCATCGCTATGATTGGTTCACGTTGCTAGGCGCCTCTACCAAACCCTTAGACTTCTTCCCAAAGACACACAATACAAGCAGATGATTGTGTCTCTAGAAGGTCCTTAGTTAGCTTCACACATTTTTCATCCAAAGCAATCAAATCACATTTTAGTTTATTACATTGCTTGCATGGTGAGCTAACAAGATCCTTAGAAGCATCTTGAGCCAATTTGTTATTGTGATCAATCATTTCTTGAAACCGCTTAGATCTGATTCTAGTTCAAAGCTAACTTAGGACAGCTTTAAACAAGAAACAATAGGCTCTAGTAGCGCAACTTGAAATTCAACAATTTTGTGATCCGCCTGCTTTAGGTTCATCTTGAGATTATTACAATTTTCACAAGTTTCAGCAGATCAAGCAACATGGTATAAAGACCTCTAAACGAATTGTCCTTAACCTCACATGAGGTGCAAGCAAGTAGCCTCAACAAAGAGTGGATGAAGGAGGTGCTACCCTACTCATCTCTAATTCAAGAAGAAGGCTAATGTTCTCTACCTTAATCATGTCAAGTTCAGAGGACACACTATCATGTAAGGTCCTTAGTTTATCCATATCATCAATCAAAGCACAAATGTGTCACATTCATCACGGAGGGAGCGGATGTAAGTAAAGTAAGCTCCGTGATAGTCTAGCTACTTCCTTCTCCAACCCAAAGACACTTAGCCCTAGACTTAGCATGGAATCTACCTAGCTTAAGAAAAGCATCATTAAAATTTGGTCATAAGTGGGACTAACCTCATCGAGTCGGAGTACGCTCATTGTCGCTCGATTCGCCCCGAGGGCCATGAAGCACATGCCGAGAAGTTGCCGTCGTCCTTGGGATCATGATCGCCCTTCCCATCATCGTCCTCCACCCCTCCACCTCGCCGGTGTCCGGTTCGCCGAGGCGGTGAGGACGCGATGGAACAGCCTTCTTTGCCTTCCCAAAGTTGCGGAACTTCTTCTTGCCTTGATCAGCCGAGGGCTTCGTGTTGCGGTTCTTGTCGATGTAGTCGTTCTTGCTTGGACCGCCATAGTCACCTTTGCCCTTCCCAAGCTTGGGATAGGTTTGCTCGAATGTGGTTGGGGCCACCACACTCAAACAAATCACAGACCTCCTCTTTACCATCCCTCCTCCTCTTGTAAGCATGGGAAAACTTCCGAGCTAGGAGGGCTAGTCGTTCATCCTCAAGTCGCTCTAATCGATCATCGCTTATGTCACGAGAGCAGCTAGGAGAACCCACGATCGACTCGTAAGAAGATCCGAAGTGGGATCGGTGACTAAAGCCATCGATGTGACTTCGACCTTCGAGAGACAATGTCAATCTCGTGAGTCTTGAGACGCGAGTAAAGCGCATCAAGAGTCGTGGTCGAGAGGTCCGTGCTATCTTTGATGGTAGTCACTTTCATCTCCCAAACACGAAGATCAAGTGCGAAAGCATCTGTCGAGCGTTATCCGAGTCGGGTATGTAAGACCGACCGCTCGGAGGTTGCTCAAAATCTTGTGAAAACGCCGAAAAGCACTCGCCAAGAGATTCACCGACAAGCATCTCAAATTTATCAGATTCACGCTTGAACCGGTCTTGTCGAACCGTCTTAATCTCGAGTGGTGCCCTCATGGTATGCATCGAGGTTACCCGGATGTCATAGCGTAAATCAAATGAGAAATACGATCAAACTCATACGCTAAACCACGAATGATTATGTTCCTTGCCTTAGCATTTGCCTCAACATCGGCCATGTTTCCAAAGATTGATGTTCTCATCGGCAGAACAAAGAAATCTAACCTTCACCTTTCTCCGGATGGCATACCCCGAGCACGGATGTAAGTTTCCATTCGGCTCTTCCGTAGGGTAATCGGACCATCAAAAGCGGAGGCTTGGTGGAATACTTGTCCGTTGCCATGGCTCAACCGACCGTTAAGATCTATCAAGAAGAGCTAACCGCTCGATACCAATTGAAGGACCGAAATGGCAACAGAGGGGGTGAATGGTGCCTAAAATTAATACTCCCCTTTTAATGTATTTAAACAAGATCTACAAAACCCTCTCAAGAAGAGTAACACAAAATCGAGAGAACTAAAACAGTTTCATTACATTACATCAAAAATCGGAAGATCCGATTCTACCGTGAGTTCCGCACTCCGTAGTTCCGGGGTAAGTGCGGAAGTTCCGCTGCAGATATATCGCTTTGGACAATCGGAAGTTCCGATTGTCCCGATCAAGAACAAGGCGCTCGGGTTTTTCCAAAATCCAAAGTGCTAAATCTTGAATGCTCTTCTCGGTCAAGTTTCACAGGACATCATCCTAAGCAACATCTTGACCTCATGGAGAAGAATCACAAACAAAGATTCAACAAACAAGCCAAAATCGGATTTCTTGAAGAAGGGGCAAGAGAGACCAAAACCCACGATAAACAAGATTCTCTGATTCTTAGTTCATGAAACTTTGAGGATGCATTAGCAATATTAAAACGACTCTAGATATCAAGTTTCAAGCTATTTCATAGGACGAATCAAAAGATGCATCAAAACCTAAATATTCAACAAGAACAGGAAAAGAATAAGAGAGGTACAAACGAGTAATCAAAACTTCAGAGTTTCATTGATAGAATCAAGAGATTACAGAGGAAACACAGAGGAATGATTACAAAGATTTTCAGTTCATCCTCTCAACTCAACAAACTCTCAAAAAGCAAAACAAAACCTTTTTCTAGAGCTAACCCTAATTTTCTCTCAAAAGTCTAACCCTAACTCGGGTTCTCCCCTATTTATAGCCTTTGCTAATGGGCCTCCAACCCATTAAGCCCGCTACACCAACGGAACCGCCTCCACTTTTGCCGCTTTGCGAAAAGACCCTTCGCCCCTGCGCACCTTCCGAAGCCTCCAGTACACCTTGTTGTGCACGACTACTAACCGCTTCAAGATTCACGCCGTCTTCGACACATCCCGACCGTTCGACCTCAACGCCTCCTGCGCTTAGTCCGGTCCACGTGTCTCGCCACGACTCCATCTTGATGCCCCGCAATCAACACGCACAAAAACACATCACATAGCATTGCACAATAACATAGCATCAACATTTGTATAAGACTCAAACTCATATAAAAACAAAATCACAAATTAACCTTCTCGCGATTACTCGACACAATCGGAAGTTCCGACTTACCACGGCGAAGTTCCGATTTCCGAACATCCGCACTTGTCGAATTATCGGAAGTTCCGTGCTTACCATCGCGGAACTTCCGATCTTCTAACATCCGCACGCCAAAAATTCTATTCCGATTTTCGCCTCGGAGGAATCTCAATACGATATATCGGACACTCCGCTACCCCATGTGCGGAAGTTCCGATTCTCTTCACCAAACCAAAACCGGGTTAATCGGAAGATCCTATTTCCAACGCCAGAGTTCTGATTATCGAACTTCCGCTCCACACACAATGTAGTTCCGATTACCCGACTCACCGAAAACACCCAAACCAAAAACTCAACTCTCAATCTAAACAACACACTTGTCAAATACTCATCACTCAGTGGAGGACCTCTCACATGGTCTCTCAATCTCCCCTTGATGAGTATATTGACAATTACCAAAAGCATAAGATGAGTTTGAGATTACAACAACCAAGGTCTAAACAAGAGTAGTTAAGCTCAAGACCAAGTTGACAAAAGAGAAAGACTTGAGATGAGATGAAAGAGCAATTTTCGCACAAAACTCAAGGCTTTTCTCCAGAAGGCTTTTTCTCACAAAAATTCTCCCCCTTTGGCAATAAAATCATCAATATGTAGAAAAGGGAACAAAAGACTATAGGATGTTCATTTTAAGCATTAGGAGCCATGTAGATTATCAAAAATGATTATTAGAGAATTACACCAAGCCATAACACAGAAGAATGCTATCAAGATCATGACAATTGATGTAGAGAATAGCTAAGACAGAAAGTCCATAATTCTGATTAATGATCCAATTCTTTAGCAAGTCGAATAAACCAAGATTGAAGTCTAGCTAAAGATATCCAAGGATGATACAAGCCATGTCAAATAATCTAAGTTGAACCAAGAAGACTCATACTGAACAGTTTAGAGTGCTACCAGTTGAAGAAGGACTCATTTTATCCAGAACTTGGTCCTTTTAATGATAAGCAATTTTAGCACATATTTCTTCTTTTTTTTTGTTTGAAAGCTCTTTATGGTTTTATCTTAGTAAGGCAAGCTCTGGACTAGGTGCCATCCACAACTGCCTCCTAGGCTTCAACCAATTTTTCAAATCTTAGCCATGTGCTAGATCCCAAGCCTTATGCGACCACTCCAAGCAACAGACTTAAGGAGGTGATCTTAGGTCATCCAAGGCTCCCCCTGAGTTCATGCCTAGTGCAATGGCAAGCCGTCTCATGAGAAAGATTTGGTGAGATCGGTTTTTCGCACAAAGAGATCATTTTGCTTTTGAAGTTTTTAGACCAAAGATTAGAGATAAGTCATGTTTCTTAACAAACCGACATAGCTTACTCAAAAGTTCAAAAGAGATTCAGACTCAACTCACCTACTTGACATGGCGAAAATCATAAAAGGATAGTTTCAACCAGACTAGTCTCAAGAGCTATCATGACAAGATTTTAATTCAAGTTTAGCATTTTTAAACACTTTAGCATGGCAAAGACTAAACTACACATAAAAAGTCATGATAGATCTAGCAGTTTAGCATAAATCATGGCAAGATGTAAAACAGTGAAAACATATCATAAGGGATAATAAACAAGGCTCCATTTGATTATAATGCAATGCGGAATGAAATGCACAAAAATCCAGATTCCCTTCAGAATGAGATGCATCTTTTAATTCAGGTTGAGTTATGACAAAATTAAGAGTATGGAATAACCAAAAGTAACTCCCCCTGAACCAAAGGAACAACAACGAGAATCTGATAAGTAAACCAGAAAAGACAGTCCTCTAGAGCATAGAAAAGATATAGAGAAAACTATCGCTCGTGACGTGTTCTTATCTACCCCATATGATTCTAGGACTATCACCGATCTACACATACACTAAGGAGCAACATCATCCCTGCTCACCCAAGGGTGGCCCGACCCTGCTAGAACCTATCAGAAGTGAGTAAGCTCTACTTAGAGAAGGAAGAGACAGCTAATAAGCAGCATCCTAGAAGCACAAGACAAGAAGTAGCAGTCAAAGCAATTTGGCAAGTGAACCACTCTAACCTATGCTGGAAGGACTTCGACCCAAAAAAGAAACCAGAAAGGAGTAATAGTATATTATAATATAATATAATATAATATAATAGTAGCACAAAACTCCCCTCACAAAGAAATCCGTAAGGACAAACCACAAGCTCTCCCGCAGAAATGAAAACCGAGAGCCGCCCAGAGGCTTAGTGAAGATATCTCGCTAACCGGTGCTCACTCTCCACAAACCGGAGCACAATGTCACCCTTCTCTACATGGTCTCAAGAAAGTGATATCGATATCAATATGCTTGGTCCGAGAATGTTGCATCGGGTTCTTGGCAATGCAAATCGCAGACGTGTTATCACGTAAGAGTGGAACGCAATCGATAGATAGCCCGAAATCCGCAGGTCGAGACCATCCAAAGCACTTGACTACAAAGAATCGGTCGCAAAGAACGCACTCGGCCTCTCGCAGTGGGATCACGCAACACCGGATTGCTTCCTCGATCACCAGAGATTTAGAAGTGCCAATGAATTGGCAAGTGCGGAAGTGCTCTTCCTATCTATCCTACACCAAGAAAGTCCGTGACGGAGAAGGCTCTAAGAGATAGACAAGAAGAGGAAGAGTACCGATGCCATAGTCAATGGTAGCTCAAGGTACCGAAGATGCGCTTCACCGCTCGACGGTGAGATACGCGAGAGAAGCTCAAATCGAGCACAAAGACACACGTAAAAGTGTATGTCCGGTCTCGAGGTCGTGAGGTACAAGAGAGAGCCAATCATGCTCTGAAATCCTTTTGGTCAATGTGTTCGCCATCTTCATCCGGATCCAGAGCACCAGATGCCATTGGAGTTGATATCGCTTTCCATCATTCATGTCGAACGCTTCAGAGGTCTCGAGTGTATTTGCCTTGAAGAAGAAAGGTACCTCCCGAGATCGCTTGATTTGGAAGCCAAGGAAGAAGCTCAACTCGCCCATCATGCTCATTTCAAACTCCGAGCTCATGACATCTAAAACTGGAAACGAGCATGCGAGGAGCCGCCAAAGATAATGTCATCCACGAGATCCGACGAGCGTAAGATCGCCCAAGACGCGGATGAACAAGGTTTTGTCAATTTTACCCATCTCAAAACCATGGCTCAAAGAGATAGGACTTAAGCCTTTCATACCAAGCTCTGGGAGCCTGTTTGAGTCCATACAAAGCTTTGGAAAGCCTGTAGACATGGTTAGGGTATTTGGGGTTCTCGAAACCAGGAGGCTGTCTCACATAGACTTCTTCCTCAATAAGGCCATTGAGGAAGGCACTCTTGACATCCATCTGGTAAAGCTTGAAACCCTTAGAAGCTGCAAAGGCAAGCAGGATTCTAATGGCTTCAAGTCTAGCTACAGGATAAGTCCACTAAAATAGCATTTTTTGTCACGCTGTGACAAAACAACAATATCATACCACGGGTGGTGGCGTGAAAAGAGTTTACCTGATACTGGAATTGAAGTGAGCGGTGTTGTTTTGTCACACACAATTGGTATGCGTGACCAAAGGAAATCAATTTAAATAAAGTACGCGGAGGTTAACTTTAAAATAAAATTTTAAAAATATATTAATTAATAATAAAAAATTTAGATGCTATCTTAGTGAAATACGCGCAGGTCTTTAATATATTATATATTTTAGAGGCAGCCGGTAAGGTGATCTCTCTACTCCTTGGGCTGTTTTTATCCACATTGGAGATGACTTTTAAGTGAGTTTAATATTCGATGTAAGCATCATCCAGGCTAACGAAACTGACATGTGAGCCTGTGATTCAAGAGTGCCCACCGGCCATCGCGGATAAGAACCAATGAGCAACTAAAAACTCCTCCCCCACCCCTACCCTCCACCTCCAACCACCCATCCATGGCGCAACCCCTCCTCTTCTCCTCTCCTCCTAGCCCCCATCTCGCCGCCACCACGCCAGGTTGTTACTCGCTCACTCACCGCCCCTCTCTCCGTATTTTTCTTTCTTGTCAACCAGATTCTTGGCGCCGTTTCAGTGATTCTCGGGACAAGATTCTGACATTATATCTGTTGCTGTTTTATACTCCTCTATTTTCTTTTGCTGTTGTGATAGGAAAGTTTGCTGATTTCTGAATTCTCCCGGCAGGTAATGGCGTTTCCCGCTTGTCCGTGACGTCAGCACGCTATACTCCTCGTGGTAACGAAGCCCTCCTCCCTTTCTTCTCGAATTATCTTCTACCCGTCATCTTATCTGAATTGGCATCAGTGGCAATTGCATCCCAATTTTACTTGGGCCTGTGTATCAGCAGTTCAGCACGCTGACCAGTAAGAGTTGGCATTTCGATTGCGCATATATGCAGCGTGTCCAGTGAGCAGTAGGAGCGTGAGGTTGAAATCCTTGAGCGTTCGGTGCGAGCAGGGCGCCAAGGGCGGCGGCGGCGGCGGCGGCGGCGGCGGGTTGGACGTGTGGCTCAGCCGCGGCGCGATGCTCGGCTTCGTCGGGGCGATAACGGTGGAGCTGACGACCGGCAAAGGGGTGCTTCAGGTAGGTTTGCACAAAAGCTACAGATGCTCTCATCCGAAGACAAATACTTTCTCAAGCCACTATTTTGGCCTCCAGTAGCGGAGCTATAAAATTTGTGTTGTGCGCATTGTTACTTAAAGATGGGGTAACAGTACGTCAGTTTAGTGATTAGCGGCTGATTCAATGTTAGAGCCGTATAAACTATGCATTATAATGAATATTGTATTTGCATAGTACTTAACGTTCCTAATTAGCTGGGCTTTCTTTCCAATTAATTCGCTACATTACACAATTAGTTGTGAAAATGATTTATTTTATGGAGTGACAATGATAACAAAGACTAACATTGATAAATAAATTTTAAATATGTGTGAAAATATTATTAAAATGTATAGCCATTCCATAAAAGTTTTATTAGTATGTCACATGGCCTACATGGTTGTAACGGTGCAAACATATACAACATGAGAAACTTGATTTTTTTAGTTAGAAACTAAATAAATTCCTAAGAGCTAAATAAAACAAAGTGCTTTCGTACCATTCACAGGATGTCATGCACATAGGTAGAGAAAAAGGTGTTCTACAAAATGTGAATAGAGAATATGAAATACAATTTGCGTATAATTCCTTCAAGTATTGTCAAATTGTAATGAAATCCAAACTCAACTGAAACCTATAGCTAGCAAGGGTATATATATAAATTTAACAAACTTTAGGGGTGTCCGTGCACACCGGGCACCCTAGCCGATTCCGCCCCTATTGGCCTTGTTTAGGACGATGTGAATTTTTATCGATTCCTGCAGGAATTGATTTGTTCATGCGTTCCAAACGGTTTTTACATTGTTTTGTTTCAACAATTTTACTGATCAGTGCAAGCCCTTATTAGTTATTAATTAATCACTAGTCATAGAGTGAGCATATATGATTTTGTTGTGTTCCTGTGACTGTTGTGTAACAGATTGCCCTGTTTCTGCAGAACGTGGGGCTGGCAGCGCCGTTGCCGACGGTGGCGTTGGCGCTCACCGGAGTGGTCGGAGTCGGCACCGCGTTCCTCATCTTCCAGTCCGCGTCGCGAGATTGATCATCGCCCTGTGACTTGTGTTAATCTCAAGAAAGAATTGCCTGGGGTGCCTTAATACCTTTCATTCTTCCTTTCTTTCCAGGAGGTGCCTGTCAGTCGACGTACACTATGTGTGTGTGCAGTTAGTTGTGTTTGAAGGGAGATTAAGGGGAATGTCAGAGGAAATTGTACCGATCATAAATTAATGTCGCCAATAGTTTCTTACAAGTACAGATTTGATAAGTTTTTTTGTTTCCTACCTTGCTAAGCTCCTTTTCTCTCAGTGATGATAGATTCATATGTCCGAATGCTGATGATAGCACGGTTTTCTTGGACTGATCCGTCGTTATTTTCGGTAGCACAATGCCAAAGTGATAATACAACTATTGAGCGATGCTTCGCCTAATCAGATGTGATCATGCTAAGCATGCATACGACCATAACTCCTAAGATTGAATAAAAGGTGAATTCATTTTTAAAATTTAATTTATTTTAAATGAGAATATAATGCTACCTAATAATAAAAATGTAAATTTGTGCAGCATCACATCACTTTTTATTCAAGCCAAACAAGAGTTCAAATTGGATACGTTTTAGAATCCAATTTACCCTCCGAAAACAACATCAACTTTAAACGTGCATAACTTTTCTACTATATTTGCTAAGCTCCTCTCAGTGATGATATATTCATATGTCCGAATGCTGATGATAGCACGGTTTTCTTGGACTAGTCCGTCATTATTTTCGGTAGCACAATACCAAAGTATCACAGACGGCTCGTATAAAGAAATATATGTGATACTTATTTATCACAGACGGTTAACCGTCTGTGATATACAAGCACTATAAATAGATGCTCCCGACAGGCCCCCTTTCCATTCCATTTGAGGCACCGCCACCGTGCTGCTGCTGCTGCCTCCTCCCCATTGGCCACCCTGCTGCTGCTGCTGCGTCCTCCCCCGTTGCACCACCCTGCTGCTGCTGCCTCCTTCTATGCACATTGCTGCCCATTCCGCTTTGAGTCATACCCCGCCTCCTCCTCCCCATTGCGGCACCTCTGCGCCTCCTCCCACATTGCGCTACCTTGGAGAGAAGGGTAACGATCTGTAACCCTTTATTTTTACTCTAGACTAATCACTAATGTGTAATGATCTGTAACCCTTTATATTTGCTCTAGACTAATCACTAATGTGTTTGGTCATTATGAAGGGTACTTACGGTTTATTAATATAATTTAACACTAATTAATTTGGTACGTGCGTATACGTGTAGATGGACCAAAACTGGATGTACATTGAGAACCGTGTGAGTGAAGAGTATATTAATGGCGTGTTTGCTTTTAGAAGAGCCACGAAAGGTGATATGTTGAAGAAGGGGATAAAATTTATGTACTGTCCATGCATTGATTGCGGTAATATGAAAATGTTTAACAACCCGGCGCAGATCAAAGCTCACTTATTACGAAGGGGTTTCAAAAAAAAGATATACATGTTTGAGCAGTCACAGTGAAGAGCAGATTATACCGGAAGTCAGTAATGACGACATCGCCGAGGAAGTCAACGATATGCAGGGTATGGAATGTGCTTTTAATGAGGATAGGTCGCATGATGACAATCTGGATCAGATGGTACGCGATGCAGAAGGGAACTACAGTGAGAGAGAGTTTTGTAGATTCGAGGGCTTAATGGAGGACTCGGGGAAACCTTTGTTCCCTGGCTGCAAGGCGGAATACATAAGGTTGTCAACCGTGCTTGAACTGCTAAAATTGAAGGCAAGCAATGGTTGGTCCGATAAGAGCTTTACGGCGTTGTTAGGTCTCTTAGCTGACATCCTTCCGGAGGAAAACGTGTTGCCCAGCACGACCTACCAAGCTAAGAAGGTTATTTGTACATTGATAATGGAAGTAGAAAGAATACATGCATGTCCGAATGATTGTATCCTCTACCGTAAAAAGTATGCAGACATGCATGTATGTCCCGTGTGCAAAGCATCCCGATACAAGCGTAAGAATACTGCTAAGGCGAAACAAGGACCTCCTGCTAAGATGTTGTGGTATCTGCCTGTGATCCCACGTTTGAAGCATTTATTTGCGAACCGAAAAGAGGCAAGATTGATGCGTTGGCACTCGGAGGAGCGTAAGAAAGATGGGAAGCTCAGACACCTCGCCGATTCTCGGTGGAGAAACTTCGATCGAGACTTGAAGAGTTCAAAAGGAACCGAGGAACATAAGGTTAGGGTTGAGTACGGACGGAATGAATCCTTTCGGTAACATGAGCAGCCGACATAGCACCTGGCCCGTGAGTCTATGTATGTACAACCTTCATCCTTGGCTGTGTACGAAGCGGAAATATATTTTGATATCACTACTTATCCTTGGCTGTCATGTGTTGATGACACAGATGCTTCCTGTTGCAATTAGGAGTATCTTGCCAAACAAAGTCCGAGTGGCAATCTTTAGGCTGTGTTATTTCTTTAACTCAATTGCTCAGAAGGTCATCGATCCCGAAGGACTCGACGCTTGCAGGCCGAGGTGGTGACGACTCTATGTCATCTTGAGATGTATTTCCCTCCGTCATTTTTTGATATCATGGTCCATCTCATTGTTCACCTTGTGAAAGAGATAAAGATATACGGCCCTGTGTTCCTACGTGATATGTACCCTTTCGAGAGATACATGGGAATTCTGAAGTCCTATGTACGGAATCGATCTCGGCCTGTGGGCAGTATCATCGAAGGTTATGCAACCGAAGAGGTCATTGAGTTCTGCGTCGACTACATGGCTCAGGTTGAACCGATAGGTGTGCCTCTATCTCGTCACGAGGGGAGACTGGATGGTATCTGGACCATCGGGAGGAAAGCAATCACTCCCGATCTAGATACATACGCGCAGGCCCATTTCACGGTCTTGCAACACATGACCCAAGTGTCCCCGTACATCGACGAGCACAAAGACATGGTACGCCAACAAAATCCGCACTTGGTCGGAGGTTTGATAACGAGAGAGAACAACCGCTTGCTCAACGAATAGTTAAAGATGTGATTCACTTGGAGGTCATCAAGTGATGAAACGCTACTATGGTTGGCCAAAGGACCAAAATTTACAATTGTGACATGGCAAGGATACGACATAAATGGGTACACGTTTTATACGACAAATCGTGATAGAAAGAGCATCCGAATCAATGTGTCCGTGATAGATGCATTTCACGAGGGGTTCAATACCGCGGGGGCACGCGGGTTGAACTCGTACTATGGGTTCGTAGAGAAGATTTAGGAGCTCGACTATGTACTTTTCAAGATCCTCCTGTTTCGATGTCATTGGGTTAAACTTCCGCAGGGCGTGAAGGTCGACAAGTACGACGTCACTACTGTAGACCTCAAACGTGTCGGATACAAGGACAAACCATTCGTACTTCCTAAGCAAGTTGTTCAAGTTTTTTATGTAACGGACCCAGCAAATAAGAACCGCCACGTAGTTCTTCATGGGAAAAGAAGGATTGTCGGAGTTGAGAATGTCGTGGATGAGGAAGAGTACGATCAATTTGACGAGTTGCCTCCTTTCGGAGATGGAATCAGACTGGAGGAAGAACCCAGTGAGGAAGCTAGCTATATGCGCGTCGATCATCATGAAGGAATATATTTCAATTAAGCATGCATTCCATTGTAATTTGATGTTAACATGTGTTATGGACTTGTCATCTCTAATGTTGATGTTAATGCGGACTTGTTAGAGTTATCAACTTGTTGAGAATATCATCTTAGAAACCTTGTTAGAAATGCACACAAATGGGCAAATGTGTTTTGACATTTAAGCAAAGTTAAAAGTGCATTGCTTGTATTCTGGCGGTCCGACCGGGTGCTAAATCGGTCGATCGCCATCTGTCAAAGATCGAATCCGCCACCCTTGTGGTCTGATCGATTTGGCGTGGCCGACCGACAATTAGTTGCGTTTCAAATGTATGAAAATGAGGATAAATTAAAACTTTTGGATGCATCATTGTTGTCATTTGAATTCTCTAGAATTTATCTTCTTGAAATGTGGACTTCAAATTCAATTAAGGTTATTGACTCGAAGTGTTGCAATTCAAGGTCTTCTAGTCAAACCTTGTGATCATCCTCGGGAAATATTTTTTCTAAATTCTTGATCATCTGGGCAACCTCCCTGAGAAATTTCATAATTTTTAGAAATTATTTGCTATTTCTTAAGGGCTGGTCAAACCTGTTGTCTCCCTGGTCAAACCCCCTGTCCAGCAGCTTGTGAATTTTCTAGCGGGCAATGTACTGCATGAGAAATTCTGGAAAATTCATACACGGTTGGTCTCGAAGTCAGGATCACTCAGTAAAAATTTCAGAATTTTTAGAGCTGTGGAGCTACCTCTGGAAATTCCCAAATCATCTCAACCTTTCAATTCAAAATCTGGAATCACTGTTCCTCGGGCTCGAACCCGAGTAAGACTCCGACCCGAGTCTCGCGGTTCAGCTCAACCGCCTAACCGTGTCGTGTGTGAGCCGTCCGATGGAGATCCTCCGGTCCAGATCTCGTACCCGTTCGGACCACTCGGGCCTTCCCGCTCCTGGATCCGAGCCTTCCGATTTGGAGATCGCGCTCGGATTGAGTGGCCGATCCGACCGACCGACGCCTTTCACTTGAATGTCCGATTTGGAGATCAACGGCTCGATTGAGTGGCCGATCGGACCGCCGACGCCCTGCTCACTTGAACCGCTCGATCTCGACACTCACAAAGACAGATTCAAGATAAAGACATACGGTTCTTTAATGGAACTGCTCAGGATTACTCACATCACATACGGCCCATTAAAGAACCGCTTGTGATGTTTAGGAGTTATCACAGACGGTTCTTTAATAGAACCGTCAGGATAAATCATCACGCATTTTCTATTAAAGAACCGCCTTTGATGTTAGTCTATATAAGTGCTTCGCCGAAAGGTTGTGCGCTTGCCTAGTTCTTAACACTTCCCGTAATCGCCCAATGCCGCCGCCCGATCCGCACCACCTAACGCCGCCTCCCGCTCCGCCACCGATGCTCCTCCGCCGATTCGGTGCGATGGAAGCTTCGCCCCACCGCCTCGGCCACCCATAAGCCGGCCGACGCCCCACACCGTGGGTCTCCATCGCCGTCGCCTCCCCTCCGACAAGGAGCTCGGCGTCCTCACCGATCGATACCAAGTTCCAGTAAAGTACCCGTCGTTGCCGCCTCGCCGACTCACTTTGAACTCAACCCCACCCCAACCCCTATCACCACCCACCATCACCGCCCTATTCCGCGGGCTAAGTATTGTTGTATCCTCTGTGTGCTCTACCATATCTCTGTATGTATCCCGAGACTCACCGCATAGATCGGTGTCGTGGTGTGTGCTTAATTGCTTATCGATCGCTTAATCAGAATTACTCAATAATCTAAATGGAAAGACTCTCGGGTTGTTTTAAGTACAGATCTGGGTGATCTTTATAATTGCCACTTTGTTCCAGATGCAATAGGTTGTTCTAAGGTTTGATTTAAGTTTTTCTGTTTGGAAGCAATGTGTCAATGTCCAACCATAGGTTCATTGATTGTGTTTTTCTTGACATGTTAAGACATTAGTTGTCGCCACATAGGCACATCAAAATAGTTTCCAGGCTGGTGATTTAGGGGAAAGCAGTTTCTTTTCTTGAGGTTTTCTGTGGTAGTCAATGGATGGATGGCAATAGTTGGATTGTTTATGGTGGATAGTTGGAGTGTTCTAACTTTAACAAGTTCTTGTTGTGTCAGTCTTTGGATAATTCATTGTAACCATGAACATGGACATCCATTCGCTTGTTACACTTTGCGCTTCGGGTTGTCTTGGGCAATTGATTCTTGGAACACAGATACATAGGTAGCCATTGATATGATATGCTATCGTTGATATGTTCGATGATTATTACTTGTGTGAATTCTCTACTTTGAAAGATTGTGAGGATTCTTGTATGCGTCTTAGCTGTGTAATATCTGACTGCGATACACAGATATGAACGTCATCATATTATTATATTTACAAGGCATATTATTATATTTACAATGTCGAGAAGTAGATGAAGAAACGAGTTTAGTTGTTTGAACGCCCTTTGGATGTTCTGATTAGGGGTAAAATTTGTTAGTGTGGTTTGGGGGTTGTGTTTCCTTTTGTTTTAGTGTGTAGGGTTGATATCCCCAGGAGTTTCCTGTATCGAGGGCAATTTCATATATTTTATTTACTACGTATCATATATTTGATTATGTAATCATTGCGTACGTAACTTATATAGATGGCAGAGGCACCGTCTTCGCCGCCGTCAGCGACGTCGCCAAATGCGTTTGGATCTCCGATCAAGGTGGCACGTAGGCGAGAAGGCAGAGGAATCTCCAAATTGCCCTCGGGCCGCATGACGATCACGGAGGTCAGTGACGTCGGGATCCCGCAGAGTCCCCGTAGCGGTGAGATTCCGACCGTCTGCGGGGTACTTGCAAGGAACGGTCCTCATCACCACCCCAACACGGAAGTCTCGACGGATGTACAGAGAGACCGGCCAGGATGTAAATTTCAGATCATTCACTTTCCCCGGCGTACTGCATCGCAGCGATGGCACGCTACCGGGCGATGTCCCACGCGTGGAGGACCTTCAAGAGCCTGCTTGTCACGCAGTACGTGAATACGGGTCGGACGCCCTTCATGACGTATCAATTTTTGTCGCGGGATACATGGGACGCCATTGTGCAGATGAAGACGACGGTCGAATTTCAGGAGCAAAGTGCGGCGCACAGAGCTATCCAGGCACAAAACACTCACCCCCACAGACTCGGTACCGCTGGGTACGCGGGTAAAGCCACGCAGTGGGCGACGGAGGACGAGACTGCTGCACGACCATTTGCTGAGATCTCAGACGAGCGCGCTCGAGCCTGGTTAAGAGCAAGGGCATCAGCCACGTCTTCGGGCAGCATCTCTTTCACAAACCCGGCAGACGAGGCAGTGTCTCAATGCCAGGTAAATTTCTCGAACCACTTAATTGTTAATAAGTCCATAACTTCATGGTGTCTACAATAACATGATGTCCTCTTGCAGGAAGCATTGATTCCCGCATCTTCCCAAGGTTCCTTCGAAGTAGACAGGGAGAAGGATGTACTGTCTACAGCCCTGGGAAACAAGGAGCACCCGGGTCGCACGCGAGGCATTGGGGTTTACGTACCTTAGAGGGATGGATTCCCACACAACTCCAACACGTATATGAGTAGGAAGAGATCCAAGGACCAGTACGATGCTCGGTTGGAACATATGATTGTTGGAAAATTTCAAGAACAAATAACAAACTTGCAGAACCAAGTAAATCAACTCATGCAGGCGCAAGCCGCCCCTGTTAATTTGGGAGCAAGTCCTCCTCGACATCGGAGTAGCGTCGCGTCCACACATAATTCTGGACATGACGGCGTGCAATTACCGATCGATGACATCGAGGTAATGTACATCTCTGGAGTGCTCCAAAGATAGACCTATAGGACGCCTTAGCTAATTGTGTAAAGTTTTGTAGGAGCTGACGCCCTGCAAGCTCCAAGTGAGGATGGTTGGGTCGATTCCTATTGAGGCTGGGCGGGGTATGGTGTATCCATACCGGAAGGGCAAGCTGAAGATGGTGCCCGGTGGCGCAGGTTACGCTTAGGTGCAGTGGATAAGGTACATAATAATTTCATGGCCATCCCGCTGGAGATTCCCCTGAACGAAGAAATCAGAACACTAGGGGATGCCACGCACACTTTTATCCAGTGGCCCAAGAAGGACATCGACCGACCCTTCGGGACGCTGACATCGACAGACCTGCCTCTCAATAGGACCTCGATGAGTCCGCCAACCAAAGCTTCGTAAGGCCGCCACATCGCTTCCGCCGAGAAGACGGCGAAGGGACAAGACAAGCGTGTCACCATATCACCCCACGAGGCGCCTCACGGAAGACGCCCTCACCTCCTCGTTAAGAGAAATCAAAATCAAGAACATTAAGGCACCTCCCAAACCCGTGAAATACTCCCTCGAAGTCCGCTGGTCTTGGCCAGAAATAAAGAGGTCGAGTAGCTTGTCAAGCTTTGCATGATTGGTACTTGCGCAAGACCCGAGAGAAGGGGAGTCATCTTCGAATCACCGCCGACACGGAGGGAGCATTTTCTCCACGATCCTGGCCACTTCGTCGTGGGCTTCAACGACTTATTTGACCTATACAACCTGACTACCCTCGACGCCTCACTTCTACGATGTTGGACACTGTAAGTGTGTACAATCAATTTCTACACTCACGTGATACCGATAAATATCATAACTCATTGCTTATGTACAGATACATTATGAAATGTGCCCGTCGAATCAAAGAACCGGTAGGTTTCCTCGACCCACACGTGGTCTCTGAGCAAACAATCAACCAAGACGCATCCTACGTCGAGAATTACATAAAAATAGGATTGCTTGCTCTGGACGACAAGGACTACATAATGGTGCCCTACAACCAGAAGTAAGTGCTTCAATATTTGCTATACAAATTACATTTCAACATAGGTTTATGACTATAGCGGCATACACTAGTAGGTTCCACTGGATTCTTCTGATTCTTATGCCAAAGAGGAACATGGTATTGTACCTTGATTCTCTACTCAACAAAAATCATGACTTCACCCTTCTTAAAGGAATACTCGACAGGTATGTTCATTTCCTTCGCACATAACTCTATTGTAGTCTTCCTTCGTTTGAAATGGACGAGGATAACTTTTTTGAATCATGTAGGGCGTTCACCGGCTATGTTGCCGAGGGAGGTTTTTACAAGGGAACGAGCGCCACACTGACTCACAGGATGCGATTTCTGGTACGCGCTACAACACAATAATCATATATCATACTCCGTAATATTACGTCTCGAACTGACTGTACATATATATGTAATTCTATTTTTGCAAAGGTCGCCAAAGAAAAACGAGATCACCTATGCGCATTCTACGTATGCCATCATATGCAGCTATTGATTGCTTCTAGGATGCACGATCCCCAGGTTTGTCAATCTCGTAATAATTATTTCCTAATTATAAATTTAAATATATATATGCTTACTACTTTACTCCTGCCAGCGACAGGGCATGAAAATAGAGTTAAATGCACCCGAGATGGACCAGGTCACGCACGTTCGAGGGGAGCTCTGCGGCTTCATCAAGGCAGACATAGTTAACACCACCGGAGAGTTTCACGCCGTCGACACCGATGAATGACCTCGAAACAATTGATTCAATATTGTAATTCACTTTGACTGGTTGTAATTCAATTTGTAACTCTAGCGATAATATATACTTGAAATATTCTTTTGTAATTGATTTTGAGTTAAATGATCACTTTGAGTTATCATCAATTATCTGTGATATCTTTCTGCTTGCTAGTTTTCAGAGGGCATGGCTAGCAATTCCTGAGGCTAGCTGAAAATACGATAAAAATTAATTAGGTCTAAAGACTTATCACGCATTTCCCAACCACGAACCGTCATGATACTACGTAATCACGCATACGTGGTTGGAACCGCCTATGATTACAGAGTGTCCTGATTTGCCCAACCACGAACCGCTCTGTGATTCTTTAGTATCACAAAGCGGTTCGTGGTTGGAACCGCTCGTGATAAGATTTATCACGCAGCGGTTTTTCAACCGCTCAGGATAACCGCCTGCTATCACGGACATAAAATTTCGAGACGGTTCAAAACCGTCGTGATGACCGCACGAACCGCTCGTGATGAGCTTTTCTGTAGTAGTGTCATCAGCTGAAGCGTTGAGGCGCCCTTTGGATTGGAGAAGCTGTTGTCCTCTTCGAGCACTATATAAAGGGTGGAATCAAAAGGCAGAAGGGAATGAGCGATCAGGAGTAGAGGACTTAGACTTCAGTTTTCCTCTTGATTGTTACTTGTACACTCATATTTAATACAATACATACAGGAGTAGGGTTGTTATTCTCGTAGCAGAAGGCCCGAACCTGTATAAAATCCCTATGTCTTCTCTCTGCGTGGTCTATCTTAGGAGACCCCTGAATCAAACAATCGTACTATGATCGATTCTAGGTCACCTACAGTTGGCGCCGACCGTGGGGATCTTCCGGTGATTCCTTGACAACAAATTCTCTTTTTTCCAAATGCTTCCATAGTAGAAGAGTGGAACGAGGAAAATTGGTTCGACTTGGCCGACTACGCAAACATCGACATGGATGCCGGCTTCGACTATGAACCGAGTACCTTTTCATCCGATGGTAATGCCGCCTCCAGAGATCATTCGTTAGATCCAGGAGACCACGCCACCGATGGAGTTGTGGAGGGATCCTATAACATCCCAATTGTAGATTTGTGTTTCAAATGTAAGAAAATGAGAAGAAAATAAAACTTTTCTTGCATCTTGAAGTCTTTGGCCATTTCTGTAATTCTTGTAAAGGAATTATGGAAATCAAAATCGAAATCCTCAATTGACTCCAATCAAAAACCTCCTTGGCAAAGATCTTGTGCCAAACCCATGTAAACATATTCTGAGTTCTAGGGAGGCTTGGTAACACCTCTGAATTATCTCATAATTTTTAGAAATTATTTGATAATTTTGGAGGCAAGTCAAACCAAGTCAAAGCTTGGTCAAACCCTAATTCACAACTTCTGGAATTTCTTGAGAAAAATGCAGTTCATAAAAATCTCTGGAAATTTTATGTGAGGTTTATTCTGCAGTCAGCAACCTCTAGTTAAAATCTCATGATTTTTGGAGCTTATTTCCTACCTTAAGAAAATCCTCCAAAAATCAGATATTAATTCAAACCCTTATTGGTTTTCACTGTTTCTTGGGTTCGAGTCAGACTCGGGCTCGAGCCAATTGATTTGGTGCGATCAACTAACTGCACCACCTCGGTCGCTCGAGCGCGAGCGTTGTGGTTCGTTGGATCGGCATCGAACGGCCCACGATCGTGTGAACGTTCGGACCATCCGAGCGCGCCGATCCATGTGAACCGTAGTATTCTAAATCAAGGACTCGGATTAGCGTGAACGTTCGGACCGTCCGAACGCCTCGTGCAACGAGAACCGTAGGATCCAGATCCACGGCCCAGGTTAAAGTGAGCGTTCGAACCGTTCTAATCGCCCGTTTCATTTGAACCGTTCGATTTCAATCCAACGGTGGATGAGTCGTCTCCTTCGTCGGGTCGGAGCGCGCGTCTGAGTCAAGCAATGGCGTGAGCAGAGGAGAAGAGCGCAGCGTTGAGTCACCTCAGTGATCACCTTTAAACGGCTCTCTCTGCTCGCATTAAATGCCCATAGTGCACCGCCTTAGAAGTCCATGGTTCAACTGCTCCCGTCGCTCTCAAGTGCTCTCATGGCAGTATTGACCCGAGGAGAAATATCATCGTTGCTCTCTGCCATTCCCAGCTATTTAAGCTCCATTGCTCCACTCTTGGCTTCCTTTAGCACTTCTGCAACTCTAGCTAGCACCCACGGGCTTGTCTGAGCTGCAATCACTCGAAATCGTTTCGGCCGCCATTGCCGAGCTTCAAGCTTACGGTGAAGGCGGTACCGCAGTGGCTCTCTTTTGCCAATTCTTGCTCCCTCTGCTCCCTCTTTACTCTCTTGAGCTTAACCCTCGCTCAATTTTGTTCATCTTGCTCAGGGCTTGACTGAATTGGACTTTTCCCCTTTCGGCCGAAAGCCCTATTTTTCATCACCGGAGCAGGTCCAACCCTTCTCTGTGTTTTTCTCGTGCTCAGGTAACTCCTCAGTAGTCCTTAGTTTCTTGGCACCCGCTTTCTTGGACCGCAGCTGAGCTCCTTCGCATTTTTCGTTTTCGGCCATTTTTTGTCATCTCTGTCAACTCCGGCTTGTCGGCGTTCTAGAACGCCGCAGCTGTAGAAATTGGTCTCATTGGGTGTGCAAGGTTATTAAGAACCCATTTTGGGCCTTTGCTCGCACCGCCGTGACCAGAGTCGTCAGCGATGAGCCTCCTTTCGCCGTCATTTTGTCAGATGAAATCGGGCACGAGCTTTTGAACGTGGTTCGCTGTGGACCGTCGATCTTTAGATCTACGATCCAGGATCGCACGAACGTTGGATTGATCGCACGCCTTGATCAGTGGACCGTTGGATCCAAGATCAACGGTCCCGATTCGAGTGAACGTTCGGACCGTCCGAACGGTTCAATCCGCATGGATCGTTGGAGCCAAGATCAACGACTCATGTGCGTGTGAAAGTTCGGACCGCCCGACGCTTCGATCCATAGGAATCGTTGGATCCAAATCCAACGGTGAGCGTATGGGGTCGTGAGCCACGCGTGCGCGCTTTATCCCGTGGACTTGGACCGTTGGATCCAAGATCATCGATCCAAGTTCGTCCAGGTCGTTTCAATTTTGGATTTTCCCGAAAGAATTAATTGTTAACTTAAAAATGTAATTAACTTGTAAAATGCATAACTTTTTCATTTTAATTCCTTTTCGGTTGGTTCAAATTTTGTTATTTATATTTTTAACTAAACTTTAATATAAAAATGCTTCTAACCTCATTATATCTCCAGAAACTTTTGCTAAAATATTAGTGCAATGAATAGTAGTATTTATGATTTATAAGGCTGAGCAAAATTGTTTTGCTCATATCTTTTGCATTAAGAATCCAAATCAATTGGTTCTTGTTGCTAAATTCCTTAAAAAAAATCATGCTCTTACTGCTGTAAAATTTTCAAAATATTTGGAGAAAGTTTGCTATTGAGTCTTTGTGTTTTCTTCGTTCTTATCGGTTCTTTTTCGCTTTCTCGTTAGGTTCCGAAGAGCACATTGATAACTTAAGTGATCCTCCGCAACATCTTGAACCACAACAATCAGGCAAGCATTTTGATCATATTAATCCTAGTATTTTTTAAGTCTAATATATTGATTTCAACTTGTATGTATGCATTGCTATGTTGTTGTTAAATTATGGTTAGTATCCTATAGTTGCATAATCTGAGGAATTGATTATCCTCTACTACCATGAGCCTAGGTTATTTGCTGTGATTTGAGTTCGATGGATGAGTTCTTGTCACTTAGTAGATTGCGAATTGAAATTGCTTAGAAATGCTTAGTTTCGGTAGTAATGGGCGATGATCGATTTTAGTCGATGATCTTGATCACACATCTAATTATTACTCCTTTATGTCCAGCACTTGTGCTTTGTTATTTTGTAAAGTTAAAATCTGAAAATAAAAATTGATTTGGACTTGGGCAAGTGGTTGGATGGTGGGTTATTGGGTTTGTGGATGTCTTGCCTAAGTCAACAAGGACCGAACATCTTGTGTCACACTCTCCAAGTATTTTTGCATGCTAACCACGCGAGAGGGATATGGGACCTCTCTTGACTTAGTACTTTGACGTGTGTTATCTCCGAGTCGCAGGAGGGGGTTGTGTGTGTTGTGTGAAAAAGGATCTGTGTTCTTGTGTTGGGTGTGCGGTGGTGGAGATTCCGGGTAGGCTCTCCACCTCGAGGGACATCGTAGTTGTCCAAGACTTTACCCGTGAGGGGTAGTTGACCGAGGCTTTACGATGACTCCGACACAACGTATGGGTTTCTATCCATACGGGCGGCTCGTAGTTAATACACAATATTGGAAATATCTCGTTGGACTTAGCCATGCCGACATACCTAACGAAGTGTGCTTAATAGCTTGGCAAAAAGGTGGTCTGCGTGTGGGTACATTGGTATACCCCTGCAGGGATAAAACTATTCGAATAGCCTCGTCCTAGGTTATGGACACGCTTGGTTAGGTTTTGCAAGAGTTAGACTACAACCTTTTATATTAAAATTTTGACATGGTTGGTATGAATAGGTAATTCATGCTATTGTTGTGGTGACTAGGGGTTTAGTCACTTTCAGGATTGTTGTTGTCATCTATCTATTGTTATTATTGTTGTCTTTTACTGTTATTTGAACATTAAAAACAGATTTGTCAACTTGCTTTTAAATGTACTACATTATTGCAAATAAAGTTTGCTTTGTGCCGAAAATGAGACATACAACCTCCACTTAAATAAGCTTGCATGTAGCATATGTATAGGTCTGTTATCCTACAAGTAAGTCTTGCAGAGTATAATTTTTGTACTCATTTGCTTTGCTTAACTATTTGTTGCATAGGAGGAAGGTGAGCCCCAAGGGCCTCACTTTTGTGAAATGTGCTACGGTTTCGACGACTAGCTTGACGGTCCGGTCGGTTGCCTTGTGGGTTAAAGGCACACTGATTGGCTCTTTTGTTATGGCCATCTTATGACACTTTTACTTCCGCTGTTCAATTTTTGTATGTATATGTATTTGGCCGGTTGGCCTCTCTTTTGTAATAACTATCTTTTATTTATTTTAACTTCTGTATTTGGCCGGTTGGCCTCATCTTTGGCCAAAAGAAGTGGGTGGCCAGCACATCTTCTGTCTTCTTTGCTCCAAAATGCGCCATTAAACCTCCTCCATGTGCCTCCTGTAACAACAAAAGACGAACAGAGCTAGCTGGAACGCATAGCTTGTTAGCACGATAGACCAAACCATCATTCAAAGACATAGTTATTCCATGTCTTCCTCCTTTACAATGTTCAAACACTTCCTTAAAGTCCAAATCAGTGACATATAAACTCTTAATGGCCTCCAAACCAAAAATCTTATGGTCAAGTTGAGATAACATGATATAACGTCTAGAGATCGCATCAGCAATCACATTATCCTTACCTTTCTTATGCTTTATAACATATGGGAATGACTCAATAAATTCTACCCAGTTAGCATATCGCTTATTCAGCTTTAGCTTGACTTCTAATATGTTTTAGCGATTCATGATCCGAATGTATAACAAATTCTTTAGGCCATAGATAATGCTACCAAGTTTGAAGCACTCGAACTAAAGCATACAATTCCTTATCATAGGTGGAATAATTCAAACTAGGCCCATTTAGTTTTTCACAAAATATGCAATCGGTTTACCTTCTTGAATCAATACACCACCTATCCCAATCCCACCGCATCACATTCAATTTCAAAAGTCTTACCAAAATCAGGGAGTTGGAGTAGGGGTGCTTGGGTGAGCTTCTCTTTCAACAAGTTGAATGCCTTCTCTTGTGCAGGTCCCCATTGGAAAGGCACTCCTTTCTTTGTCAATTCATTCAATGGTGCGGCAATGGTGCTGAAATCCCGCACAAAGCGCCGATAGAATCCAGCAAGGCCATGGAAGCTCCGCACTTGTGACACAGTAGTAGGCGTCGGCCAGCTTTGGATGGCTACAATCTTTGTCTCATCCACCTCAATGCCCTATGGTGTCACAACATAACCAAGAAATGCAACTCGATCGGTGCAAAAGGTGCACTTCTCGAGGTTACCAAACAAACGTGCGTCTCTCAAAGCTTTAAAAACAACATGTATATGATTTAAGTGTTGCTCATGTGACTTGCTATAAATCAAGATATCATCAAAGTAAACCACCACAAATTTTCCAATGAAAGGACGAAACCTCGCTCATCAAACGCATAAAAGTACTAGGTGCATTAGTTAGATCGAAAGACATCACTAACCACTCATATAATCCGAACTTAGTTTTAAAAGCGCTTTCCATTCATCTCCTAATTTCATTCTAACTGTGGTAACCACTCCGCAAGTCAATCTTTGTGAAAATAATAGAACCACTCAATTCATCTAGCATGTCGCCTAGCCTTGGGATAGGATGACGATACCTTATAGTAATGTTATTAATGGCTCGCAATCAACACACATACGCCAACTACCATTTTTCTTAGGAACCAAAAGAACTGAACAAAGACAAGGACTAAGGCTTTCTCTTACGTACCACGGTCCAATAGATCTTGGACTTGTCGCTGAATTTCCTTAGTCTCCTCTCGATTGGTCCTATATGCGGCCGGTTTGACAAAGTCGCTCCCGGATCAAATCAATTTGATGCTCAATTCCTCGAATAGGTGGTAATCCCGGGTACCTCGCTTGAAATACATCCACATACTCCTGCAAAGGTTAGCAACAGCGAGGAGGCAAAGAGCTAGCTATGTCCTCAAGCTTAATATAAGGCATTTTTGCATATCAAAGCATAGCACTAAACTCATTATTACAAATTTTGGCAAGTTCAAATTTAGTGGCAATCATAACACATCCCTTCAATTTAATTCCCTCGGACTTAGGACTAGACGCCACTTTCTCCCTTTTGGGTGGGAAAACATGTTTTGCTACTTGCTGATTTTCATAATCATGCTTATCGGTGTTTCTTTCATTTTTAGCGCGCTCTTCTTCATCTTTCAGAATATCAGCTGGTGTCAAAGGTAACAACTTAATCTTCTTACCCTTATGTGAAAATGAGTAGGTATTAGCTCTACCATGATGCAAAATATCATTGTCATATATCCAAGGTCTACCGAGCAACAAAGAGCATGCTTGCATAGACACGATATCAAAGTCGGAACTATCTTTGTAATTACCTGCTAAAAATTGCACTTTCACAACTTTGTGTATCTTTAATTTACCACACGAATTGAACCATTGGATGTAGTAGGGACGTGGGTGTGGTTGTGTGGTCAAACCAAGCTTCTCGACCATCTCGGAGCTTGCAAGGTTGTTGCGACTCCCTCCATCAATGATGACTCGCATGCTCTGTCCTTACGAAATCAGTCCAAACAAGTTGTGTCGTTGATTTTGCTCCGCTCTCTCCACTTGTGCGCCAAAGACTCGCTGCGCAACAAGGCTCACATGATACTCGGTGTCAACAAAGAGCTACTTGTTCCTCTACATCATCAAGATCACCGTCTCATCTCATCTCCTCCACTGCAATGTTAGCCGCAAGTACATATTCGCCCTCAATATCACTAGTACTTACATAACCACCGCCTTTGGTGGCAAGGTATGCTCACGACCGGGCGATCCCTCATGACGTGCCCCATTCCCTTGTGGTGGCACACAATCCCAATGGTACGACCGAAGGAAGCAACCGACGAAGAACTCTTGGTGGTGCCTCGCACACTAGTAACTTTACTTACCTCGGGTGCATGTGATGTGGTCGGAGGTGCTTCTGAACGCACCCTACTCGTGGAGGGACAGCAGACCGTAGCTGAAGGTGGGGCTGTTTTGGCTTGCCCGACCGATCGTGGTGTAGACATGCTCCCAAAGTTGTTCCTTGGCCTCTGCTGTCGCCCACGCAATTCCTTTTACGCCAAACATGCAAGTTGGAACAATCTAGGACGCCGTCGTATTCTTTGTAATCCACTATGTCCTCGAATTTCACGCCTTAATCCTCCATAAAAACGTGCCATTGCGACTTCTTCATCCTCAATAATATCACAACGCAACATGCTAATTTGTAGCTCCGATAATATTCTTCTACGGATCTATTACCTTGGTTTAAGCGCTGCAATTTATTACGCAAATCACGCTTAAAAGAAGGTGGGACAAATCATTACGCATAGCAACCTTTAAACCATCCCACGTAGTAGGCGCTAATCCTTGGTGCATACCCTATTCCACCAAATGATGGCAAAGTTTTTAAATTCACTTGTGGCTTGCCTAACTCTATGCACTTCGGGAACTAAGTGAGCATTCAATTTCATTCTCTACCGTCATCTCCCAATCTAGATATATTTCAGCATCATAAGCACCCGCAAAAGATGGTATAGAGAACTTAACTTTAGCATATGGATCATCATTAACACGTGCATTATGTTGTCAACATTATTACCTCTCATACCTTGACGGTTGAAGTTCGGTAGGTTCCGTTGTCGTGCATCAAAGGCGTCGTGGTCGTGCATCTCATTATCATTATCAAACTCATGGTCATGGGCTGCATCATGAGGTTCCACACGACCAACGCTTGGTGGTCGGTTCACCATTCTTTCGAGGCGTGTAGTGGCGCGCCGCAATACTATCGTTGATTGAGCGTTGTAATGTGATCGTGGTAGCTTGAAGCTTCCTGTCGATGTCCTCATTAACGGTAGTGCATTGTTCATCTAATAGCGTCATGAGCTCTTCCCTCAAAACACACTCTTGCGCATCCAATCCTTCACCTGACATGGTTAGTAGGAAACAAAAGACAACACAAAGGTATTATCCCTATCACTATTAGGTGGTCCGAGGGTGGAATCACACACTCTCAAGCCGCCTTACCAAGCTCTTATGAGTTTCTTACCAAATTGCAGCAGGTGGTCAATTCGGCGAAGGTGGGATGTACGATCACGGCGGAGGCGAATGCGAGGATCCAATCTGAGGGTCGAAAGTATGTGGAGCTCGGATAGGCAATGTTTAGTAGCAAGGAATAGCAATAATGAAATTAGATTAGCAAAGCTGAACCAAAGTCCACAATGATCGCACATTCTTGTGGTCTAAAAGTGCCCCTAGCCCTAGCACAATCGATCAAACAAGGACTCGATACAAAGGAGTCCAAAGGATGCAAGGTCGAATCGTAGTAGACCAACTAGGGGTGGTCGAATTGCTTCTTCTTCTTTTCTTTTCCACTTTTGCTTCTTTTCTTTCTTTTCTTTTGCACTTTTTTGCACTTTTGCTTCTTTTTTTTACAAACGTGACCCAAGCCCAAAATTCTTCAGTTACCTTTTTTGGATCCGATGAGGTGATTGGGTCACAAACTTTTTCTGGATAGCAGGTTCGATTTGGTTCGTCGTGAGGACGTTGACGCTTTGAGGCTTCCGACCAACAGATCGTCACCTCGCATTCGCTACACCCGCGACGCTGTCGTTATCGACCACGCTTGCACGCGATCGACCTTACCACGAAGGTTATTGTTCCTACAAGCAATCGAAGCAACTCACAAGAACAAGGTAGATGCAATCAATTGTATTGCGGATATGGATGAAGTTTACAAGTGGGGTTCCTCAAACCGATAATCGCTAAACCGCAATTGGCGTAATAATCTAAGAAAACCCGCCTAAACTATGGCGCTCTCAGATATATAGGGGAACGTGAGGAGGTCGGCCTAGGGTTGTGCGGTAGTGGGATGAAGCGCACACAACACGGACTCCGACCTCGCTACGCTTACAAAGTCTTATTAGTTTCCAAACGGTGACGCAAAGACCTTGTGTTGCGATTTACGTCGAAGATCCGATCGTAGGATCGGTCCTAGGGTGGTCTTGAGGAGTCCATGCTATCTTTGGTCGTAGATTGTGTCCAACGAGTACTGTGCTCGCTTTTCTGGTCGTAGATTGCTCCAATCGAATCAACTAGTCGTAGGCCTTCTTGTAGTGGTCGAGATCTTCTTGCGAGGGTCGAGACCTTCTTGAACTGGTCGTAGTCCTAGATTCCTGAGTACAAGTAAATCATCTCCATTAGGAAGCATCATAGAGTTCTCAAATAATACACTCAGCCCTAGAAACGACTTTACCTGATCGATTAAGTGACGTGCTCTAGCTCTTGTCATAGGACCGTGTAGTTCAGCACCCAGATCTGAAGGGTCTTGTGTCGTGCGTGTATCCGAAGGAGGGATGTCCTCATCATACTCCGACTGGAGCAAAGGTAAGCGCCCCGAGCGGAAGAACGATAAGCCTAGATGGTGCCTTTTCCATTAAAAGGAAGGATACGACCTTCGCAATTACCGGGTTTTCCAACAAAAATTCAAGGACTATTATACTGGCAAAGGACCAATCCCTACTCTCAACTAGGTAGGGCAAACGAGTGGTTGTAAGCAGTCAGACGACGATGAGGAAATGTTGTTCCAGGATCCGAAGCATACTATCGAGCATATCTATGGGGCATCATCGACATACGAGCCAAAGTGACAGCTTAAGGTTGCCGAACGTGAGATAAAATCCATTGACCCTCCTCTTATCAATAAATTACTGAAGTGGTCAGAAGTCACCATCTCTTTCGAGAAGAGTGACTGCCCGATCCCTTCTACTCGATCAGGTCGGTTTCCGACTGTGGTCGATCCCACCATCAATAACTGTCGAATAATCGGGTGTCAGTTGATGGTGGCAGCTCATTAAACATCTTGTTTACGAGTACCCTGGACGAGATGCAAGAACCTAGGACCAAGGTAAGACCGGTACGATAATATTTTCATGGGATTGTATTGGGGTCTTCGGCCAAATATATTGGCCAAGTTTCTCTTCCTTCAACGTTTGGTTCTTCAAGCAATTTCAGGACATAAAATCTCCTTTGATATGGTCGATTTCGATACGGCATATAATGCCATAGTCAAACAACTAACTTTGGTAAAGTACTTAATGGTTGCTCATTATGGGTATCAATGTCTTAAGATGCCAGGTCCCAGAGAAGTAATCACAATTCACTATGATAAAAAGATGGCACATACGTGTGACTGTCAATCCCTCGAGATGGTTGGTCAGATACCAACTCAAGAAAAAACAAGGAGCAGCCTTCGACCAAGCAGTCGAAGCCTAAAGCTGCACCAAAGCTGAACGACCAGGTCAAAGAGATTCCTCTGGATCAAGAAGAGCCCCCGAAGACCGTTCGCATCGGGGATACTTCCGACCCCAAATAGGAAGACACCCTTGTCACTTTCCTCTGTGCTAACGCAGATGTCTTCGCGTGGCAAGTATTTGACATACCCGGAGTCCCTAAGGAAGTGATTGAGTACATGCTAGCTCTACGGCCTGATAAGAAACCCGTAAAACAAAAATTACAGACATTTGCACTTGATCGATGAGATGCTACTAGATTAGAATTGGACAAGTTACTTAAAGTAGACTTTATAAGACAAGTCGACCATTCAGAGTGGTTGTCCAACCCTATAATGGTTATGAAGTCTAATGGTAAGTGGCGTTTGTGTGTAAACTTCATAGATCTCAATAAAGCTTGGCCAAAAGATGATTTCTCTTTACCTCGTATCGATCAGTTGGTTGATTCAACTGCTGGTTATGAAGTATTAAGTTTTCTAGATGCATATTCTGGTTACCATCAGATTAATATGTGTCTATAATATGAAAAAGACTATATTTATTACACCATTTAGAATATTTCGCTATGTTAAGATACCATTTAGCCTAAAAAATGATGGCGCTTCTTTTTAACGCTTGATGCAATCGACTTTGTCACCTCAACTAGGCCGAAATTTGAAAGCCTATGTTGACGATCTAGTGCCATGGTGGTTTCGGTGCAAGTGTCATAGCGGTTTCGGTGGGAGCCGGATGGGAGAGACTCGCCGACATGAAAAGAGCCGTTGATCAACCTACACATGACAAATCATGAGATTGCTTTATGAAGATTGGACTCGGTCTTTAGAGAAGAATCGAGAAGGTGTATTTTGGTAACTTCACCAAAATACTGTCTTGATGGCTTTTGGCTAAATCGCGGCGCAAGACAGCGCAAGGAGAAGTGGTTTAGGTCAAGAGAAGATGAAAATGGTGCTTTGAAATACGTGAGTTAGTGAAACTCATTTATGTGTGGGCTTAACGGGTGCCCATTAGCGATGTTCTTCTAGAAGCTAGCCTCCATAATAAATAGAGGAGGGTGCTAGTTGTGGATCTTACTTGCTGTGACATATGGGAATGCATTTAGGATCATCTCGATCATCTATTACCCACGAGCAAATTTTTGGATCATACTTTGATTTTGACTCGGTTTTGAAGCAACCTTCACTCAAACAGAAAAAGGTATGAACTTTAGCAATGATCTTCACCATCCTTGATTGGAATAGGTTTCTGACGTCCTAGAGAAGGTATGTTCTAAGTTTTGGGAAGTTTAGAGTTGTGGATCAAAAGTTAGACCAATTTGTGATTTCGAGTTCGGACTGATTTTACTGTTCATCAGGCTGGGGGTCAGACCGCCCCTTGGAGAGGTCAGACCTCCCCATAGAGAGGTCAGACCGCTAGGCTGAGAGTTCTGACCGTCCAACTCATTGTGAATTGAGTTTTTAGTGATTTTGGTTGTTTTGTTTCGGGATTTCGATTGGATTCAATACTAGTCTTCCCCATGGAGAGGTCAGACTGCTAGGCTGAGAGTTCTGACCGTCCAACTCATTGTGAATTGAGTTTTTAGTGATTTTGGTTGTTTTGTTTCAGGATTTCGATTGGATTCAATACAAGTCTTCCGCTATGCTTGTACATTGATCTTCATAGCTCTCATAGATATTGGAGTAAAAAACGTGTTGAATCCGATTAAAGTGAAAAAGAGATCGTACTCCTATTCACCCCCCCCCCTCTAGTTGTTGTTTCGTCCAACACACATCTTAATCGCAATAAACCCCTTTGCGAAGATGCCTCATCTCTATGGTATGCATTTGATGGAGCAGTACAAGGGTGTGCAGTTTGGCGAATTGAGTCCACATGTTTTTGCCATTGCTGATGCATGATACATGTGCCGAATTTTATTCAGTATATACCAGTATAGTAAATATTGAATCTTGGCCTTTTGATATTTAAACAAAAACAAAATATCATTACTATCTCAAGTTATTTCTCATTGTTGGAACGAACACTTGATTTTATTTTATGGGCCAAGTGGCCAAGATATGGTCATGTACAAGGCATGGCAAATAAGCAGAAAACACCCTATACAAAGATCTAATTTATACAAGGAACATAGACTCCTAACACCCCTCGGCAAACTCAGTGTGGGTCAACAACACTGAGTTTGGACAGATACAGACTATGTTGTGCCCTAGTTTGCGCCTTCGTAAAGAAATCAGCTAGCTAAAGTTCGGAAGGCACATATTGAAGTGTAACAATCTGCTACTGCGCACCTTTGGCCGCATTTAAGAAGCATCAACGACCATCTACGTTGTGAGCTCATACTTCACTGGATCTTGAACAATGCTGATTGCACCAGTGCTGTTAGACAGTAACGATGTAGGTGGGGGCACTGAAACACCAAGTTCCTCAAGAAGGCATCGTAGCTAGGTGACCTTAGCTATCACAGACGCAAGAGCCATCAACTTAGCTTCAGCACTCAAACAGGAAACAATAGTATGTTTCTTATTCTTCCAAGCAATCAAGGCATAACCAAGGAAGACACAGAAGGTAGAAAGAGATCGACAATCAGAAGGATTACTAGCCCAGGTCACATTAGAATTTGCTTGAAGTTGCAAGGAGCTGGAACGATGGAAGAAGATGCGTCAAGTGATGGTTCCACGAAGGTTTCGTAGAACTCGAAAGAGGTGATTATAGCGGATCTGAGTGAAAGCAGAAATGAAATGACTCAGAATGTTAACAACTTGAAAGATGTCGTAGTGGCAAGATAAACCAAACTCCCAACAAGATGACGATATCAAGTAGGATCCTAAAGAGGAGTACCATTAGTGGGCCGAAGCTGAAGCTGGAGCTCCATAGGAGTGTCTACCGTGAGCTGGTTAGTGAGACAAGCACAATCAGGGAGATCCTGGATGTACTTTTGCTGGGAGAGGTGGTACCCATGAGGAGTGGAGGTGACATAAATCCTAAGGAAGTAGCTAAGGGGACCCAAATAAGACATCTGAAACTGCTCATTGAGATGCCTCTTCAAAAAGTCAATATAATGAGGGCCATCACTATGATGAGCATGTCATCCATAGAGAGAAGTAGTGCTCGACCACAAGAGGAAGTGTGAACAAAAAGAGCAGGCATGGTCACTAGCGGAGAAGTCGAAAGCAGTGACAATAGAAGTGAAATGCTCAAACCAAGCACAAGGGGCTTGCTTAAGCCCATAGATTGAATGATGGAGGTGACAAGCATGATCGTCAAAAGCAAAATACCCAGGAGGTAGTTGCATATAGACTTCCTCATGCAACTCGACATTAAGAAAGACATTATTAACATAAAGCTAAGAGATGGTCCACTGGCGAATAGAGGCAACGACGACAAGGGTGCGAACAATGCTCATATAGGAGCAAAAGACCTGAAGCACCACACGTCGACCCTGCTTCAAGGAAGGCCACTAAGTGTGATGATTGTCATGGCCAAGACCTGGAGCACTGCCTCTTCTCCACACCGCTGGCACCAATCCTGTCGACACCGACGGTCACCCCGATCAAGAACAAATGCACCACCCGACACTTCGACCTCTTCAATGTCCACCGAGGTCGCGCTTGGCGCTCAAAAGGAGGACATATATGATGCCGCATAGGGCGCAATAGACGCTCGCACACAAGATGGGATCACTGCCTCATGGAGAAAGGCTCACTAATGAAGCCCTCGATGACTATCTCACCATGTATGAAGGAACCCTACCCCAACAGAACATCATGGTGCTCTTGCGCCTTTTCAAGCTTGACTGCCATCTTACATCACAAGCTGACGAAGCCCTAATCGAGCTTGGTGGTCAAGGAGGAACGAACCTACAAGGTTTCGACGGCGCGCGCACCCAAGCGCA
This sequence comes from Hsuehochloa calcarea, assembly GCA_036346395.1. NCBI lineage: Eukaryota > Viridiplantae > Streptophyta > Magnoliopsida > Poales > Poaceae > Hsuehochloa > Hsuehochloa calcarea. The sequence goes on along the minus strand of CM070611.1, from coordinate 15,123,166 downwards.
CTAGCAGCATTAGCTACACCTACTACTCCAGCCAGGGCTGCGATTGTTGTCGCGACGACCTAGGAAGGTCAGGGTTCAATGACAATGATGACGACGACCATCACCCCCATGTCCACGAACATCTTTTTCCCCTATGCTTTTGCTTCAATGTTGTTTGTTTCGGTTATGTTTTCTACTCGTTGTGTCACGTACTCTATCCAAGGACTTCGCTTTGCAACCATCTAGGCTCAAGTTGTCTCTGCGCTTCCCCTCTCTATGCCTAAAACCCTCCTTATCGGCTTGGCGCCTCGATAGTTTACACCATCCTAACCTCTTTCTTCAAGCAATGGGCTAACTTCATGGCACCTCCACGACATTGCCCACCAAGGCCTCGACAGCCAAAATCAGAGCACCTTGTCCATAGACCCGCCACACCCAACGCGGTTGATCCTAGGGAACCTTCTTGGCCAATCTATTCACAAGCACAAGCACAACAACGACAACACCACCTAGTAGCTAGGGGGACGCCAAGCGCCAAATTGACCCCGAACCTCGTTAGTAGGGGTACAGTAGAACTACGATCCAGATAATGTGACCAAACTTTAATGTCATCTGTTGGAATGTGAGAGGGCTAAACACGCTGGCAATAAGAACAAGGTACACGAAACCTTGACATCCACAGCCTGCCACCTTGCTTGCCTATAGGAAACCAAACTAGAGATTGTCGACCAAGCGCTTGCCTATTATCTAGGAGGCCATAGACTTCATAGTTTCGTGCAAAAAAACCGTCCGAAGGTACACGAGGTGGAATCCTGCTCTTGTGGAATGAAGACTTCATTGTCGTCGAGGCCATCCAACTTGAGACATATAGCTTGTCAGCGACAAATCACAATCAAAGACTTGAGGCATAGTTTGCAGCATCACGGGGGTTTACGGCCCATCTCGAGACAGGGAGAAATCAGCCTTCCTTGAAGAAATTAAGTCCTTCAAGCTGCTCCCAAACTGTAACTGGTTAGTTCTTGGTGACTTCAACCTTATCTATAGGGCGTGTCATAAGAACAACTGCAATATCAACCGTCGACAGGTGGCCCAATTCTGCAACAACCTCAACGAGTACGAGCTCAAGAAAATCCATCTCCAAAACCAAAAGTTCACTAGAGCAACGAGCGACAAAACCCAACGCTGGTCAGGTTGGACATATTTTTCTACAATGAGGCATGGGACATCTAATTCAAGAATCACGTCCTACACGCGCTATCCATATCGCTCTCAGACCACTGTGGTCCGAGAAGACCCAGAACTTTTCATTTTGAAAACTTCTGGTTAAAGATGTCGGTTTTCAATGAGGTGGTCTTGAAAGCCTGGCAACCGAACCATTAACCGGTTCATTGTCTCAACCACAAGCTCGCCACCACAACAATGACCCTTAGGACTTCGAGCAAAACCTTATTCTCATAGGCCAAACTACAGTTACACATGGCTTTGGAAGTGATCCTGTGTTGAGACCCAAATATGCAAATCTAAACCCTATGTGTATACTGTACTAGTCTAGAATCATGCTGGTGCACACAATATCAATAGAAATGAATATCATTCCACACATAATGAATATAAGAATAAACAACTAATTTAAATAGTAAATAATGGTTGTGACCTTATGGTCAAGTTTTAAACTTATTAAGCTACGCAGGGCTGAGCACTAAGTAAAGAAACAACAACGAAACGGAAGCAACTCTAGTGGAAACTCATCGACTTGCCACAAGCAACCGATTGGGATCAAGGCCTAGCGATCAACCTCCTCGTGAAACTCCTCGAAAGCAGGCGAAGACTCATCCACTTCAACTAAATGATGATTGCAGTAAGAATGAGTACTCCGAGTACTCAGCAAGTTGTACCACAGAATGCAATTATAGATGATGACTTATTTAAAAGGAAATGACTTCTATGGTTATAACACACTTGCATTTGAATACAATTAATATATTAAAGGTGTAATTTAAAACAAATAAACAATATTAATTTAACAAGTACTTCACAAAGCTCACATGGCATAATCAATTTCTTTCACACAACCATATGAGTAAATTCACACAGTTGTCCCTCCCAATTGTTTTATGAAAAATCTACCCCTCGTGTGAAATCTCTGAGTATGTCTATGACTGTAGACACAGCTATTCGAATAGATTGATTAACACTCTGCAGAGGTTGTACACTTTACCCACATGATATAACCAGTCTACCTAGCACCAATCATAACAAAACTTTTTCAAAACTTTATCTTAACAATTGACCATCCCGATGTGCATATTGTCGAGCCCAACCAAACTCGTTGGTCTGACGCACACTGTTGGACCCAAACAAAGTAGTACACACCTCCACCCTGATACACAGTCTAACCTACCGCCTGAGTAGTCAATGTCAAGACTCCGTAACTTACTAAGTTAGGTTTGTCCCCATACCAAGCATGTGGTTATACAGTTATAGCTCAATTCAATGGCGTACAAAGTTAAGTTCTTAATTGACCAAAACGATACTACCAATTTGTACTAAGTTACCAAGATTCACATTTCCCAATCACACAACTCCACCATATCATAATTCTTTCCACCTACTTTGGTCTAAATCTTTTCTCACCCTGTTGATTAAGTGCAATACATGCCATCAACAAGTGACAACTTACAACACATAGTCTTTCCACAAAGAAGTTCCATAATCACTTAGTCAAGTTTAGATCTGCAGTTCAAAATGATATCAATGACTCGTTGCAAGACTAAGCATACTAATCATGTCTAACCAACCCATGTTGGTGCTATGGTATTACCAATTAGTAGTTATCCAAGCTTGGGTGACAAATGATCACAGTAATATAATGAGCAAGGTGGACATAATCAAGTAGGTGTATAACTAATCTCAAAGTATCAAAGAATTTAATAATTGAAATAAAAAGCAATAATTTGAATCAAAGTAATTTTGGAAAACTGCCTTGAAACAAGTCTTGGTACTATTATTGAGCTTGATCAATATCTCCTTCCTCGAATGCTCCCGAAGTATCAACATCTACTCGCAAACGAATGAGAACATACAAATAAATACAAAATAGAGCAACAAATGAACTCCAAAAATTAAATAAAAATCACATGAAGGAAGAGCTTGAAATTAGATACTTGAATGGGCTCAATCAGAGTTTGTATGAGGAAGAACGAGCTCTTGGAAGTTGGTCATTTGAGAAAATCAAAGAAAAAAATAGGGAGAGAGAAAACTAACAGGTGGGCCCACTTGGAAATGAATTTGGGAATTTAAAGAATTTCTAGAAAATAGGAACAAAGACTGACAGGTGGGACACACGATCTATAAACCGAGTCTACGGACTTGGTCCATGGGTCTGCGAGCTCACGGGTTTATGGAATATGGCTCTGATATGTGGGGTCCACATGTAAGTGGCCCTTTCCACCGTGGACTAAGTCCACGTTGACTGGGTCTATGGTTTGGCATGGGTGGTGGCTGAGGTGGCGACAGGTGCACACGTGGTTGACACAGGGCAATAGCTAGTGCTGAGGTGGAGGACGCGTCGACAAAGGCGCTGACGTGGTGGCAACGCGATGCAACGCTAATGCAGCGCGGACTGGCGCTAGCGTGGAACCATGTGGCAGCCACGTGGGTTGCCACATCGATAAGATTGATGGTGGATGGCGGCGACGGCGAAAATGGCGGTGGTCGGCAGCGAGCGGAGGGAACCACCGGCATGCTTGAGCTCCGGCAAACTCATCCCTCAGCTCAGATGCGACAGTGGGGGTCGGAAGGGGGTCAATGGCGGTGGCTCGGTTCAACGGTGCAACAGCGGCTGAGAGCTCCGGCGAGGGCATGGACACGCGCATCGTGCTCCTGGTGATGAGGTAATGATACCGGGACAAGCGTGAGACCCAATGGTCATCAGAGGCGACCAGTGGTGTGGCAAGGGCGATGGCAATAATCACCTCACGACGGGCTTCAGGCGGCACCAAGGGAATGATTGGGTAGAGGGGAGCGGTGCGATGTTGACAGCGGCGACGCGATGGTCGGAGGCTCGCCAGAGACGACAGAAGATAACAGCGGAGAGCTTGGAGTAGATGGCGGCGAGGGTGGCGCAAAATCGATCTCCGTGGTGGCGAGGGCTAGGGTTTCAGGTGGCGGTGGGTGCGGTGGATGTGGAAGGCGAGGGTGGCGGCCCCTTTTATAACATGGGCGACCGGGAGAGTCCCTTGCGCGCACACCAAGAAAATAGAGGTGGTGGCGGAGTCTGAGTCGGACGCAGTTAGGAAAGAAGCACAGTGACGGGGCGGGGCCCACACGTCAGCGATGGTGGCTAGGGCGAACTTGCGTCGAATTCAGCACGGGTCAAACCGAAGGTGGGACCAGGGGCGCACGGGCGGAAGAGAGAGGACGGGTGGGTTGGGCTACGGCAACAGGAACAGGCCAGGGTAGACTGGGTCGAGATGAGAGAGAAGTGGGCCTCCAGAAACGAAAGCGGCCCACGCACTACTCCCAAATTTTTAATAAGTTTTTCAATTTAAAAATACAAAAATCCAAATGGCAAATTAAAAAATAGCAAATGAACTTGGAAAATTCCTAGACAAATCTGGAAAATATTTCCAAGCACAAATAACTCAAATAAAATAATTTTGGGATTAATTTATGTTCATATTAATCACATTAAATTATTTTGACTTTAGAAAGTCCCATTTAAGCTTAATTAATTCAATAAAAAATTGTTTAAATTTTCTAGATGGCTAAACTACACAATAGATTTTTGAAACCCGAAAATTGGGATGTTACATCCTGATGCTAGACATAGCCTAAGAGCCGAGGGAACTATCGCTGCAGGAATGGGATCTCAGGTCCGGTCTAAAGAAAAGAGTCATGGGCCTCATAGTGCTCGAACAATCACGAAAAAGACCGAACTCCAACATCACAAATCTGAGAGAGAGCGACGCTAACACTAAGTTTTCCACCTCAAAATTAATTCCAGAGGCGGAAGAACCACATTCAAAGACTACAAATGGAGCAAGGCTGGGCCTTCTCACACAATGACAAATAAGACATACTTGAACTGAATTTTCACAACATGATATCCTCGTCGACCACCAAAACCCTCGACCTCAATTGGGAGACTTTGGACCTCACCATGCTAAACCTACAAGGCATTGACGGGCCTTTCTTGGAATAAGAGGTCGTCGATGCCCATGCGCAGATGCCAGGAAGCAAAGCTCTAGGTCCAGATAGGTTCACCTTTAACTTCTATAAATCATGTTGGACTATCATAAAGACAACGTTGTTGTGGTGTTCCACACCTTCCACAGCCTCCGCACGACGAACCTACACCTCCTAAACATGGCTAACATCGTCTTGATCCCGAAGAAGGGCGGACCTGACAAGGTTTTGCTGACTACAGACCGATAAGTCTCATTCATGGAATTGCAAAATGGATCTCTAAGACACTGTCTTTGCGCCTGGCGCTGCATTTGAACAACCTGGTTTTAGTAAATCAAAGTGCTTTCATCAAATCTAGATGCACCCATGATAATTTCATGTTCGTTAGAAACTTAATAAGAAGACTTCATCGGACCAAAACCCCAACTCTCTTTCTCAAGCTAGATATAACAAAGGCTTTTAACATGGTCCAATGGGACTACATGCTAAAACTGCTTCAAAGAAGAGGCCTCCCGAGCAAATGGACAGACTGGCTTTCGACTCTCCTTTCAATGGTATCCTCCAGAGTGCTCTTTAATGGCGTCCCTGGACACACCATTAAACACGGGAGGGGTCTACGTCCGGGAGACCCGCCATCCCCTTCCTCCTCATTCTGGCAATTGATCCCTTTAGTGACTACTTGAGATAGCAACAAAGATGGGCCAGTTGGAGCGACCCCAATATCGTTTTGCTAGACTTAGGACTTCCTTGTATGCCAATGATCCGGCGATTTCCATCTCCCCTTTAGACGAGGACATCGCAACTACAAGCCAATTGCTCCAAAGCTTCAGGAGCGTCTCAGGGGTACATACCAATTTCTAAAAAAATACGGTAGTGCCTATAAGCTGAGACCACACCAACCTCGATGCGATCTTCTTAGATTTCCCTACAATCTGATCAACCCTCCCCATCAAATAATTGGGGTTGCCGCTCGATTACAAAACATTATCAAAGGTACACTTCTAGCCCCTCCTAGACAAAGCAGGTAGCAGACTGGCGGGATGGTAGGGTAGACTGCTAACTCCAACCGGTCGAACAATCTTGGTGAAATCGATGCTCACCTTGATCTCGACCTACTACCTGACGGTCCTAAAAGCCCCAAAATGCATCCTCCGTGGTCTGGACCGCATCAAACGACACTTCCTCTGGGCTGGCACAAATGAGATTTTTGGTGGGAAATGCAAAGTCAACTGGGACAAGGTTTGTCAGCCAACTCAACTCGGCGGACTTGCGTTCGTAACCTTCAGAAATTCTCAATGGCCCTAAGACTCCACTGGCTCTTGCCAGAATGGAATGCATATCATAAACCTTGGGTGGGAATGGAGATTTTGTGCGACAGCACTAACCGACGTCTCTTTGCAGCTGCCACGACAATCATCCTGGGCAACGGAAACAAAGCTAATTTTTTTTCCTCACCTTGGCTTCATGGTACGCCTCCCAAAGACCTGGTCCTAAATATATTCCAAATATCCAGAAGGAAGAACACAACAGTCGGTGCGGCCTTACAGGATGGTCGATGGATCCAGGACATCAACATTCTAGGGGAGGGGGGAGGTAACTACCCAGCACATGCAGGAATTCCTAGACCTTTGGAGGAAAATAAGGCTCATCGAATTCGACCCAACCGTCCCGAATGACATCACTTGGAAAATAATACCAGAAGAAATATACACAACAAAATTCGCATATACGATGCAGTTCATCAGCTCAACAACAATAGACTAACAAAAGGTAATCTGGACCCCACCCCACCCCTAATGTAAATTCTTCTCCTAGGTAGCCATACGGAACCGTCTTTGGACTTCGGACAGACTACAAGTGAGAGGTTGGCCGAACCAATACATTTGACCCCTTTGCATGCAAGCACGGGAAAATGACCTTGCACCTTTTTCCATGTGTGTAGATATTCTAAACGAGTTTGAAATTCGCTGGCCAGTTGGCTGGGCTGGGCATCACTTAGGCCATCCAATTGGGCTGATAGCTGGAGCATCGGAGATTGGTGGACAAAGATTAATAGTATGGGAGGGCTCCCAAGAAAGGCAACGACCACAGTGGTCATCCTAACCACTTGAAAAATTTAGAAGGAACGGAATAAGAGAACCTTCAATAGCAATAGCAGGTCAACCACTCTCATGAATCTGGTGGCAAAGAATAAGGAAGAAGGTAGATCTTGAAACCTCGTGGGAGCCAAGTATTTAGAGCATTTCATACGGTGTAATTAAGCTTCATTTCTAAACTTGCATGTTTTTGTTTGTTTGGGCTACCTTCTTTATTAATATAAAAAGTTAGAAGCCATTTCGAGTATTTTGTTCTTGATCGGTTGCTGCAAATAAGGATTAAGGATTAATTTGTCAAATTCAAGCCCTCCACTGTGACTCGTTGACTTGCCTTCATCTCAAGTCCACTAGAAATGGAATCTCTCCCTCTTTCTCTCTCTCTCACAGCATGCTACCAAAACAGTGCAATTGACTTGATTTGTACCTTGTGTTCAATTATACACCTTGTCCCTGACATGGACATTGCAAACGCTTGATAGGCCCGACAAATATTCAAAGTATAGACTAGAGAAATTGAAAAAGAAATACATCATTGTCTTCTTGCACCGAATATTGTGTCAGAGAAACTTGGGAAAATCACTGATAATTTAGAATGCATAGCGATGACAACAAGGACAATTGAGACGGTGGACGCATTAACTAACCAGAACTATTCCTTTAGTCCGTCTGGAATGGGAGAACTTTTCCCGATTCTTGTATGAATTGAACTGTTTCTTTGGAAAAGCATGCGAAATTCCTGCAGTCCAAAAGGGCTCTTAGAAAGACAACAACTGTAAAAACTTTAGTCATTTGACTTCATGTGGTGTAAATGTGTAATTGAACAGTTGAGGCAGTGGCCGCATGAGCTCTCACAGCTTGATCATAGCGAGGCCATTGAACATTTTTATCCTGCAGTATATAAGATCATAATTATATATTCAATGACAGTGACGAGTTTTTGGCTAATATAGTACCTTTTGAATTCGTATTTACATAAATGATCATGCACGAGCCATATTTACAAATATAACACCATTGCCGTCACGACCACAGTGCGGTAACACCTCCCCGCGTGCCACATCAGCCGTTGCCGCACGACCGCCGTGCGGCAACACCTCCGCCGCCGCCACATGGCCTCCCTAGCTAGCCCGCCTGTTCTTCTAGTACTGTTCATTGAGTCATGTTCTTCGAGTGCTATTCTTCGAGTACTGTTCATCGTTTCGACTGTCTGAGGAGGTTCGATTACATAACTACCTGGTCGGAAGGTTTCGACTACTTGGTCGGAGGAGGTTCGACTACACGACTACCTGGTCGAATGAGGTTCGATAAACAGTACTCGATGAGCCAGGGCCAGCTAACTGAGGTGGTTGCCGGGAGGCGCGGGAGGTGTTACCGCACAGCCGCCATGTGGCAACGGCTAACGTGGTGCGCTGGGAGGTGTTGCCGCACAACGGTCGTGCGGCAACGGTGCTATATGTACAAATATGGCTCGTGCGTGGTCATTTATGTAAATATGAGTTCAAAAGGTGTTATATTACACAAGGCTGCCAATGCACTTCTCAAGCTCCAACTTGTCCAAATGGTAGACAAAATAGCAATCAAACAACGACAGATGTCTCTGTAGAGTTTTAAAAACTATCGGCTTGGGCTTTAGCAAAACGTAGAGATTCTTGACCAAGTGGATCAGATGCAACCTAGTGTTAATTAGACACCACATATTCCTCTAAATGGTCAGTGGGTTACTACTGGCATCTGCCTAGCTTATTCCTTTTTTTTTAATCAAGATATTTTCTTGTACCGTTGTCTGCAATGTCTTCATTCGGCAAAGCCCTTTCTAGAATTCATTACATAGAAAAATACAGAAACTATAGCTGATTGGAAAAACACATTTCTTGGGTAAACTAAAACAAGCACTCCGTACCATCGGAATATGACCATTGACACCATAAGAAGGCGACGAGTGAAGGAGTAGTGCTTCACTGTGTGAAGACTGAAGAGCTGCTCAAAATTTGGCATAAGTCGGCACACGGCTGTTGCATTCAAGTCTTCACCTTGAACCAGTGGAACTGCTTGGCAGTTGGGCTGAATGATGAGTCACGGCGGCCCGATCTTCCGATAGGTTCGATTTGGTTCGTCGTGAGGATGTTGACGCTTTGAGGCTTCCGACCAACAGATCGTCACCTCGCAATTCGCTACACCCGCACGCCTGTCGTTATCGACCACGCTTGCACGCGATCGATCTTACCACGAAGGTTATTGTTCCTGCAAGCAATCGAAGCAACTCACAAGAACAAGGTAGATGCAATCTGAATTGTATTGCGGATATGGATGAAGTTTACAAGTGGGGTTCCTCAAATCGATAATCGCAAACCGCAATTGGCGTAATAATCTAAGAAAACCCGCCTCTAAACTATGGCGACTATCGTATATATATAGGGAACGGAGGAGGTCGACCTAGGGTTGTGCGGCCGTGGGATGAAGCGTACACAACCCGGACTCCGACCTCGTTACGCTTACAAAGTCTTATTAGTTTCCAAACGGTGACGCAAAGACCTTGTGTTGCGTATTTTTGGTCGAAGATCCGTCGTGGGATCGGTCCTAGGGTGGTTTTGAGGAGTCCATACTATCTTTGGTCGAGATTGTGTCCAATGAGTACTGTGCTCGCTTTTACGGTCGTAGATTGCTCCAATCGAATCAACTAGTCGTAGGTCTTCTTGTAGTGGTCGAGATCTTCTTGCGAGTGGTCGAGACCTTCTTGAACCGGTCGTAGTCCTAGATTCCCGAGTACAAGTAAATCATCTCCATTAGGCAAGATCATAGAGTTCTCAAATAATACACTCACCCTAGAAACGACTTTACTCGATCGATTAAGTGACGTGCTCTAGCTCTTGTCATAGGACCGTAGTTCAAAGACCCGGATCCGGAGGGTCTTGTGTCGTGCGTGTATCCGAAGGAGGGATGTCCTCATCATACTCCCCCTCTTGAATTGGAGTCGTCCTCGACTCAAGCTCATCTTCTTCTCCCACGTATGGTTTCAAATCTGAAATGTTAAATGTGGGGCTAACCCCAAAATCTGCAGGTAATTCTAATTGATATGCATTATCATTTATCTTCTTAATTATCTTAAACGGTCCTTCAGCTCTAGGCATCAACTTTGTTTTTCTTAATTCTGGAAACCTATCCTTTCTTAAATGAACCCAAACTAAATCACCTGGTTCAAATTTGACAAATTTCCTACCTTTACTTCCAGCAACCTTATACCTTTCAGTCATATGCTCTATATTCTTTTTAGTGGTTTCATGCAACTTGAGAATAAATGCAGCACGCTTCTTAGCATCTAGATTAATTTTTTTAGAGGTCGGTAAAGGTAGTAAATCAATAGGCGCACGGGGGTTAAAACCATACACTACCTGAAATGGACTTACCTTGGTGGTGGAGTGTACTGACCTATTGTAAGCAAACTCAATATGCGGTAAACACTCTTCCCACATCTTCAAGTTCTTCTTTAAAACAGCCCGCAACATGGCGGATAACGTGTGGTTGACAACCTCTGTTTGTCCATCAGTTTGGGGATGGCATGTAGTAGAGAACAGCAGCTTTGTCCCCAATTTATTCCAAAGTGATCTCCAAAAGTGGCTCAAAAACTTCGCATCACGATCCGAGACAATAGTATTGGGCACTCCATGTAAGCGAATGGTTTCCCTGAAAAAAAAAATCAGCTATGTTTGTAGCATCATCGCTCTTGTGACAAGATATAAAATGTGTCATTTTAGAAAACCGATCCACTACTACAAATATACTATCTCTCCCCCTCTTTGTCCTAGGCAATCCTAAAACAAAATCCATAGAAATATCCTCCCAAGGGGCGCTAGGAATAGGGCGAGGCATATAAAGTCCATGTGGAAGGAGACGGGACTTAGCTTTGTTGCATGTAGTGCAGCGAGCTACGTAGCGCTTGACATCACGCCTCATCTTTGGCCAAAAGAAGTGGGTGGCCAGCACATCTTCTGTCTTCTTTGCTCCAAAATGCGCCATCAAACCTCCTCCATGTGCCTCCTGTAACAACAAAAGTCAAACAGAGCTAGCTGGAACGCATAGCTTGTTAGCACGATAGACCAAACCATCATTCAGCACATAGTTATTCCATGTCTTTCCTCCTTTACAATGTTCAAGCACTTCCTTAAAGTCCAAATCAGTGACATATAAACTCTTAATGGCCTCTAAACCAAAAATCTTATGATCAAATTGAGATAACATGGTATAACGTCTAGAGAGTGCATCAGCAATCACATTATCCTTACCTTTCTTATGCTTTATAACATATGGGAATGTCTCAATAAATTCTACCCAGTTAGCATGTCGTTTATTCAGTTTAGCTTGACTTCCAATATGTTTTAGCGATTCGTGGTCCGAATGTATAACAAATTCTTTGGGTCATAGATAATGCTGCCAAGTTTGAAGCACTCGAACTAAGGCATACAATTCCTTATCATAGGTGGAATAATTCAAACTAGGCCCATTTAGTTTTTCGCTGAAATATGCAACTGGTTTACCTTCTTGAATCAATACACCACCTATCCCAATCCCACTGGCATCACATTCAATTTCAAAAGTCTTACCAAAATCAGGGAGTTGGAGTACGGGTGCTTGGGTGAGCTTCTCTTTCAACAAGTTGAATGCCTTCTCTTGTGCAGGTCCCCATTGGAAAGGCACTCCTTTCTTTGTCAATTCATTCAATGGTGCGGCAATGGTGCTGAAATCCCGCACAAAGCGCCGATAGAATCCAGCAAGGCCATGGAAGCTCCGCACTTGTGACACAGTAGTAGGCGTCGGCCAGCTTTGGATGGCTACAATCTTTGTCTCATCCACCTCAATGCCCTATGGTGTCACAACATAACCAAGAAATGCAACTCGATCGGTGCAAAAGGTGCACTTCTCGAGGTTACCAAACAAACGTGCGTCTCTCAAAGCATTAAAAACAGCATGTATATGATTTAAGTGTTGCTCATGTGACTTGCTATAAATCAAGATATCATCAAAGTAAACCACCACAAATTTTCCAATGAAAGGACGTAAAACCTCGTTCATCAAACGCATAAAAGTACTAGGTGCATTAGTTAGACCGAAAGGCACCACTAACCACTCATATAATCCGAACTTAGTTTTAAAAGCAGTTTTCCATTCATCTCCCAGTTTCATTCTAATCTGGTGGTAACCACTCCGCAAGTCAATCTTGGTGAAAATAATAGAACCACTTAATTCATCTAGCATGTCGTCTAGCCTTGGGATAGGATGACGATACCTTATAGTAATATTATTAATGGCTCTGCAATCAACACACATACGCCAACTACCGTCTTTCTTAGGAACCAAAAGAACTGAAACAGCACAAGGACTAAGGCTTTCTCTTACGTACCCACGGTCCAAAAGATATTGGACTTGTCGCTGAATTTCCGTAGTCTCCTCTAGATTGGTTCTATACGCAGCACGGTTTGGCAAAGTCGCTCCTGGGATCAAATCAATTTGATGCTCAATTCCTCGAATAGGTGGTAATCCCGGGGGTACCTCAGTTGAAAATACATCCACATACTCCTGCAAAAGGTTAGCAACAGCAGGAGGCAAAGAGCTAGCTATGTCCTCAAGCGAATATAATTCATTTTTGCATATCAAAGCATAGCATGGCAGCTCATTATTACAAATTTCAGCAAGTTCAGATTTAGTGGCAATCATTACACATCCCTTCAATTTAATTCCGTCGAACTTAGGACTAGACGCCACTTTCTCCCTTTTGGGTGGGAAAACATGTTTTGCTACTTGCTGATTTTCAGAATCATGCTTATCGGTGTTTCTTTCATTTTTAGCGCGCTCTTCTTCATCTTTCAGAATCTCAGCTGGTGTCAAAGGTAACAACTTAATCTTCTTACCATTATGTGAAAATGAGTAGGTATTAGCTCTACCATGGTGCAAAACATCATTGTCATATATCCAAGGTCTACCGAGCAACAAAGAGCATGCTTGCATAGGCACGATATCAAAGTCAGCACTATCTTTGTAATTACCGCTAAAATTGCACTTTCACAACTTTGTGTACCTTTAATTTACCACACGAATTGAACCATTAGATGTAGCAGGACGTGGGTGTGGTTGTGTGGTCAAGCCAAGCTTCTCGACCATCTCGGAGCTTGCAAGGTTGTTGCGCCCTCCATCAATGATGACTCTGCAGCTCTATCCTTTACGAGAAATGGTCCAAACAAGTTATGCCGCTGATTTTGCTCCGCCTCTCCACTTGTGCGCTCAAGACTGCTCGTTCAAACAAGGCTCACATGATACTTGGTGTCAACAAAGCACTACTTGTTCCTCTACATTATCAAGATCACCGCTTCATCTCATCTCCTCCACCGCAATGTTAGCCGCAAGTACATATTCGTCCTCAATATCACTAGTACTTACATAACCACCGCCTTTGGTGGCAAGGTATGCTCACGACCGGGCGATCCCTCATGACGTGCCCCATTCCCTTGCAACGGCACACAATCCCGGTAATACGACCGATGGAAGCAACCGACGAAGAACTCTTGGTGGTGCTCGCACACTAGTAACTTTACTTACCTCGGGTGCATGTGATGTGGTCGGAGGTGCCGCCGAACGCCCTACTCGTGGAGGGGTAGCCGTGTAGTAGAAAGGTGGGGCTGTTTGGCTTGCCCCAAGATCGGTCGTGGTGTAGACATGCTCCCAAAGTTGTTCCTTGGCCTCTGTCGCCCCCTGCAATTCCTTTTCTCGCCAAACATGCAAGTTGGAACAATCTAAGGACGCTATCGTATTCTTTGTAATCCACTATGTCTTGAATTTCACGTCTTAATCCTCCATAAAAATGTGCCATTGCAGCTTCTTCATCCTCAATAATATCACAACGCAACATACTAATTTGTAGCTCCTGATAATATTCTTCTACGGATCTATTACCTTGGTTTAAGCGCTGCAATTTATTACGCAAATCACGTTTAAAAGATGGTGGGACAAATCTGTTACGCATAGCAACCTTTAACCCATCCCACGTAGTAGGCGCTAATCCTTCGGTGCATACCCTATTCCACCAAATGATGGCAAAGTTTTTAAATTCACTTGTGGCTTGCCTAACTCTATGCACTTCGGGAACTAAGTGAGCATTCAATTTCTGTTCTGCCGTCATCTCCCAATCTAGATAAATTTTAGCATCATAAGCACCCGCAAAAGATGGTATAGAGAACTTAACTTTAGCATATGGATCGTCATTAACACGTGCATTATGTTGCTGAACATTATTACCTCTCATACCTTGACGGTTGAAGTTCGATCGGTTCCGTTGTCGTGCATCAAAGGCGCCGTGGTCGTGCATCTCATTATCATTATCAAACTCATGGTCATGGGCTGCCACGAGGTTCCACACGACCAACGCTTGGTGGTCGGTTCACCATTCTTTCGAGGCGTAGTGAGCGCCGCAATACTATCGCTGATTGAGCGTTGTAATGTGATCGTGGTAGCTTGAAGCTTCCTGTCGATGTCCTCATTAACGGTAGTGCGTTGTTCATCCAATAGCGTCATGAGCTCTTCCCTCAAAACACACTCTTACGCATCCAATCCTTCACCTGACATGGTTAGTAGGAGACAAAAGACAACACAAAGGTATTATTCCTATCACTATTAGGTGGTCGGAGGGTGGAATCACACACTCTCAAGCGTCTTACCAAGCTCTTATGAGTTTTTTACCAAATTGCAGCAGGTGGTCAATTCGGCGAAGGTGGGATATACGATCACGGCGGAGGCGAATGCGAGGATCCAATCTGAGGGTCGAAAGTATGTGGAGCTCGGACAGGCAATGTTTAGTAGCAAGGAATAGCAATAATGAAATCAAATTAGCAAAGCTGAACCAAAGCCCACAGTACTCGTCACAGTTGCTGGTCTAAAAGTGCTCCTAGCCCTAGCACAATACTGATCGAAACACGAACTCGATACCAAGGAGTCCAAAGGATGCAAGGCTGAAACTGGTTGTAGACCAACTAGGGGTGGTCGGCTTGCTTCTTCTTCTTCTTTTCTTTTGCACTTCTTTTTTTTTGCTTCTTTTCTTTTCTTTTGCACTTTTTGCTTCCTTTTTTTTTGCAAACGTGACCCAAGCCCAAAATTCTTCTGTTATCTTTTCTGGATCCGATGAGATGATTGGGTCACAAACTTTTTCCGGAGAGTAAGGGTAAATAGGTAATTAAAAGATACTCTCTCTCTCTCTCTGAACTTGGCTAGTTCTGTTGCGGCTACGGAATCCGACCAGGGGATCGAATCCGACCAGGTGGTAGTTCCTGAGTGGATGGTAGAATGGGTGTTGCTCGAGGAGGTGGTCAGATCCGAGTAGATGTTCGATTCCGACCAGATGGTAAATCCCGAGCGGGTGGTCGAGTGGGTGTCGCTCGAAAAAGGAGGTCGTGCGTCCAGGATGGATGGTGGCACGGCGGGCGACGGTACTGACTAGAGACCAAGAAGGCTGCTCTAAACCAGCAACAAAGACACCGACGATGGACTCGAACTCAACAACGCGAAACTGAAAACACAATTGCGAAGGCACAAAGTGGTTTGGACAGCGGAATAATTATGATCTAAAACTTTTTGTATGGCGATTTTCTGGACTCTAGGTGATGGAACAAAACTCACAAAAAGGGGATAAACGAAATTACCTAACGGCAACCTTTGCTCGATACCACTTGATGAGTCACGGCGCCCGATCTTCCGATAGGTTCGATTTGGTTCGCCGTGAGGACGTTGACGCTTTGAGGCTTCCGACCAATGATCGTCACCTCGCAATTCGCTACACCCGCGCGCTGTCGTTATCGACCACGCTTGCACGCGATCGACCTTACCACGAAGGTTATTGTTCCCGCAAGCAATCGAAGCAACTCACAAGAACAAGGTAGATGCAATCAATTGTATTGCGGATATGGATGAAGTTTACAAGTGGGGTTCTCAAACCGATAATCGCGAACCGCAATTGGCGAATAATCTAAGAAAACCCGCCTAAACTATGGCGGCTCATCGATATATATAGGGGAACGTGAGGAGGTCGACCTAGGGTTGTGCGCCGTGGGATGAAGCGTATACAACCGGACTCCGACTCGTTACGCTTACAAAGTCTTATTAGTTTCCAAACGGTGACGCAAAGACCTTGTGTTGCGATTTCGTCGAAGATCTGGTCGTAGGACTGGTCCTAGGGTGGTTTTAAGGAGTCCATGCTATCTTTGGTCGTAGATTGTGTCCAATGAGTAATGTGCTCGCTTTTCTGGTCGTAGATTGCTCCAATCGAATCAACTAGTCGTAGGTCTTCTTGTAGTGGTCGTAGATCTTCTTGCAGTGGTCGTAGACCTTCTTGAACTGGTCGTAGTCCTAGATTCCTGAGTACAAGTAAATCATCTCCATTAGGCAGCATCATAGAGTTCTTAAATAATACACTCAGCCCTAGAAACGACTTTACCTGATCGATTAAGTGACGTGCTCTAGCTCTTGTCATAGGACCGTGTAGTTCAGCACCCAGATCTGGAGGGTCTTGTGTCGTGCGTGTATCCGAAGGAGGGATGTCCTCATCACTGAAGGTCAAGTCTCACCTGCCACTTAGCCTTGCTCTTTTCCCATACATACACATCGTTGTAGATAGATCTGTTATGTCATAGACAATAGTGAGAATTGCACCTTCGTGTTGTATCTTCGTCTTATTTCATATTTCACTCGATGTACATGAACTCACGGGTTATGAAGTGATTTTACTGTGAAAAAATTGACGATTTACCACCCCAACGAAGTACAATAATTTGAGGATTCGCTTCATTGCCCACTCCATTTCACTAAGAAAATAATCTAGAACTGTATATATGCTGGTACCGAGCCAACTGGCGCGTGTACCTGTGTGTATGTGAGAGAGAAGATGCTGAATATTCGGATAATTGCTTGGCTTGTAATCAGTTGTTAAATTTGTTCCATTAAAATTTGACTGGTCCATCCTAACCAAGTTGATGTATGTTTTGCAAAGACAAAACCCCTGCTATTTACTCTATTTAGAGGAAAGTAAACAACTTGGAAAAGCAAAATTATGTTCCTCACTCAACTTCTCATGTTTAATTCAACGTAAGTCAGATGAGTTGATCAACACATAAACTGACAAAAGCCTACCAAATACATCTCTGTACAAAAACAGTTGAGTTGGGAATCAGACAAGAAGAAGAGTCAAGGTTCTTTTCGAGCAGGGGCCCTAAAAAGTATGGCATTTGCAACCCTAAATTCTTAGTCAAACGGGGCAAACTCTGACCAAACTTGTCACGGTCAAAAGCCACTCTCCTCTCCCCCAACCCAATCAAACCAAATCAAACCGTACAATATCATACTAGACCTGTCTAAATGGGCGGCACAGTACGAGCCTATTTAGGCATTGCCTGGCTGGCCCCATTAGTTAACGGGCCGTGTCGTGCTGGTCAGGCCACGATTAGCTCGACAGGCCAAGATTGGCCCATCTCGGTGCGAAAAATTTGAAAATTGCAAAAGATCTAGAGAAATATATATAATTCAAAAATACACATTAAAATTTGAAAAAAAAGTCATACACCCATAAAAAGAGACAAATATATTGAAAAATGTAATAATGAGCTTTATTAATGTTTAGATGACAACCTTATTAAAAACTTTGCCAAGTAAAAACTCAACATGATAAAACATTAGCAAAGAAAAAAGAGTGCAGCCTATAGCTCTGCATATATTGATGTTCTAAGTGTCGTTGTCTAGGTAAATATTTTCTAATGCGTCTGCCAATTCTGGATTTTCTACAAGTGTTCATCTCGTGCATCAGCTCGTTCCCAATCTTTCATAGTTCTAAGTATCTCCACCATCTCACTCGTGATACTTGTTCTTCTCTCCTCTAATATTCTTCCAGAAAGACTGAAAGTAGACTCTAAAGAAACTGTCAAGACAGGAACAATTAACGCATCTCGTGCTATTATGGATAGCACTAGATATGTTACGTTATGGTCATGCTACCATTGCAAAATATCGAAGTGCTCTTTCTAGCAATCTACGGTATCACTCTCCAGATAGATGGATAGTTCCTCATATCATTGCTATGGTGGGTGTTGTGTCTTGTTTCAGAACTTGACGTTTTAGAACTTGACTCCCTGGAGGAAGAACTTGCACCCTATATTTTGCCCCACGCAGTTGTTTTCTTACCTGTGGTGGGTGGTACTGGAGGTCGTTGCAAGAGAACTCCCAAAAACTATAATTTCTACTTTTGACAAACATTGAAAAATTTAGTATGAACATCTGAAAAATAGTTAGAATAATATATGGCTGGAGCATTACTCAAAAGTTAAAGAACACTAGTGAATCCTCGAAATTTAGCTTTTGTAACATCCCAAATTTAGGTTTTGTGTTTCAAATATATAGAAATATGATCTTTTTAAATCTTTCGAAGTTTCCCTTGTCATTCAAATTATTTGGATTCCCATCTGAGGTTTTATTGGATTTTCAAAACCTACACATCAAGTTATGAAAAACATAAACCTAATGGATAAATAAAAACAAATGGAAATAAAGGTTGAAAATTACAAATACAAACATAGCATAATTATGCTGAATGTAAAATGAGGGAATTAACTAAAGCATGTTTTAGAATTTTTCCTCAAAATAAATATTAAAGGATAAAACAAACTAAAATTTAAAAGATTTTTAGAGATAAATATATAACATAATAAATCCTATAAAAATTACACAATAATATACACAGTGTCGGAAGCATTTTGTAATATTTTCATTATTTTTGGAGCTCAGTAACTATGTCAAATAATTACCTAAAGCTCTCAGCCCTTTTTGCAAAATCTGGAAACTGAATTTTCCTTCTCCCACCGACAGACCGGGCCCACAGCCAAACTTTCTTCTCCACGGCGCATGCCAGTGCGCTTGCTCACGCTCGCACATGGCCATGCGGCACGATGTAGGAAAGATATTGCATCACAGAAAGCTTTAATATACGGTTCTAACATTTTAAAGCACATTTGACTATAAGAGTAACAATATGACAAGCACATCGCCAATGTAGCAAGAAGGATTCATCGTATGTACTAGATAACGGAGTAAGAATATCCATTGCCCTAGAGTTTGCGTCGGTATTGTCTAAAGTTATTGCAAAAAATTTATTTGTAAGACCAAAATCTTCCACAGCTCTGATAATACAATCTGTAATATATATTTTCACCAGTGCATGCTACATCAATTAGTTTAAATCCTATACTTCTTTTTTCTATTTCCTAGTTGTCGTTAACATAATGAGTAAATACACTAAGATAATCCTCCATAGTATGACCACTTCATATGTACAAGGTCAAAGCCACTGAAAATATACAGATTTACAAAGTTCTTTTAATTTAGCATGTGTGACGCCCCGTGTCATTACCCCTAGGGTAATCATACTTAGGCACACGGATTACTATTCGTCTGCCCGGTAGAACACCGCTCCGACGAATAGCAAGCCCTTTTTATCAGAGTTGCGCAGCAGAACAATAATATAGAAATTGTACATCTTTATTACAGTAGTAGCCACACAAGGCTAGGGTTCTTAATACAACTACTACACAAACACAAAAGGGAGCTTCTCCGCTTCTGGAGTCTGCTCTGGAGTACCGCCCTCCTACTCATCCCACGAGTCAAAGATGGCACCCATCTCACTCAGGTCCTCGCAGTCGGTGCCTTCTCTCCTGTTGCTGCATCGGTACCTGCAAGTCCTTCGTCCCACTCGGGATAGCTCCCGGCCGGACTAGGATCAAACAAAGGAGAATACTAACAAGGTTGAGTACAAAAGTACTCAGCAAGCATCAATAGCAAAAGATGCACTGCATGATTGATCTCTGGTCTTTATCACATATTCTAAAATCATCTCTTTCTGAAAATACTCATTAAAACATTAAGTGGCAATTTTAATTCTGAAAACACTACTAGTCACTCGGAAAGAAGAAAGA
Organism: Hsuehochloa calcarea; assembly: GCA_036346395.1. NCBI lineage: Eukaryota > Viridiplantae > Streptophyta > Magnoliopsida > Poales > Poaceae > Hsuehochloa > Hsuehochloa calcarea. The sequence continues at coordinate 15,102,912 of CM070611.1, read as the reverse complement.
CCCCTAGCGGTTCCCATAGACTCCAATCCAGGAGACTGGCATAAATTCATGATTTGATATAGCATTGCGCAGGCTTGTACCACTTTACCCATAGCTACTCTGAACTCTCTCTGAGCTAGGTCCATCGCATTTCCTTTGATGCGACTTGAAGTTCAAAATACAAAACATTTTCCAGGTTACGTGATTATGTCTCCACCCATTACTTTTCGTCGGTGTTGATTTAGTCACGGTGCTGACCTCGTCACACACCGAGTTCTAGTAATGTGGGTTGAGGCGGCTCTCGTCCGTGCCCAGCACTCCACCTTGGGGCGGCTCTCTTTCGTGCCCAATATTCCAATGTGACCCGTTGTGGAGAACTTAATTACGTAACAAGGTAGCATTTTCTGCCCGCCGAAACGGGAAAATGGTTGGCACTAAATTACGGCTCCCGACCGAGTAAGAGTTTTGTTAGTCCTTATATTATAACCATATGTAAAGAGGTCCCACCTCTTACCATCATCATCATCATCATCATCGTCTCGTTTCCCCTGCCAGGGCCCCCTTTACCCACCTAGTAATTCTCATTCTCATCTCATCTCATCTCATCATCTATGTTCTCTTATCTTTCTCATCATCTCAAACCAATTTGATTTTGAGAAATAGTTTTGATGCAATACATATATGATAGAGCAATATACGGTTTACATTTAACATAACTATATTTATGTTTAAGAGGATAGCTTGCCTTTGGAGTTGTAGGAAAGGTCGACGATGACGAATCTCTGATCAGCTCCACCTATCGGCACTGGTTTGCCCTCTGTAGCAAAGCAGTGAGCACGAATAATATATAAATAAATACTTAGTTGGGTTTGAGTGATAGTAGACGCATAAAATGCTAATACAACTCCTATGTTAGTCAAATTTTAATTTAATAAAACTTTTCGGAACCCGATCCAGTTAGCACTCTCCCGCTAAAAATCGTTCTACGGCTAACTCGCTTACAGCCGCGACTGCCTAGCTCATGCCCTAACACTCGACAAACACTACCGCTTAGGCTAAACCGGTTTCCTAATTTTCTATACTCAAAAACCACACAACTAATTCTAACCCTAATCTCTAATCAACAGACTAACTACTAAACTCCCTCTCTAATTACCTACCAAACCGGCTAACCGACTAAACCCTACCGACTAACCCTATCCGGCTAAACCCTAACCAAACCGACTAAACCCCTAATCTAACCACCCTCCTTAATATACCCCTCCTAACCCTAACTACTAACCTAACCGACTAACTAAACCCCCTAATCTAACCCCCCCCCTCTCTCTCCCTCTTCTTACCCCCTCGGCGCCGACGCCTCTCTCTCTCCTTCACGCCTCCCTCCCTGCCGACACTTCACTATCTCTCTCTCTCGCCTCCCCCGCTCTCTCTCGGGATCCTCCGCCGCAATCGCCTCCAGCCGCTGCTCCGCCTCTCCCTCTCTCTCGGGCTTCTCTGCCGCCCTCGCCTCCAGCCGGCCTGCCGCCTCCGGGCCCTCGACGCTGCTCCCTGCGCCTCCTCCAGTTTTGCGCCGCCTCCCTCCCTCGGCTACGGCTCCGCCTCCTTCTTCACCCGCGGCCAAGGCTGGGGGCCGCTGCGTCGCATCTGCTGCCTCGGCGGTCGCTCCGCTCCCGGCCGGCTCCGGCGCCTCTGCTGCGCCGACCCTCTCCGCTCGGCCCGGCACCGCCCGGCGCTCTACTCCACTCCGCAGGTGCCTGGCCGCTCTCGCCCGATCTCCTACCCGGCACTCCGTCCCGGCCGCTCGGCACCTCGCTACTCGGCCTCGCGCGCTCCTCTGCAGCCCTCCTTCCTCCGGCCGACTCGGCGCTGGCGCCACTGCTCTCGCTTCTCGGCCGGCCTGGCCCGGCTCGGCTCGGCCTCCCGGCCGCCGGCCGCCTTGGCTCCCAGATCTGGCCCAACTCTCGGCCTACTCCACCTGGTTCTCTCCCCTGGGGTAAGCCCTCACCTGACCTCCCTCTCTACTCCTACAGTGCTCTATGCTGAGGTGAACTGATAGCTACTAGATTATTCTACTGAGATCTAGTGATTTGGGAATGGTGTGCAATTTAAACTGATGTGTGTTGGGGTTACCTCTTGATGGATCTGGGCTGGGAGAGGGGATGGCGATCTTGGCTGGCCGGTGCTCTCCTTCGCTTCCTGGCTCCTCGTTTGCGGATGTTTGGGTGGTGGCTCCTTCTCCTCTGCTCCCTGGCTGCTGCTGCTGCTGGACTTCGGCTGGGAGAGCAGAGCATGGCTTACCTTTTGCTCTGGCTTCTGCTAGCTATGGAATGGAGGGGATGGGGGTGCTGGTTGCTTGAGCTCCTGATTTTGTCTTGCTCTTGGCAGTGGTGGCTTCTGGCTTTGAAATGGGTGGTGGCTTGCTTGCCTTGTGAATCTGGGAAGGAGAACTGGCTTCAGGGGGGAATGTATTGCTTGTGTGCTGCTGGGGGATGAATGCATTTGATGGTCTCTTGGGATAAATGTTAATGGGCTTTGTTTGGGAGATGCATTCTTGGCTCTTGCAAGGGGAATGCATTCTTGTCGGTCATCTTGGTGGTGCTTGAATGTTGGGCTGCTGCTTGCAGGGGGATGCATTTGTGCTGCTGGTTTGAGGGGATGAACTTTGGGGCTGGCTGGGTTGTTGGCTTTGCAAGGGAGATGCATTGCTTGGGACTGAATGGGCTGCTGCTCTGTGAGGGCTTGGCTAGGGGAGATGAATTGGCAATGCTGCTCTGGAATTGGTTGCTGCACCCGGTGACGCTTGACTGAGGGTGTGGTTACCGGGGGTATACACTGAGGCTTTTATTGGGGTTTTTGGGAAATGCAAACAGTAGGTGTTGAGTTCTAATAATGCCGGATGAGGAGACCCACAGAAGTGACAGATGCCGAAGGATCTTGGGTGGTCAGGACATCTTGACGATCAAGGGGGCGACTAACTCTGGTTGGTCTGGGGATCTTGATGGTCAAGGGACCGACTACTCAGGTTACTCCGGATACTCTACTGCACTTCGGGAAATCTGACGGCCACTTTCTATACTTCTATACACTACTGCTCACAAGAATGCTCTCACTACGATTACTAACCGATTGCTGATTTTCCTTATGAGCGAGGAAAACGGGTCGTAAGACGGCTCTACGGGCGGACGCTTAAAGGACAAGGCGACGAGGAAGGCTCCTACTACAGAAGGCAAGAAGAGAAGAAGACTAGGGTTTTAATTACTTACTGCCAAAAACACTGCAAATGCTTGTAAAACAATTCTTCTAAAATTTTTGATGCAATGAAATAGAAATGTTTTTTTGTTAACAAGGATGCAAATGATGCGAGTCGTCAGCATGACATTCATTATAGTATTTAACTAGATCTCTGGTTGTTGTCTGTCTAGAAACTGATGAGGATATCCTGACTACTTATGAGGGTGTTTATGAAGCAAGAGCTACACTTCTCAAACAACAGGTGCAATTGTTTCTTAACAAGTTTCTTTGTATTTTTCGTGAAAATTGGATACTACGTAAAAGCAATACTTTGTGCATTCTCAGGTTTAACAAGTTTAAAGTCTTTGGAACCGAGAGAGAGACCGGAGCCAAAGCAATAGAGGAGCACAAGGAGGAGGGTACCCGTATTTGTTGCCTAGTGATGAAGAACAAGAAGGTCAAAGCGGTTGGGAAGGAGAAAGTCAAGCAGCCCATGCGACTGATCAAGGAGAAAGGAAGCCGTGTGATGGGAGAGCAAAAGGGGAGGAAGCTCAAGAACTTAAAGCTCAAGTTTTGGATAAGATTTTCAAACCCAAATCAGATCTCCCATAACCCCAACCGAAATCAAATTCAAAATCAACTCAGAATCAAATTCGGATTCGGAATCAGCAACAAATTCGGATTCGGAATCAGCGGGATAGTCCGGAATAAAACGGTCATAACTTTCACAAACGGAGTCCGATTTGAGTGTTCTTGGGCTTGTTGGAAAGATAACTCCAAGCCCGATCCAATGGATCCTCCTCCACTCCGAAATTCCTCCTGTGTCAAAGATATGACCGAAACAATATGACTGTTGTAAAATTAGAGTTTCCTTTTTGTTTTAGATTGAGTCGGAATTGGAGTAGGAGTTCTAATTACGAATTAGAATAGGAGTAGGGCCTCTTGGCCGGCCATGAGGAGGAGAAGGGGCACTATATATTGAGGGTTAAACCCCCATTGTAATCTCAGACCACGTTTAATATATTTTCAAAGCTTTTGCTTGATTCTCCTGTTGTGCTTATAGCCAAAACAGAGGGAATTATGCGTTGAGAACAAAGGGTCGTTCTTGCTTTTCCGCTGGGAATTGAGGGTTCGACGATCTTCGCTTGTGGTCAGCGAGGATCCAATCAAGTGTGTGTTTGGGCGAATTTTTCAAAGAGTTGCAAGTCCGTGCATTGGTGCGGGGGATCAGCTGGTGGTTCGTCAGGATACACAAGTTATCGAGAGGTTCTACGTCGAGAAGATCGGTCACCCCGCATCAGAAACGGTAGAAGATCTTGGATTATGTGTTGTCCTAATGTAATTTTCAAATACTTTAGACTCACCAAAGTTTAAAGGTAGATCATGTGAACCAATTAAACAACAAAGAGATTGGCGAGCTATCTCAGGACTATAATTCCAACTACATACCGTACCGTCGGGATTGTACTGCAGATGCATCTGCCTCATGATCGATGCTTGTCTTGCTTAATTTACAACTTGCCGCATGTCTAGTAAAGTGTCATGTTCTACCTGAAGACTTTGTAGATAATTCATAATGATAAATTTAGCAAACAACATATCTTACCTGAACTCCATTTTCATCTGGCCTGGATTTCCTATCAAAATCTCCCTAGACTTCCGATGTACTGGGCTTGGATATCTTTGCTCCGGTGCTTGTAGTCGTAGAGGTACTCATAGAGCCTATCGATGGTATTTCTTGCTCTTCAGTTTGAGTTGGAGTCACAACAATCTCAAAGGATGCAAGATTATCTGGCGAAATTCTGAAATCAGCAATAGGAACATTATCGTAATTTTCTATGAACAAAACTACAAATCGAAAACTACACTATTATTTATTTCACCTTAGCATAAAAAATACGAACAATAAAAATCTACAAAAATCAGTATTGTTACCTCTGCTCCTGACTATAGTTCGATTTCAAATTTTGAATATTTTGCAAAAAAAAATCAAAATTTGCCAAATTATCACAATGAGGATCTAAATTTTCATAACAGAATTCAGGGGAGAGAGTGAAGGTTGAATGGTGATTAAATGGGGGGTATGATGCCTATTTATAGAAGACAAATTTGAGATTTTTTTTGAATTTCTTTCATATTTGTTAAGTTCTGCAACGGTTATAAATAGCTAGACATGTCAAAAAAATCGACAGTTATTGTGCCTACCATGCCTAATGAGCCATGCCTAATCGTGCCTAACGGGGTGACCATTGCTAAACGAGCCTAATCATGCCTAACGGGCCGTGTCATGCCATGTCTAATCGTGCCTGATGGGTCCTCTCATGTCATGCCTAATGGGTCAACTGGTGTTAAACGGGCCGTGCCTAAACGACATATGTCGTGTTGTACCAGGCACGATACTATATGTGTTGGGCCGGACCGACCCGCTGAGTCGAGATCACAACCCAAGCATATCACACTGCGCTGCCCAGTCTATTTTGGTGTCAAATTATGCTTTATCTGGATCAGACCAATAGTATCAACAGTACCGTGCTGACGACAAGTTGATAACCACTCCTACCTACCCCACACAATATACTCGAACAACGTACTCTTCTCCGCCGCTATAAACTCCGCGCTTTGCAGAAGCAGTTGGCCACGCACACGCGCGCACGCATGGGGAAGACGTCGTGGAGCACGCTGTTCGGCCTCGGCTGCTTCAGCTCCCACCGCGACCACTCCAACGACGACCCCAAGAACGCCACCAAGGCCGCCTCCCGCCAGCCGGCGCCGGCGCAGCTGCCGAGCCGCCTCTCGTCCAAGGACGGCCCAAAGAGCGGCAGCAGCAACGGCGCGATGCCGTCGCCGGAGGACCTGTCGCTGTCGCTGGCGGGGTCCGGCGTGCAGGCGTTCACGGTGGAGGAGCTCCGGACAGCGACGCGGGACTTCTCGGTGAGCAACTTCGTCGGCGAGGGCGGGTTCGGGCCGGTGTACAAGGGCTACGTCGACGAGCGGCTCAAGCCCGGCGTGCGCGCGCAGGCCGTCGCCGTCAAGCTGCTCGACCTCGAGGGCTCCCAGGGCCACAAGGAGTGGCTGGTAAGTCCGTAATTAATTATTATCAGCTAAGACTCGCTTATCCCTAAAAATTAAGATGAATTACCGTTTTCAGATGGACATATATAATTACTTTGCTAGTGTTATTTATTTGGACCTACAATTTTACATAGATAGTGTTGCTATACGTATGAGCAAAGTGTTATGATAATCGAGATGGAGATGATAGAAGTGACAATAGGCTGATGGGCATCTGAAATGATTTTCATTCAGAGGTCCATTTACCCGCGACTATTTGTAACTAATTTTGTAGCATTTTGTTCATATGCATAATCAATACTGTTTACAACTATTTCATATGAATTTGCTACTTTTCAAACAGGCTCTTTTGCTTTTGGATGAATGGCATGGCAGAGCTGATGTGCTAGTTCGGCATGGAGTGATTGAGTTAGCTTAGCTTGATTGGCGTTTAATGATTTGTCCAAATTAATTGAGGTAGTGTTTGGGCTAATTAGTTAGGACTTATCTAGATGTACTAAGCCGTGTATAGTGTTGACGTACCATGCTTATTTTCGAACAGTTTCTCTCTCAATCCGGATTTCCAGGCCGTGATGTTGACCGTGCTACTAACATTGACTTGATATTTAAGCATCTCTTAATTCAGCATCGAAACTGTATTGGAAAAATTAGAAGCAAGTAGAGGAAAATTCGGACTATTCCCCAATCACAAAAAGAAATCGTTTTGGACACCAGAATGGTAAAAAAAAATATATAACTTTGACCACTTATTTATATTGTAATATATTTATAAACCTACTGAAATTACAATATTATAAAAGTACTTTTCAAGATAAATCTATATGTATTATTTTTATGTGTCCATTCTAAATATTCAAAAATATATTAATAGCCAAAATTTATAACGTTTGACTTCAAACTACCCTAAACGACTTTTTTTGTGACTGAAGGGAGGAGTCAATCTCTCTCATAGATAATAGGGAATTACTACGTGACTGGCTTCTGATGCGACAAAACCATTGGACACCTCCAGTCCAGTGTTCTCCCGAATCCATATTCTTTTCACTTTCCCCACCATAGCTATAGCTAGCTCTCTCTCTCTCTCTCTCTATATATATATATATATATATATATATATATCAAATTCCATTGGTGGTGGTCCATCTCTTCGCTTGCTCTTTCCTTCGGTGGCTCGCCGGTGGTCGGAGCTCGTAGCTGGGGTTTCGCTCCTCTCTACCTCCCTTCCCTCTATTTCTCCCTCAAACACTCATCCCTCACCTCACATCCCCTAGCACTCTGACCATGCTTGCTCGCCTCCACCAGCATCCTGTGCTTTTTGTCGGCCGCTAGTCACCACTACAAGCGCCCGTGGGAGACCATCAACCATGGTGGGAGCTCGTCGGATTTGGTCCTATCGCACGACCAAAGCTCCCCGGATTGAGCGAGGCCGGTGCTGGAGGAGGGGTGGGCGTGGATGGCGAGCAGAGGGCAGCAAGATTGAGGGGACGAGGCGGTGGTGCCAGGATGACCACGCTTCTCCAGATTTGGGCCTTTCGACGATGAGATGGTGGTGTGGACTGGCTCACTATAAAATTGTTGCAGTTCGTAAGTGAGGTTGTTGCGTCTGCTATTTTTGAATGTTTTAGTACCACATACTCATGTTGTAGTTATAGAGTTTTCTTGTTGCAACAGGTGATTTGAGATGTTGAGACTGTATTTTTTAGTTTTGCACTAATAAATTATTGAAATGAGTTTTTCATAATTTTTTTGAATGTTGCAATTGTACTTAATTTCGTTTCAGAAACCTTTTAGTACCCCCGGAGGCATGGATTATGTCAACAACCGAACTAATATACTTCATTGCTTTGGTCAAATAATTATTTTTTATGAGTGTTTTGGGTCAAATTCTACCTTAATATATAGAAGAAATGCTGCATGTTTTGACCTATATGTTTGGATGCATAATTTTGGCTGCAGGCTGAAGTCATTTTTCTTGGGCAATTGAGGCATCCTCACCTCGTCAAACTGATCGGCTATTGCTACGAGGATGAGCACAGGCTTCTCGTCTACGAGTTCATGGCGAGGGGCAGCTTGGAGAAACATCTCTTCAAAAGTATAGTAAATTCTATAAGGCTATATCATCCTAGTTTTTGCTTGTAACAATCCCTGAAATAATGCACCTTTTCATTTGAACAAAAAAAATGATAATCGATATTAACCTTATGCGCGCGTGCTGCAAGATTTAAATCCACATGGTTAATTTCAGCATCATCAGTTAGGCCTTAATTAATAGTCACAATTAACATCCCTCTCTATTAACTATCCAACAACATGTCTAAATGAAAGGAATAATTTTCTTTTTGAGAAATAGGTATTTGGTTAACAGAGTTAGCATTAAGAGGACATGCATCAAATCCCAAAAATCCATATAAAAAATACTAGCTTCAATTATTTTTTACTTGTCATTTTTACATCGACACTGCCATGAAATACACCATTTTGACAATTACTTTATAATTATATGTTAGGAAAAAAATATAATGATATAGAAGTTCATTCGGTGATAGATCTAGTAGTATAATTTTCATGGACAAATCTAAACACTTTTATGTATAATTTGTGATCAAAATTTTAAAACGCTGATTGCGCGTATACTAAAACGACGAGTAAAAAAGAACACAGTGAGCATGCAATTGATGGGAATTAATCAAACTCTACCCTTTAGCTAGAAAACCGGGTGCTACACTGGTCGGATTAACCAATATCTTTTGACCAGCCCTGTTTAATCGTGTTTAATTCGAACCTAACTAGCTTGTTGGTGTGATGTCCGTTTCATGTTCACATCAACGTTCCTTCCAGCACGTACATATATATCATGGCCTGGTCATTTTCCATTAACAACCTCGATGTGAAGCTTGCACAACAAATTTTTTTTTCTCTTTGCTATCTTTGTGTTGTGCCTGTAATAACTCCATTTTGGTCATCAGTAAGAGGGACATTACACATTTTCATGGTTGGTTAGGGGGTGGAATTGAAGTATGATACAATAAGCACAGTTGAGCTCTCCAATTGCCTCACCCAAAATTGGAGAATCCAGCTAGCTAGGCCATAGTAATAATGACCTAATTTGGATAAGGCAGTAGCTAGCTCCTAAGTCAAAAGTTGTTAATCATGTATCTTACACTGAATGCACAACTGGATGTACTTGGTAGACAGGATCCAAAAATCGGTCAAATTGGATTTATCGATGGGACCGGTAGGAACCCAAACCGGCTCAAAAAAATCAGGTTTGATGAATTTTGTTCAAAAATCAAGTTTGCTTGAATTTTATTCAAATTTGATTTTTTTTAAAAAAAATCCCTGCTACTAGCAATTGATTGTAATCATATTGAAACCTTGCATTAAAGTTTATTTCAAAGCTGGTGCACTTAATTTGATGTTTCCATCAATTGGCATTGCTTAGCTCATCTGATTAACGAGTTGTCGATGCGCATGCATGCATGGAAAATTGGAAATTGCAGAGTACTCTACGTCGCTGCCGTGGTCAACACGCTTGAAGATCGCCATCGGAGCCGCCAAAGGTTTGGCCTTTCTCCATGACGCTGCGAAACCCGTCATCTACCGCGACTTCAAGACCTCCAACATCCTACTAGACTCGGTATATGTGCATATCATGCGTGTAGCCAGCTAACTATACCTTAATTAACCCAGTGCGCGCATGACTAACTAGAAATTAAATTAATCACCGAGATGATCATGAATCACAACATGCATGCATTTCTAAAATATCTTATGTCGCATAGTCATCTGACATTTCATGATTTCTTTTTGGTAGGATTACAAAGCAAAGCTATCGGATTTTGGGCTGGCCAAGGATGGGCCCGAAGAAGACGAGACGCATGTCTCCACACGAGTCATGGGCACACAGGGCTACGCAGCACCTGAGTACATCATGACCGGTAGAATATACATACATGCATATATACATATATATGCCAGATTTTCCTTATCATAATTAAGCAGCAACAGGTCTAAATTAAATCGCATGGATTTTCACTAATGTATATATTCACCTTCTCCTGCTCTTTGTTAGGTCATCTAACGACAAAGAGCGACGTGTACAGCTTCGGCGTGGTATTGCTGGAGCTGCTGACGGGGCGGAAGGCGGTGGACAAGAACAGGCCGCCCCGGGAGCAAAACCTGGTCGAGTGGGCGCGGCCGTGCCTGCGCGATTCCCGGCGACTCGACCGTGTCATCGACCGGAGCCTCCAGTACTCAACCCGAGCTGCCCAGAAGACTGCAATCATAGCTCACCAGTGCTTGGGTGTTGGTCCTAAATCCCGGCCCCAGATGTCGGCCGTTGTGGAGGCCCTGGAGCTGCTGCTCGCCATGGATGACGGCGTTGTAGAGCCATTTGTGTATACTGCACCGCCGGAGAGCAAATGATGTAAGAGCGGAGAACACTCTGCGAAATGGGCACATATTACTCCATCAGGTAGAGAGGGGGGATGGGAGCGCTTAGTCCGGCCTACTGCTAGCTGTAAGTCAATTGTGTTGAGTTTCAGTAATTCACACGGCAACAGCCTTTAAAAAAAAACTGACACAGAAAGTCAAGTTGTTAGAAGGATGGGCAAAATAAATGTTGTTTCTTGTAGGAAAAATTCAAAGTGGCTTTTGATTTAGAAATTGGTCGTAAATGAGGCAGTAGCTAAGTTCTGGATTTGTAACCAAAAAAAAAAACATGCGGTGTTGAATACTATTTGTGCTGCTACCCTGTTGGGGATCTCAAAACCCCGTAATGATTTGATCTTTGAGCAATATGTGTACGCATCAATACAAAGCAAATTTGGAGGGAAATGTGGTGTATGCTCACTTGCTCTGGAGGTTGAAGATATTATTCCTGACTGGCGACTACGAGGAGTCTCTTCAATGCAGTATGCAAGCAACGAGGCGTTTCTTTAATGTAGTATGAAAGCGTTTCAGGAGTAGCTGAATGGTCAGTATGAATGCATTTCAATAGTAGCTGAATAGTCAGTATGAATGCGTGAGTCCATGTGTTCTATAAATAGCAGTAGCTAGAAACATTGTAAGTAAGCAAGTAGTAGTCTTGATTCTAAGAGAAAAGAACCAGAAAATTGCCCCAAGTTCTTTGTTCTTGAGTTTTCTTTCCCTGTTTTACCACAACAAGTGAGAGACCGGGTGTGCGATCCTGTGCCATTTCCCAACAATTGGTATCAGAGCGCCCCAGGTTGCATGCCCAAAATCCTTCGGTTAAACCCAATGTCGATTGTTGTGGGAGAGACATCGAGGGTGCAGCAGAGCAGCGGGTACGCTCCAAGACTATACCCACGGTGGATTTAACACGAATTACACCAGCTGGGTGATTCGTGTTCAAGCCATGATGGAGGATCAAGGAGTTTGGGAGGCTGTCGAGTCGGCGGAAGTCGATGCACGGCTCGACAAGAAGGCAAGGTCGCACCTTCTTCAAGCGCTTCCTGAAGACCTCCTCATGCAAGTGGCGAAGAAGATGACAGCTAAGCAGGTGTGGGACTGCCTCAAGACGAGGTTCGTCGGCGCGGATCGAGTGAAGGACGCGTGGCTGCAGACGTTGAAAAGCGAGTTCGACGTCATGCACATGAACGCCGGTGAGTCCCTCGACCAGTATGCCGGTCGGCTCACCACCATGTCTGTCAAGTACTCAAGTCTCGGTGAAACGCTGAGCGATGCCATGCTCGTGAAGAAGCTGTTCGACACGGTGCCAGAACGGTTTATCGCTGTGATAGCCGCATCGAGCGCTTCTTTGATCTCAACACTTTGGCATTCGAGGAGGCCGTGGGACGGCTCAAGACTTTTGAGGAGCGCACGCGCAAAAAGGGCACTGGCATCGGCGGGAACGCCGATGGGCAGGTGCTCCTCACTCAGGCTGAGTGGGAGGCGCGGTTTAAGAAGGATAGCGGGGATTCATCATCAAGACAGAAGAACAAGGCTCCCGCAGATGGCGGGAACCGTGGCCGGGATGGTCGTGGTCGCGCGCAGGTCGTGCGCAGGAGGTCGTGGCGGACCGCCACACAAAGATGGGGCAAGTGGCTCAGGCGGCGGTGGTCATGACAAGAGTCACATTCGTTGCTTTAATTGCGACGAGATGGGGCACTATTCGACACAATATCGAGCCCCGAAGAAGAAGGAGGAAGCTCACCTCGCGCGAGCCGACGACGCTGAGCCGGCACTATTGCTGGCGGTCTCTGAGGAGATACCGCCGGTCGAGTAGGAACGACAAGATGTCGTTATGCTCAATGAGGAGGAGCTGTGGCCGGAGCTGCACAATGCCGAGCACGTTCAGGCGCCAACTGATATTTGGTACCTGGACAACGGTGCCAGCAACCACATGACTGGCGATAAGGAGAAATTCCGCGAGCTGGACGAAGCAGCCACCGGAAGGGTGAAATTCGGTGACGGCTCAACGGTGCAGATCAAGGGCAAGGGCTCAATTCTTTTCGCATGCAGAAACGGTGACCAATGGCTGCTCCAGAAGGTATACTATATACCCAGACTTTGCAGCAATCTAGTGAGCCTCGGTCAACTCATTGAGACTGGTCACCGGGTTAACATGGATGAAGATGAACTTGAGGTGTTTGTCAAGAATCCTCTACGATTGATCATGAAGGTGAGACGAACCCAAAATCGCCTCTATCGCATCAAGCTGCAATTGGCAAGGCCAGTTTGTCTCCTGACAAGCCTTGATAATCCGGCATGGTTATGGCATGCACGCCTTGGTCATGTGAACTTCCAAGCCTTGAAGATGCTCGTTATCAAAGGAATGGCGGCAGGTGTGCCGCCGATAACACACCCTGAACAGTTGTGTCGGGCGTGTTTGGTGGCGAAGCAGACTAGACTGCCATTCCCAGCAGCAGCTAGATACCGAGCGGAGGAGCCGCTCGAACTCCTGCACATCGATTTGTGCGGACCGATCACGCCAGTAACTCCAGCCGGTAATCATTACTTTATGCTAATTGTTGATGATTACTCCCGGTGGATGTGGTTACATGTTATCAAAACAAAGGACCAGGCGTGCTCAGCATTCATGAAGACCAAGGTGCTGGCCGAGAACACAAGTGGTCACCGCGTCAAGATTCTTAGGTCAGACCGCGGCGGCGAGTTTATTTCGGCCGAGCTCGCAAAGGTGTGCGAGCAGGCAGGAATTGAACGCCATTTCACCGCACCATATTCTCCTCAGCAAAATGGTGTAGTGGAACGGTGCAACAGGACGGTAATGGGTATGGCACAATCACTTCTTAAAAGCATGAGCGTGCCCGGCAGATTTTGGGGGGAGGCGGTGCGGCATGCCGTCTATCTCCTGAACTGGCTCCCAACCAAGGCGATGGGTGATCGTACCCCGTTCGAGGTATGGACAGGGAGGAAGCCGCACCTGGCACACATTCGTGTGTTCGGCTGCACGGCGCACGCCAAGGTGACTACGCCAAACCTAAAGAAGCTCGACGACCGCAGCCAGCCATTGGTGTACTTGGGCATCGAGGAAGGATGCACCACTGATGGCAGAGGGTGCCGACCACGGCAAGAACCCGACCACTCCACAAGTCGCGGCGACTAGTGCACCCTGGTCGGATGCACCACTAACGGCAGAGGGTGCCGACCACGACAAGAACCCGACCACTCCACAAGTCGTGGCGACCAGTGCACCCTGGTCGGATGCACCACTGACGACAGAGGGTGCCGACCACGGCAAGAACCCGACCACTCCACAAGTCGTGACGACCAGTGCACCCTGATCGGATGAATCACTGACGGCAGAGGGTGCCGACCAGGGCAAGAACTCGCCCACACCGTGGTCGGGCGGACACGTCGGCAGCAATGATGGACCTGTTCGGTACAGGCACATGGAGGAGGTCATGCGCAATGCACCGCACGTGGAGCTGGATTATGAAGAAGCTGATGAGGAGGCAATGCTTGTGGAGATGGAGGAGCCATCCTCTTATCGCGAGGCTACCGTCACCAAATGGGAGGAAGCCATGAACAAGGAAATTGAAGCCATCGAGAAGAACGCGACGTGGTCACTTACCACGCTGCGACCGTGCACAAAGCAATTGGGCTCAAATGGGTGTACAAATTAAAGAAGAACTCAGATGGCGAGGTGATCAAACACAAGGCACGATTGGTTGCCAAGGGGTATGTGCAGCGACAGGGTATCGACTTTGAAGAAGTCTTCGACGGCCGTCGCTCGACATCAGGTCGCGTGTCATTCTTGCCATCTCACCAACCATGGTGGCAAGTGCATCATCTTGACGTAAAATCAGCATTCTTAAATGGCGAGCTCGAAGAGGAGGTTTATGTGACCCAGCCAGAGGGGTTCACAGAAAAAAAACAAGGAGCACTTGGTGCTCAAGTTGAGCAAAGCACTCTATGGGCTTCGGCAGGCGCCGCGTGCATGGAATACGCGGCTTGACAGAAGTCTGAAGCAGCTCGGCTTCACAAGGTGTGCACAGGAGCAAGCTGTATACATAAGGGGCAAGAATGGCGCTGGCATTATTGTCGGTGTCTATGTTGATGATCTGATCGTGACCGGGGAGGATCCAGTGGCGATTGCAGCCTTCAAGCAGCAGATGATGGGGGAGTTTGAGATGAGCGACCTTGGCTTGCTCACGTTCTACCTCGGCATTGAGGTGGCACACGGAGACGGTGGTATCTCGATCAAGCGGTATCGCTATGCCAAAAGGTATTAACTCAATTTGGAATGCTTGATTGTAATTCCACCAAAATTCCTATGGAGCCAAAGACCCAACTGCACAAGGATCCAGAAGGACACCCGGTTGACGCCACCGAGTATCGGCGCGTCATCGGATGCCTACGCTATCTCCTTCACACCAGGCCGGATCTTTCCTATGCCATCGGCGTAGCGAGTAGATTCATGGAGAGGCCCACGGTGATGCATCACAAGGCTGTGAAGCAGATCCTCCGATATCTCAAAGGGACAATTGAGTTCGGACTGGTGTATGGGAGAGGAGGCAGAGAAGAGGTGATCACAGGTTTTACTGACAGTGATCTGGCCGGTGATATGGATGATCGGAAGAGCACAGGCGGCATGGTGTTCTACATTAACGATTGCCTGATTTCATGGAACTCACAGAAACAAAAGACAGTGGCTCTCTCATCCTGCGAGGCCGAATTCATGGCGGCGACTACGGCAGCATGCCAGGCACTCTGGCTCAGGGCGTTGATGGCCGAACTAGTTGGGACAGAACCGAGGACGGTGAAGCTGTTCATCGACAACAAGTCCGCGATCGCCCTCATGAAGAATCCGGTTTTTCATGGCCGGAGTAAGCACATCGACACAAGGTATCACTTTATTCGTGAATGTGTCGAAGGTGGACAAATTGGCATCGAGTTTGTTCGCACTAATGAACAACGAGCCGACTAACTAACAAAGGCATTACCGGCAGTGAGGCTAGCAACTATGCGGCACCTGCTCGGTGTCCGCGATCTTGGGCTACGCCAGGACTAAGGGGGAGAATGAAGATATTATTCCTGGCTGGCGACTACGAGGAGTCTCTTCAATGCAGTATGCAAGCAACGAGGCGTTTCTTTAATGTAGTATGAAAGCGTTTGAGAGTAGTGAATGGTCGGATGAATGCATTTCAAGAGTAGCTGAATAGTCAGTATGAATGCGTGAGTCCATGTGTTCTATAAATAGCAGTAGCTAGAAACATTGTAAGTAAGCAAGTAGTAGTCTTGATTCTAAGAGAAAAGAACCAGAAAACTGCCCCAAGTTCTTTGTTCTTGAGTTTTCTTTCCCTGTTTTACCACAACAAGTGAGAGACCGGGTGTGCGATCCTGTGCCATTTCCCAACAAAGGTGGCGGCCAATCTACATGGCCATTGTGCCATTGTTTTCTTGGAGAAGTTAATGCAAGAAACAATGAGACTGATATTCGAATGAAAACGCTGAGCATGGAAGGTAAAGTTGATGGTCTGTTGCGATGTGCTTCGATGGATGCCTGTGGTGATAAGGCAACGGCTGAAGAAACTGAAGAACAATGCACCTGAACACACTCCCCTGATCTGATGTGACCTGATGAAGTATTGGTATTTGTGAAAGTTGTCGTAGTATGCTAGGTTCTTGTTATAAGAGGAGGATGTTTAGCCACTGTTGGCTGGCGTTTCAGTAGTATTTGTTCCTGCAGCTTGTTTGTTGTCGGAATTTGGTGGCCTGGCAGCTGTCTCAACTGTTGGTTTTTGTACTGAACCTGCTACTGTTAGATGTCCTGTTCATCTAAAAACATCTCGAATATACATTGGGAGCTGTTTGTTAGATCTTCAAGTGATTTGCAGAACTCTGAAGAATAAGTAAATACACATGCAGCATGGTGTAATACATAACTGATTTCATTATATCCATTACTCATTGGGTATTTACCACTACATTTATCATTTCTGAAAATCCAGTCCAACTTTTCCAAATATGGGCTACCTGCCATCTTTAACCTCAGCTCAATAACGCTTAAATACCCAACTTGTTGGATCGAATTAGCGACTAGAGGGGGGTAAATTGGAGCAACCTATTTTCCACTTCCCTCGTAATCAACTTTCTTTTCCCTCTAATGGCTATGAAAGCTATGAATATTAAAGCGACAAGATCACAGCAGAAATCTTGCGTTGAAACCGAAAAACCGTGAGCTCAACCTTTCTCAACCAGTTTGACTGCCGAGCTTGCTTGTCCTTATCCTCCTGGCCCGAGCAAAGGCCAATCGACCACCTACGCAAGTCGTGACTCAAAGATCCATAAAATGATCTAACTTTTGATCTCGTCATCCAAATCCCTTGAGATTTCATACATGGTTCATCAAGAAAACCAAGAACCTATTCCAATCGACGATCAAAACGATCGAAAACAAGGGTACACAAATTTCTTGATTGAGGTCAAGAAAGCTCAAAAACCAAAAAAAAAACAAAACTCGAGCCAACAGCTTTCTCGTGAGTGGAAGATTGTCATGATGACCTTAGATCATGTAACATTCTGTTTTTTGGTTTGTGAACAGTACTTTGCTTTTGTCAATTGGTTTCAAAAACTTATTTCAACTTAAGTTGTATTTTTAAAATATGTAGCTTCTACCTCAATTTCAAAACCTCTCTTTTCAGGCCTAGCCCATTTTCCTCCCCCTTGGGCCGGCCGTTTCCCCTCCTGAAAGATCTAGACCCGCCATTATGAGTTAATGGAGTGTTTTGGTGATTAATGACAAATCTAATTGTGAGACTAACTCTCTTGTCAAGTATTATCTTGTGTAGTCTTGTTTGGATATAAATGTGAAATTCAACGAGGTATGCATTTGACTTATACTCTTATTTATTGTTGCATTCCTCGGATCCAAAATATAGGTTGAACTCCACCATAAGTATATCTTGAATATGTGCATATGTTTCTATTTACACATTTGTGTATGCACACATTTGGGGGGAGTTTATTCCATATTTTGTGGTTTCATTAGTATTAATCCATATTCTATTTTCCATATATAGTTGAGATCTTTACTTTGAAATATATCCGTTTGAGTATATAGAACTTGTGTAGTTTTTGTATACTCATGTTTTGAGTATATATGAAGGACCGAAATGGCAACAGAGGGGGGGGTGAATGGTGCTTTAAAATTAATAACTCCCCTTTGCTGTAATTAAATAAGACCTACAAAGTCCTCTGGATATCTCAAGAAGAGTGAAGCAAAATCGAGAACAAGAACGAAGTTTCAGATCGCTCGAGAAATCGGACGTTCGATTTTACCCGATAGTTCCGCTCCGAAGTTCCGGTTCAGCGGAAGTTCCGCTGCAGAGTTCGCCATGGACAATCGGAAGTTCCGATTGTCCCGAAGAAGAACAACGCGCTCGGGTTTTTCCCAAAATCCAAAATGCGAAATCTTGAGTGCTCTTCTCGTGTCAAGGTTCACAGACATCATCCTAAACATCATCTTGACCTTATGGAGAAGAATCGCAAACAAAGATCCAATAATCAAGCTAAATATGGATTTCTTGAAGAAGGGAAAGAAAGACCAAAACCCAAAATAGACACGATTATCGATTCTTAGTTCATGAGACTTTGGGAATCCATTAGCAATAGCAAAACGACTCTAGATATCAAGTTTCATGCTATTTCATACGACGAATCAAAAGATACATCAAAACCTTAAATATTCAACATGAACGAAAGGGAATAGAGAAAGGCATAGGCAAGTAATCAAAACCTCGAGATTCATTAAGAGAAATCAAAAGATTACAAGGAACCACAGAGGAATGATTACAAGATTTTCGCTCATTCCTCTCAACAAACTCTCAAAGCAAAACAAACCTTTTGCTAAGGCTAACCCTAATTTTCTTTCTCCCAAAAGTCTAACCCTAACTCTGTGGTTCTCCCTATTTATAGCCTTGGCTAATGGGCCTCCAACCCATTAAGCCCGCTACACCCGAACGGAACCGCCTCCACTTTTGCCGCTGCGAAAAGACCCTTTCGCCCTTGCGCACCTTCCGAAGCCTCCGTACACCTTGTTGTGCACGACTGCAACCGCTTCAAGATTCACGCCATCTTCGACACATCCCGACCGCTTCGACCTCAACGCCCCGCGCTTAGTCCGTCCACGTGTCTCGCCACGACTCCATCTTGATGCCCCGCAACAACACAGCATAAAAACACATCACATAGCATTGCACAAAATCATAGCATCAATATTTGTATAAGACTCAAACTCATACAAAATCAAAATCACAATTTAACCTTCTCTGCACAGTTCTGGACACAATCGGAAGTTCCAAGATTTTACCACAAATGAAGTTCCGATTTCGAACATCCGCACTTGTCGAATTATCGGAAGTTCCGTGCTTACCATCGCGAACGTCCGATCTTCTAACATCCGCTTTTCCAAATATTTAATTCCGATTAGCAACACAGAGAACACTCAATGTCGAAATATCGGACACTCCGCTACCCTTGTGCGGAAGTTCCGATTTCCTTCACCGAGACCAAAACCAGATTAATCGGAAGATCCTATTTCTAACACCGTAGTTCTGATTATCGAACTTCCGCTCCATACACAGCGTAGTTCCGATTACCCCGACTCACCTTTAATCACCCAAACCTAAAACCCAACTCTCAATCTAATCAACACACTTGTCAAATACTCATCACTCGAGTGGAGGACCTCTCACATGGTCTCTCAATCTCCCCTTGATGAGTATATTGACAATTACCAAAAGCATAAGATGAGTTTGAGATTACAACAACCAAGGTCTAGACAAGAGTAATAAAGCACAAGACCAAGTTGACACAAAGAAAAAAGACTTGAGATGAGATGAAAGAGCTATTTTCGCACAAAACTCAAGGCTTTTCTTCAGAAGGCTTTTTCTCACAATCATTCTCCCCCTTTGGCAATAAAATCATCAATATGTAGAAAAGGGAGGAAAAGACTATATGATGTTCATTTTAAGCATTAGGAGCCATGTAGATTATCCAAAATGACTATTAGAGTATTACACCAAGCCATAACACAGAAGAATGCTATCAAGATCATGACAATCGATGTATAGAAGAGCTAAGACAGAAAGTCCATAATCTGATTAATGATCCAGTTCTTTAGCATGTCAAATAAGTCAAGATTGAAATCTAGCTAAAGATATCCAAGGATGATGCAAGCCATGTCAAATAATCTAAGTTGAACCAAGAAGACTCATACTGAACAGTTTAGAGTGCTACTAGTTGAAGAAGGACTCATTTTATCCAAAACTTGGTCTCTTTGATGATAAGCAATTTTAGCACATTTTTTTTAAGACTTTATATTTTAAGGCTCTTTAAGGTTTTATCTCAGTAAAGCAAGCTCTGGACTAGGTGCCATCCACAACTGCCTCCTGAGCTTCAACCAATTTTTTTTTAAACCATGTGCTAGATCCCAAGCCTTATGCGACCACTCCAAGCAACAGACTTAAGGAGGTGATCTTAGGTCATCCAAGGCTCCCCCTGAGTTCATGCCTAGTGCAATGGCAAGCCGTCTCATGAGAAAGATTTGGTGAGATCAGTTTTTTCGCACAAAAGAGATCATTTTTGCTTTTGAAGTTTTTAGACCAGTGATTAGAGATAAGTCATGTTTCTTAACAAACTGACATAGCTTACTCAAAAGTTCAAAAGAGATTCAGGACTCAACTCAGCCTACTTGACATGGCGAAAATCATAAAAGGATAGTTTTAACTGACTAGTCTCAAGAGCTATCATGACAAGATTTTAATTCAAGTTTAGCATTTTAAATACCTTAGCATGTCAAAGACTAAACTACACATAAAAAGTCATGATAGATCTAGCAGCTTTAGCATAAATCATGGCAAGATGTAAAATAGTGAAAACAGATCATAAGGGATAATAAACAAGGCTCCATTTGATTATCATGCAATGCTTGATGAAATACACAAAAATCCATTCCCTTTAGAATGAGATGCATCTTTTAATTCAAAGTTGAGTTATGACACAATTAAGAATATGGAATAACCAAGAGTAACTCCCCAACCAAAGGAACAAAACGAGAATCGATAAGTAAACCGTAAAAAGCAGTCCTTTAGAGCATAGAAAGATATAGAGAAAACTATCGCCGACATGATTCTTATCTACCCCATATGATTCTAGGACTATTAGTGATCTACACAAACACTAAGGAGCAAACATCGTCCCTGCCTACCCAAGGGTGGCCCGACCCTGCTAGAACCTATAAGAAGTGAGTAAGCTCTACTTAGAGAGGAAGAGACAACTAATAAGCAACATCCTAGAAGCACAAGACAAGAAGTGGCAATCAAAGCAATGTGGCAAGAGAAACACTCTAACCTATGCTTTGGAAGGACTTGACCCAAATATTAAAAGAAATGAAACTGACAGAGTAAGCGTATAATATAATATAATATGATATAATATGATACAAGAGTAGCACAAAGCTCCCCTCACAAAGAAATTGTAAGGACAAACCACCCCAAGCTCTCCCGCAGAGTCAAAACCGAGAGCATCCCAGAGGCTTAGTGAAGATATCCGCCAACCGGTGCTCACTCTCCACAAACTGGAGCACAATGTCACCCTTCTCTACATGATCTCAAGAAAGTGATATCGATATCTATATGCTTGGTCCGAGAATGTTGCACGGGTTCTTGGCAATGCAAATCGCAGACGTGTTATCACGTAAGAGTGGAACGCAATGATAGATAGCCCGAAATCTGCAGGTCGAGACCATCCAAAGCACTTGACTACAAAGAATCGGTCGCAAAGAACGTTTCGGCCTCGCAGCGGATCGCAAGAACACCGGATTGCTTCCTCGACGACCGTGAGACGAGAGAAGTGCCAATGAATTGGCAAGTGCGGCGTGCTCTTCCTATCTATCCTACACCAAATAAATCGCATCGGAGAAGGCTCTAAGAGATAGACAAGAAGAGGAAGAGTACCGATACCATAGTCAATAGTAGCTCAAGGTACCGAAGATGCGCTTCACCGCCGACGGTGAGATACGCGAGGAGAAGCTCAAACCGAGCACAAAGACACACAGAGAAGTGTATGTCCGGTCTCGAGGTCGTGAGGTACAAGAGAGAGCCAATCATGCTCCTAAAATCCTTTTGGTCAACAGTTCGCCGCCTTCATCCGGATCCGCGGCACCAGATGCCATTGGGTTGATATCGCTTTCCATCATTCATGTCGAAACGCTCAGAGGTCTCGAGTGTATTTGCCTTGATGAAGAAAGGTACCTCTCGAGTCTGCTTGATTTGGAAGCCAAGGAAGAAACTCAACTCGCCCATCATGCTCATTTCAAACTCCGAGCTCATGACATCGGAAAACTGGAAACGAGCATGCGAGGAGCCGCCAAAGATAATGTCATCCACGAGATCCGACGAGCAGAAGATCGCCTCGACGGCGGATGAACAAGGTTTTGTCAATTTTACCCATCTCAAAACCATGGCTCAGCAGATAGGACTTAAGCCTTTCATACCAAGCTCTGGGAGCCTGCTTGAGTCCATACAAAGCTTTGGAAAGCCTATAGACATGGTTAGGGTATTTGGGGTTCTCGAAACCAGAGGTCAGTCGACATAGACTTCTTCCTCAATAAGGCCATTGAGGAAGGCACTCTTGACATCCATCTGTAAAGCTTGAAACCCTTAGAAGCCGCAAAGGCAAGCAGATTCTAATGGCTTCAAGTCTAGCTACAGGGCAAAGGTCTCTTCAAATCTAGACCTCAACTTGAGAGTACCCTGAGCTACCAGCCTAGCCTTGTTTCGAATGACTAACCCATCTTCACTTTGCTTGTTCTTGAACACCCATTTGGTCCCAATGATATTGTGACCTTGAGGGGCTCAACAAGGGACCGCACCTTGTTCCTTTCAAAGTTTTCCAATTCCTCGTGCATGGCGTTAGTCCATGACTCATCGAAAGAGCATGACAAACGCCTTTGGGCTCAAACGAGGCAACAAAGGCGTAATGGAGACAGAATAGAGACATGCCGCTTTTGAACGAGTGACTCGCCAAAGAGATCTCCAATTATCCGCTCAAGGATGGTCCTTTGAATGTGTCTTGGAGGTCCAGGTGAGATGAAGAAGTGGCCTCTACCTCATTAGCGCATTTGATAGGGACAGAGCCACTAGCTTCGTAAGCTGCAAGGTAAGGGCGATCTCCTCGAGGTGCGGTGGAAGAGGGCACCTCAAGAGGAGGAGAAGGAACTGGATCGGGTAAACAACCTCATCTCCATCCTCCTCATCGCCCACAAAGATGGACTCGATCGCTCTAAGGAACTCGAGATATCGTGCCTAGTCCTCGGATCGCCTCATCAAGGTCACCTCACTGTGTTTCTAACAATTTACTAGATTCGCAGCCTGCACTCTATAGGCACGAGAAGAAGTCGAGTAACCTGAAAGATCCCATCACAAGATCGTGACTCGAACTTATCTAGGTTCCTGCACTTGAATAAAACACTTGCAACCAAACACACGAAAATGCGAGACTGGGTTTTCGCCATATCTCAACTCATAAGAAGTGCGATGCAAGAGTGCCCAAGAAAACTCATAGAAACATGACAAGCGAGCAATTGCCTCACCCAAAACTTCCTAGGTGTAGAGTACTCATCAAGCATCGCCCGCCATCTCGACTAAGGTACGGTTCTTCCTCTCCACAACGCCATTTTGTTGGGGGACGATGGAGACGAGAACGGTGCTCTACACTGCCTCACCACAAAACTCTCAAAGTAGGAATTCTTGAACTCGGTGCCATTATCGCGAATTGCTCGTAATGCACCGGGAGCTCAACAGAAGCCTACTAAAAGACCACGAAAAAGAGTAAACGTCTCATCCTTCGAGGCTAAGAAGAACACCCAAGAATACCTCGAGAAGTCATCGACCACGACAAGTACGTACCACTTCCCTCCCATCGATCGCACTCTAGCCGGTCCCATCAGGTCCATATGGAGCAGCTTGACACAGTGCATCCGTCATAGTCATCAGAATCGAGGATGTGAAGCGGAACCATTTTGCCGCGCGGCAAGGAGCACAAACAAGATCCTTGACCATTTTGAGTTTCGCAAACCACGAATGAGATCGTGGCCGCTAACTCGGTCGATGATCAAATCCTATATGACCAAGTCTCCTATGCCGAAAGTCAAATCACGGATTCGTAGCAATTAAACATCGGAGAGGATCACCGTAAGATCCGTAAAAATCAGCACGAAAAATCCTCCCATAACGAGAAATCCCGCAAACTAGACTACCCGAAGAATCAAGAATTTTGCAATTGTTTTTCTTAAAGCTCACCTCGAAACCGTCATCGGTAAGCTGAGAGACTGAAAGCAAATTATACTGCAGCTTACTTACTAAGGCAACATCTTTTAAAATAAAAGAATCATTAATGCTCACAGTACCTTTAGCGATGACGCGCCCAAATGAAGCATCTCCAAGGTGATCGCCTCATCACCGGAGCGCGGCTAGGAAGAAAACCAACGAGACTCACCACCATATGACGTGAACAACCGAGTCTACAATCCGCACCTTTCCTTCCCAAACCCGACCACGAGTCAAACAGAGTAAAGTCTCGAAGATCGGGTGAATCAACAGAGATTTTGGCACCCAATACCGAGTAACACGGCGAATGATGAAGTAGTCAAGCAAGACCGACCTCTATCTACCCTACGCTCTCGCACTCAACAAGTCAAAGATCTCACTGTTGGTCGATCCGATCGCTATGGAAGAGCGAGTCAAGTGCCGATAATATGTCGATCTCGCCGCGTAGCTATCTCGAAAGGAAAACGAGATCTACCTCGTGACGGCGGAGTTACGACCAAAGGGAGCATGAGGACGAAACTCGTAAAACTCGTAAAAACCAAGTCCTCGATGTTGCCCAAAATCATCGATGGAACAAACCTAGACCTCGTGTTGGTCTTAGGTGCACTCAAGATCCGGGTCGACCACGAATGTGCCTAAGAGACTCAACATGGTCTCTACGCGATCTTGGCACGCTCAAGCAATGATCAACTAAATGTCCATCTTTCGGCGATGAAGGTGCAATGATACTTCGCCTTCGAGGGGCCAAGCCGCAGTGGGATCACTTTGTCGTCGAAATCCTTTGAACAAAACCCACGACTTAAAATTGACTTTCTCACCCCGGCTTAGTTTTGATCACACCGTGCTATGGTTTTGAGCACGACAGTGGATGCTTCCTCATATCCTCCTCGGATATCATATCCTAGACCCCGATTAAATCTGCAAATTTTAGATTTGTCTAGAATGAGATTGAGCTTCTTCTTGCCTCCTACAAACCTCTCGAGAGTGTTCATAAGATACCGACACTCCGAAAGAGAGAGGTGCAAGAAGAGCAGGGGAAGAAGGGACAATGCAGAAGGTAAGGGAGCGTAAGAAGAACCAACAACAGAGGAAAGATTGGCTTGTGCACGCACACCGACTTTGGGGGACAAATCCCATCACAGCTAGCATTGGTTCACGCTACTAGGCGCCTCTACCAAACCCTTAGACTTCTTCCCAAAGACACACAATACAAGCAGATGATTGTGTCTCTAGAAGGTCCTTAGTTAGCTTCACACATTTTTCATCCAATGCAACCAAATCACATTTTAGTTTATTACAATGATTGCAAGGTGAGCTAACAAGGTCCTTAGAAGCATACTGAGCCAATTTGTTATCATGATCAATCATTTCTTGAAACCGCTTAGATACGATTCTAGTTCAATTAACTTAGGACGCTTTAAACAAGAAACAACAGGCTCTAGTAGCGCAACTTGAAATTCAAGAATTTTGTGATCCGCCTGCTTTAGGTTCATCTTGAGATTATTACAATTTTCACAAGTTTCAGTGCAGATCAAGCAAGATGGTATAAAGACCTCTAAACGAATTGTCCTTAACCTCACATGAGGTGCAAGCAAGAGCCTCAACAAGAGTGGATGAAGAAGGTGCTATCCTACTCATCTCTAATTCAAGAAGAAGGCTAATGTTCTCTACCTTAATCATGTCAAGTTCAGAGGACACACTATCATGTAAGGTCCTTAGTTTTTCCATATCATCAATCAAAGCACAAAGATGTGTCACATTCATCACGGAGGGAGCAGATGTAAGTAAAGTGAGCTCCCGTGATAGTCTAGCTACTTCCTTCTCCAACACGTAACACTTAGCCCTAGACTTAGCATGAAATCTACCTAGCTTAAGAAAAGCATCATTAAGTTGGTCATAAGTGGACTAACCTCATCGAGTCGGAGTACACTCATTGTCCGCTCGCCGCCCGAGGGCCATGAAGCACATGCCGAGAAGTTGCCGCCGTCCTTGGGATCATGATCGCCCTTCCCATCATCGTCACTCCACCCTCCACCTCGCCGGTGTCCAGCTCGCCGAGGGCGGTGAGGACGCGATGGAACAGCCTTCTTAGCCTTCCCAAAGTTGCGGAACTTCTTCTTGCCTTGGTCAGTCTTTGAGGGCTTCGTGTTGCGTTCTTGTCGATGTAGTCGCTCTTGCTTGGACCGCCATAGTCACCTTTGCCCTTCCCAAGCTTGGGACGCTTTGCTCGGATGTGGTTGGGGCCACCACACTCAAACAAATCACAGACCTCCTCTTTACCATCCCTCCTCCTCTTGTAAGCATGAGAAAACTTCCGAGCTAGGAGGGCTAGTCGCTCATCCTCAAGTCGCTCTAATCGATCATCGCTATGTCACGAGAGCAGCTAGGAGAACCCACGATCGACTCGTAAGAAGATCCGTATGGGATCGGTGACTAAAGCCATCGATCGTGACTTCGACCTTCGAGAGACAATGTCAATCTCGTGAGTCTTGAGACGCGAGTAAAGCGCATCAAGAGTCGTGGTCGAGAGGTCCGTGCTATCTTTGATGGTAGTCACTTTCATCTCCCAAACACGAAGATCAAGTGCGAAAAGCATCTGTCGAGCGCTATCCGAGTCGGGGTATGTAAGACCGACCGCCGGAGGTTGCTCAAGATTTTGTGAAAACGCCGAAAAGCACTCGCCTAAAGATTCACCAAAGAAGCATTTCAAATTTATCAGATTCACGCTTGAACCGGTCTTGTCGAACCGTCTTAATCTGAGTGGTGCCTCATGGTATGCATCGAGGGTCACCTGGATGTCGTAAGCGTAAATCAAATGAGAGATACGATCAAACTCACTACGCTTAAACCTCGAATGATTATGTTCCTTGCCTTAGCATTTGCCTCAACATCGCCATGTTTCCAAAGATTGATGTTCTCATCGGCAGAACAAAGAAATCTAACCTTCACCTTTCTCCGGATGGCATACCCCGAGCACGGATGTAAGTTTCCATTCGGCTCTTCCGTAGGGTAATCCGCACCATCAAAACTGGAGGCTTGGTGGAATACTTGTCCGCTGCCATGGCTCAACCGACCGTTAAGATCTATCAAGAAGAGCTAACCGCTCGATACCAATTGAAGGACCGAAATGGCAACAGAGGGGGTGAATGGTGCTTTAAAATTAATAACTCCCTTTGCTGTAATTAAATAAGACCTACAAAGTCCTCTCGATATCTCAAGAAGAGTGAAGCAAAATCGAGAACAAGAACGAAGTTTCAGATCGCTCGAGAAATCGGACGTTCGATTTTACCCGCAGTAGTTCCGCACCGAAGTTCCGGTTCATCGCGGAAGTTCCGCTGCAGAATTTCGCCATGGACAATCGGAAGTTCCGATTGTCCCGAAGAAGAACAAAGGCGCTCGGGTTTTTCCAAAAATCCAAAATGCGAAATCTTGAGTGCTCTTCTCGTGTCAAGGTTCACAGACATCATCCTAAACATCATCTTGACCTTATGGAGAAGAATCGCAAACAAAGATCCAATAATCAAGCTAAATATGGATTTCTTGAAGAAGGGGAAAGAAAGACCAAAACCCAAAATAGACACGATTATCAGATTCTTAGTTCATGAGACTTTGGGAATCCATTAGCAATAGCAAAACGACTCTAGATATCAAGTTTCATGCTATTTCATACGACGAATCAAAAGATACATCAAAACCTTAAATATTCAACATGAACGAGAAAGGGAATAGAGAAAGGCATAGGCAAGTAATCAAAACCTCAGAGATTCATTAAGAGAAATCAAAAGATTACAAGGAACCACAGAGGAATGATTACAAGATTTTCAGTTCATTCTCTCTCAACAAACTCTCAAAGCAAAACAAACCTTTTTGCTAAGGCTAACCCTAATTTTCTTTCTCCCAAAAGTCTAACCCTAACTCCAGGGTTCTCCCCTATTTATAGCCTTGGCTAATGGGCCTCCAACCCATTAAGCCCGCTACACCCGAACGGAACCGCCTCCACTTTTGCCGCTTTGCGAAAAGACCCTTTCGCCCCTTGCGCACCTTCTGGAAGCCTCCCGTACACCTTGTTGTGCACGACTCGCAACCGCTTCAAGATTCACGCCATCTTCGACACATCCCGACCGCTCGACCTCAACGCCTCCGCGCTTAGTCCGTCCACGTGTCTCGCCACGACTCCATCTTGATGCCCCGCAACAACACAGCATAAAACACATCACATAGCATTGCACAAAATCATAGCATCAATATTTGTATAAGACTCAAACTCATACAAAATCAAAATCACAATTTAACCTTCTCTCGCACAGCTCGACACAATCGGAAGTTCCGATTTACCACAAATGAAGTTCCGATTTCCGAACATCCGCGACTTGTCGAAATTATCGGAAGTTCCGTGCTTACCATCGCGAACGTCCGATCTTCTAACATCCGCTTTTCCAAATATTTAATTCGATTAGCAACACAGAGAACACTCAATGTCGAAATATCGGACACTCCGCTACCCCTTGTGCGGAAGTTCCGATTTCCTTCACCGAGACCAAAACCAGATTAATCTAAGATCCTATTTCTAACACCGGTAGAGTTCGATTTATCGAACTTCCGCTCCATACACACAGTAGTTCCGATTACCCCGACTCACCTTAATCACCCAAACCTAAAAACCCAACTCTCAATCTAATCAACACACTTGTCAAATACTCATCACTCAGAGTGGAGGACCTCTCACATGGTCTCTCAATATAGAACTTGTGTAGTTCTTACATACTCATGTCGTGAGTATATGTAACTTGTGTAGTTCATGTATACTCACGTTGTGTTACCTTTATCTACATTCAATTATGTGTAATTGAAGTGGTTATCATTAATTACCAATAAGGGAAAAATTGAAGTATCTTGTCCCACCATTATGTGATAATGGTTTATTGTGGTAACTAATGATAATCACATTGTGGAACTAATATTTTTCCATGAGTTTGATGAATAGGTTATGTTCCAGGATGATGAAGACTTAGGATGATCATGAGTTGATCATCAAGTCAAGAGCTTTGTGTAAAGGATGCATCATGAGTTGATGCTTATAAAGAAGAAGAAATAATCATGAGTTGATTGTCAAGACAAGAGAAGACCCATCATGTGTTGATGGAGGTCAAGCAAAGGATCATCATGTGTTGATGATTATCAAGTTAATAACCATGACTTGAAGTGATAATGTGCGTCATCAAGATTCAAGAAGATGCAAGGCAAAGGTATGACTAGCTAGGGCTAAGGATGTGTTTCAAGTCTTTTACCGGTCTTGGTGTTTGGTTGGAAGACCGGATTGCTAGTATAGGTTGCCGTACTATTAAGAGGGGTCTTAACTAGTAGTTTGAGTTAGTCATGTGTTGATAGCTCATCGTGGTTGCTCTAGCTCATCTAGGCATGATGCTATTTATTTACGAATGTGTTTTGCAAATAGTCGAGGCTCATGCATAACCCTTGTAGCATGTGACTTAAGTTTGCAAATGTGCTTTACAAATGGTGTAAGTCCATGTACCTTATTCTTTGTGATGAGTATTCTAAAGGTTGGCAAATGTGTTTTGCAACCGGTTGAGAATATCATCTTTGAAACCCTGTTAGAAATACACTCAAATGGGCGAATGTGTTTTTCCATTTGAGCAAGAGCAAATGTGTTTTGCTTGTTATTGAATCGCGGTCGGATCGCTGTGGTGGACCGGTCTGACCGGTGGCAAAACGGTCGAACCGCCATGTGTTGGGCGGTCGGACCGGTGGCCATCTGAGTTGATTCTCTGTCCGGAAGTTCCGCCGTTGTCAAAACGGAACTTCCGATGTGAGGAAGTTCCAGGGTTCGTGCGGAACGTTTATTCCAGAGAGCTCCCGTCTTGGGACTTAGCCGATTTTACCTCGGGCGGTCGGACCGGCCAGCCTTGGCAGTCTGACCGATTTGGCGGCGGTCAGACCGGCCATTAGTTGGCGGTCCGACCGGCCAAAGGCCCAACGGGTAGTTTTATAGCCGTTGGAGGCACGGGCGGTCCGACCGGCCATTAGTTGGCGGTCAGACCGGCCTTGTGCATATTCGAGGGAATCTTCCCCCAACGGCTAGTTTTATAGCCGTTGGAGGCACGGGCGGTCCGACCGGCCATTAGTTGGCGGTCAGACCGGCCTTGTGCATATTCGAGGGAATCTTCCCCCAACGGCTAGTTTTTGTGTGTGGGCTATATATAGCCACCTTGGCCGGTTGAGGATGGTTGCTGGTGCTATTGTGAACCTCTATTGAGCCTCTTGAGCTAAGATCAAGCCTCTCATCCTCTCTTGTGCATGTGTTGCACTTAGTAAGATTTGAGAGCAAACCCTAAGTGCATGTGTTGCCTTAGGTAGTGGTTTGTGTATTCACTTGAGCGTTGACACTTGATTAGTTCAAGTGAAAGTTGAGTCTTGTTACTCTTGGTGTTTACCGACACCTAGACGGCGTGGAGGTGTCGTGTCTGGTGATCTTCTCAAGAAGCTTGTGAGAAGGTCCAGTGTGTTGTGAGTGGTTTGGTGCTCGCCATCTCCGGAGTGGAGGAAGAGCAACCCTAGTGGAGCGAGGTGTTGGTTCGTGTTGGAACCGGTCCAAGTGGTTGGACTTACCTCGGAGGTGCTAACTTAATTAGTGGAGCCGGTCCAACGTGGTTGGGCTTACCTCAACGTGGATTATGGGAGATCGGCAAGTCTCCGAACACCACGATAAAACATAATCGTGTCCATCTTGTTTTGCGTGTGCTTTACTTTGAGCAATTTACATTACATGCTTTAATTGTTTATATATCATTGTGTAATTGCTCTCTTGTATGGTATTCATATTGTTGGTGCACTTAGTTGAGCCTAGTTGATTTAGGTTTTAATTGTGCAAAACTAATTCGTTATTAGCTTCCGCATTATATATTGGTTTTAGCGCGATAGAATTTTTAAAACCGTCTATTTACCCCCCTCTAGTCGGCCACCTCGATCTTACACCTCCTCCTGGTCGTACGCCACCTCCTCTTAACCTTT
This sequence comes from Hsuehochloa calcarea, assembly GCA_036346395.1. Classification (NCBI taxonomy): domain Eukaryota; kingdom Viridiplantae; phylum Streptophyta; class Magnoliopsida; order Poales; family Poaceae; genus Hsuehochloa; species Hsuehochloa calcarea. The sequence continues at coordinate 15,071,785 of CM070611.1, read as the reverse complement.
TTCGCCTAGCCCAACCTCCTTTTTCCCTTTGGCCCAGCTGGCCCAGCTTCCCTCCCCCTACCCTTCTTCTCACCCATCCTGTTGCCTATGACCGGTCAGCGCCCTCCCCTGTTCTTATGTTGACCAGTCCCATCGTCTGTCCCTCCGCCGCGTCAGCGCCACAGCCACGCACATGTGCCTTCTGGCCCTCAGACACCACCTACTCTCCTCCACCCGCCCTTGACTTCGGTGCCTCCGTCGCCCTGTCTCGTCGGTAGCGTCTACTCGTATCGGCCACGCCACCTGCTTCGCCCACCTGAGTCATCGCTCCCGTCACTTCCCCGCTACGCGCGCTTGCCCTGTCCTCTCCGACCAAGGCGCCCATGCCACGACCACCTGGGGAACCCATTCCTTTCTGGGTCTCGACAACTCTACCTTCCCCACCCCCCAGCTATAAGAAGCCCTGAGCCCCTCACTCCTCCCCTCGTCTCTCCTTCGCTTATGGTAAGTGCCACCAGAGAAGAACCCGAGCGACCTTTCTCCTCCGAGCTCTCCCACTCCCGCTCGTGCTATAGTGAGTGCCCGAAGCCCCGAGCTCCGAGTTCGAGCAGTCACCACGCCTCCTTTGGGTTCTCACTACACCACTGCAGCCCACTTTTGCCTGCGTCAATTCGTGCCCCAGAGCTCCTCGAAGCGGTCCCCTCACTCGATTTCAGTTTTGCGTCGCAGGAACTGTCGTCCTCCTCTTCTCCTTTAGTTTCGGCCAACCACTTCACCGTCGTCTCCTTCATCACCAACCGTGAGCTCCCCAATCACCGTTCGACCTCCTCTGACCTCCCTCTCGGTCTTGGTAAGCCCCCTTTCTCGTGCCCGATTCTCCCTCTTGCCTTTTCGACCTCGCCGAACAGTCGAAACTCCTTTTTGACCATGTCTACGACTACTTCTACGACCATGTCTATGACTACGGCTACGACCACGACCAGGTAGTCGCGTTGTTGAAACCTATTTCAGACCACACTGTGTTGTCGAAATCCCTCCGACCATGCCACGTTGTCGAACCTCCTTCAGACCACACTGTGTTATCGAACTTCCTCCGACACGCCGCATTGTCGAACCTCCTTCGGATCACGTTGCGTTGTCGAACTCCCTCCGACCATGCCGCGTTGTCAAATCTCCTTCAGACCACACTGTGTAGTCGATATCCTTTTACGAGCACGTGTAGTCGCTACCCTTTACATCCACATATAGTTGATATCCTTTATGACCACATGTAGTCGCTACCCTTTACGACCAAGTGTAGTCGATACCCTTTACGACCACATGTAGTCAAACTCCTTTCGACTACATCCTGTAGTCATAGCTCCTTTCGACTACATTCTGTAGTCGAAACTCCTTTTGACTACGTTCTGTAGTCGACCATCCCTTCGACCGAGTCAACTTGAAGCCAGTAGTACTCGACACGAATAGTACTCAAAGCTATAGTACTCAAAACAAACAATACTCAACACGAGCGAAGACTGGCCACGGTACTAAACGATCAAGATCTAAACAAACAAGACTCAAGCCAACAAAGACATGAAACGAACAAGATTAGCCGACAAGACTCGATGTCAGAACTTTAGAAGCTCTGTTCTCCTCTGTTATAACTCCGATTCTAGTGATTTTTATTTCTAAATTTGTCTAAATTCAAGACCTTGCTAATGGCACTGGTCTTATTTAATTTGGAGCTCATTTGTTATTTCATTAGTATTTTTTTGTTCTCTTTGCTTGTTTATCCTTTTTCGGTGCGCTCCGAGTAGAGTTCGGAGACGCGGTAGATCTCCAACTTGAGCAAGCATAAGACTTTCAAGACTCTCTCCCCTTCACTTTAGGCGAGTCAATACTTTGATCATTTTGAGCCTACATTTTACGCAAATTATGTTCCTTTAAATTACCAAAATTGCATGCTTTAATTCCTTAAGCAAATGTATGTTAAACCCTAAGGTAGTTAAATAGTCATTTGATGATTAATTAATTATTATACCATCCTTTGGCAATTGAATCCATTATTCCATGTCACCCTAGTAACTATATGGTAATTACTAGTTATAGGTTGTACTTAAGTGACATACTAGTCTTGCTTAAGTACGTGGGCATTAAATGCTCCAATCATCATCTCTTAAAATCATGATATTGGATTTGGGCAGTCATTGTGGGCAATTGACTGAGATGTCTGAGTTAATGTATGTTGCTTCTCAAAAACCTAATAACTGTTATTACCCCTTTTGGGCTGCTGGTGTGGTAGATGGTATGATGGTGCGTGCTGATGTAGCCTAAGGAATGTTGGTTTGTGAAATGTGGTATGTGGTATGTGGTATGAACCGTCAGATAACCCTAAGGACTTAATCATGTAATGACCTCCTAATGTAAAACAGTACAACCACAAGTCTATATTGGTGTCGACCTGGCTAAATAATTTGGATTCATCAGTACGAGTTGTACCAGGTAGATGGCTCGTGACACCGGAAGCCGTCGCGGTGAAGGGTCGGGCACATGACGAAAGTCGTTAAGATAGGTGCAAGAGGGGGTCTGGGTAAGGGTTGATGCAGGTGCGGGAGCGTAACCCTTCTCAGGTGAAACCTTAGCGGGTATAACAAATACTGAGGGATGCACTGTAAAGGTCTTGTGGTAATCTCCCCTTGATTCACATGTTTACGAAAATTTGTGTACATATCAAGACGTTATGTCTTGTGGGTAAAGATGTACAACATCTACAGAGTATAAACTGTTCGAACAGCCGTGACCACGGCCAAGGGTAGGCATGGGAATTTACAAGAGTTAGCTCTATTTATAAAATTTTGTGAGTGTGATGAATAATGTGTCGGGCTCACCTAGCCCGTGTTTTGGATTTTTCCTGGTCGTCGTACCCAGTGATGTTAATATGTGGAGGTGACTCCACACAAAATTTAAGCATAGGTGGAGGTAACCTTCGTCGTTATAAATATTGCACAATACCTCTTTTAAAAATGAGATTTGGTCAAACTGCTAAGTAGTTTGACCAAATTATAGGAATTTCTAAATATTGTAGTCGAAAATGTTGCTTTGAACAAATAAAAGAACTCGAGCCATCCTTGTTAAGCCTTGCATGTATTATTACTACATTTTACGTGTTGGCTCGCGAGCACGGAAGTTGTGCTCATCCTCACTCTTTCCCCCAAACCCTCAGGAGCAGGAAATCATGGAGATTATGCTTCCTACAAGGATCCAGAAGTTGGAGGCCCAGAAGATGATGAAGAGTAGTGTAGTTCTTTTAGAATAGGTCTCATATCAGTCTGCCTGCCTCCGTTGGTGCTTGTGTGCATCCAATATTATCCAAGTCTTTGGTTAATATCGGGCGCACACGGGTTTCCTCAGTTGCTTGCCTGTGGAGATATGTACTCTACCCCCCCTTGCTTCTACAGTCGCTTCATGTCATGTAAGCTGTTGACCTGTTCGGCCCTATTGTAAAATTCGATCCGACGTGGTCTATGTGACTCTGATGTTTTGTAATATAATGAATAGTATGGTTTTCATCGTGTAAGAAATGATTTAGTGATGTATCTGTGAGTGATATCTACTGATCCAGGGAATAGCACAGTATTTTCACAGAGGATTTGGATTTGAAAAATCCGGGTCCGACAGATCAGATCTCACAAGTCAAGTCCCGGCAAGCTAAATCACAGCGATAGACCTAATGAAAACCTTTGGAACACAAAAACCCCAAAAAACATCAAAGATTGAAGAAGAACAAGATAAAACTAATCTTGGGGCAATTTTGATTGGATTGATTAGAGGTTCACAGCCACTCCACTATGGAGGACAAAACCTCATACTTGAGCACCTAATTTCTCAATCCATCTCTCTCAAACCTTAGTCTCCTCTATTTCCTCCGCTTTCCTCAAATCTTGAATTATGGTTTCCAAGGCTTGGTTGTGCAAATCATGTACTAACCCTTATATAGTGGAGGCTAGATCTAGAGATAAAACCTTATCGAGCACAAGGTCTATTGATGATACTTATTTGAAAGAGATTTTGATATTTCGGCTATAGGAGCAAATTCGTCTAAATATGGAGATTGTTAAAGTATGATACAAATTCGTCATCGTGTCTATGCCGAATGCGGCACACGCACCGACTGGCGCCACACGTGGTGTCAAGTGACGCAACCGACTCTTACTCGGTTTCCTTCTCCGTTAAGTACTCTTATTCCTTAGCCTATATATGTACCTGTAGTCGCACGGTTAGATACGCTGAAACTCTTTAAGCTTGTAGTTCTCATCATGTAATGAACTCTGCTTTCGTACGTCTGTAGTTTTTTTCTGTAAGTGTTTTCTATATAGAATATGTATCTTCCATTTCTACTATTTGCCGTGTGTTTTATAACACTTTCGTTTCCACCGGCCGGGCCAAACTCGGCCTCCTTAAATTTGCATACATTGGCGGAGGATTGAAACGGAGGAGCACGCGTGCTGTACGGACGATGCACACGCATGTCGCTATGTTGGGCGAGGCAAAAGGCTGCGCGGTGTGAGACAGCGCACGCAGCCTCTCTTTTTCCTGTCCTGTCCCAAAAGCAAATCACCCATGTATAAAGCTGGAGATTTTAGTACTCTTGGCTTGCAATTACATCGAGTAAGTCAATGCGCTGCGATGTCTGACGATAATGTAGATGCAGATGGTATCTAATCTCGCCGCCCAGTTCTCTGACCACAATTGCAACCAACAAGTCTGGAAATCAGGACGTCTAGGCTCCTAACACTAGGATAGACTTCAGGGACCTCAAATTTACCTAAAAGTTTAAGGTGTGCAAGAAAGGCGAGCAATCTACTCTTCTTCCAAAAAACCCTTATCACAAACTCTTCCTAAATACCCTTGTTACAAACACTTCCGGAATACCCTTATCACGAACATTCGACAACGGGCTTAAGGTACAAATAAAGGATATTTTTGAGTCAGGATGTGTTTCACAGCTCATGAATGCACCTGCCTGAGTAGTCAAGCTTACATAGCTTACATAGGTTGGGGTTCTGTTCAGCCGTGCAATTTGATTCGGATTCTAAAGACCGGCCGAACAGAGCTCAAAGTTCAACATACAGTAAATTACCAGAAGAATCTTTCGAATGCATTTGCTTTTGGCTACCAATTTACAGTTCATCTTTTGGAAGAGACGACATTACCTGATTCCTGACCTTTTTTTATAGCAACTGATTTCTGATTCCTGATGATACCCACAAGTAGGATCAATGGATGCTACGCGGCAGTGCCAACTGCCAAGTCCTATCTGATGAGCAACTCCAAATAAAAACAAGATCATATAATACACAACAAGTAACCACATAACCCAAAAAAGAAAATCAATCCTTTCACTCTGCAGTAATTCAGGAGCACCAGAATCAATATAGAACTACAACAGCTGATCATTGGCATCAAACAACCGGTCCATTTCAGGGTTATTTCATGTTTGCAAACATAGCACTAGAAAGAAAGGAAACCTCCCATGTTATTGGAACATAAGCTTCTTCCCGGGCAACTGACAACTAGAAGGGAAAATGAGTTCGGTGAGTGACCGACACTGGGAAGAAAGAACTCCAGGTTTGCAGTTGAGAGCTTCACGCCGATTCTCTTTGTGAAGCGATCAGCAAATTACATCAAGCTATCTATCTTTCATGTGCTCCGGAACATAATTAAACATCAGGAAGACTTAGCATACTGTCCTCACATCTTCCATGTATACGCAACTGGACTTCGAACGACATGTTCATTATTCACCCAGGATATCCAACCGAAATCTGGTTTTGCACGGCTTGGTTCAGCCTTCGACGCGAAGGTGACATAGTATCTCTGCTTCTGCCCCACCTTCTTGAATACAAGTTTTGATGGTGTCACTGTAACGCTAACGGATGCAGGGCTACTGACCTTCACATTGTAAACGGACATTGCTGGACCAACATTGGTTAGCTCCCTTCTATACCTCACAACCTGCTTTGATTTCTTCTTGAACACCACTGAAAATGATGGATAGTTGAGATCACCAGGGCGGGATTTTCTTGGACATGAGATGTTGGACATCTTGGTGATCACTTGGATATGTGGGGCATTGTAGTTCAGGGAGCAGAGGAAGACAACATAGTCATTGGTAGAGATGTCGTATACAAGGCCCGGAGAAAGCGCCTTCTGTGGGTCAACATGGCCTGCACCGAAAGCAAATGGGGTGGCAAGCGAGCCTCCTGCAGCGTCCCGGAGAGAGGTGTTTGTGTTGTCGACGGTGTATGCCGTGGTCATCAGTGCAGACTTGATGGCAGCAGGGCTCCAGTCAGGGTGCGCGGCCTTGAGTAGCGCAGCGACTCCGCTGATGTGAGGGCACGACATTGATGTCCCTGCATGAATCAAAAAGAGTAATCAATAGATCTAATAAACACCAACACTTCATAAATTAGTAACACCGCTGAGACAAATGTAGGTTTCAGGTTTTCAACTTAGCATGCAAATTCATGGATCCGGATTCTCTGTTGTTTCTGCAGATAATACTGTGTGAAATAGTGCATGTTTATTGTGACCTTTGGTACTGGAGTTGCCGTAGCAAGAAAGACTAGACAGTAGAGAAGGGGGGCCCGGTATCTGCGAGGGGGGGTCAGTGGATCCTCGGAGAGGGGACCGGTTGTCAGGAGAAGTAAATGTGTATTAACTGTCCGGAAAAATGGCTTATTTATTACGTGGGGTAGGCGGCTATTTATAACCTTCCGACGAGTACATTAGATTACCAATCTACCCCTGAAAAGGCCCTACTCCTATAGGGGATGTAGGGGCTTTTTCTTCCCCTATACGAGGCGTTCGGTCTATAGTGGACCTCCTTAGTCTTGGTCCATCTGGGTGATGTGCTGGGTCCATCGGTGCTTCTCGGTCGTTTGCTTCGTGCGAGGTGTCCCCGGGCCAAGGGGCCCCGGACACCCTTTGGCGTCCCCGAGGTGATCTCGGGGAGCTCCTAACTCTTGGGCCCACCATGCATAGCGGTCCTCCGAGGGCCTTCGCATTGCCTTTGGAGCCTCCCTAAAGGTACGATTAGTACCCTCGGGGAGGCACCCTGTCGTGCCCTCAGCTACTGGACCTCACGGGCCTCTCGCTGGCCTCGGGTGGGCTCCGAGGCCCTCCTCAGGGCGTTCTTGGCACCCCTCGGGGGCCCCGGGCCATGCCTCCGGCCATTGGCTCATGCGAGCCCCCTGATGTCTTCCGTGCGGGCTTCGGGGCCCTCCCGAAGGCGTACTTGATACTCCTGGGGGTTTCGGGCCACGCCTCTAGCTCATGTCCGTTGGGGGAGGCCCTGCGGTCTTCACCGAATCGTTGGGGCGGTGGGGTGGCCCCTATGACACCCCTCGCGGTCGAGATCCCGCTTCGCCATGACTGAAACCGTGCCCTTTTCCCGAAGGTTCCAGGCACACCGTCCCCTTCGGCCTGGCGAAACGTGCTCTGTACAGGTCCTCCCACGAAGCGCGGGCCACACCCGCTGGTATGATGGCACGTTGGGTGTTGCGCGCCATGATGTCGGTGGTTAGTAGTGATGACACTTTGTTGAATCGCGTGAACCGCCGTTGGGTGCCGTGCGCCATAATGCCGTTGGCTAGCATTGATGGCAAACCTTCGAATTGCATGGGCCACCATTGGTTTCCGTGCGCCATAATATCGTTGGTTGGCAGTGATGGTGCTCCTCCAACCAGCGCGAGTCGTCGTTGGCTGTTGTGCACATGGCACATGTCACCTAGTGACCGGCCCGTGGCTCTTTGGCTCCCCCACCTTGTCTCCATGTGGTCCTGGTGTGTCTATAAAAGGTCAATCATGAAGGTGGCCCAAGGGACTTGAGCGGGTGGAGTGTGCTCGATCGAGCAACCCATCTTCGGGAGATCGTGGCGTGTCCCTCGCGGAGGAAACTACGCCGAGGGCGGCTGAGCGTGCTACTGCGGAGGCTGGGGAAGGGGTGGCGAGCTCGTTTGGGATAGCGGGCTTGCCCCTCGAGGAGTCCTCGGCTGATATCACCCTGTCGCACGTTTATGGCTGGGGCTCCGCAGACACCCAGGTCGTACCTCCCATCTTGGGCCGCAATGCGATCGGTAAGTCCCCCTTTTTCCATGTGTGGCTCTGACTCGTATGGCTGCCTCACAGTTCTGAGCAATAGGGAGGACAAGGGTGGCGAGGATGGCTTAGCCAAAGGGAGCTCCGAGACAACGCCCTCGCAGGCTGCCGGCCCGCCGCGGCCATTGTAGACCTGGGCCCGCCTTGCCCCGCGGACTTTAAGGTCAGCGCCGGTGCTACGGGAGTCTGCGAGGAGCTCGCTTGCTTTGTCGCCCTGTCCTACGTGGGGGATCTTTTCTGGAACATGTCCCTTAAGGGAATGTTCCAAAACGTCGGGGCAAACGCCGCGAAGGTACTTGTTTTGTGCTTTTTTGTGTGACACCTTGCTTCGTGCAACCCCGATGCTATCGCGCGTGCTCGAGGGCGATATCTCGTGCGACTTTGACAATATCCAGAGACGGGTTGACTCGAGCATGCGCGGAGCGAGGCACTAAGCGCGGAGCGCGACACCCTTCCTGACAAGGCGAAAGCTTTGGAAGCTAGGGTGGCGGAGCTGGAGGGGAGCGCCGACTTGCAGGGAGAGCTGCGGACCGTTTGCGGCATCCGGGCCAACCTTGAGACGGAGATTCAAGCGAAGCGGGAGCTCTCGCACTCCGTAGCACTGGCGACTTGGGAGGCCATGGAGGCCCTTGAGGGCGCTATGGCGGACCTCGGCGTCGTACCTCCCCTGTGGAGGCACACTGGGGGAGATGGACATACCCTCGGGCGCCTTCGCTGCACCGGGGAGATGTGCTTACCGGCGGCCCGAGCGTATAGGGACCACTGCGCGAAGGTGGCCTTTGCCTCCCTGGACAAGGTCGAGTGCGGACTCATGGACGCCCTTGCTACCCGCTTTGTGGTAGTGGCGACCACAAAGTAGGTTGTTGCTAGGCATCGTCGGACGCGGAAGGCGAGCAACGTCTTCGTCCAAGACTTCTAGACGCCGCGTGACCGTGATGCGGCGATGCACTCCCTCCGGGATGTGCAAGCCCAGAAGAAGAAGGGCAAGGCCCCGGCAGATGACCAGGAGGTTGGCGAACCGGGGAGGCACCAACGGAGACAAGGTGTGACCCTCCACTTGCTCAAAGCGGCCTAAGTCCTTTAGCTTTTTGTAACTAGGTTTTAGCTGTTTAGCTCCATCTTTTTATTTGTTTTTGCTCTGGTACCTTCGGGGCTCATGCACTAAAAGAGCTGGGTTGGGGGCGACATCGTCTTTTGAATAAAAGGATGTTTAGAAAATTGATTGTGTGAGGTTCGGTGTCGGTTGTTTGGCGTGCTTTGCGATTACGCATTTTGAACCGGTGGTTTGCGCATGCTAATCCGTCGTTGCTCAGCTAATTTATACAAAACACCTATCCCGAGCACACGCAAGGGAACCGTAGACAGGCAAGTGAAATCCAATCCACGAAATAATTTGATCCATGGACGGCACCGTTGTGGTAAAGGTCGTAATTCCAGAGGAATCATTACCGCAAGGCATAGAGGGGGAGGTCATAAGCGCCTATACCGTAAAATCGATTTTCGACGGAATCAAAAAGACATATCTGGTAGAATCGTAACCATAGAATACGACCCGGTTGGGGCTTTGTCTGAGGGGCATACAGCGAAGGTAACTACCCCTCGACGCGAGCCGAAGGTGGAGCGCTGCCTTTGCTCCATTTGGCCGCTACATCTGTGCTATCAGGGCATCGTATACAATGGCGCGAAGTGGCAGCGCTGGCAGTTGGCGAACCTGGATAGGACCATGGAGGAGTTCGGGTTGTTTCGCCAGCGTAAGGCCACCGCGACACGTGAGGAGATCGCCCGCTTTTGGAAGCAGCGAGGTTGTGCGATATCCAAAGGAGGCCCGGTCCCCCAGCGAAGCACCCCTCGAGGCAGCAATAGGTACCTAGGAGGAGACCTGGAGTTCCTGGGACCAGGCCATCCGACGAGGGGCTGCGAGAGTGGCTGATGCGCCCGGACATGTTGTATGCTAGGGCGTTGTAGTCATTGGTTATGTGTATATTGTATGTGCGTGTGTTGTATGTTGTAATTGATTGAGATTTGTTTTTTTACTAGGCGAAAGCCTCCACTGCACGTATTTTGTTTGTTTGTAATTTGTTGTGATGAATAAAGCCTACTTTGCCTGTACATATGCATGTCCGTTGTTGGTTGAGCCCTAACCTCTTTTTTTTGCAAGGGGGAGGCGAAGCCTAGCGTTGTCCCCCATACTTTTTAGATAGGGCTCCAAGGGAGCCCTAACTTTTTTTGTGAAGGGGGTGAAACCTAGTGCCGTCCCCCATACTTTTTTAGATAGGGCTTTGGAGGAACCCTAACTTTTTTTGCGACGAGGGAGAGGCGAAACCTAGCACCATCCCCATACTTTTTTGGATAGGGCTCCGAAGGAGCCCTAACCTTTTTTTGCACAGGGGGAGGGCGGGAAGCCTAGCGCCGTCCCCCATACTTTTTTGGATAGGGATCTTGGGGAGCTCTAACCTTTTTTTGCGATGAGGCAAAACCTACCATCCCCCATACTTTTTTAGATAGTGCTCCGGGGGAGCCCTACCTTTTTTTCTGAGCGGAGGCAAAGCCTTGCTCCGTCCCCCATACTTTTTTAGATAGGGCTCCAGTGGAACTCAACTTTTTTTGCGAGGGGGAGGCGAAGCCTAGCACCGTCCCTCGTACTTTTTTAGATAGGGCTCCGGGGGAGCCCTAACTTTTATTGCGAGGGGGCGGTGAAGCATAGCGCCTCCCCGGGTGGACTCTGGTGCTCAGGGCCAGGTATCGTGTGCACCGAGGCTGAGCCACGCGCGGTGCCTATGTCCTCGTGACTACGGGGGGCATCGGTGTAGGCCGGGGCTTGTGAGCCACTTGCGGTGTTTAGATTATACACTCGTGCCTATGTGTGGTCCAGTTGTTGTCCTTCCGGTGTTGCGATGTAGTAGGTAGTTGTGGTGCGCTATTGATTTTTTCAATTGATTCGACTGTGTGGACGTGGTGGGTCGGTGCGATTGTTTCGAGCTCTGTTTGCCTTGCCAAGTCCTGGTCGCTGCGCATCGTGATTATGCCTTCGGGCGCGGAGATCTTCATGCACAGGTAGTTGTGGTGCGCTATTGCGCCGAAGGTGTTTAGTGTGGCCCGGTCGAGGATGGCGTTGTATTGGTATTGCATCTGGACGACGTCGTACGTGACGACCTCGGTCCGTGATGCGAAGTTGTCGCTGAACATGACGGTCGATCAATTTGGCCCAAGGCCGTCACTGGCCTTCCCCCGAAGGCTACTAGGGGTATACCCGAGCGCGATAGGCGATCCTTGGGGATCATCATCTTGTCGAAGGCGTCCGTGAAAAGCAGGTCCACGAAGCTTCCTCTGTCCACAAGGACGCGCCCGACTTCGAAGTCCGCGATGCTGGCGGAGATGACAAGAGGGTCCTGATGAGGGAAGTACATGTCCCTGGCATCTTCAGGGCCGAAGGTGATCGGTATTTCGGCATAGCGAGGCGAGCTTATGGCTGGGTACGTTGCGATGTAGTGTATCTGTCGGGCGTACGCTCGTCGTTTCCTTTTCGATGTCATGCCGAGCGAGGACCCTATTTATGATCGTTTGATGATGGTGCTCCCCACGTCCCCTGTATGCAGGGCCTCGGTGGCGGGGCGGGCATTTGGTTGCCGAAACCTTGGGTGCGACCTTCTTCCGAGGGGCCATGCGGATGCTTCAGAGTTGCACTTCGTGACTCCTGCCATTCCCCACGGACGGCGCCAACTATGGTAGTAAGAAGGGCTATATAGTAGAGAAGGGGGCCCCCGGTATCTACAAGGGGGACCAGGGGATTCTCGGAGAGGGGACCGGTTGTCAGGAGAAGTAAATGTATATTAATTGTCCTAGAAAAGGGATTATTTATTACATGGGGGAGGCGGCTATTTATAGCCTTCCGACCAGATACATGAGATTACCAATCTACCCCTAAAAGTGCCCTACTCCTATAGGGGCCACAGGAGCTTTTCCTTCCCCTATGCGTAGCCTTCGGCCTATGGTGAATCTCCCTGGTCTTGGTCCATTTGGCTGCTCTGTCCACCGGTGCTTCTCCGCCCTTCTCTCCGTGCGAGGTGTCCCCGGGCCGAGGGACCCCGACACCCTTCGGTGTCCCCGAGGTGGCCCGGGGAGCTCCTACTCTTGGGCCCGCCATGCCCAACAGTCCTCTGGGGGCCTTCGCATTGCCTTCGGAGCCTCCCCGAAGGTACGCTTGGTACCCTCGGGAGGCACCCTGTCGTGCCCCCGGCTACCAGATCTCGCGGGCCTCTGGGTGGGCTCTAGGGCTCTCCCGAGGGCGTTCTTGGCACCCCTCGGGGCCCCGGGCTGTGCCTCCAGCCATTGGCTCATACGGGCCCCCTAATGTCTTCCGTGCGGGCTTCGGAGCCCTCCCGAAGGAGTACTTGGTACCCCACAGGGGTTCCGGGGCACACCTCCGGCTCATGTCCTTCGGGGTAGGCCCTGCGATCTTCGCCAGGTTGTTAGGGCCGGTGGGGCCACCCCTACGATGGTAGTGCTCGATTTGGACAGTTCATTTTACCACCCCTACGACGGTAGTGCTCGATTTGGACAGTTCATTTTTTATAGTACGGTAGAGACAATGCCCTAATCCATATCATTGTGCTCTTATACATTAGCATGTGCCAATGCAGAGGATCCGTTTCCCGAATTCATATAATCAGCTTCATGAGTTGTTAGTTGATATTAAGCATTAGCAGGCAAGAACAAAATAGTACAGTGCAAGAAACTGAGCCTGGATGGCATATAGCAACTCAAGAATAGATGTGTTTGATTCACAAGGGACTACTTTTTCTCGGTTGTGTTTTTGTCCCCAAACTACATTAGCTGTTCCTTTCATTTTGTTGTCCTATCAAAGAAATTAAACCTATCAGCTAAAAATTCCACATCAAGAAAAAATCAGGATAATGCTAAACATAACATCGAAATTTAGGATTGGACAACTCAACGTGCATGAGAGAATAAGGCTCCTATATTTTTCAAATTACTATTCAATGAAATCTCAGAAAATTATTTCATTGTGTGCCAAATTTTTTTGTATTTACCGACACCTTTATTTTAAGCTCATAATGAAAATGCTATCACATTTTTACAAGATCCAGCGTATAAAGTTAGAAACCACTCGAGCCAGTTGTGTCTCGCCTCATGCTAGTGTATTACTTTTAGAATGGGCAATCAAAAGAAACAAAAGTGAAAAGTAACTTGTCTTAGCTGCTGTTGCCTTTGAGAGATTTCACATCTAGTAGAGCATCACATGTGCATCCCTGACGAAAGGCAGTGAAAGCAGGTGCTATTTCTTCCAACAAACAAGAAAGTTGAGATGAAATGGCCTTTTGCAACAGGGTTCATGGCTAAAACTAAGATAATTTTTATGGTTAAGTGGTAGGCAGTATAAATTAAATCTGGTCAATGATTCGTCAAAGGTATAATAGACTTTTCTTTGTATTTATAAATTTTTGTAAGTGTATTATAGATTTTTTCAATTAAGGTTGAAAACATTACTCTTGTGGTATGTGATCCGCACAGAGCGATTACAATTTTACCCCCTTGGAATTTTTATTACTCATACTACCAACTGTAGTATAACTAATCCTAACTAATCTGAACCATTGGATCAAGGAGAATACACGGTCCGTATTAAATTGAGTGTACCGTGAAAGAGCTCAAATCTAATGGCACGCTTGCGTAGTATATTTCTTTTTCTTACTGAAATGTCAATCTGTGGAAGCAGTAAATGAGTAATTCTAAACATGGTAGCAACATGACAAGATGAGCAAAAAAATTGAATCTGAGCAGCGCATGAGCTTGATAGGAAGTTAAGAGTATGAAACTCACCAGAGATGATGTTGAAGTGAGTTCGGCGGCCGTCTTTGGTCAGCCCGGTCGGCCCGGCGACGCCGGACCAACCGGCCAGGATGTTCACCCCCGGGCCGATCATGTCCGGCTTAAGGACCTCCGGCACGACGGTGTTCGGCCCGCGGGAGCTGAACGCCGCCACGACGGGTGACGGCCGGACGCCAAGAACCGTGCCGCCGAAGCTCAGCATTGCCATTGGCCTGCCGCCGCGCGCGGCGTAGTCCCGTATCTTGTCACCGGCCAACCGCCCCACTGCCACGGCCGGCAGGAGGTGGCTGTCAGCCACGAGCTCCTCGCCGCTGGCTGCGGTGTTCGCCAGCACCATCCCGGCGCCGCCCGCGGCCTTGACGACGGCGCCCTTCTCCACACGCGCGTTGACGCCGCGGTCGCAGAGCACGGTCTTGCCGCGCACGGAGACCGGGTCGAGCGTGCCCAATAGACAGAGCTTGCTCGCGTTGTCGCGACCACCACCGTATACGAGAGGGAGCATGGCGGGGCGGGGGGAGGGGACGGGACCAGCGTAGAGAGACACGCCGGTGAGGCGTGCGCCTGTAGGGAGCGTGACATAGGCTGGGAAATCGCGGTCGAGCGTGCCTGCGCCAACGGTGGAGACCCACGGCGCGGAGTTCGCGACGGTGGCGCCGGAAGGACCGGAGTTGCCGGCCGAGCATGCAACGAACACGCCGGCCGCCGCGGCTCCGAAGGCGCCCACTGCCACGATGTCCCGGAAGTACGGCGCCGAGCCGCCGCCGAGGGACAGGGAAAGCACGCCCACCCCATCAGCCACGGCAGCGTCAATGCCAGCTAGAATGTCAGAGCCGAGGCACCCCTCCGGCCAGCACACTTTGTACGCCGCCACGCGCGCCCCAGGGGCCATTCCGCGTGCTGTGCCTGTGGCGTACCCAAGCAAGCTTGCGTTCGCCACCGACGCGCCGGCCGCCGTCGTCGCCGTATGCGTCCCGTGCCCGTCTCTGTCCCGCGCCGACGCGAACTCCCTCCTCCCCACACCCATTCCCCGCCGCCGCCGTTTGCGGCGCGTCGGCCCCGCGAGAAGCTCCTCGCGCCCACCAGCTTCCTCCCGCACGCGCTCGGCGGGAAGTCCACGCCAGCCTCGCACACCCCCTTCCACTGCGCGGGCGGCGGCGGCAGGTCGCCGCCCGCGAAGCTCGGCGACTCCGGCCACACGCCGGTATCAAGAACCCCTATGACCACGTCATGCGTGGCCGCCTCCAGGTTGTGGATGGCCGGCTGGTACGCCGGGGCGATCAGCCCCAAGAACTCCGGGGAGCGCGTGGTGTGGAGCTGGAACACGGCGTCCGGCACGACCTGCAGCACGCCGGGGCTGCCGCGGAGGAGCGGCAGGTGGTGCGGGAGCAGCGCCGCCGCGAAGCCATGCGCGGAGGCAAAGTAGGAGTAGAGCAGGTGGCGCGCCGGGTCGATGGACAGCGACTGGAGGTGCGCTGCGTGCCAATGCGCCGGGGACGGGTGCGCCGCCGGCATGCGCGCCGGGTCCATGAACACGATGTAGGTCGTCGTTCCGCCGCCGCTGCTGCTCGAGACGTCGGCATCGCCATTTACATTGGCAAGCGAGTGGCTTGCAAGGAGGAGGAGGAAGACATTGAGGAGGAGGTGGGTGTGCTCCATTGGAGAGTGGGGAGTGGGGGAGTGGGAGAGTGAGGTGGTGGTGATAATGGTGAGCGTGTGGGAAGGCACTTGCGCAGTGTGGGGAGGTAGGGCCCTTGTGCAGGGCTTTAGAGAGGGTTTTGGGGCTTTTGGTGGATGAGCATGAGTGACGTGGGAGGATGAAGATGAAGAATGTTTCTGACTTTCTTTTTTTTAAAAGGAGATTATGATTAGTCAGTAATGCATCATCTTTTGCAGGATTAGTGGATTTAAGCAATTATTTGGTTGAAGTGTTTATTTTGTGCAGGTAATAATTTGTTGATCAAGAGTGTCGTTAATTATTCCTTATTTTTACATGCTCCTAAGAAACATGAACATAAATTATTGTAGTCATCATCAGTTCACCACTTCCTTTTTTTATCGTTTTATCCGAAGAAAAAACTAGCAAAACCAAACTGCGCTTTCTTGGTACACTTTTCAGTGCCAAAAACCTCCTCCTCCTAT
Source organism: Hsuehochloa calcarea (assembly GCA_036346395.1). Lineage (NCBI taxonomy): Eukaryota > Viridiplantae > Streptophyta > Magnoliopsida > Poales > Poaceae > Hsuehochloa > Hsuehochloa calcarea. The sequence continues at coordinate 15,055,675 of CM070611.1, read as the reverse complement.
GTGCTACTTTAGTAGTACTAACTTACAAATGTTCACTTTAAGAACTTACTTAAGCATCAAGTACCCGCTCAATCGCTTAGACAACAAAATAAAGTGATAAAAATTATCTAGCTGCATGCAAATTTGATCCTGTGTTACTCTGAGTAATGCAAACATAAAATAATCACTGTCGATATTTTTGTGATAACTAGAATCCTACCAATGTTATATATAACTTTTGTTTTTCAGAATTTTTTTTTGTGTTCCAAGCATGCTCGCAATAACCACTTCCTTACCATTTCCCCCCTCTTAGAATGTGTCTAGTACCATTTGCGTCCCCTTTCCGCTTGCATCCGAATTCGGATGTCGGAACAGCTGAAACAAGTAAAAAACACAAACAGTCATAACGCGATTGACCTTTTGCCCCCGTTCCATGCATTCAAGAATCGAGCACGTGTCAATCATGGTTGGACCGAATAGGCCAGTAGGGGTGAACAAGACCGTCTATCTTTTTCACTACCTGTTGTATTTAATTTCTTTATCACTCTAATAGCTATAAAAGCTACACTGGCGAAACTTTGTGCGGGGCAGAGTAGACCATGACCCCTCCAACACCTGGCTAAACCCTAAAGAGATTAGAACGACATTATCTACTTCTTTACAATCCTCGTAAGGGTATATTTGGATACACTGTGATCCGACTCAATCTCTTCGGATTAACTCAAAATTTGAACTAAAATCACTTTCGGTCCGAAGGGATTGATTCTAATATCTTCCTATCCAAACAAGCCATAAGAGTGACCCCCTCCATAATTTGCTTAAAGCTCCACCACTAGAAAGCTACGAAGATCAAAGTCATAAGATCGCAGCGAAAGTCTTGCATTGAAATCGAAAAGCCTCAAGCTCAATGCCTCTCGGTTGGTCTAGCCGCCGTTGCCTGTCCGGTCTAACCGCTGAGAGGCCAGTCTGACCGCTGGCTACAAGAACAGCAGCATGAAAGATCTACAAAACATTCTAACTTTTTATCCTGTTATTCAAATCTCTTGAGATTTCAGACGTAACTCATCAAGAAGGTTATTAATCTACTTCAATCGACGATCGAGACAATCGAAGTCACGGTTCCTCAAATTTCTTGATTGAGATCAAGAAGACTCGTAAACCGGGGAAAACCAAAACTTGAGCCAAGAGCTTGCTCGTGGGTAAAATATGGTCAAGATGACTGATCAGATCCTACAAGTCCTAGCAAGATGGATCACAGCAAAACACCCCGATCAAAACCCTTGGAACATAAAACCTCCAAAATTTTCAAAGAGAATAAGAATAGATGGAACTCATTTTAGGACAATCCTTGATTGGATTTATTACAGGGATTATAGGTTTACAATCACTCCACCATGGAGAACAAAAACTCATATTTGAGCACCTAATTTCCCAATCCATCTCTTTTAAACTCTAGCCTCATATATTTCCTCCACTTCCCCTAAATCGCAAATTAGGGTTAAGCTTACACACAAACGGGTATACACTCGCACACGTTTATCAAAACAGATGACAAACTAGGTCTCCTGAATTCGTCTCTTCGTGGTATCCATTTCCTCTTGGCCTAAACCATCTCTCCTTTGTGTTGTCCCACACTACAGTTTCTCCAAGGTCACCAAACTGGTATTTTGGCGAATATACCAAAATACCCCTTCTAGGCCCTTCTCAAAGGTTGAATCCAATCAATGGGAAGAAATATCATGCTTTGCCACATGTAGGTTCATTAATGGATCTCTTTATGTAGCAAATCTCTCCCATCCGACTCATACCGGAACCACCGTGGCACTTGCACTGACCCCCCAAGCTACTTGATGCAACCCGTTGTACCGAACTTCCAGTTCGGTCTTTCTTGTCCAACTTACGTTCGGTCCAACCACTTCACCCGATATCCTCGATCGTTTTGGACCTCAGCTCTCCTAGCCTAGTCCCAATCATCATTGTCGTTGACTATAGTTAACTCCCAACCATCTGCACAACAATAGACCAAGAAATCGATTCCGGCCACAGTTCCTCTCAACTTGACACATGTTAGCCAAAACATGCATCATGCAACACCTATGCACTAAATCTTATGACTTTGGCCAATCCATAAGATCATCACACCTCATCGTGCATGATCATATATACTCTGGCCGGTCTAACTGCCTACCGGTTTGACCGCTTACCATTAGTTAGTCAGATCGCACCCTAAAATTTCGAAACACCCCTCTCTGGACTTTTCGGCAAAGTTATATGTAGTTTTGCGTCCAGTCTATATTTTCAATTAGACCTGTTGCAAACATACCCTTAAACACTCTCACACATGTGTTTGATTATACTTATCAAAATTCAACTTCGCCGGTCATAGCCGGTCAGACCGCCTCCAACCTGACAAACGGGCGACACTATACTAAACGATGGTTTCTTCCAAACAACTCGATACCAATTGTTCAACACTAATATTAAGACCGCAGAGTATGGTCTCCATGATCTCTACATTCATCACTCATCCGTCGTCACAAGAGAAGTGAGTACAGTGGTAGCCAACGGTGGTACGACCCCCGTTTTGTGAACGGACTATCCCTGCTCACTCACCGGGACGGTGGCCCACCAAACCTCACCTTGGCCCATGGGGCCCCCTCTGCCAGTGTCTTCATGAAAATGTTTTCACCACCTCGCCCTTGTTCCGAGTTCCGCCACTGCACCTGCCTGCCAGCCGGTCTGATGCCATGACCCAAGAACAAATGCAGCAGAGGGCACGCAGAATTGCAGAGAAAATATTTGGATTTTGTATCTACGCACAACAGCACACAGTCTCTCCTCTATCAGTCTCTCTTCCCAACGTACGACGGGAGACAGAAGCGAGGAGGCGGCGAGGCCCAAGAAGGTGGATTCACGCCGGCTTGCTCGGCAATGGAGACGTACACGGAGGTAGGCCAAAAGCGCCAGTATCGCTGTCTGCTCGCTTCTCTCATGGGGATGCGCGCGTTTAGGTGGACCGCACCCGGCACCCACGCATCCCATCCGTCCTCGCACGCATGGAAAGAGAGGTCATGCATGGGCTCAGGGTCCTAGGGCTAGGATAATGTTTGTTTCCTTCTGCTGCGTGAGTGCCCGCTCTTCGACCGGGCCCGCCTGTCTGGTAATTACTAGTTTGTGGTACTCATGGGCGATGCAAAGAACGAAGAATCCCCCTGCCTTTCCAGGAGAGAAGACGGATCTGAAACCTGCACCGTTTGCCCTAAAACCCTCTACGCTAATCTTCCTATGTCGCCTCAATGAGCTCGAGCCGTCCATCCTTGCCAACCTCAAGCATCGCCGTCACTTTATCTGCCACCACGCGCTCTCCGCAATCTCCACCATCTACCGCCTGCCCAATGACATCCAACTCCTCCCCGACGCATCCAACCTAGTGGAGTGTGCGCCCACCGCGGAACACGACACGGTCGCACGGAGGAGGAACGCGTTCCTCGTGCTCTATGCATGCGCGTAGGAGTGTGCGGTCGCGTACCTCGTCAACAACACCGAGAGCGCCACCGAGTGGCCCAACCTCCTTCAGATGGTCGTCGTCGACCTCGCCTGCAAGGTCTACCTTTCACCTAACCGCAGCGACAAAGGGCACACTGGCTTCATCCGGGTACTTTTTGTTGCAGCCATTTGCTTAATTTTGTTGCAACAGTTGATTTGAAATGTTGTATAGAGAGTTTTTTTTTATTGTTGCAGTGTTGTTGCATTAAATGTTGCGACAAAAAGTATTTTTGTTGCGATGGATTTTTTTTTTTGTTTGCATGTCCAAATGTTATGTCAAAGCGTAGGATGGAAGCCCCCGTTGTACGTCCGAGCTAGCTGCGTCCATATAATTAACAAAGTTCGGAGGGTTTTAGCATGTAATTAAAGTCAAATCTCTAAAAGCAGAGGATCCTGGTCTATCGGATATCGGCCACTATGGTTGTGGACATAGCAGGTTATTGCAATGACCGGTGAACTTCACTGAAATTCCTATAGGTGGTGACCGGCGCAATACGCAATACGAGAGGTAACACGGGGCCGGGCTGCGCCGATGACGTCGCGGCTGCGCGCGTTTCGTTTCTTCACCAAGTTAGGACAGAGCAGGCCGGTCCAGGCGGAAGCAGCAAATCCAACTCTTTTCCGATGAGATGATAAAGAAGTAGATGACGTGTCATCTACAGTCGCGCGCCGGGTGAGCCGCACAGGCTGCTGCGCCCCGGGTCAACGCACCGGGCTGCCGGGTCCCCGGGCCGGGGCACTGCAGTGCGAGAGCCGAAAGCAGAACGTGCGCGCACAGTTTTTTTTTTTTTACTGCAAAAGAAAATTCAACTATTGACAGATAAATGGTGATTTAACTGAAGATTACAGGTTCAGATTTTTGCAGTTTGACCTAGTTTTAGTCCCGGGAAAAACTAAAATGTGTCAAAAACATTGCGAGCAAAAAACTCCGAGCGCCGCGCGTGCAGGCGTGAGGCGGCCAACGACGAAGCGGGCGCGGACGTGCCGACCCACCCGCCCAACCACCTCAGTTCGGCACACCCAGTTTTTATTATTATTTATTTACCGGACGTATCCCATATGGCCGGGAATCGGGAAATTTTTCAAATAATTTTTTTTTCCGATTTTAAATTGAAAAAACCAGATTCGAGCAAAAATCAAGTAAATTCGATTTTGAAAGGGGCAAAATTCATCCAAACTGATTTTTTGGGGTCAGTTTGTATTCCTAACAACCCCATTGGTAGCAACAAACCCCCATCGGTAGCAATGAAATTTCTGCTTTTTTTTAATCAAAATTCGGAACCTTGGGCACACCACACGGCACGTTAGAGCCGCGAGCACATGTGTCGCCTCTCCCGTCGCGTGACCGAATCAGTGGTGACCACCAAGAGTCCAAGGCCAAGGGTACACGGCACGACACGGACCCGTCGTGCTTCAGGCCGCATCGTGTCGTGTCGTGCCGGCTCGGCCGGCCACCCCACCGTGTTCGTGCCGTGTCGTTCCACCTTGCCTCCGGTCAGGCCTAGGAACGACCCAAAGCCCGACGTGCCAGGATCGTATCGTGCCGGCCCAAGTTCAGTCCTACATAACTATAGACGTCTGCGAAGACGACAGCCGTCGTCGTCGCCCAGAAAAACAAAGACACCAGTGCGTCATCTACGCCTGCTCTCCCTCGCCATAGCCTCCTCCCCCTCTTGGACGCCGATGAAGAACTCCGCCCACCTCAGCAGTGCCGCGCGCTTATGAAGGGGGTGAGAAGGACGACGATGAGGAGGTGGCTAAAGGGAGGGTGGAGGGTGGCGGCGCGTGGGGAGGGAGATGGAGGGCGGCGGCACGTGGGGAGGGAGAGGGAGGGAGGGAGGGAGGGAGGGGCGGCCAGCGGTGCGTGGGGAGGAAGAGCGACGATCGACGACGCGTGGAGAGAGAGGGGAATCAGTGGATGTGATTAAGGATTGAGAGTTTAGGAGCCGGGGCTCACGAGAAAGGGTTGGAGATGGGGGTTGGGGAGCCCGGGAGGGATGTTGGGTCAGACCGGGTGATAAAAGGGGGTGATTGGTTGGGCCAGACCGATATTGGGGAGTGATTGGATCAGTCTATAACAGAAAGGTTTAGCTTATTTCGTGCCGTGCCAGCCCAAGCACGGTTCAACTGGTCGTGCCATGCCGTGTCGCTCAACGAACCGTATTCTCAAATCCAATCTGACCTGTTGTTTGTATCATGCAGGTCTAGTCCACCACGTATCGTATTGTACCGTATTGACAGACCGGTATGAAAAAGTATGACTGAGTCCCAGCTCCAGGCAAGGGTGCGCAACGACGCAACGTGCGTGGTTTGGTTACAAGCTGCTTGGTCCGTCGGACGAGGCGAGACGAGGCGAGAACTCAACTCAATCCACAGATGTCACCTCACCTCAGGTAGCACTGGTTACAGTCACACACCGACACCTTTGAGCCACTACTAGTTTTACTCCCAACGCTCCTCTCAGCTCTCACTGCTACTCAGTCCTCACACCAGGCCGGCCCACAATCCAAACCGGCAGTACGTCGCCGCCGCTGCAGCACAACCAGCTAAGCTGCCTACCGGCCCTCCCTCCTAGCTTCTTCTTCCTCGTCTCTAGTTTTGTAGCATGGCACAGAGCAGCAGCTAGCACCGTCCACTTGATAGCCAGCCGTGCCTCGCTGTGCACGTGAGCATCGTAGGATGGGAATCAGGAGGAACGGCGAACCGTTGCAGCATGGCCATTTTCTCTTTCAGGCTTACCACGACCACCGCCACCAGTTTCGCAGTTCCGCCTTATGCTAACCTGCAGGCACAGGTGCTCTTCGTACTGCCCGATCACCGTCGCCGGGGACCTGCCCACGTTCGTGTCCGCACCCGGCCGCCGCATTGTCCCTCCCCGGTACCTACATCAGCTCACTAGCTCGGTGAATAGCTCTCTCTCTCTCTCTGGTCGGTTATTTCTTGGCCTGATCGTTAGAGCTGCAAAGCTTTTGACTCCATTTCCTGACCTTAATTATCTGCTGAACATGCTACGAGCGAGAGGCTTCGGCTCGAGACGGAGAGAGTGGATCTCTATCATTCCAGGGACGTCGAGCTCAAAAATAACCCTTAATGGCACCCTGCAATGCATTCTTGACGGTGCGACACACTAAGGATGGCTCACACCACTCCCGGGGAGGGTAGCAAAATCATGGATCTCTCTATATGTGGATGATGCAATGATCTTCCTAGCGCCGATCAAAGGCGATGTACAAAGACTTAAAGAACTTTTTAGCAGATTTGGTGAGGCTACAGGACTTAGAATAAACATCCAAATTAAAGAGTGTCGTCATTCCCGTACGATGCCAAACTCTTGATCTCGATGACATACTTCAGGACTTCCCGACAATCAGGAAATATTTACCATGCACTTACCTTGTACTACCACTCTCACTGCACAAGCTACAGAGAGTCCAGTTGCAGCCCTTGATAGATAAGATCGAAGCGAGATTAGCGGCCTGCAAAAGAAGCGCAACGCAATGCACAAGAAGCGCAACAGAGGCGCAGTGCAGAAGAAGAGTGGCGCAATGCATAAGAAGTACAACGAAGACGCAGTGTGGAAGAAGCGCGGCGGCCTTGAACGCTTAGAGCGGTGAATCTGTAGCGGCTCGAAGAAAATAGCAGCGGGAGCGGCGGCTGCTGCCATGCATAAGGCAATTCCTATGCTCCTATGACTGACAATAAATTTTATAGACTCGCATGGCTAAGACGAACTCAAAGATTGAGTGATACGGACTTGGATGGACGCAACGGAAGCAACGACACAAAGCAAGAAAAAACCTAAGGATAACTAATAGTAGTACTATCTCAATAGAGCCAGCATCAACTCCAAACCTTAGGAAGCACATCGACTCTGTACTAGCGGCTCGGAAAATTTCGGTGCAGCTATACTCTCCAGTTCTTTTGCCCCTAACCCGAACTCTAGACGTCGTTCGACCGAAGCGAACCGGCCGAACAATCCCGAGAACCACACGTGTGAAGATGGAGCCGATCCCGAGGGCCAAGGTGGAGAACAACAAGTTCTGCTTGACCACCACCACATCAAAGAAACCAATCTACCGCCCGAACTTTCTTCGGCATTGCGTTTCCTCGGTGGTGTCGAACGTGCCGAGAAAACGCAGAGCCGACGAGCGCCAAACCTGGCGATGGACGAGGAGGGCACGTGGGCCGTACGGCATGGCCCAGAAGACAGTGGATATCAAGACGGCGATGACTCCCGTGCACACACGCGCCCTAGTGCTTATCATCTGTTTCACTCCAAGGATGAAAGTCGATGTCCACGCTGGCCCCCTTGTAAATCATGCCTCCCTCCCCACTGGAGATGGAGCAGGCCAAGGCCCCGCGGCGGTCGGCGGGAGGCAGAGGCGCTGCGTCCGGGGAGGGCACCGACGAGCTGCGGATGCGGCGGCCGGAGATGGGGGCCAGCGCGCGGATGAAGCAGAGGAGACGGCCGAGGCGAAGAGGGAGAGCTTCAGGGGTAATGACTGGCGACGTCGGGGCGGCGCCACGCTCAGGCGGGAGTCACAGCAGGTCAGGCGCCGCACTAGAGCGGCGGCTCGGTCGAACAGGGCGAGGATCCGGCGCGGGGATGCGGGATTTGGTGCGAGGATGCCAGATCCGGAGCTTGGACGTGGGATCCGGCGGCGCAGGATCTGGAGTGAGGACGCCGGATCTGGAGCGAGGACGCCGGATCCACCGCGGGGACGTGGGATCCGGTGGCGGGCTGCTCGGTGATGCGATCTAGGGGCTACACGAGCAGAGGCAGCGGCGGCCCGATCCAAGGTGCACCTGACGAGCCGAGAACACCGCCTCTCCCTCGGTTCAAGGCGGCGAACTCGTTGCGCGGTTGACGATAAGCGTCGGCCAAGGTCGAGGTACGACGCGAGGGAGTGTGCCGCCAGCCAGGCCTCCGACTCCTTGCACGCCCACCTGGGGTGGAGCACCTGCTCCCACGACCGCCTGGGCTTCGCCGTTACCTGAGCCTCTCGCCCCTCTCTCTTGGACCAAGTCTGCCCACTTCCCACGTTCATCTTAGCTGAGGCTACACCGCCTCTCCCTCCTGCTGTGCCTGCATGCCGATGAGGTCTATGGGCTTGACCCGAGTCGCTGGTTCCTCTAGCAGCAACTGCATGTGCGTGGGGCTCGCCATCCCTTTGAGTGCCCTGCGCGCATTCCTGCGTGCCATCTGGACCCCCGAGGCTCCGCCTGTTGCACCTCCTGTGTCAACCGCGTGCCGTCTCTGGGTCCCGCCATGTCCTTGGCCGGTGAGATCAACAACGCCTGAGACCTCCTGTCCTGGCTCTACTCCCCAGTTCCACTCTGGCTCCTCCAGATTGTCCTTCACAGAAATCGGTTTATAAGCTTTCAGGGAAATTTTATATAACTGGTTTGGGGATCTTTTCACCTTCATCAACATATCTTTGTTCTTGTCATAGACACGCAAGAACTCATCCTGCAACACCACCCTGCACCTCCGTTCCGTCAACTGCCCGAGACTGAGTATGTTGTTACACAGACTTGGTATATAATAGATTTTAGTCAGCATCCTTTGATCACCGTTTTTGCATTGTAATAGTATTGATCCTTTGCATCTTATTTGCACCGTGGAGCCATCGTCAAACTTGACTTTGCCCAAAATCTTCTCGTTAAACTCATGGAACGTGGAGCGATCTCCCGTCATGTGATTACTTGCTCCATTGTCTAAGTACCATTCATTAGTATGATCATGGTTGTCTCCCTCTGTGCGTAGTTTAGAAACTACGTTCTCCTCGTTCAACATCACCATAACCGGCGCCTGGTTGACACATAAGGAGAGAAGCAGAGGCCCTGTTTGGCACAGCTTTTGCTTTGGCTTTTGAGTGAGAAAAGCCAGAAGTCGAAACAAACGGCTGACTTTTTTACTGACTTTCATCGAAAACTCAAAACCGTCAATACACATGAAAGTCAAAAGCAAAAAAACCAGTTCTGAGGTGCTTTCCCCCGCTTTCCACCCCTAAAGTACTCTCAAACTTCACAAAAATTACCCACCTAATATACCTAGGTATTTAAACCAAAACTACTCGTTCCCCTCCCCATCTCGCCGCTCCCCGCTCCCTGCGCCGTTCCCCCTCCCCGTCCCGCGGTCGTCCCGGGTCCCCGCGCCGGCTCCCACGCGTTCCCGTAGAAGCGGATACCAACCAGTGCGCAGGTGGCGTCGCGTCGTGCCTCACCGAATTGGCCTCTCCATCTGTACGCTCCCAATCCTCTCGCTCCCCCTTTGAGGTCAAACGCCGCGAGTGCGTTTGCGATGCCATTAGGATTTTGGGTGTCACAAAATTATTTTGTTCCGTTTTCCCTTTTCTAGTGTTGAATGCTATGGGAATGTACCATGTATATGGTAGGATTAGCAGTGAAATGGAGTATCGATTTAGTGCTAAATCATTTCGTAGAACAAGAATTGCATTTGCTTGATTCGGCTAGGTACTGCATCGCTTCTTGGTTCTTCTAACCCCCACTCGCGGGGATGTAGAGAGTCCATCGATTGGGGCTGTGGAGGCATTTTTTTCCAGGTAATTTGGTATTGGCATAAAACCAATCGAGGTACTAAATTGTTCGCGACCATTCTTGGTGTGGTTGTTTGGGATTTGTTTGTTTTACTGTAGAAATGCATCAAAGTGGCCAAGTTACTCTGTAAATACTGACACCGCAGTTTTTTTTTTCTTTTTGGGAAAAGATGGCGTATTTTTAAATATAGTAAAATATGCTGGTCAGAACATTTTCTTGATTTATCGCTTACTTGTAAACAACATCGTTCAGTGTTGTTTGATGCCAATTGCCCAAACCATGTACTTGTAGAAAATTGATGTGTGTTATTAGCAAAATGTATTTACATTTGCCTCTTTTCTATTGCAGAGCATGTTTTTTTGCGAGGTATTGTAGAGACTGTTCGACTAAAAGAGATTCAAAGGCATACATAGGTACATGCATATATCTTTATCTTGTATACATATGCATTAGTGATGCTATTTGTTGCCGCTAGACATAAGTGCATGACTACCATACTACCATGATTTTTCAAGCTTTAATAGACAGCTATATCAGAGTATCAATCTATAGCATCATCTCGCTTTACACTACAACTTATTTATTAACAAGCAGGACATCACTGAATTGAACCGATGAAGGAAGAGGGATCAGGAGGTGTGGGGATTTGGACGGCTCCATCAAGCATTTGTGTCACCTTAAGCATGGTTGGCCACATCATTGGCTCCTCCTGGAGGCACCACAGTGCCACAGCCACAAAGCGTTCCACCTTTTTTATGTTGAAGATTGCCTCCTCATCGCCCTCCACAAGCAAGTCGATCCTCCCACACCTGTAACAATCGTTTGCCCAGTAAGTTAGTATTGTCCGCTCCTCATCAGCGATCTCTAGGTCCACATTCCGCCTGCAACACACAAGCTCTACTAGGATCACCCCAAAGCTGTAAACATCAACCCTGGAAGTAATCGCTATGTTCTTGAACCACTCAGGGGCAACATATCCTCGAGTACCACGAATGGCAGTGTTCGTCTGTGTCCGATTGGCCCGAAGAAGCTTTGCTATCCCAAAGTCTAAAATCTTCGCCCCAAAGTTGTCATCAAGAAGGATGTTGTGTGGTTTTATGTCGCGGTGGATGATCTGCGTGATACACTCCTCATGTAAGTAGAGCAGCGCATTATTTCAGCGATCCCACCAATACCAAATTACCTTAGCTGTGCTCAATTTATGAAGTACATACCATAGCAGAAAGCGATTTGGCAATATTACCTGTCATCATTGTTGTACATACTTGTAGTTTTCAAGCATGTGTAGTTTGTACTACCATATATGAAGAATGCATCAACCGGAACTGTTTGTTTGTCTTCCATTTAAAACCCTGTGCGTGTGATCAGCTGCAATTAGATTGTGGTTACCCAAGCACCAACGACCATGGTATCGATCAAAGAGAGAAGCAGGTTTGTGTTAGCCGTTTTTTGCTTTTGTTTCCTTTGGTTATCTAGCTCCATACATGAACCAAAGGTATCATGTACCTGAATTCCGAAATAGTGGTACACCGGTTGGACTGAAAGAGGTGTTTAATTTTCATCACTCTTCCATTCGGAATATCATTGAGTGTACGTTTGGTATTTGTTGGACCAAAAGGCGACTAGAGGGGGTTGAATAGAGCACGCCACTTTTACCAAATACTGAATTCAACATAATTTCACTCCAATAGCTATTAGGAAGCTATGAAGATCAATATACCAAGATCTGTGGAAGACTAGTATTGAATCCAATTAAATCCCTAAGCAAAATAACAAAATCAACTAAGATTACTGAGAATCACAAAGCAGGCGGTCGACCTGCGGACTCGGTGGTTTGACCGATTGCTTAGGCGGTCGATCATTGTTATCTTGGCGGTCGGACCGCTCAAAATCGATCGGCCGGTCTTGATGGGCGATCGGACCGGCAGCTCGAACCGATCCAAATAATAAAATCGGCTGATGACGAAGTTGCAATTAGGTCAAACTTTTGATTCTCAATTCCAAACTTTACGAAACTTTGCACACACCTTCTCTATGCTATTGAGGACCTATTCCAATCGAATCTTATGATAATTCTTGGATAGATCCTGAGCAATTGCCAATTGAAAAACAGAGGGTCTAAAACCGGGCAAGAACGAAAACTTGATCCTAAAACTTGTTCGTGAGTGATTGATGATCAAGATGATTCTAGATAGATTCACACATATCACAGCAAGCTAATTTACGTGAAAGAATCAATCACAAACTCGTGGATCAAAGAAAAGCCCTAAAATCACGAAATTGAAAGCAAGAACGAAAAGAGACTTATCTCAAGCAAACCTTGCATAGATTAAGAACGTGATCGTTGCTGGATTACACCCACACCATCATGGATCAGTGGTCAATCCAAGATCACGAAATTCACCTCAAACCATGAAAAGCCCTAGCCTTCACCTCAACTCCCCCTAAGCCAATTAGGGTTTGAAAACAACACAAGAGGTGAAAAACAGCGAGAGAGAGAGGTGCAGCCCCCACCTCCTCCTATTTATAGTGGAGGCCTAGAACTCTCTAGGGTTTGACTCAATTGGGCTCCCGTTAAGGCCCACTAACAAACGGGTCACACACGCACGCTTCGCAAAGCGCCGTCTTTAACCTTTTGACCTAAACCGCTTCACCATGCGTCATGGATTTGCCAATAGGTCATCCTTGTCCATCTTGTGTCACGCTTGAGTCGTTGACCTCACCCGGCATCGTCGATCGTTTTGGACCTCAACTCTCCAAGTCTAGTCCCGATACTCCTCGCCGTTGACCGTCGTTGACCACCAAGCAACCTGCACAACCATAGACAAGCAAACACGAATTCGGGAACAAGTTCTTCACAACTTGACCCATGTTAGTCAAAACATGCATCATGCAAATCATATGCCATGAAACCAATGACTTTGACCTAACAAATCAACATCGCCACGGTTGGCCGACGCTCAAGTAAAATCGGTCCGACCGCTCTAGGTGAGCGGTCGGACCGCCTCCGGCCGGCCGGACCGCTCCTCAGTGAGCGGCCGGACCGCCCTAGGACTTAGCCAAATTCATGCCCCAAATTCAAACCTTCGGAAACTTAAATTGAATAGAACTTCTTCTTGGAGACTCCAAAATTATGAGACCAAGTGCATTGGGATCCCCTCACTTGCCTACAACACCTATTTTTGGCCCAGCTCGTTTTGACCACTTTTAGGTCACAAATGGTCCGACCGATTTGGGATCGGTCTGACCGCCATGCTATGGCGGTCGGACCGCCCCGTCGTAATGCACAAGCTTTGTCGAAAACTCGTGAAACGACAAACCGTAAACACCATTGCCAATTGTCACATCATCCTAAGATCTGGAACATATCCCCATGATATCCACAGTATTTGGAAGATGAAGTGGCGTATTCTACTGAAAATTCCAAGTTACCATGAGCACAAGCAAAAGAAAATTATCATTGCAATAGTGGCTTTGTATAATTTTATTCGAGATAGTGCTTTGATTGATAATGATTTTGCTCGTGCAGACAGGAATGAGGATTATGTAGACGGGGACATGTCCACTAACCTTGGCGCACATGATGATACAGTTGTTATGGATGATATTGACATGAACGACCTCCGTGACGCTATTGCAACGGCTTTGGTAGCGTGACGATAGGATAGATGGAAGATATATGCAACATTTTGTATGTAGTACTTGCCAATTTAAGCCTTTTTGTGGATATCGTGAGGATATGTGCACGATCTCAGGATGATGAGTCAATTGGCAATGGCTTTGTTGGTTTGCAAAATCTCGCATTTTCGGGGTTTGCTTCATCTTTGTCACCACCACAGCGGTCGGCCGGCGTTGTGGGGCGGTCAGACCGCCCGTGGAGAGGTCGGACCGGCTTTGGTTGCCGGTCGGACCCCCTGACCTAAAATGGATTTTGGAGCTAATCCAAAAATAGGTTGTGTAGGCAGGTGAGGGGAGTCTCCTGGATGTGGTTGCATCATTTTTGGAGCTCCCAGTCAAAAGTTCTATTGATTTGAAAATTCCAGAAGGTTTCGGATTTTCAAGCTAGAATTTTGGCTAAGTCCTTTTGACCGGTCCGACCGTAGTTGTGAGGCAATCCGACCGGCGAAACGGTCGGGCCGCCTTGTGGGGCGGGCAGACCGGCATTGACTTGGAGGTAAGCCAAGTTTGCATTGTTGTGTTGTGAATGTGTTTTATGTATGGTGTTCAATGCTTTATTGTTGTATATTGCATTGCGGAGCTAACGTGGGTCAAGTTGTGAAGAACTTGTTCCCTAAACGGTTTGTTTGTCTATTCATTGTGCAGTGGCTTGCGTGTCAACGACGCCAACGGTGAATGGATCGACTACGCTTGGAGAGCCGAGGTCCGTAACGGTCATGGATACTGCGGTGAGGTCGTGTGACTCAAGCATGGTGTAGGATGGGCAAGATGGATCGAACGGGTGGTTCGGTGCACCGGTTGATCGATTAGTGCGGATATCGGTCGAAGTCTCTCGGGAGGTTCCGATGGGATTCTGACAAGAGAGGCTTGGCGACGTGATGAGAACCGCTGATCAACCTACACGTGGTGAAGCAGGCGATTGCTTCAACAGATGTTGTGTGTGGGTCCCATGTGTGAGTGGGTCCCAAAAGTGAAACCCTAGTCCTCTCCTATAAATAGAAGGGGGGAGATGTAAAACCCCCTTGAGGCATTCATTTAGTTTCCCCTTCCTTTTTCTAGGGTTAGGGTTTGGAGAGGAAGAGAGGGAGAGATTGTGGTTGCTCCTTGGTGAGCTCTTGTACTCCTTGAGGGAGTGGCTTTGTAAGCATCTTGTGAGATCAATCAATCTTGTGATGCTTGCTTGAGAGTTCATTTGTCTCTCTTTTGTGTTCTTCTCTCATTTGGATGAATTTGGTGCTTCCTTGATTCAAGTGGTTAAACTTGGTCTCTTGACCCATTGTGCCTTGCTTTGATGTGTGGGAATACTCCTAGAATCATCTAGACCATCAACTCCCACAAGCAAGCCTTGAATCAAAGTTTTTCATATTTCTAGGGTTTATGCACTTCTTTGTTAAATCCTTGAGAGATCGATTCTGCGAAGTGGATCTGAAGGATCGTCGCTAGAAATAGGTCTCTAATATCATTAGGGAGGTGTGCTCGAAATTTGGTCAAGTTTCATTGGTTGAATCAAAAGTTGGATCAAATTTCGTTTTGGATTTGGGCTTGTTTTTCAGTACTGGACTGAACCGGTCAGACCGGTGTTGCAACGGCGGTCCGACCGCCCGTGTTTTCAGACCGCTAGTACTGCCGGGTCGAACCGCTGTCCACCGGTCCGACCGCCAGTTAGTTGCCGGTCAGACCGCTGGTTGACCGTCGGTCAGACCGCCCGTGGTAGCCGGTCAGACCGCCTGTGCCCAGATCTGCCCTTTGAGATTATTTCTCCACATTTGTGTCGTGTGGTTTTTGGGGTTATCGAATTCAGCATAAGGCTTCCACTGTGCACTTACTGATCTTCTTAGCTTTCATAGCTAAAGGAGTAAAGTTCGTGTTGAATTTGATTTAGGCGAGAAAGTTTGGGAAGCGCCTATTCACCCCCCCTAGTCGCCTTTCCGGTCCTACACTTTTACAAGGGACTGATCTTCTAATCCATATTATTTTGACATGCTTTCTGAAGGATTTTATTGTTAAATACCGTTAAATGTTCTTAAATGTCGTTACATGTTGTCAAATGTCGTTTATTGTTGTTAATTGTGTTGAACGACATCAAACAAGTCATTACTGTCCACAGGGGCATTTCAGACATTTCATATCTTGGAAGCTGCAGTCAGACTACCTAAAAGCCAGACAGCCAAACACCAAATCAGCAAATCTCAATCATTCAGCCCGCAGCCAGAAAAGCCTACAGCACAACCAGAAACCGCTTTTTAGAAAAGCCACAGCTGTGCCAAACAGGGCTAGAGTCGGCTCGTCGTCTTCAATAGCTCGGGTGAGGTTTACCTCCTCGTTCTTCTTCTTGTTTCGGCAATCTAAGGCATAGTGCCCATATTTGTCGCAGTTGAAGCAATTTATGTGGCTGCGGCACTCCGACGCGTAGTGACCGTATTTATCACATTTAAAGCACTTGATATGTGACTTGTCATGGGATCTGTCACCATCGTCTCGCCTAGCTCAATCTCCACGTTCTCCTCTGCCAGCTTGCTCACGCCCGCGTCCATGCTCGCGGCTTCCTGATGAGTCACGGTCGTCCTCATCCGACGATTCCTTGTAAATTTTTTTGCCACAACCGGTCTTCTGTGAGCCCTGGCCATGCTCGCGCTGCTTCATGCGCGCAATAGTAAATATCTGGTAACCTACTGGTTATAGGTCGTACTTAAACGTCATGCTAGACTTGCTTAAGTACCGGGGTATTACTACCCCAAATCATCATTCTTTAATCATGACTATTGTTTTGGGCAGTCATTGGGGAGAATGACTGGACTGGTTGGATAATTTATTTTATACTTCTCCAAAACCCTAAAACTTGCTAATACCCTATCTGGGCGGATGGAAGGGTGGTGGCTGCCGTCGAGCACGAGAATGGTTGGTATGTGGTAAGAACCGCCCAGATGATCTTAAGGATTTAATCCGTGATTTACCTCCTATAGCAAAACAAAGACACCACAAGTTTTTAATGGTGTCGAACTGGCTAACTAATTGGTGTCCACCGGCACGCGCTGCACCATTGGGGGATTCCCCTCCACCGTGAGCCCACGAGGCTACGTGTTGAGGTATGTGACTTGCGGGATCCTAGGTGTAAGTTGCATGGCGCAAGAGGGGGTCTGGGTACAGTGGTTGTCGGGTCCCACGGGAACGAAACCCTACTCAGGTGAAACTGTGAGACCCCGGTTTATCCGACTTGTAATGCTTAACCACCCATTCGGTCCTAGCATCACAAAGCGTATAATCCGAGACTCGAGATATGTATACTTCCTAAATGCAAGATACACACCCTTTACAAAGTTCATGCATCAATTCCATTCATTCACATAGAACCGAAACATAAACAACAATCCAGAAGATAACATAAATAAAGGATAGTCACTACAAAAGAGAGGCCAACCGCCAAAAGACAAATACATAAAGAAATTTAACAGCGGAAGCAAAAGTGCCATAAGATGGCTACAACAAAAGAGCCAATCAGTGTGCCTTTAACCCACAAGGCAACCGACCGGACCGTCAGGCTAGTCGTCGAATCCACAGCACAACTCACAAAAGTGAGGCCCTTGGGGCTCACCTTCTTCCTCTGCAAACAAAAGCAAATTTCAAAAAAAATCGGGTGAGTACTTTGAATGTACTCGCAAGATATATAAGAATGATAACAGATCTATACAATAACTACATGCAAGCTTATTTAAGTGGAGCAGGTTAGGACTTAAATTTTTAAGCATAAAGCAAGTTTTATTTGCAATAATGTAATAGATCAAAGGCAATTTTGCAATCTGATTTTATTTGATAAAAACAGTAGTAATCAAGTAGCAACAACAGTAAAAGATCCGAAGTGACTAACCCAATAGCCACCACAATAGCATGAATTACCCATTCATGCCAACCATGTCAAGTTTTAATTTTAAAACAAAAACAGTTGTTGAAGTCTAGATCTTGCGGGAAATCACCAAGCGTGTCCACAACCTAGGACGAGGCTATTCGAATAGATTTATCCCTGCAGGGTGTACCAACTTACCCACACGCCAGACCGCCTTTTTGCCAAGCTATTAAGCACACTTCCTTAGGTATGCCGCGACGGCTAAGTCCTACGAGACGCTTCCAATATTATGTATTACCTTGAGTCGCCGTATGGATAGAAACCCATACGCTTGTGTCGGGTCGTGGCCCACCTTGGACAACTACCCACGGGTAAAGCCTTGGACAATCTACGACGCCCCTCGAGGTGGAGAGCCTACCCGAATCTCCACCACCGCACACCCACACAAGAACACCGAGAACACATATCATGTTTCACACAACACACACAACGCCCTCCCGCGACTGAGATAACACACTCCAAAGTACTAGGTCAAGAGGGTCCCATATAACCCTCATGTGGTTAGTACGCAAAAGTACTTGGATCAATGGCGCAAGCAACATTTTCGGTCCTTAGGGACCTGGGCACCTTTCCTTGTCACACCCAACAATCACACCAACATGCCATTGTGCCCAAGTCAAATCATTTTGTTTCATTTTCGGTTTTTACAAAACTAAAGCATAAGGTGCTGAACCAAAAATAAACAAAATGATTTGTGTGATCAAGGTCATCGACTAAGTCGATAACCGCCCAATTCTACCGGTAGCTAAGCATTTCTAGGCATGACATCGCAAAGACAAGAAAAGAGCATAATTAAATCACCGGCTCTAATTCACCAAATGATGATAATAACTTATGGTTGTGGCAGGGGATAACATTTTAATGGCAACAATGCATTAGGAATAGCTACCTCTAAACAGGGCAAAAATAATTGGACACAAAAGCAATGCATACGTATAATTTGTAAACAAGATATTAGACTTTGAAAGTAATGGAACATTTATGATCAAATATCTTGCCTGCTTGCTGTGGGTCGTGGTGCTTTGTGGATCAACAAGATTATCAATGTGCTCTTCGGATCCTATCGAAAGAACCAAAAAGAACCAATAAGGCAAAAAGAAACTGAAAAGATTTAACAGTCAACTTCAACAAAAAGCTCTCAAATTTTTACAGTAGAAAGAGCATGATTTTTATGAACTAATGCAACAAGAACCAATTGATTTGGATTCTCAATGCAAAAGTTATGCTAAAAACAATTCGCTCAAATCTAATATTGAAACAAGATTTAAGCAATGATTTAAGTGAAATTTTCTAGAATGATACAGCTACTGAAATTTTTACAGAAAAACAAGCACCACATAAGATGAACAACCCCACTGGATTCATCTCATTTGGAGCTTTCAACAAATAGTTATGAATTTTCTAAGTTAAATCTATTTTTCAGTTGTACAGATAATCAGGTTAATGCTTTCTTTCAAAATCTAAATTTTCTGCTGCAGAAACATAGTTGAAACCTTTTTTTAGAATAAGGTTCATTAGAAATGAAAAATAACAAAAGTGGTTTGACCGATTTTGGAGTTAAAATGAATTACTTATGCATTTGCAAAGATAAAACTATTTTTCAGTTGATAAATAACTCTACCCGAGAAATATAACTCAGATAAACGACGTGGACAAATCTGGGCCGAAGATCCGAAATTAAACGGCCCAAACCCAGAGCACAGAACTCACGCGCGAACCCTAGACACTCACCGTTGGATCAAAGATTAACGAACCGGATGCCAAAGAATGTCCGGCGGTCCGAACGTTCGTTCCGATCTGCACCGTTGATCTTGGATCCAACGGTTAACGCAGATCAGGACGTCTGGTGGTCCGAACACTCACACGCATAGGAACCGTTGATCTTGGATCCAACGATCCCCGCGCGCAGCAATAGAACGAACGCGCCAACCCTAATCATCAGCCGTTGGATGAAAAACTAACGAACGAGATGCTAAGGGAAGTTCGGCGGTCCGAACGTTCATCGGATCCGACCGCTGATCTAGGATACAACGGTCCACGTTGATCCGAAGCGTGGATCGTCCGAATCGCGCCACGCACGCGAGCCGCTGATCTGGGATCCAACGTCCCGCGCGGACCAATCGCTCAACGCTTCTCTATGGGCCGTCGATCAAGATCGACGGTCCGTAATCATCGACAAAAGACGACTCGTGCTTTCGTCCGGCAAAATTCTGAGGCGATCTCCGCTAATCGCCGCGATCTAGAGCACGCTAAGCTAACCAAGAGCACCAACATGATCCTAATACTAACGCCGCATCTCAAAGAACAAAGAATCGAGCAATGGATGACTTACCCGAGTAGAGACGAAATTGAACGCTTTCGGCCGAATTTGGGGAAAATCAAATTGATACGATCCTCGCGCCAAATGTGAAATTGATTGAGGGCTAATGCGCCTGAGAGATGAGAGTAAGCGGAGGAGCAAGGAGTTTGAAAATGGTGCACTTACCAGAGCTAAAGAAGAAGATCACCCTTTGCGGCTGAAAGGGGGAAAATAGAAATTGAGCTGCTCTCTGCTGCCAAAAGCAAAATCGACAGAGGGTTAATGCTCTATGAGACGCCAAGTAAGTGAGGAAGCAACCGGTTCGGAGGAGAGGGCCAAGAACACCACTTCCACCGAAAAACTTGAAGCTTCAACAATGGCGGCCGAGAGCAAAATTCACCAAGGAGCTCACCGATTGCACTAGAAGTGTTGCTTGAAGCTCAAAGGTGTTCAAAGAATGCTAAGGAAGCCATTGGAGGAGTTTTATAGGCCGAAGAGCAAGAAGGAGGCAACGGCATTAAAATGGTGAGCTCACTGAGTTGAGGTTGACTGAGAGCGATGGGAGCAAGTGAAAACAATGGAGACCACGATTATGGAGGCGCGAACAAGAGCATTAAATGCTAAGAGTCGCTGGCGAAAGGTGGAAGAGACGACACACTTTGCCACGCTCCGAGATTTTCACCAACTCTCGTTGACTTGGTGGAGCGCCGCGATCGGAGGTAGACGACGAACGACGGCCGTCGGATCGAAATCGAACAGTTCAAATCGAACGGGTGATAATAACGATTGAACGCGCTTGATCTCGGGCCGTTGATTTAGAATCCAATGGTCCACGCTTGCGAGGCGCCGGATGGTCCGAACGTTCTCTCTTTTGAGCCACGATCTTCGGATGAACGGTTC
Source organism: Hsuehochloa calcarea (assembly GCA_036346395.1). Taxonomy (NCBI): domain Eukaryota; kingdom Viridiplantae; phylum Streptophyta; class Magnoliopsida; order Poales; family Poaceae; genus Hsuehochloa; species Hsuehochloa calcarea. The sequence continues at coordinate 15,034,811 of CM070611.1, read as the reverse complement.
AGAGCGAGAGGAGGATCGGCGGTCGAACGTTACCTCGAGCGCGCATCGCACGATCGAGATCTAACGGCCGAAATTGAAATCGCCTGATGCGGCCGAAGTCGGTGCAGCTTAGTTGATCCGATCGAACGAACGGCTTGAACCCGAGTGTGACCGAGTCCAAGGAATAGTAAAAGCTGATTTTGAGTTATTTGTCGAAATGACTTAGGATAATTAATTAAGATAGCAAACAAGCTCCAAAAATTATGAAATTTTAAATGGAGATTGCTGACAGCAGGAGGAACCTTATATAAAATTTTCAGAGACTTTTATGCACTGTATTTTTCTCTAAAAATTCCAGAAGGCTATTATAGGAGTTTGACTAATGTTTGACTTGTCTCAAAAATTATCAAATAATTTCTGAAAATTATGAAATAATTCTGAGGTGTTAAACATCACTCCTAGGTCCAATGAAAATTATTTTCAGAGATTGGGCACAATATTTTCATGAAGGAGGTTTATGACTTGAGTTTAATTGGAGAAATTTGGAGTTTGAATTTCCACCAATTAAAGAAAGTGGTTTCAAACACTGTAACAATACATGAGGTAGCAAAAGTTTTAATTTATCCTTATTTTTATTACATTTGAAACATAAACCCAATTTGGGATGTTACAGAAACCTTAGCAGGTGTGGCAAATATCGAGGGATGCCTTGTAAAGGTCTTGTGGTAATCTCCCCTTGATTCACATGTCTACGGAAATGTGTGTACATATCAAGCTGATTATCTCTTGTGGGTAAAGATGTACAATCTCTGCAGAGAAAAAAAAAGCATTCGAACAGTTGTGCCTGACAACACCAAGCAAGCGTAGGAACTTACAAGATATAGTTCTATTTCAAAAACTTTTGTGGATGGGTTGGAAAATGTGCGGGGCTCACCTAGCCCTTGATTTGGATTTTCCCTGGGTATTCTTACCCAGCGTTGGTAATAGGTGGGTATGACCACCATCAAAAATATAAGCATGAAGGTGGAGGTAGCCTCTGCTTTTATTAATTATTGTATAATTAATCTCTTTAAAAATGCAATTAGGTTAAAATGCTAAGTGATATGATTTTATAATATCTGTATTTATAAATGCCGCTTTACGCAAATAAAAGAACCCGAACCCTCCTTGTTAAACCTTGCATATATATATATATATATATATATATATATATATATATATATATATATATATATATATATATATATATATATATTATATTTATTTATGTAATGGCTCATGAGCACGGTAGTTGTGCTCATCCTCGTTCTTTCTCCAAACCATCGTAAATGTAAACCACGAGTCGCCGATTGCATCAAGGATCCGTAAGTCCAAGACCTGTGAATCGTTGAAGCGTAGTTTAGTCCTTAGCTGCTCTAGTCTTACCCCAGTCTAGCTGACTCCGTCGGTTCTTGTGTACCTCCTATATTGTCTGAAGTTTTCAGATAATATCGGGCGTACACGGGTTCCCCAGTTACTTAGCCCGCGGTAAGATGTGACCTCACCCCCTTTGCTTCCGTTGTTGTTTCTGCTATCTTTTGTAATGTATTCATTTGGCATGTTCGGTTCTTATTGTAAAAATTGGCCCAAAGCGGTTTATGTAAACTCTGATGTGTAAATTAATGAATGAAATGATTTTGCGTCATGTATGGTTTGATTCAGTAATGTGTCTGTGAAGTGCTACCTACTGATCCAGGGAATAGCACCGTGATTTCACAGAGGAATCCGGATGGAGAAATCCGGGGTCCCACAATAATACAATTAAAACTATCCTAGTTTCCTTACTTAACCCTTAAGAATAAGATACACGATATAATTTGGACTTCTCTTACAAGGGCTAACAGTAGGTTAATGGAAATCATGAAACCATGAATGCGGAAGGCGAATTCCGGTACGTTGACCCAGGAGCATTTGACGAGTGCATACGCTTCCTCGACTACTTGGATGAATGTGATGGCAACTGGGATGATGCTTTTCTCAACTGGGTTCGTGTTTCTAAAAGGTGGAAAGAAGAATACCGTGCGTCGCCTAATGGTGACCGGCGTCCTTGGAACTTTGTCAAGGTAATAAATAGTAATAAAACCATTGATAATTGCGCAGTGCCAAACTTGTTCAGTTAACCACTTTTGGAGTCTTTTTCATGATCTATATCTTTTCAATTTAATCAGTTGTAAACAAATCCACAACCAAATGGACTCAACAGAAATAACCCACAACATTTCCTTTGTCGAATAGTCTGAAAAAGACGCAAAATAAAGTATTCACTTCTACTTCTGAAATGTTTCCCTTCAAATGTTGAGACAGAGAAGCAGAAAGGATTTGCTGCCAGATCCTCACTCTTCAAGCGAGTTGGCGCGTTGGCTTTTGAATTGGCACGTCATCCTGTTGTTCTTAATGTCAAGGACTGGATTTTTTTTTTTGCCATGGTGGCCTTCCTTCTTCCTCATCATGGTGAGTCCCCCTCATCCTCTCATGGCATCAAGGCTTGCGCATTTGCTCATGTGATCTTACTCTTAAGCATATGTTATACGACCTGATGTAGTGGCTGGAACCCTAGGTAAAACAAATAATAAAGGAAGAGGGGCTGTGTGTTTTGAGCTCGGCATGAACAATTGTGTTTCTTTTTGGTCTAAAAAAATTCACATATAATGTTCTATTTGATTGTACAGATTGCTTTAAGTGGTCCATCAATTCATTTCCATTCTATTAACAGCTGAATATGGGATCGAGCGTATGAACAAAGAAGTATCAAATTGGATGCAATGTTCAAGTGAAGACAGTGATGATCCAAATATTCCCTTCATAGCTACTAGAGGTTATGAGTATGACAGTGTAGTGTGGAGTCGTTTGTACTCTCAAGATCCAGTTGAAAGGACGCACCGTTCTTGGAAAGTGAGAAAATCGGATCCACTAAACATATCTTCCCCTTTGCACCATGGAAAATATGTCAGTTACAAAATTACACAGACTTAACAAATTATCATACAGACGTTATTGTTGGTTCCAGCTATCTTCTGTTGTTTCTGAACAAACACTGAAAGTTGTGGGAGCCAAAGGGATGGTCGAAGGGCACACTCCCCAGACTCGTGGAGTGAATTGGTACCCATTGTTCTCAGTTTGGTAATGACGAGGTACCAAATATTTTCGCTGCTAAGCTATACATGACGCTGCTAAGCTATACATGACAATCTCTTTGTTCCCAGCAAATGCGATGGTAAAGTTTGGTGTGTTGATGTGGGCATGTCTTAAGGAGTTCTGTATTTGAGACCAGAGGTAAATCTTGTTAGAATAGGAATTCTTTTCTATTTCTTTATATATACCTTTTGTATATGGCATATATCTCCTTGTACTTTATATATATATATTGTCTATTAGGTTTCTTAAATATACACACAATATTTATAACATGGTATCAGAGCTGGGGCACTAATATAGCTCCTTCCGCTGCCATCCGCCGCCGTCGCCCGCATGGTCGCCGTCTGTGCGTGAGTCTGTCCGACCGCCGCCTGTGCTGAGGAGCTTGCCGCCACCGTCCACGCTTCGGCCGACCGAAACCGAAGTCGATCCAGTCGAAGAAGGACCGGCCGAAGCCGAAGTCGATCCCGTCGAACTTGCTCGGACGCCTCTCGCGGAGGTATCCTCTGCCATTGGTATAAACCGATTTAGAAACCGATTCGGTTTCTATAAAAATATACTTTCTGGAAAAATCAAAAAAAGAAGAAAAAAAAAGAACATCGCTCTAACCGCCACGCCATCCAACTCCCCCTATTATACTTTGTTGCCTTGGCCATCGCGCCGTCCAACGCCACCTACCCATGGCTTCCGTTCCATCAGCTGCGATCTTATTCTCGGGAACAAAACTTCATAGGATGAACTACAGGTTGTGGTCTTCACTCATGGAGATCACGCTAGATAGTCTCCATCTCTGGGGATATTTCACTAGTGCTCGACCTTCTCAGTCGTCGCCGGTTCAGCCTCCTCCCAGACAACCTATTTCCGCATCTCCTGCAGAAGATGCGGCCGCTAAGGAGGCAGAGGCCACCGCTGCTGCTGCTGACGTTGTTGATGAGGCCTTTCAGTCTGCTATAGACACTTTTGAGCACTGATGTGCTGATGAGACACATGTTCGAACCATCCTGGTGGTCAGCATCGACGACTTCATCCAGCTAGACATTGTTGGTCTGCATTTCACTCGTCAAATCTAGGGGTACTTGTACGAGCGATACCAGCAGAGCAGCGATACTCAGTTCTTTTCACTTCAGCGTGAGTTAGAGATGCTTGCCAGGAGGACTCATCCCTAAACGACTTCTTCCGAGCCCTAGCCAGTCTTTGGCTCCAGCTGGACGAGCTGGCTTCTCCGCTCTGCTAGGAGTGTTATAAGGTACAAAAGGCAGATCGTGTTCGCCTTCGTCTTTATGACTTTGTTTGCCATCTTCGCCCAGAGTTTGAGCCTGTTAGGGCTCAACTGCTAAGTAGTTCACCATGACCGACAGTCACCGAGGCTCTTTCGACGCGTCGTGCTGAGGAGATTCGCTGCGGGTTAGTAGCATAATTTGCTCCACTGTGCTTACTACCCCTTCTTCTTTAACTACACCGATGGCTTCTACTTCAACTACAGTCTCTCCTTAGTTGTCTATTTCCGCTCCTATTTTTGCACCAGCATTGCTTCAGTACAATTATTGTAAGAACTTCGGGCACGATTGCCAAAGTTGTGCGGTGCGAAAAAAATGGAACAAGGCACGGGGTGGACGATCCAAGGGGGGCAGTGAGGTCCTTCTTTGATGGGAGGACAAACCAACACGTCAGGACCTTCTCAGCGAGGCGACTCTGTTCAGCAGTTTTGCTATGCTTTACTTCAACAATTCTCTCACAGCTCAGCAAGTTCTGTTAGTCTAGCTCAGACGTCTTCTCCAGATACTTCTTGGGTTCTGGATTCTGGTGCCTCTTTCCACATTACACCAAACTCCACATCTCTCATTTCAGTAAGACCTCCTATTTTTTTTCTATCTCTGTTCAGACAGCTGACAGTACTCCTCTGTCTGTTAGCTGTCAGGGCACTCTTTTGTCCACTTATTTTTCTATTCTAGCTATATCCCATGTTCCTCAGCTTACCATGCAACTTCTCTTGGTGGTTCATCTTACCGATCTCGGCTGTAGGGTTGGTTTTAACTCTCACTACTATTTTGTCCAGGGCCGACAGACAGAGACTGTACTTAGGATTGACCAACATCGTAGGGATCGTCAGGGTCTCTACACCCTTGACCGCCTCTACCTTCCGTCTACTTTAGTTGCTCCTATCACATCTATGTCTACGTCCACCGCCACTGCTGCCACCACCTCTGGAGTTTTTGTGTAGTGGCATCATCGTCTAGGTCACTTGTGTGGGTCTCGCCTTTCTTCATTAGTTCATTAGGGTGTTCTTGGATGTGTTATTATTGACACAGCCATATTTTGTCATGATTGTAAGCTGGGCAAGCAGCTATAACCTCCTTATCATTCTAGTGAGTCCTTATTTTTTCGTCCTTTTAACTTAGTTCATTCAGATGTGTGGGGGACCTGCGCCTATTATCTCTAAAGATAGGTATAATTTTTTTTATGTGATCTTCATTGATAATTATTCCCGTTTTACATGAATTTTCTTTATGTCGAATCATGGTTAGTTGTTACGATCTATTGTAGCTTTGCAACGATGGTTCATACTTAGTTTAGTTCTTCCATTCATACTTTTAGCTGTGATTATACTAGTAAGTATTGTTCTGGTGCTTTTAGACAATTTCTTTCTGAGTAGGGTACTCTTTACCAGTCTTCTTGTCCTGGTGCCCATGCTCAGAATGGGATTGTTGAGCGCAAACATTGTCATCTGATTGAGACTGCCCACACTCTTCTCCTTGCCTATCACGTTCCACCACAGTTCTGGACTGAGGTTATTTTTACGGCTGCATATCTTATCAATATGTAGCCTTCCATTGCTCTTAAGGGTGTCAGTCCTATAGAACGTCTCTACTCTCGAGCCCCCCAGTACACTCACCTTCGTGTTTTTGGTTGTACTTATTTTGTTATGCTACAGCCTCGTGGGCGCACCAAACTATCTACTCAGTCAGTTGAGTGTGTGTTCTTGGTTATAGTTATGAGCATAAGGTTTGTCACTGCTATGATCCTTCTGCTCGACAAATCAGAATTTCACGAGATGTTGTCTTTGACGAATCTCGACCTTTCTTCTATCGAGATTCGGCTCCTTGTCCTGTGTCCACTGTTGAGTCGATTTTATGGTTGTCTCTTTCTGACTCTTCACCTATTTCTCCACTATCACTGCCTTCCCCTAGTTTGTCTTCAGTGGTTCCTTTTGTACCTCCGCCTCCGGTGCTACCTCTTGCAGCACTGTCTCTTGTTCCTGCAACACTGTCTCTTGTTTCTGCAGCACCGCTGTCTCGTTTTTCTGGTATTCACTACTCCATGCGTCATCGTCCTTCACCAGCCTTCTCTCCTGGTATCTTGCCGACACCCACATCTAATCCTCTTGATGATGCTTCTCGTTACGTCCTTCGTGACCGAGCATCTCTTCGATCTCCTGATCATCTTGGATTTGCTCCGATAGCTTATGCTCTCTCTGTCACTAAGCCTAGTTCTTATCGTGAGGCTGCTCCTCATTCTGAGTGGCAGCTCGCTATGGCAGAGGAGCTTAATGCTCTTCGACATACGAAGACTTGGGATATTGTACCGACATCTGTGCATGCTCGAGCGCTACAAGGTTCGTCTTGTGGCTCGCGGCTTTCAGCGGGAGTACGGTCGTGACCACGATGAGACTTTTACCCCTGTTGCCCATATGACCACTGTTCGCACTCTTGTTGCGGTTGCTTCTAGCCGGTGGTCTATCTCTCAGCTGTATATTAATAATACTTTTCTTAATGGTGTTTTGCATGAGGAGGTCTACATGTAGCCATCATCTGGGTATTTTTGTTCCCAATGGGCACGTCTGTCGTCTTCGTCGTGATCTTTATGGCTCAAACAGGCTCCTCGTGTCTGGTTTGCACGTTTTACCTTAGTGATTACTGTTGTTGGTTTCACCGTCAATTCCCACGATCCCGCTCTTTTTGTCTATATCTCATCTCAGGGTAGGACATTGCTTCTTCTGTACGTTGATGATATACTCATCACTGGTGATGATTCCTCATTCATCACGTATGTGAAGAAGCATCTTTTAGTGATTAGTTTTTTGACGACTGATCTTGGTTCTCTTATGTACTTCTTTGGGATTGAGGACTCTTCCATACCTGAGGGCCACTACCTCTCTCAGCAGAAGTATGTCCAGGATCTTCTTGATCGGTTTGGTCTGATTGACACTCGTACTGCTGAGACTACCATGGAACTATCCCTACAGCTTCATGCAACTGATGGTGATCTTCTTAAGGATCCTACTCGATATTGTCATCTTGTTGGGAGTTTGGTGTATCCTGTGAGCACTCGTCCTGGTATTGCTTATGCTATTCATATTTTGAGTCAGTTCATGACTCGTCCTACCCATCTTCATTACAGTCACATTCTTCGTATTCTTCACAACTTGCGTGGGACCATCTCTCGTCGTTTGTTTTTTCCTAGCTCCACCTCACTACAGCTCCAGGCGTACTCCGATGCGACCTAGGCTAGTGATCCTTTTGATCGTTGTTCTCTTTCTGCTTACTGTGTTTTTCTTGGCTCCTCTTGATTGCCTGGAAGACAAAGAAACAGACTGCAGTTTCCCATTCGAGTGTAGAGGCTGGGTTGAGAGCTATGGCAGCAGTGACAGCAGAGGTTACTTGGTTGAGGTGACTACTTGCAGATTTTAGAATGCCTGTTATGAGACTTACGACTTTTTTGTCTGACAGTACAAGTGCTATCGATATTTTCCATGATCCAGTGAAGTATGAGCTCACCAAGCATATTGGTGTGGATACTTAATACACTCGCTCATAGGTGTAGGAGGGATCACTTGCTTTACAGTTTGCGCCTTCAAAGTTACAGATTGCTGATTTCTTCACAAAGCCACATACTAAGGTACCTCATTTGTATTTTATCTCAAAACTCAGTGTGTGTGATCCACCATTGAGTTTGAGGGGGTATTAAAATAGGAATTCTTTTCTATTTCCTTATATATGTCTTTTGTATTTTCTTATATATATATATATGCTATATATCCACGTATATATATATATATATATATATATATATATATATATATATATATTGCCTATTAAGCCTCCTGAATATATACACAATATTCATAACAAATCTTTCTTCTTGGCCAACAAAATATGGCATGAGTTGTTTCTTCCTAAATATTGTGCTGTTCTGAACAAATTTCTGTTGATCGTTGTGTTGACATAATAACAGTTTGATAAATTTATAGTGTGGTGAAGTTTTGGTGATCCTCTGCATAGTATATATACCAATTTATTTGCTGTAACCTGTGTATAAAAACCATGACATCTTTTCTGGGAATATTAGTAAAGAAATATATACTGGATAGGTGACTTGCTTTTTTGCCCTCCTTGACTAGTAGAATGCAATATGTTGATTCCCATAAACATGTTTTGCTTATTCTCTAATGATCTGGATTTCATACAAAGCATTTTTTTTTTTTGGTGTTTGATGTTCAATTCTGATGACTAGGTCCTAGAAATAGTCACTGACAGACCAAGGGCTTTGAAGAACCGGAGGGACTCATACGACGAGATGGAATTGTTGGACTATTTATGAAACCATGAGAAACTTATGTAAGAACTCTTGAATTCATTTCAACCTATTCTTTATCTCTCAAAATAATTCAATGATGTTAAGTACCAACCTGGAACAAGCAGAGTCTTCACCAAATTTGTACTATTTTTTGTTCTGATAACCATTTTGTTATCAGAAAATCCACTAATTTCATGTCGATGGTATCATACATTGATACATAGCTATTATTCTCCATTAATTGAAAATTCATGGATGAAATAACCATGTTACTGCAGGTATATAATAGCCAATATTCTTTGTCCGAAAAGCTGCTATACTGGACAATTTTGGGTCCACATGCAGGAAATAAATGCTACAGTGCCATATATATACATAAAAAAAGAACTGACCGGCCACTCATTGCGGTTAGTATAGTTTCCATTGATAAAATTGTACAATATTCGGAAACTTGAGCAATTCCATCACTTAGCTTTCTCAACTTCAAAATTACTTTCTGGCCTCCCTAAACTTGCTTCTGCATCCTTAAGTGATACAATCGTGCAAGTTTAGAGAGCTACGGTGCTTTTCTATTTTTTATTTGATTAAAATTGTATTCCATGTTTGAACAAAACACTGCCCTCCTACTTTTTTTTTAGTTTGGCAGATCTCCACAGATATTTTAAGCATGCATGATTTATACATATAATTATATAAACTAGAACTTAACATTTTTAGGTCTCCAAAATTACCACATCGAATCGGACTATTGGACCTCAATGTTAGCAATAATCGGTGCTCCGGATCTCTCTCCTGGCCGTTCATTGCTTTCCTTGCATGGCCATCGTCCTGCCGTGCATGGCACTGCATGTAGGCTTGCCTCGTCCCGCAGATAGCACTCGGAGTTCACGCGTTGCGTCTGTTACGCCTGGCCAGATATCTCTCCGATCCTGTTTCCATAAATCGTGAGCAGAATATCCTGGCCCGGGATATATATTATTGTTCTGCATCCATTGAGTATTCAATCAAGTATTGCATGATAATCTTTTCTCACATGGTATCAGATGGTTTCGCTCCTTGCGACCTTCGCTTCCGCTAAACACTAGACACCCATCCCATGGAGACCGCCGAAGTTGCAGCCGCTGCTGCTCGGCAGAGCGACGCCCAGGCCGGCCGCCCGCGCGAGGCTGATGCCTCCCGCCAAGGCGACGAAGACGCCGCTTCGTGCGCGAGGTGGCGGCCAACAGCGACACGGACTCGCTTCATGAACGAGGTGGTGGCCAGCGCTACGAGGCGAGGCTCGCCCGTGCCAACTCCGCGCGCGATGAGGAGGACGCCAACCTGCGCACCGCACTGGCCCTCCACGAGGCCGCCGCCGTCGCCAACCCCACGCGCAGTCGTCGCCGTCCAGAACATTTGGACACTCGTCCCCGTTTTTCTCGATCCGGCCTCCCCCAACTACCACAAGTGGTGTGGCCGCTTTCTTACAACCTTGGGGAAGTACTCGCTCTCAAGTCACGTCCTCTCCGACGCCGTCCACCACGACTCCGCCGATTGGTGCCGCATGGACTGCGTCGTCCGTGAATGGCTCTATGGCACGATCTCTCCCGAGCTCGTCGAGATGGTCATGGCTGCCGACACCACTACTCGCCGCGTATGGCTCGCCCTCGAGCAACAATTCGTCGGCAACCGGGAGACGCGCGCGCTCATCATCGACGCCGAGTTCCGCTCGTTCACTCAAGGTGATCTATCAATCACCGACTACTGTAGGCGCCTCAAGACCATGGCTGACACACTCGGCGACCTCGGGGAGCCCGTCGCGGACCACACGCTCGCTCTCGCCGTCCTGCGCGGCCTGAACGACCGCTTTGGATACATGACGGCCCTCCTGAAGCGCTAGCGGCCGTTCCCGAGCTTCCTCGAGGTGCGCTCCGACCTTCTCCTGGAGGAGATGGAGATGAACTCCTGCCCCTCCGCGCCGTCCACTGCCTTCGTCGCAGCACCATCGGTCTCCGCCAGCAACCCGACCTCCGGCCTCGTCGTGGGCGCCCCCTCCTGCAACTCCTCTGGGTCTGCCGCGCCCAAGTCTGGCAGTGGCTACGGGGGCAGGTCCGGCAACTCCGGTGGCGGGTCAGGCGGTTCCGGGGGCGGCTCCGGTGGCAATCGTCGCCGGCGGCGCAACAAAAACGGCAGCAACAGCTCTGGGGGCAGTACCAATGGTGTCATCTCCTCCTGGCCCTCCTTCTACAACTCGTGGACCGGCACCATTCAGATGTGGCCCGGCCCACGTCCTGGCTTGCCTCGTGGCGGGCAGCACCAGCAGCAGCGTCCCGGCGTCCCTCCGCAGACGTTCTTCGCAGGGCCGGGTACCTTTGCGATGCCGCCACAGCTCCCACAACTCTACTCGCCGGTGCAACCGCTGGCGCCGGCACCTGGCGGCTGGAACCCGATGGCTGGCTCATGGGACCAGCAATCATTGGTGAACGCTTTCAACACCATGACTCTCCCTTCCCCGGCCACGCCTGATTGCTACATGGACTCTGGGGCATCTTCGCACCTGACCTCCGACGCTGGTAACCTCACCTATTCTCTGCCACGGTCTCCCACTCCCTCGTCTATTGTTGTCGGTAATGGTGCTTTGTTACCTGTTACATCCACTGGCTCCACACGCCTTTCTAGGCAATTTCATCTTTAAAATGTTCTAGTCACACCTAGCATTATCAAGAATCTTATTTCTGTTCGCTAGTTCACTTCTGACAACAATTGCTCTGTTGAGTTTGACCCGTTTGGCCTTTCTGTGAAGGATCTCAAGTCTCAAAACGTGATCGTCAGGTGCAATAGTTCCGGGCCCCTCTACCCTCTCCAGCTGCCGACGCCCGTGCCCAGCGCCTTCGCTGCCGTCCCTGCCACCACTTGGTATCGTCGCCTCGGCTACCCTGGCGCCGACGTCATTCCCAAACCCACTAGTGCTTCTCTCATTTCATGTAATAAACATACTAGTGATTCTCTTTGTCATGCCTGTCAGCTTGGTGGTCATACTCGTTTGCCTTTTGCCACCTCTACCTCGCGTGGTAGTCACCAGTTTGATTTGATTCATTGTGATCTTTGGACCTCTCCCGTTGTTATTGTGTCTGGCTACAAATACTATCTAGTCATTCTTGACGATTGCACGCATTTCCTTTGGACCTTTCCCATCCGATTCAAGTCCGACACCTTTTCCACCATTAACAATATTTTCTCTTATGTGGCAACACAGTTCGGTACTACGATCAAACGTGTCCAGTGTGACAACGCGGTCAGGAATTTGACAATTTCTCGGCACGCACGTTCTTCCTCGCCAAGGGCGTCGAGTTTCGCATGTCATGCCCTTACACCTCCCAGCAAAACGGCAAAGCTGAGCGCATGATCCGCTCTATCAACAACATTGTGCGCTCTCTCCTTTTTCAAGCTAGCTGTTCCCCCTCCTATTGGGTTGAAGCACTCCATAACGCCACATACTTGCTGAATCGTTTACCCACCAAAACTCTCAATTTCTCCACACCTTTTTTTGCCCTCCACAGCATCCACCCCACCTACGACCATCTTCGTGTGTTTGGCTCCAAGTGCTACCACAATACTTCCTTCACCGCCCCACACAAACTCGCCCCTCGCTCCACCCTGTGCATTTTTCTCGGGTACTCCGCAAATCACAAAGGTTATCGGTGTCTCGATCCCGTCACAAATCGGGTACTTATCTCCCGCTACGTCACGTTCGACGAGACATCCTTTCCCTTTGCCGACATGGCTACGAGTACCCCACCGCTAATGACTTTGACTTTTTGCTCTCTAATGAGGCCGTGCTGACCCCAATTGGGCCGCCGCTCTCCTTTCCGTGCAGGTGGTCTCTCCACGACGACTCCATCAACCGGCCCCACGCCACCACTGTTGTCGTGCGTTTCTGTACCGCCAGTGGCCGCACGTGCAGCGCCAGGCGCAGCTCTGGACTTGCCCGCCCGCACAGGGACATGGACTGCCTCCTCGCTGGACGCTCATGCGGGCCGCCTCGCCGCAGCCGGCCCGTCGATGCTGCCAGGCTCCACTGGGCCCCCTAGTGGCCCTGGGCCAGCTGCCTTGGCTCCTAGCGCTGTTGCCGGCCCGTCGCCGGCCACTCTGCTCTCTGGGCTGAGCTCTTCTGCTGCCCAAGCTCCTACCGATGGGTCGCTTGCCCCGCCCGCTGGACTGAGGCCGGCTGCTCCCACGTCAGCTCGTCCTGCTGGAGCCGTGCCGATACAACCGGTCCACAACAGTCACACGATGGTGACCAGAGGCAAGCAGGGTGTTCATCAACCAATCACCAAGCTCAACCTTCATGCCGCGCCGCTCTCTCCCATACCGAAGTCCTACCGGTCTGCAATGGCCGATCCAAATTGACGCAGTGCCATGGAAGAAGAGTACAACGCACTGATCGACAACAACACCTGGGACCTCATTCCACGTCCGACACGGGCTAATGTCATCACTGGCAAATGGGTTTTTCGCCATAAATTTCATGCTAATGGTTCTCTTGATAGATACAAGGCACGGTGGGTCCTCCAAGGTTTCACACAGCGCCCGGGTATCGATTTTGAGGAGACGTTCAGTCCGGTCGTCAAGCCTGCGACCGTCCGCACTGTCCTCTCTCTCGCTCTCTCCTAGGATTGGCCGATTCATCAACTTGATGTCAAGAATGCTTTCCTTTACGACACTTTGACTGAGACGGTCTACTGCTCCCAGCCGACTGGTTTTGTTTATCCCTCACATCCAGATTCCGTGTGCCGCCTGAACAAGTCGTTGTATGGCCTCAATCAAGCTCCTCGCGCCTTGTACAGTCGCTTTGCTTCATATCTGCAGTCCCTTGGATTCATGGAAGCAAAGACAGATACTTCGATGTTCATCTATCATAGTGGCCCTGAGACAGTTTACTTGCTTCTATATGTCGATGACATTGTGTTGACGGCATCCTCTGTACCTGTGCTCCACCGGGTGATTGCTGCTCTACAACGTGAATTCTCTATGAAGGACCTTGGCTCCCTTCATCACTTTTTTGGGCATTTCAGTACAGCGGAGCTCAAGTGGCCTCTTTCTCTCTCAACGGCAGTATACCTTGGACATTTTGGAGCGTGCTGGGATGTCTGATTGCAAACCTTCCAGTACGCCAGTTGATACAAATCCCAAGGTCTCTGCTTCCATTGCCCTCCTGTGGGCGATGCCACTCAGTACCGCAGCCTCGTCGGAGCTCTTCAGTACTTGACTTTCACTCGCCCGGACATCTCGTACCCCGTCCAGCAGATTTGTCTTCACATGCATGATCCTAGGGAGCCTCATCTGACGGCAGTAAAACGGATTCTTCGGTACCTCCATGGCACTCTTGACCACGGCCCGCACCTTCGTCGCTCTCAGTGCGCGAATCTCGTGGCCTATTCTGACGCTGATTGGGCCGGGTGTCCCGACACACGCAAGTCCACATCGGAGTTCACGCGTTGCGTCTGTTACGCCCGGCCAGATATCTCTCCGATCCTGTTTCCATAAATCGTGAGCAGAATATCCTGGCCCGGGATATATATTATTGTACTGTATCCATTGAGTATTCAATCAAGTACTGCGTGATAATCCTTTCTCACACTCAAGGGTACGACAACATTTCCGCTAATTTTCTTTCAGAAGGAAGTATCCTCATATATGATAGAATCAAATATCATTGAATTTGGATTATGTTTTTTTTAAGTGCTGAGTCTCTCAAAACATAGAACATTTGCAGAAACCCTTCAATTATAATTACCATTCTGATAGCACATCTAAAATAGATTCTCATGCAGATTAACTCCTATAGAAAACTGTTGCTGAGTTCTTGCACATATGAAATAATTCTGGACAAATTTAGCCCCATTGCGCAACAAAAATTCCAAAAATAGCCCCGATAATTTCAAAATTTCAAAAATAGCCCCCCCATTGTACTAGTCATTGTCGGGGACTAAGCAGAACCTAGTTGTCGCTTGCCCACTTGGCCCACTTGGGCAAAATTTTTTTTTTTTTTTAAAAATTGATTAATAATATTTGTTGGACAATTTTTTAAATATGACAAATGAGCTCAAAAAATTATGAAATTTTTTGTGGAGCCTCCTGGCATAGTTGTTATGCTTGTGTAATTTTTTTGAAATTTTATGCATTCTTTTTTTCTGTAAAATTCTTTAAAGTCTAATGTTTGTAGGAATTTTCTAATATAGCAAATGAGGTCCAAACATTATGAATTTTTTTTCCATACTCCCTACACAGTGGACTTGATTGTGTAAATTTTATAAAATTTTATATGCTCTGAAATTATCTCGACAAATTCAGGGTTTATGTCTCAAAAATTAGGACGAGACGTTTCGGAAATTAGGGTTTCATGATTTCATGTGACTTGAAATGTGCGAAGTTTGGTACGACATGACTACTCTTGGCCGCTATGGTTCTTGATCACATTTCTTCTGTGAAAGTAGAGTACGAAAAGCAGAGTACGGAAATTAACTTAACTAAAAGGGCTGAGAACGTTGCGATTACGGAGAAACCCTAAAACATAGCAGAATCGATACCGATGTGAAAAGGCATACTTTGATGGCTCAGCGGAGGCACAGCACCAGAACTACATTGCAGCCCGCGTGCGGACAAAAGCACGTTACATGTGATCACATGGCATGATGGTCGTGGGAGCACTTTACATGTGGTCAAAAGCACGTTACATGTGGTCACATGGCACGCTGGTGCGGAAGTACGGTCACCGACCGAAAGTGCTCCCACGAGCACGCCTCGCTCGCTTATGGTCATGGGAGCACTTTCCAGTCGGCCGACCGTACTTCCGCACCAGCGTGCACCCTTACCAGGTGACCACCGAGCCTTACGGGAACGCTGCAGGGGACGACCCCATCGACGGGCCTACGATAGGAACACATTGGACACGTGCTACCCTAGGGTGGGCTAGGGAGAGATCGAGGCGCGTATACCCACAGTTCCATAACCTTTTCGAGACTCTCCACGAGGGGACAACACTCTGCTGCAACCATTGTCATCACGGAGGGAGGCGCAGGACTGGACTTCCTCTCACGGCGTTCAATTACACCTACAGGAGCGCGACCAGTGGTTCGGCGATACGTACGGAGGGTACACCGTGCAGCACTACGGCTCAAACTGGCCAGGAGGATCCTCGTCAACACAACAGCCTACTCAGGTACACGTGAAGGTACTTACACCGATTTTTCCGTCGCTCAAAACCAATGGCTAACTCACCCTGTACGCTTCCCGCAGGAAGAGCACCAGTGGGTTGACGACATGCTCAGGCCTCAGCCGGACCGCCACGATGAGATCACCCAGATTCGCCTCCCAAACAGGGCCCCTACTACGGCCTTCAGTGCGACTTCCTCGTCGTCCTGACGATTTTCCATGCCTACTTTCTGTAAAGCAAAACATAAAAAGAAGAATCACTGATCAGTCGTAAGTTTTTCTACTACCAGTGCCAAGTTGTAAGTTTTTCTACGACACTTTCTTGATCGTAAGATATTCTACGATCACCATTAGTCGTAAGTATCTTCTTACGACTATAAAGTCCTAAAGAAAGAATCAACTTTTTGATTACCTTTAGGCGCTCTATCTTTTCATCTGCGGACAAAACCGCAATGATTTGAGGAACCGCCACTCGAGGTGGCGGAGATTTCTCACAGATGAGTCTGACTCTAGAGTCAACCTCGGCCTGTGAAAGATCTGTGTAAACAGATAAGAATATTAGACAATGTTGAGAAGGACCAAACCGAGACTTGATAGTCGTAAGCAATCTTCACGATTGCAACCGCTTCGGGAACCGTCTCATCAACAGATCTGTGGGAGTCGTTTGCAATTCCCCAGACGGTCTGTCCGGGAAAATTAGGTTCGTTTTTTCACCTCCAAGCGAAATTACTTTCTTGACCAAGTCTTTTGGTCGAAGGAAGTATCAATCGGAAAGGTTTTTTCTCCGATCATTCTACTACGACCACTTCACAGTCGTAGGGGTTTTTATGACTTTTTGATAGTCGTAAGCAACCTTCTTGACCAAGCAAATTCCTGGTCAAAGTAGCACTCAAATGTCGAAGAGTTTTTCCTTCGACCATTATTCTACGACATTTTCATAGTTGTAAGTCCATTTGCAAATCCTTCACCAAGTAAGTTACTTTCACTTAAAGCTGGGGGGCTAGATGACGAGGATCTAATAATCCTCATTTTATCTTTTATCCATAATTCTTATTATGGGTAAATATGATGTCACATAGTCCCCAGAAGTACCCCTTATATTTATAAGGGGGAGACTTACCAAGTGATTGTAAGATCTTCTACAATCACCTCCATAGTCATAAGTCTTACTACGACTATGTCATGGTCGAAAGTCCTTCTACGACCACTACCTGGTCGTAAGTCTTTCTACGACCACTACCTAGTCGTAAGTCCTTCTACGACTATTGCACAGTCGTAAGCTCTACTACGACTTATACCCAGTCGTAAGTCATACTACGACCAAGTAAACCACGACCACCTTATAATCAAACCTACAAGCGAGTGGGTCCAATTGATTAAGGAATCCGAACGGTCCATACGCACTACTATTCTGTGTAGTAATAGTGCTTAAATACCCCATTACCTCTGAATGATAACTGCCAGACGGCGTGAAGAAGCCAATGCGCCGGTAATTACTGCCATCATGCGCCCATTACTGGCTCAATTAAGGCGCCTCTTCCGCAGGACAAAATGGCTACTTCTTCACGACTATATAAAGGCATCAATCAGAGGGTGAAAGGGGGGGCGAAACAGAGCAGGTCAAGGAGAAACACAAGTACTGTTCTCTGTAATAGTCTTAGCTTCTTGTTTGATCATCGAGAATACAGTCAATACCATACACACACAGGAGTAGGGTTGTTATTCTCCCCGGAGAAGGCCTGAACCTGTCTAAACATCCTGTGTCAACCACTCTGCGTGATTTCATCTTTAGGAGACCCCCCGAATCAAATAATCTTTACGTAAGATCGGTTCTAATACACCGACAGGTTTAGTAAGTTAAAATTGGGAGGTACAATTGTTGTTAGTACTAAATATTTCGGAGAACATTTTGTGTACATAAATCTCATAGTCGTAACGCACAGGGACATTACATAAATCAGAAAGGCGGGATGCACAATGGCATTACATAACAAGTTTTACACGGCCATGAAATTAGTTAGGGCGCATCATCGTGTCGCTTGCCGGGACGACGTAGTTGATCCTCAGGGAATGTTGTAAGGTCGAGGTGGCCGACTAGAGGGGGGTGAATAGGCGGTTTTAAAAATCTTTCGCGCTAAACCAATATATAAATGCGGAAGCTAATAGCGAATTGGTTTTGCACAATTAAAACCTAAATCAACTAGGCTCAACTAAGTGCACCGACAATACAAGAGAGCAATCATACAATGATATATAAGCAATTAAAGCATGTAATGTAAATTGCTCAAAGTAAAGCACAAGTAAAAACAAGATGGACACAATTATATTTTTACCGTGGTGTTCGGAGACTTGCCGGTCTCCCCTAATCCACGTTGAGGTAAGCCCAACCACGTTGGACCGGTTCCACTAATTAAGCCAACACCTCCGAGGTAAGTCCAACACTTAGACCGGTTCCAAATCGGCTAAGTCCCTAAAAAGGGCGCTCTCTGGAAAAAACGTTCCGCCGAGATTCCGGAGCGTCCGATAATCGGAACTTCCGCACATACAATGCCGGAACTTCCGATTATCCTGACAGAGCACAGCAATAGCTTTTTCAACAACTTCAATTGCAAAATACATTTGCCAATTGACAAGCCATGCCAACAAGGATCAATAGCAAGATTCCTAGCAAGTTGCAAAACACATTTGTAAACTTTTAGAATCATGCCACAAGGAAAAAGGTACATGGACTTACACCATTTGCAAAACATATTTGCAAACTTAAGTCACATGCTACAAGAAATCAAACATGAGCATCAACTATTTGCAAACCACATTCGTAAATAACAGCATCATGCTACAAGGCTAAGGTACATGGACTTCAACCATTTGCAAAACACATTTGCAAAGTATAGTCCCATGCTACAAAGATTAAATGCATGAGCCTCGGCTATTTGCAAAACACATTCGCAAATAATAGCTCCATGCATAGATGAGCTAGAGCAAACACAATGAGCTATCAACACATGACTAACTCATGTTACTAGTCAAGACCCCTCTTAATAGTACGACAATCCTATACTAGCAATCCGGTCTATCAACCAAACACCGAGACCGGTAAAAGACTAGGAACACATCCTTAGCCCTAGCTAGTCATACCTTTGCCTTGCATCTTCTTGAAGCTTGATGACGCACATGAGTATACAAAAACTACACAAGTTTTGTATACTCAAACGGATTTGTTTCAAAGTAAAGATCCCAAATATATGTGAAGAATGGAATATGGATCAATACTAATGAAACCACAAAGTATAGAATAAAACCCCCTCTAAATGTGTGCATACACAAATGTGTAATAAGATCATATGCACATATTCAAGTTTGACTTATGGTTGAGTTCAATACTATATTTTGGATCCGAGGAATGCAACAATATATAAGATTGAGATGTCAATTGCATACCTCGTTGTATTTCACCTTTATATCCAAATGAGACTACACAAAGATAATACTTGATAAGAGAGCTAGTCTCATATTTGGATTTGTCATTAATCACCAAAATAATCCATTAACTCGTAATGACGGGTCTAGATCTTTCAAATGTGAACCTGACCGGGAGGCGACGCCTCGAAGGCCGTAGTAGGGGCCTGCTTGGGAGGCGAATGCTGGGTGATCTCATCGTGGCGGTCCTACCGAGGCTCGAGCATGTCGTCAACCCATCGGTGCTCTTCTGCGGAAGCGTCACAGGTGAGTTAGTCATTGGTTTTGAGCGACGGAAAAATCGGTGTAAGTACCTTCACGTGTACCGAGTAGGTCATTGTGTTGACGAGGATCCTCCCGCCGCTTTGAGCCGTAGTGCTGCACGGTGTACCCTCCGTGCGTGTCGCCAACCACCGGTCGCGCTCTGTAGGTGTGATTGAACGCCGTGCGAGGAAGTCGATCCTGCGCCTCCTCCGTGATGACGATGGTTGCGCAGAGTGTTGTCCTCGTGGAGAGTCTCGAAAGGTTATGGAACTCGGGTATACGCGCCTCGATCTCTCCTAGCCCACCCTAGGGTAGCACGTGTCCAATGTGTTCCTATCGTAGGCCTGTCGATGGGGTCGCCCCTGCAGCTGCTCCGTAAGGCTCGGTGGTCACTGGTAGGGTGCACTTGTGGTCGGAAGTGCGGTCGGCCGACCGAAAGTGCTCCCACGACCATAATCGTAGCGGGCGTGCTCGTGGGAGCACTTTCCACGGTGACCGCATTTCCGCACCGGCGTGCCATGTGACCACATGTAACGTGCTTTTGACCACATGTAAAGTGCTCCCACGACCATCATGCCATGTGATCACATGTAACATGCTTTTGTCCGCACGCTGGCTGCAATGTAGTTCTCGTGTTTGTGCCTCATTGAGCCATCAAAGTATGCCTTTTCACATCGGTATCGATTCTCGCTATGTTTTAGGGTTTCTCCGTAATCGCAACGCTTCTCGACCCTTTTAGTTAAGTTAATTTTCGTACTCTGCTTTTTCGTACTCTACTTTCACAGAAGAAATGTGATCAAGAACCATAGCGGTCAAGAGTAGTCATGTCGTACCAAACTTCGCACATTTCAAGTCACATAAAATCATGAAACCCTAATTTCTGAAACGTCTCGTCCTAATTTTTGAGACATAAACCCTGAATTTGTCGAGATAATTTCAGAGTATATAAAATTTTATTAAATTTACACAATCAAGTCCACTGTGTAGGGAGTATGGAAAAAAAAATTCATAATGTTTGGACCTCATTTGCTATATTAGAAAATTCCTACAAACATTAGACTTTAAAGAATTTTACAGAAAAAAAAGAATGCATAAAATTTCAAAAAAATTACACAAGCATAAAAACTATGCCAGGAGGCTCCACAAAAAATTTCATAATTGTTTGAGCTCATTTGTCATATTTAAAAAATCGTCCAACAAATATTATTAATTAATTTTTTGAAAAAAAAATAATTTTTTTTTTGCCCACGTGGGGCAGCACCAAGGTCTTGCTTGGGACAAAGAAACACCAAGGTGTCGTTGTCAGACAGCAAAGAACCTAGTTGTCTTGCCGTCGAAATTATCAAGACTATTTTTGGAATTTTTGTTACACAATGGGGCTAAATTTGTCCAGAGGCCAAGGTAACAAGCTTGGCGGTGCTTGTTTGTATCAGCATTCAAGGATTGCTCCATGAGAAATCTTTCATAGCCCTCTCCATTCTACCTCGAGAGCAGTAGGAATTATGCAAGAAGTACAATGAGCCGGATAAGACATGCATATACTTAGGTTTCTCATGTAACAACTGTATACTATAAGCAAGTTGGTGCTGTTTCCTGTAATGTGGCAGCATTTAAAAAGCTCAATTACAGTCTTTAAGCAGACAAGTTTGTATAGCATCACTAACATTTCCTCTAGCTACTCTTAGCCTTGGTGGTGATCATGTCCTGTGCAAGCAGTGTAACACCAAATTACAACCACCATTAATTGTCTCTCTTTGTCCTCTGTGGCTGTTAGCAAGTCTGATTTGGACTGATAAAACCTTGAAGAAAGGACAGCAATGGTTGCTTGTGATACTTGGTCTCTCTCTGCAGTTCTGCTGCCGCGTGACATTTTGTGCTATTTTCCTTTTGGAATGGAGTGGCGTGTCAGCACGTCGACAATACTGGGGGCATGGCATATGGTCCTTCCAAAATGCCACGAGCAATTGCTCTATATGCAGCCTCCGTGTAGTGGATCCCGTCCCAAGAAACGTACTTCGACGGGTCGCGTTGTACGGGCCGCCGCCGCCGCCGCCGCCGCAGCACGCGAACAACGGCGAGTCGCCAAACCCTGCACATCCCATTATCGTGTCAGGCAGAGGGAGAGACGGAGAATGGTGTTGAAACAAGTACGAGTGATGTGAAAACTAACATTGTTCTTTCTACCGATTTTATTTATTTATTTATTTGAAATTATCAGATTTTTTTTTTTATTTTTTATTTTCAAATTCGAGTAAAATTCAAACAAATTTAATTTTTTTTGGATAAAATTCTTCCAAAATGTCAATTTCAAGACCGATTTGTATTTCTACCGCCCCACTGGTAAATCCAGTTTTCCCGATTTTTGACCGGTAAAATAATCCATGGTTCTACGTACATAAATCTAAAATGGCATCTATCTTAGACCAGAGAGAGTTTTATGCACACCGTGTTTGCGCGACACGATGATGTCGGTGATGCCTCGGTATAAGTTAGCGTAGATGATGGCCGTGCTTGGGTGTGGCCGACGGAGCTCGTCCAGCACGCTGTTGAGTGCGCGGTTGTGCTACTCGCGAGCTCGTTGAGGCTTGTCAAGCAGCCGGACTTGTCGTAGTCATCGGCGGTGGTGGCGCACGACCGAGGCAGGGGAATGGCGCGGTGGCACTCCGGCCAAGGCGGCCAGTGCTTGAGCACCATCGGGCCAAGGGGAGTCTGGCGGTGTCGGATCTTGGGGTGGCCCGAGATGGCGTGGCAATGTGAGCCGTGGGCAGCAGAGCTATTGTGCACGGTGGTGGCGCACTGGCGGCGGGGATGGTGAGCGTGGAGATCGGGGATAGGTTTGGTAGATTGAGGCGAATCTCGGGAGGGATTAATTGGATGGGGGCATGGACGGTGGCGGCGAATTGAAGAATGGGGCTTTTCTAGTGTTTTCGGGTGTGGCGGCGATATGAATGGCGTTGGGAAATAAGAGAGGGTACCGTGAGGTTGTGAGGAGGTTGGGGATGATGATGGTGCGGCGGCTCAGACTTTATATGCGCGGAGAGGCAGTAGCGCTAGTAGCAGAGTGGAGGTGAGTGCGGCGCATGGCGGCGACGTGTGCGGCTGCGTGCAATCGACGCCGGAACGGGAAAAGCGGGCGGTGGGGTGGTGAGGTGAGGTGGCAATCACTGGTGTGGCGAAGGTGGTGGAAGAAGTTGACGAGGATGAAGGCGGTGCGTGGCGCGAGCGAACCACAGGGCGACACGATTAAGAACAAGAATAGAGGAGAAACGCACGGGAAAAGGCGCCTTGGGTTGGGACAACGGAAAAACCGAAAAGCGCAAGCAGAAAGAGGAATTTTTTTTTTCTGAATTTAGCAAGAAATCTAAAATCAAGCCAAACTCAAGCAAAATTTTAAAATTTTAAAATTATCCCGCAACAATTTAAACAATTCATAACATTGGTTGCTTGTGATACTTGGTTTGTCTCCCCTGCAGTCGCCTGACATTTTGTGCTATGTTCCTTTTGGAATGAAGGGAAACTTGTCGGGGAAGGCCTCACACCTCGTCAGCTGTTGATTCCTCCCTATCAACGAAATCATCTACTGATGGGCAGGTAGATTTTTCCCAATTTGGAATGGAGCGACGTGTCAAAACAAGTACATTTTGGATTGAAAAAAGTTGCGACATGCCCATCACGCATATCGTAGAATATAGATCGGTTCAGTTCAACCAATTAGTTTCTTTTACTACTCACACATCGACAATATTGGGGGCATGGCGTATGGTCCTTCCAAGATGCCACGAGCAATGATTCTATTAGTAGCCTCCGTGTAGTGGACACCGTCCCAGGAAACGTACTCCGACGGGTCGGCGCACGCCGTCGATCCCTCTTGGCTGCACCCCGCCCCCGCCGTGAGGTTCACGTTGTACGGGCCGCCGCCGCCACAGCACGCAAACAACGGCGAGTCTCCGAACCCTGCATATACGGTATGCAATTTATAGGAGCAGACTATGTCGAAAGCAAAGGTATCAACTCCTTCGGTTCGCGCACCGAGCTCAAATGACACCTAATTTAAACTGGAGGGATACATGCACACCGTAGTTGCGCGGCGACACAGTGATGTCGGTGACGGCGCGGTAGTAGTCGGCGTAGACGATGGCCGTGCCGGGGTGGGCCTGCCGGAGCTCGTCAAGCAAGCGGTTGAGCGCGCGGTTGTGCTCCTCGGCGAGCTCGTTGTAGCTTACCAAGCAGCCGGATTTGGCGTCGTAGTCGTCGGCGCGGCGGCCGCGCTTGAAGAGCTCGAGCAGCCGCGGCTCGCAGCCGAGCGGCAGCATCCCCTGAACCACCACAATTCTCGCTCCGACCTCGATCAGTGCCTGTACACACCATTCCAAGATGTCAGGAACACAAGTCAATTAAGGTGGCACATGCCGGAATGGTGTATCACATACTGTTAGAGACGAATGGATGGCGTCGATGATGCCTGGAACGAAGGTCTTGACCTCGTCCAGAGTTCGGTTCTGGGAGAAGGCGATGAGGAAGTCGTTACCTCCTATCTCTCCGACGACGAAGAGGGAGCTCGCCGCGAACTTTATTTGCTCTGTGTATTCATAATAACGAGGGTAAAAAGCTCAAATGATTATCACACAAGAGCTCACATTTCTTAACGCAACTATATATGTGCACCTTGAGCAGAGTAGCCAAGAAGCTGCAGGACTTTCTTGAACCAGCCCATCTCAGTGCTGAGGGAGACGGCCGGCATGAACGGCTTGAGCCCCCTGCCCTCGAAGAACTCCGTGTCATGGGCCGTCGCGCCGCCCACCGCGAAGTTCGCCCCGTACCTGAAATCCTCGGCGGTCTCGCCGGCGAGGTACGGCGTGAGGCGCGGCACCTTCAGCCCCTCCACTGCACAGTTTCCATCGAAACGTCACCGAATCGAAACTTGCACGAAGCAACGGTCGATACTCGATACAAGTATAGGTTGTTTCGTTACCGATGAAATCGATGGTGAGCCTGCCGTCGGACGCCCGGCCGGTGGGGCGGTGAAAGTAGGTCTCCCCGTACGGCAGCCGGCTTCCGGTGGCCCCACGGCCACCGGGGAGGACCACCAGGTTCCCAGTGTCGGTGAGCGAGTCGCCGAAGCTGAACACGCGGGAGCACCTCATCGTGCCGGCGTGGGATACACCGGCGGTTGCCGGGCCGAAGAGGAAGTGGAGGAGTCCTACTAGCTGACGGACCAGTAGCGCCATGCTGGTCTGTGTTTTGGTGTCCGAGTCTTTGGAGTTGTAGCCTTGTAGCCAATAAACTAGATTAACAAGTCGTTAACCCGTGGGTTCGCACCGTCTACATTTTTATTTTTATAGTGTTAAAAATAGGGGAAAAACTTAAAAAAAATGCTATAGCACTGGTACGGCGTATCTATCAACCGTTCGATCTGTTTCATCTGAAGCTTAGCATCCTTTGCTCCATCCCCACCCCAAACTCGCTTCCACTCATCCTGAATACCTTACCCACTACAAACCCATGTCGAGTGTCTGCTCCATCTCTCTCTCATCGAGGGAGAGTAGTGGACAAATCACACACCTCTCTCTCCACTCAATAGCAGGCAAATTGTGTAGGGCGAGCAGCAAGCGGTGGGACGGTCCTTGAGCGACGAACGACAAGCGACGGTGGGCTGGTCCTCCGTGCCTCGTAAGGCTGCAAGCATGTGAGTGATCACAGTCTGGCGTGATGGGGAGTGGTGGCGAGCGAGCTCGACCGAAGCGAGACAAGTGGAAGCGGCTACCGGAGGCGCGCTCGGTGACGTGTGGGAGGTGGGAGTGGTGGCGAGCTCGCTCGATCGAAGCGAGACAAGTGGAAGCGGCTACCGGAGGCGCGCTCGGTGACGTGTGGGAGGTGAGTGACCACAACAGCCCAGTGAGCACGGAGCCGCGGGCGAGCCCGGTGGTAGGCGGGAAGGCCAACGGTCGCATGTGTAACATCCTAAAATTTGAGATTATTTTTAAATAGATAAAAATATGAACTTTTTAAAACTTTTGACGGATTTTATTGACATTCGCTTTTCTAGATTTATTTGCAAGACCTTTTGTCTAATTAAGAAAATTAATAAATCAAATACTAGAAACACAAAACTAATTAAGGATCAAAATGAATTGAAACAAAATATGATAATTAAAAATCCAAACTTAGACTAAATGTACTGTTAACAAAATAGGGGATTAATTAAAACATGTTTTGCGAACTTTCTTCGTATCAAATAATAAAAGTACATACAAAGATAATCTTAAAATAATTTTATAGAAATACACATAGAACATAAAATTCTGAAACAATTACACAATAATATACACTATGTTAGTAACCTCCCCTAAAAAGTTCATAAATTTTGGAACTAAAATTATATGTCAAATAATTCCCTAAATCCTCGGCCATTTTTCTGAAATGTGGAAAACCCAATTAACCTTTTTCCTCCCACTGACCGGCTGGTCCCACTAGTAGTCATCTTCATCCATGAAGCTCAACGCCCATGCCAAAGCTCGCCAGCGCCAAGGCCACGCGGCTGCTCCTCGCGCCAGCGCCACCAAGCTTCGCCCTCAGTTTTTGAACCACACCCGTGGTTTGGCCCTAACATGTCGCCCCCATGCCCGTTCACTTCATGCGCAAGCCCATCCTGCCAGCTTGGCGCCCATGCCATCGCACTGAGTGCGTCGTCGACCGCATTGTGCTCTCTGCCCAACCCTTTCTGCCTATAATAGGCCATCACCAAGCCGCCTCGATGTCGTCTTCATTTCTCCACCTCCTACCTCCATTTCTCTCTTCTTCAAGGATCAAACCTGAGCTCAAAGACTCGAGCTCTAGCGCTGGCCGCCAAACCGTCGCTGGCCATTCCGGTTGCCGCAGTGGACTCCTCCCTCGAACAACGGCGTCACGCCGTGTTCCACAACCGCGTGCCCTCAAGCCCTCAACCAATTTTGGCTTTTGTCCACCAGAGAGCCGAGCGTCACCTTCTTCCCTGAGACCACCAACACTGCCTCCACCGCCGCCATTTCCTCCGGGGACCCTTTCTCTTCAATTCCTCCCCACGGGAGTATCCTCTAGACTCCCTTTACCTCCCCCTATCACTCCCTCTAAACTTTTACATACGAATTCGGAATCAAATTAATCTTTTTGCTAAATTCGTATAAATTCATTCTCTGTAAGATTATGTAAACATATTTGGTTTTGCTTACTAATGGATTTATTTCTCCGTTTCTGCTTTGTTTCTGGTTCTTTCGAATAGATGCCGGAATTCGTGAATAAGATTATCGACTATCAAGCAACCTCACTCTCTGAACAATATAAGCAAGGCAAGCACCCTCATTGACCATGTTGATCCCAGTATTTTACTTATTGTACTTTGTTTTGCAAATATATTATTCCATGAGGGTATGTTTGATATCAAATTGTTATGTTCGAAAAGTCGGTAGTTGTAAATCCTGTTTGATGCATGAATTCCCTTGATATGTTGATGTACTTGCTATTGTATCCAATAGGATATGGGTTAGACAATATATATTATGCTATTTGGGAGTTTTTGAGTGCGAGTTATCACACGAATGCTTACTAGAACGATAGTTTTTCTGGAAAGATATGTAAAAGGACAATATGATAAATGTGAATTTGGGAGATTTATAAAAATATCCAGAGGAGGTAGCTCTGTTATTTTGTATAAAAATAAAATAAAAACCTAGTTTTAGATGCAAGTGAGTTATATTATATTCTGAGGAAGTGAGAAAGGAGTCTCACTAGTAGATAGGGGGAGATTCTCACCCAGGTCAGCTAAGGACAAGACACCAGCAAATCCAGAGCTAAGACCTAACGTACAACCACATATGCTAGTATGAGGATGGCCTTAGCTAATTAAGTCATTGAAAACGTAGCATTGCACGTAGGTAGGCCGTACAGTGCAGACATGGCCAAAGGACCGGCATGTCCGAAGGGGCTCCCTTCTCCGAGGTGTTGGAATAAAGCCTTCCTACACAACGGTGAATGCCTCACTTAACGGGAGGTTCCGAGGTTAAGTGAGGGTAAACATTCGCCGAGCTAGTGCAAGGTTAGTACTAGATGATGTAAGGGCTTTGACACGTACTCTAGACTGCTTACCTACGGCAGCGAGTGGTGGTATCGACACATGCCGACCAAACTAGAAAATTCATGTTATATGGGTAAAGTTGTATACCTCTGCATAGTGTAAATCTGTTATAATAGCCGTGCTCGCGGTCATGAGCATACTTAGTGCGGGCGATATGGGTTTAGTGTTGTTTTTCACTAAAACTGTCTTGTAAAAAAAACATGAGAAATGGTTTATGGTTTTATTTGAGTTAATTGTCGAGTTATGATTGAACATGAAATGTTGCTCACAGCCGAGGAGGGTTGCGAATTATAGTTGTTATTATTGATGATTCATTCAATTACTTATTATTGTCCAGTATCTATTTAACTGCTCTTTAAAATCTTGTTGCAAAGTACTACTTATGGATATTGCAAACAAAATCTACTTCGTGCAAAATAACTTGTAGCATAGAGCCTTCTCTTGTTAGCCTTGCATCTATATAAACCTTGAGATACACTACAAGTCTTACTGAGAACAGAATGTACTCAATCTTGCTTATGTTGTTGTTTAGAGTATGAAGAGGAACCAATGCCAGACGACGCCTTCTTCGCACCCAGAACCGGAGGGTTCGGTGACAGATCTGTATAGGATTTGCTCATTGTCAGTTGCCTTTGGTTTATGGATGGGCACACTGCTGGGATCTATTACTTCTATCACTTTTACTTCTGCTGCTACATTTTGCTACTCTGTTTAATATTTTGCCGGTAGACCAGTGTTGTAATAATTGTACCACTTAAGTTAAGTACTATTTTTGTTTTACTTTGTATGTGTGAATGTATGGATGTGAATGCTAAATATTGTGAATGTGTTTACTAGCCACTATTCATAGGACTAGTACAGTACGCACATAAGGTCTTTGGGTATTCCACGCCTAGGGGTCTGACAGCAGGTGAGCACGTCTGGATTTTTTGCTCTTATTTGACTTTTTATGAAGCTTCTTGAAACAGACCGAAACTTTTTGAAACTTTTTTGTCTGAAATTTGTTGAAACTTGAATTTTAAAATCTAAAATATGTTAAAATAGGTTGAAACTTGTTGAAACTTCCTAAAACTTTTCTTTTTGAAACTTGAGTTCCAAAATCTGAGATTTGTTGAAACTTGGGCTTGAAACTTTCTTGAAATCTTCTGGAAACTTCTAGAAACACGAGAAACTCACTGAAACATGAAACTTTTGAAATATTTTCATAACACTTATTGAAACTTCATAAAACTCTTTTATTTGAAACTTGTTGAAACTTGAATTCGAAAATCTGAAACTTGTTGAAACTTGAGCTTGAAACTTTCTTCTAATCTTTTGGAAACTTCTAGAAATATGCGAAACTTACTGAAACCAGAAACTTTTAAAATATTTTCACGTAACTGCTTGAAATTTCGTGAAACTTGCTGAAACCTCTTGAAACTCTTTTGTCTGAAACTTATTAAAACTTGAGTTCCAAAATCTGAAATTTCCTGAAACTTGGGCTTGAGACTTTCTTAGAAACTCCTGGAAACTACTAGAAATACTTGAAACTCACTAAAACCTAAAACATTTTAAATGTTTTCATGCCTGAAAGTCTGAAGTTTCATCATGTCTCGTTCATGATTGAAACTTCCTTGAAATATTTTTTTACTTCGTGAAACCTGTAATTTTTTTAAAAGAAATTTACTTTAAACCTTTCCCAAACTTCATGAAAAACGCCGAAAAGCATTTTGAAACTTTCACAAAACACGCTGAAACATGCTTGAAATATCAAACTCGTAACCTCAAATCTTTTTGAAACTTTTCACTAAACGCGTTGAAACCTAGTCAAAACTTCAAACACGAAATCTGGAAATTTTAAGCAAATGAAACATCACGAAACTGCTATACCATTGGAAATGAATTCCAATGGTATAGAGTGGGCTAGCAGCTCCCTAAAATGTACAAATCTTAACCGCATTAGGGCATCCACATCGACTCTTCTATCTCTTCAATAATCTTTCTTTGTCTCATCATCCTCCCTCCTCTCATTTGGATCCTCGTAATAAAGAACCGATAACATGGTTGTCAGCATGGTAAAAACTACCCTGAGTTGGATCACCATCAGTAAAGCCGCCCTCTGAAACTGTTCTAGGGTATAATTTGACCTGGTTTTGTAAGTTTGGGGTGTTTAAATACACAAAACCCTAATATTGTTATTTGGTAATCATTCGCTTCAACCCTTTCAAGTCGAATTAAAAAATATTCAACTTTCAACTTGAATTCAACACAATTTTTTCCCCTTCAATTTGAATATTAAAGCTTGCAAGTAGAATTTTAAACTTTCAAATGGAGAATTTTGGCTCTCACGTAGCAAAATATTAATGTGAAAGTTCAATCCTCACCCAAGTGTGGTGGTTGGTTCTGACAGTGTGTTGTAGCGGCACACCATCACATCGAGGTCGCACACCTCCGCATCCTTTACCTTCTCCATCGTGAGGTTCACATTGTACGGGTCGGTACCGCCGCCGTAGCACACGAATAACAACGAGTCATGGAACCCTATACATGCACATACCGTGAACGTACGTGTCAAAGAGAGGATTCAAAGTAGTATAAGTGAGCTAGAAGTGAAATATAGCTGTTGTTGCTGAATGTGTGACTGTGTGTGTGCCCACCATATTTGTGGGGGCGACACGGTGATGTTGGTGACAAGGCGGTAGTAGTCCATGTAAGTGAGTATCTTTGCTTGTCTGCATGGCATTATATATTTGGCATGTATAGGTAGCTTTCCTGTATTCTAGGATAGATTAGTATATTCCTTACCCTCTCCTTGATTAGTGGAGACGGTTGCACCTGTACTCGTGCATATGTATCGGCCCATACAATGAATATACATGTGTTGTGAATCCTATTTGCCTACATGGTATTAGAGCTCGAATGATCTCCTTCCCTAGCTCGTTTCTTCCCTTCCTCTGGCCGCCATGGCTAGCACCAATCCCTCCCTATAGTCTCTTCCTCCTCCTCCGCCTCCTCAGCCATGATAGCCCTCAACTCCACCAATCCTTCCACTAACACTGTTCCAGTTGGCGCTCTTCCCTCGTCGGCCGCCCAAGTCACCAACATCCTCACCCATGTTCCTGTCGTTTTGGATCTCAAGGAGTCTAACTACTCAGTATGGCATGTTTTCTTCAAGGTTGTCCTTGGCAAGTTCGACCTCACCAATCACATTTATGGTTTGAGCCCACCATCGACAACCCGACATAGGAGATCTACAATGTCATCTCCTAGCTCTACGCCGCAGTCTCCATGGAGATCCTCGGGATCATCATGCAACCTGACGATACCACCCACTCCTTCTGGATGAGTATCATCAATCTGTTCCAAGACAACAAGCACACCCATGTGATATACATATATCGAGTCTGAGTTCCGCAATATCTACCAGGGCGACATGTCCATCACAGCATATTGCCATCATCTCAAGACTCTCACTGACAGCCTTCGCGATGTGGATCAACCCGTCTCCGATCAGACTTTGGTGCTCAACATGTTGTGTGGTGTTAACCCTAAGTTCCACAATGCGACCTAGCTCTATTTTGACTATGCAGGTACCATTCCCTACATTCAAGCATACCCTATCATACCTCTTATTCCTTGAGGAGCATCAGTTTGAGCAGATAGCCAAGATGGTTGCGATCCCGCCCTCTACTCTGCCACCTAGTCTCCTTCATCACACGACGGCAGCACCAACTCCACCCGTTGTTCTTCCTCTGGCCACAGTGATCGCGGCAACCTCAAGGGTCGCAGTTATTGTAAGAAGGACGACAAGCATAACAACGACAATAGCACCGGCGCAAGCCCTATGTCCTCTGCGTCAACTCCCTCTCTTGGGCCCAGTGCTTCAACCCCTGGACTAGCATGGTCCAGGCTTGTCGATCCCGTGCCCATTCCGTTGGGCTAGTGGCGCGCGCCCTACGGCACCGGCCTCCTCAGGCCGCGCCCCAACGCCGCCCTGACACACATTGTCGCTGTGGCATACACGTCTCCCTCCATCCCGATGGCCGCATCGTATGCTCCACCCTCCACCCTGATGGTCATGTTGTATTCACGCGCGCCTTCCACCGAGATGGTGTCCCTCTATGGATTTGCTCCGGCTTGGGATCAATCGGCTCTTGTGGCTGCCCTTAACAATATGTCCATGCATCTATCTCATCAGTCTAGTAGGGACTGGATCATTCAAATCATTTGTAGGTAATGGTCACACATTTCCAATCGCACATACTGGTCATTTTACCATCGCTACTCCTTCTCCATTGCATCTTCCTCATATTCTTGTTGCTCCACATCTTATTAAAAAACCTTATTTCCATCCATTCATTTACTCGTGATAACTTTGTCTCCGTTGAGTTTGACCCGTCTGGTTTCTCTGTTAAGGATCTGCACACACAGACGGAGATACTACAATGTGATAGTCATGGTGACATCCACCCTCTTTTCTCCCACCACTCCACAACCCCTTCACAGAGTCTCCATGCTAGCATCACCTTCGTTGACCTTTGGCATCAGTGACTCAGTCATCCTGGCGGTGAAGCACTTTCTCTAGAGCATTAGGTTCTTTTAACTCTTCATGTAATAACAAGGGCATTTCTACATACCATGTCTGTCGAATTGAAAAACATGTCCATTTGCCATTTTCACATTCTACACCATTTACTATTGCTCCCTTTGAACTAGCTCATTGTGATGTTTGGACCTCACCAATTCCTACCCTGTTATTCTCGATGATTTCAATCACTATGCATGGATGTTTACTTTACGACGCTAATTCGATATGTTTTCTCTCGTCACCTCCTTCCATGCTTATGTATGAACTCAATTTCAGCTTCCCTTCCCTGCTATTCAAGCTGACAAAGGATGTGCATTTGACAGCCATGCCTCTCGCTCCTTCTTTGCCACGCATGGCATTGCGCTCTGTCTTTATTGTTCGTACACCTCTCAACAAAACGGGGAGGCTGAGAGAATAATTCGTACCATCAACGATGTTGGTCAGACACGTCTTTTTCATTCTCACATGCCTCCTCACTTCTAGGCCGAGGCTCTCACCACTGCCACATATCTTCTCAACCGCCAGGCGTGCAAACCTCATCGCCTTCTCTCTACCTATGAGATTCTTTTTGGTAATTTTCCCTACCACGACCGCTATTTCTCTTGCCGCACCACACCCACCGGCTGCTGATTCGGACGTGGCTCTTGTTCCTTTGTTGCATCCGATGATCGCATGAATCAAACACAACATCTTCAAACCAAACACGAAATATTCCAATGTAGGTTCTACTACTACTCCCACTGCCAGCATCTCTCCGCTGCCCAAATCCGTGCGCTTCGCTCTCCGTGCTCCACATTAGCTGCAAGCTTTGCAAGAGGAACATCGTGCCTTGCTTGCCAATGAGACTTGGGTGCTCATTCCTCGCTCTCCTGGCGTAAACCTGCTTTCTTCTAGGCTATGAAAATTACCACTAGGCTGCATGCATGCATGCATGCATGTACTTAGATATGGTTATAATTTTCTTTTACATCGGACAAAAATCATCTGAAACCAATTTTTTTACCTGTTTTGAATTTGTCCGAACCGATTTTGCCGGTTACCCAAACCCTGATACCGAGATGTAAGCGTACCAGGTGAGAGAGGAGTGGAAATGTGTACCTATATACGAAATGTTTCAATACGGGGAGATTATTGAAATATGGTTGTAAATACCAGCAGACCCCAGTCCAAGATGGACGGCGGATCATGGTGTAGCACATGCTACCAGTGGCAGAAAATCCGCTTCCATAAGATGCATGTCTGGATACTGCTGCCAAGCCCCCTATTTTTTAAGCTCTAGTTTTTTTTCCTTTAGCAAACTTCTGCACAAGTTATCCTCTAGAGCCCAAAAACCGGACCACATGTACCATCTATCTATCTATTATTATATTATTAAAGCGATAGAAAAAGAAGTCACCACATTCGCTCTTAAAGGCTAAAAATTCTCACGTTAATCAAGTCACCATTGATTATGGTGGACCACGAAAGAGTTAATGCCAAGTACAATATAGAAATAAGAGTCCATGTCAAGTACAATCCAAAAATAACTGAAATTCGAAATATAAAATAAAATAAAATTAGTAATTTAATTTTGACACGATTCCTAAGTAAAATCACTAGATAATCATAATTTGGAATAATATTTTTTTCAAAAATAGTAATTGGATTAGTGTACGAATTCCAGCAAAAAATAACTAGAATTCAGAATTAAAAATAAAATAAAATTAGCAAATTGAATTCGATACGAATTACAAAGTAAAATCACCAATAATTATAATTATATATATCAAGGAATAGCAATTGGATTAGTATAAGAATTCCAACAAAAAATAATTAAAAATCAAGGAATAAAAAAAATGTTTTGCAATTTAATTTCCATATGAATTCAAAAGTAAAATATTTAAATAAATAAAATTTGAAACAAAAAAACCATCATCAATTTGATTTCCATACGAATTCCTAAGTAAAATCCTAAATAAATATAACTCAGAATAAAAATTAAACCAAAAAATAGCAATTGGATTAGTATAGAAATTTAAAAATAAATAAATAAATTTATTTTGGAATAAAAATAAAATAAAATTAGTATTTTGATTTCGCTACGAATTCTGAAGTAAAATCTATAAATAACCATAATTCGGCATAAAAATTAAGAATAGGATTAGTTTACAAATTCCAACAAAAAAATTGAAATTAGGGACAACAAATAAAAGAAAAGTTGTAATTTAATTCCATACAAATAATTGAATAAATTAAATATAAGTTATAAGGAGGATATCGTGAATGGTGTCGGAGGAGACCACGAAAGAGTGCAATGGTGTCGATCTATCCTACAAGAAGGCATTGATCCACAAGGAAGCAAATAACCGAAGCAGCGGTGGAGAAGAAGAGAATAATTTCATATTGCTCACCTTAGTTGTTCGACAAGAACAATATCGTGCTGCTCGCTGGAGCCGTTGATTTGAAAGACCGAAGTCAAAGGAGCTAAGTGTTGTGATGACGAATAGTGAGCATCGGTGTTGTTGAAGAAGTTATTGGCTAAAGAAATTCGATAATAGGGAAGACATAGTAGAGAGGAGATGAAGCTTTGGATTAAAGATTAGCTATCGACGATATGTGACCATCGGGTAGCTAGGAGTATGCCATCGTTGGTAAGTGACATGGCTTCATCGGTGATGGCGAGCAGATTATCCCTATCGTTGGACAACGACTAAGGAAGACATACTGACATCAGTGAAGATGTGAGGCCATCGCAGTTAGTGAGGAAGCCACATCATTGAGTTGGATAACGTCGAAGAAGAGGAGCGACCGACACAGAAGAAGAAGACATTGAGCACGTATAACATCGTTCATGTGTATATATATGCATGCATCCTACGAATAGAAGCATGGATGTACAAAAACAAAGGAGCAAAGAGCTCCGGGTTGAGATATCGCAACGGTAAGGAATAGGCTTGGGGTCACTGGAGAGAGTGCGACGGGTGTGCCGGCAGGGATTGACAATATTTGCACGCATATATGTGTAGATATCACAGCGGTCGTCATTAAGCGATAATTGGAGAGAAGTAGAAGATAACTATGTGGTAGAGTATTGCATTGGAAATGGTAGAAGCGGAGAGATATCGATCAAGAATTAGGCTTGCTGTTGGAGGTTGAAGTAGAAAAATTATGGCTAGAAGACCGCAGGGCAATCGATGTAAGGGAAGATACGTTCAAGGTAGGTCACTCATGGTGTATCAGTGTATATGTGGGATAGATACTCTAATACCATGTAAATTAATAAGATAATTTTGTTACACACATAATCAATGTATTGCTTGAGATTAGCAGAGGTATATATATGCATGCAAATATTTTGAAAAAGAGTTAAGGACATGCAACTATATGTTGTATACATAATGAAGAGTGATTAACTTATTATACCCATGATTTTCTTCCATAAAAGCTCATACTTCAATTACGTTACTTAAGTTGTATTTTTCTTCAAGTTTATATTGTCATTTTTCAATATTTATGATATCTTAAAAATCTAAATAGCTACAAGATACATAAATATATTATCAAGTATCTAAATTATATCATTTGTTACTACAAACTTTAAAACAAATGTAGCCGCGCAAATGCGTAGACCACTGTGCTAGTTGTTAATTATAAGGAAAAAAAACATGCCACGAGAAGTAAGCAACTTAAAAAATAAGGAGTCTTCGCAAATAAACAAATTCAGTGAGCAACAAAGGATTGACTATATACTAGAAAAAGTTATCCTCTTGATTAATAATGTTTAGAATCTTTTCCGTTAGGTTGCTTCGTAGGACATATATAGGTTCAAATTTCTCTATCTTCCTAATACAAAATGGCCCAGCAGGTCACTAAGAATGCGATGTCTAGCTTTGGAATGATAGGAAAACACCGGCCTCCACGGCGGTAACAAAAGTCGAATTCGGCGACGTACGCAGGGGCGGAGGGAAGGGGCTGGCACGGGCATGGCCCCTATGGTTTTGTGACCGGTAGTATTAGCCGTACTTCTCAGTAATAATCATATTATCCCTTAATGATATATATCTAATGTTTTCAGTGAAGTGTGTTGTTATTCTTCTTCTCTGTCGTGTTAATTCATATTTTACTATGTACATGCACCAATTTAATTGTGTAATTAATACACTCACTTATCAGTATTTTAGTTTTACATTCTTCGTAATGTTAATGAGATATTATGTTAAGGGTGCATATATTAGCCAAGAAAGGCGAAATATCATGCGAAAAATGTGAATTCCAATGTAAGAGTTTCTAAACATTATCAACAAATTACGAAATGTAGAGGATTGTGTATTTTATATCTTTGTAAAATTTCAAAATCAAACTCAATCATATTTCATATATAGCAAATATGATTGAATTTGATCTTGAAATTGTGCAGGGATATATATATAACTATAATCTCTCCCTAGATCTCATAATTTTTCAGAATGTTTGAAAACTTCTAGGTTTGATCAATCAACATTTTCACTCGATACACCGCCCACAAGAAATTTCTATAAAATTACTCGCATTAATTCGGTAGTATGTGTCATTCGTTATGAAAATTTTTAACCTTTAAACTTGGCCCCCCTATGTCCAATTCCTGATTCTGCCCCTGGACGTACGACCACAAGGCAAGCTACATTCTAGTCTCCACAGTGAGCAATTCACTACCGCAAAGGTGCACAATACACACACGTTATGACTCATTCGGGCCGTCGAATCGCCGGCAAACTATTTATATTACTGCAGAGTACTGTAGTAGCATACTCATAATACTGTTGCTATAGTACCCCTTCTGCAATATTGTAGAGGACCTGCGTCCTTCATTACGTTGCACAAGCAATGGTTTTCCGTAGTACAACGGTGGACGGCATACAAAGACGTTGGATCTTTCTTCCAAAGAAACTACATGATTAAGGGTGTGTTTGGTTTGGTAAACCAAGTGAACCTGTATGGGATAGTCCATGATATGTCTTCATCCATGTGTTTGGTTGAGTGAACTGAGTCATCTCGTCCCAGATGGAGTGATACAAATTCTAGGAACATTCCCCAAATATGTTGTACCAATCCATTCGCTGAAATCGGCCGAACCACACGGTTCAGGATGAGGTCGTCCACTTGAGTGGTGTGCGCTCACCGTCTCGCTCTCATGCAAAGAAGCCTCGACGCCGCCAGTCCTCTCCCCTTTCGATGCTAGCTCCGCGATATCTCCTGCTCCCTTTCGACACCGCCTCAACTCCCAAGGTGCCGCCTCTCCTTCTCCCTTCCCTCCCTGTCTTCCTCCTGCCACGCTAGTTAGCATATTATCTAACAGAATATGTCATGTGTGGCTTGTAGTTTTGCAATAATTTATCTATAGCTATCACTACCTCAGAACTAGGAATCATGTTAATGAGAATTATACGAATTTAAATTAAACTACATAAGAATAATACATATAGAATATATGATTAAAAGCCTTAGATTTGCAAATTTTATTACAACAATTGTAGGAGGCAAACTCACCACCTCTAGTGAGAAGGTTACCATAGTCATCTTCATCCTTCAAACCAAACAACATCTTAAACCACTCAGGGTCATCCCATCCAAGCAATCAAACAAAATCTTGTATCATCCCATCCAAACAAACCAAATACACTAGTTGTATTGTCCCGTTCAGGATCACCACATCCATCTTGTACCATCACATTCCATTCAACTTTATTCCACCAACCAAACACACTGTAACATCCTAATTTTTTGAGTTTTAGAACTCTTTTGAATAGTTACTAGATTGGAAAAATTCACCATTTAAATTTTTATTGAATTTTATTTAAAGCTTAATATAGATTTTCAACATCAAAACAATTTAATATGATTAATCCCAACATCAACAATTTCCAAAACTAATTTATTTGGATTTTGTATGCTTGGATATATTTTCTAAAATTTTCTAGAATTTTTCTGAGTTCATTTGCTATTTTCTAATTACTATTTGGATTTTCTGGCAATTTTCTAAAAAGAAAAGTCATTTAAAAATCTCTGAAACAGTGTTGGGCCGAAACCCAACCCTGTTCCGCGTAGCCCAGCACTGTGCGGCCCAGCTTGCCTGCGCGCGCCTGCCTCCACGGACAGGTGGGGACCACCTGTCGGTCTCTCTCTCCCCGCGCGCGTCGCCTCCTTCCGCTGCCAAGTGGAGCCCATCGCCGAGCCGTCGTCCTCGCGTCGTCTTCTTCCCCATGAAGCCGCGCGTCGCCTGCCATGGCCAGAGCTTCGAGCTCCATCCAACAACGCGTTTTCCAATGGGATCGTCCCGGATATCCGCGCCAAATCTCATCCCTATCTCCCCCGCACCCGTTTCGGTTGGAATCAAATCCCAATTCAATCTCTATCTCTCGAAAATAAAAAAGAGTCCGAATCGAACTCAAATTTGGGGATTCCTTATCCTGTGCCACCTCGTCCCTATAAAAGCACCTCTGGGTTCGCCTTGCCCCCGCACATCCAACCCTCAAGCCGCCGCCCTCCGATCACCCTAGCGCCGCCGCAATCAAGCTTTTAGGGTTTTCGGCTGAGGTTTTGTTTATTCGAATTGTGCCACCGCCAGGGATGCCTCGTCATCGTTGAGCACACCACAGGGTCCGCCATCGCCCGGGCTACCTCGTGCGCCCCTCCCCATCGCTGGAGCATCGCCGGAGCTCCCGTCCGACAACACCAGATCGCCTCCGTCGATTCGAGCTCGCCGCCAGCCACCACCGTCGATCCCAGTTGTTTGTAAGTGTACTAGTGAGTGCGCAATAGCATCAGCTACTCACTGGTACCCTTCACTGCTGGCGAGATGCCACCGTTTCTGGCGATCCTTGGAACCCGAGCCCCGCTGTCGCCGTTGTCCACGTCATCCTCCACCTCAGCGCCAGCGTCAGCCCTGAGTGCATGTGTCGTCGACATGGCGCCAGATCAGTGCCCACATGTCGCATGCATGGACGGTCCACCTTTCCCAGATTCAACCGGCTCGGTGAACTTGGTCTATCGTGGGTCGTGTGGCTGACATGTGGGCCCCACATATCAAAATTTCCAGGGATTTATTTTAAATCCAAAAATCCTTCGCTGATGTCATGCTTACATCATAATCTAGATTTTTCAGTTGAAAAATAATTTGGATAAACCCAATAAATTCTTTTTAGGACATTTTCTTTAGATTCAAACTTCCAAAGCATATATCTTTTGCATCCGAACTCTGATTGAGCTCATTCAAATTTCTAAATTTATCTAAATTTGAGATCTATTTATTTATATTTTTATTTAATTTTTAGAGTTTGTTTTGCCTCTATTTATTTATTTATTTATTTATTTACTCTGTTTGCGAGTAGACGTTGATACTTCGGGGAACTTTGGAGAAGAAGGAGTGCCTCAAGATCAAAATCAGTACCTAGACCTATTCCAAGGCAAGTTATACCTTTGATCATGTTGAACCAAAATTTTAAATACTTTGATTCAAATTATTGCATCCTATTTTAAATATTTATTTGAATGATTTTAGGTTTAGTTATTAATCCAATTTGTTACATCCATCTTGTCTATTGTCATGCCATGATCTTTTGCCACCCTAGGATAGTTCATTATTAGTTGGTATTACTGTAGCACCAACGTGGGTTGGTTAGATACAAGTAGATTGCTTAGCTATACTACGAGTCATCATTTCATGTGAGTTGCAAATATAAACTTGGCTAAGTGATTATGGAACTGTGTGATAAAACTGCGTGTGTTGTGTGCTATTACTTGTTGATGGCATGTGTTGTACTTAACCAATAGGATAGGAAAAGATTTAGATTGAGGCAAGTGGTAGATACTGTGTAATATGGTGGAAACTATGTGAATGAGAATATTGGTCTGTGTGGCACTTAGTTAGAAATTGAAAGTCTTGCCTTGGTCAATTAAGGACTTAACTTTGTACGCCATTGAACTGAGCCTTACTGTACGACCACATGTCTGGTATGGAACAAGCCTAACTTAGTAAGTTATGGAGTCTTGACATTGACTACTCAGACAGATAGGTTAGGTTGTGTGACAGGGTGGAAGGTGTATACCGCTGTGTTTGGGTCACATCTATGAGCGGTTCGCCGTCTTCAAACCAACAGCGTGTGTCGTACCAAGGGCTGTGTGTACAAACTGGACGGCGGTAAAGCACATCGGGAGTGTCAATGCTCGAGATGAAGTTACCGAAAGGTTTTATTGTGATCAACTCTGATCCAGTTGATTACATCTTGTGAGTAAAGTGTGCAATATTTGCATAGTATTAATCAATCTATTCGAATAGTCGCGTTCCCGGTCATGGACATGCTCAGAGATTTCACACGAGGGGTATATTTTCATAAAATATTTGGGAAGGGAGCTGTGCAATCTAAGTCATATGGTTGTGTGAATAACATGTTTAGACTGTGTACTTTGTAAAACAAACATCAAATTATTATTGTTTATTTGTTTTAAATATTATTTTCATATTCAATTGCAAATATTGCCTTATGCAAAATAACCACAGAAGTCATTCCTTTGGAATAAGCCATCATCTATAAATTGCATTTTGTGGTATGACTTGCGAGTACGGTTGTTTACTTATACTTGCTTCAAACAATCAACAGAAGTAGATGAGTTTTCGCCTGCATTTGAGGAAGAGTTCTACGAAGGTGTTGATCATTAGGGTCTTGATCACAGTCGGTTGCATGTGGTGAATTGATGGAATTCCGTTGGAGTTAAACTTTGTTCCGCTGCTGCTATTTATTTATTGTCAGCCCTGCGTAGCTTAATAAATGTAAACTCGACCATAAGGTCAAAACCATTATTTGCTATTCAAATTAGTCGTTTATTCTATTAATCATCTTTTGTGGATCGATATTCATCAATGTTGATACTGTGTGTACTAGCGTGATCCTGGACTAATGCAGAATACATAGAGAGTCCAGAATTGCATTTTGGGTCCCGACACACACCATAAGTCAGGCATAGTATGTAGTCTAGCACTCTAGTGTACAGGCCCACCAACCCCAAACCATTCTAACTTGGTAATACGTATGCCTTGTTATGAAATTGACTCTTCAGAGGGGTTCATATTCACGATGGATTGTGGACTTATCCCGAGTTGTAGTTTCCCTACGGGACTCTACCTATAGATGGGGCGAGGCAGGGCAGGTTTTGGCTTGCCCCACATTTTTCCTAGCTCTAGTCGGGATGGGGTTGACTAGTCATTGGTGCTCCACCATTTTGTTGTGGATTTTGATATTCGTGTATTAAAAAAAGAAACATATTATTTACTAAACTTGATTGACATGTTACCATAAACCATTGATGTTTAAACACCAACTTTCTACAATGGTAAATAATATCTCTAAAATATCAAATACTAATTAATACTGCATTATCATAACTTGTAGAACATATTAATCCATATGAAAATATAAAACATTTATGTGATTGGGGCGGGGCAGCCTCTAACCCGCATCTACTTGCAGGGCGAGGCATATCATGGTCGGAATGGGGCGGAGTCATGTTACATCAGGAGAGGCATAACAACTGTTGTTACATGGAAACATATCAATAAAAAAAAAAGGCTACATGATTTCCCTCTCACATCTCGGGTTCGTTTTTCTTCTACTTTTGTGTACGGATTTATCTGTATGTACGTTAGCATCGCGACGACTACTAGTTTTACAGTAAGCCAACCCAGTTAACCCAGCAACACTGCCCTCTTTTGACCGAACCCGTACCAGCCTAACCCATTCAAATTAGCCATTTGCAAGTTGGACCTCGAAACCAACCCAACACGCCGAACTCCAGTTTAGCACAGCCCTAGCCTAGGCTAGGCCGCCTGCGAGCCCCATAGTCCAGAGGCCATCGGCCTGCTGATCCTAACACGCAGTAGATGCCCGAAGCAACCGATTGTTCGCAAGATCGGCGCGTTCCTCGCAGAGTTGACCAGTCAGTCCAGACGGACCACACCGGATTTGGAGGCGTCGCACGAAACGCAAGGCGCTCCAGTCGTGAGGGCTAAGATGTGACGAAATGGGTGAAGTATATTGTTGGAAAATTATGAGTTTTGGTGCTATTTTAGCAGAGTTTGTAGATTATATATATTAGGTGCTAGCTATTGTAAAATATTAGTTGTATAAAGAGCAATAAAGAGAAGCAAGAAGCTCTTCACATCTTTGTGTTCAATCTACTATTCTGTTCTTGTATTCTTCTATTGATTGATGCGATTCTATGTTTATCTACAATGTTATTGTTCAGACTGGACTCGTCAGCGACGGTTCCTCAATACGTTATCAGCACGATTGACTCTCCTCGGATCGAAAGGTAAGCGTCGATCAACGACACTCGTAGATTGAATCGTTTTTTATAAATTGCTTTCAATTATGCAAATTTAGCTTTCTAAATTGTAACCAACGGTGCAAATCCGCTCTAATCTACCGCGAGCGGACTTGAAGTCGCCGACACAATGTCGATCGGTAGATTGCATGAAAAAGTGATTGTCGATTGTACTGTAGATTAAAAATCGCAAATACATTCTAATCTACCGCGAGCCGACTTGAAGTCACCGGGCAAGCCGATAAGTAATTGCATGAACAGTAATCGTGCCTGATGAATAGTGCGCACGTGATGAACAGTATTCACACAATGAACAGTAATCACGCCTGATGAACAGTACGTGTGTGGTGAACAGTATTCACGCCATGAACAGTGCGCGCTTGATGATCAGTATTCACATTTTGAACATTCGTCGTGCCTGATGAACAGTGCGCTCGTGATGAACAGTATCGTGCCTGATGAACAGTGCACACGTGATGAAATGTATTCACGCCATGAACAGTAATCACACTTGATGAACAGTAATCTCGCGTGGTGAACAGTATTACGCATGGACAGGGAAAGAAAGGAAACTTCTATCTAGCCACTGTGCGGACACGTAGTCACCGGCATAATGTCAATTGATCAAGCTGGATGTATGGAAAAATTGAAGGCAATGGCACGAAAGGCACCATGTGCATGGCACTGCCTGCAAGCGGCCGTCACCACCTCCGTGACACGTTACCTGTCGGCTAGTCCGCCACCACGCATCGCTACGGAAGCAACGACAGAGCCACAGCGCTAGCACGCGGCAAGCATGCACATGCCGGCCTGAAGCCGCGCCATGAAGCCGACGGCCCCCCGCCTCCCACATGGGGCACCCGTGCCGCCACCCGCACGTGGCTCCCGCTCCCGTCCCTCGGAGTTTTGAAAATTACGAGGAAATTTCACGAATAAGAAAATTCAAGCAAACAAGGGCCTCGTGAATTCATATTTTGAATAATTTTGAACTTTTGAAACATGTTTAACTTTGTTATTATTATTTCTATGCTATTTATTTATTGTATTTACTGTTTTGCTTATCTGTGATTGTTTATATTACTTTTAATCACTGAAAATAGCAGTAAATCATGAAAATGCATAGAAAAGTACGGGAATATGAACCGAGAGTTCGAAGAGCATTCTGAGAATTTTACAACTATTTTTATATAAATTACTAGCAGTAATCTTATGAACTCTTTACATGAATATGAAGATGAATAGCATCACAAACGAGGAGTTTGAAGAACTGATCCAACATGGTTAGAATTTGCACAAGTCTTCAACTCTGTGATAATGTAATCACAGATGAGCAGAAGATTGAGAAGACTCTCTCTACCTTTCACCCAAATACGGTGCAATCCGCAAACAACTATTGTCAAGACGGCTACAAGGAGTATGCCGCATTAATTGACACCATGCAAGCTGCGAAAACTCAAGATGATGTTCTAAAGAAGAACTACATCTCACAGCCACCTAGTAGCAATGTTAGCCATGAAGTCAATGCTAGCAGTTACAAGGTGATGAAACCTCTCATGAAGGAGAGGGGTAAGAAGGGTAAGGTCGTGGGTCGCACGTTATTGATGTTTTCAAGTCTAAGAAGAAGGGCATAGGACAGCATGATCTGCCTCTATTAGTTGCACTCATGGATGTCGACAGCCTAATAGAAGCCCCCATCATCCCTCCTTTGGACATCGCAGCGGCCGCAGCCGTAGTTCCCAAGAGGAGAAGATCGCCATGGAGCAGATTGAGGCTGAAGTTCCTGAATACTTCTCTGATTCGATCTAGTGCACGCATTGCACTTGGATCTTTTATAGTAATTTGCAGTTTGTAATTGAAGCATGACATTGAATTATTTTATCCTTTGAATAATGGTTG
Organism: Hsuehochloa calcarea; assembly: GCA_036346395.1. Lineage (NCBI taxonomy): Eukaryota > Viridiplantae > Streptophyta > Magnoliopsida > Poales > Poaceae > Hsuehochloa > Hsuehochloa calcarea. Next base: position 14,990,259 of record CM070611.1, on the reverse strand, counting down.
TAAGCTCCGTGAGAGCAAAGCATTAAATTCTTATGATGAGTCCTGCAAGACTTATTCCCGTATTTATAATAGCAAGTTATGTTCTGATATCTGAAGTATTTTATTTATGTGTTACTTGCTTCCTGCTGTATATTAATAAAGTATCTTATATTAGAACGCGTGTAGCACCCTATGGAGGAAGTGTGCTTAGCAGGTAGCGGCACAATGGATACCACCTTGAGAGAGACAAAAAAAATTCGATCAGCAAGAATGCTGGTAGTCTTACGATAATTACAGGCAACGATACTTGTATAAAAGGCTCAGGAAAGACCATAATTATACTCCCAATGGGCACATCTTTGGTCATTAAAGAAGCCTTGTGTACCCAGAATCGACTAGAACTCTCATGGATATTCGCGCTAACGGTTTCCATGTAGAGACTGAAGAAGATTATGGTAAGGAATACCTACTCATTACAAAGCGTGAAGAAGTAAAAAAAAGTGTATTAAAATGACTTCCTTCATATGAAACTGGCTATACTACACTATTATTAAGACGTCTGCAGCCTATACTGCTCCGAAAATCGTATTTAGTAGCTCTGAACTTTTCTATCTCTGGTAAGATAGATTATGCCGCCTAGGTCATAGGATGATGAGAAATATAATTAACAATTCTCAGGAGCATAATATCAATGTAAATACTTTCCTGAATCAGGAAGATTTTGTATACCCCGCATGTGCTACCGGAAATTAATTACTCGACCTTCTGCTCTGAAAGCGCAGGAAGAAGCCCCTGCATTCCTGGACTGTATCTAAGTAGACATTTATGGTCCTATATAGCCCCTGTCAGGGCCATTTAGGTATTTTTATGGTGCTCATCGATGCTTCCTCGAAATGGTCGCTATATACGTTTATTGTCTACGAGAAACCTCGCTTCTACAAAGCTAATCTCACAGATAATTAACATTAAGAATAATTTGTCTATCATCATGTGAAGTCTACCAGTATGGACAACACCGGAGAATTTACTTCAAAGGTATTTGATGATTATTGTATGAAAATGGGAATTAAAATTGAGCATTACATACCGCATGTCCACACCCAGAATGGATTAGCAGAATTTTAAAGAATTGTAATTTACAAACTACATGTTGGGGACACGCAGTCCTGCTCACAGCAATTCTCATCAATATTAGACCGTCGGCATATAACATCCATTCACCTATGCAACTAGTGCAAGGGTCGGCACTGAAAATTTCTCACCTGTGATTGTAATGTTTGTATATCTATACCACCACCACAGCGAAATGCAATGGTCCTTCTCCGAAAGTCTAGGATGTACGTTGGTTATGATACAACATCCATAATCAGATATTTGGACTCTATGACGAGAGATTTGTATACGGTCCGATTCACTGATAGTATATTAGATGAGGCTATTTTTCCGTCATTAGGGGGAGGAAGTCAACCCCTTGATGAAAAATATCAGAAAATAGATAAGTTCGGAAGACAATTGAAGTCCAGAAGATAATTGAAATCTATGCACATGACCCGCGCACTAGTGAAGCAAATAGAGAAGTCCAGAAGATAATTGAAGTCCAGAAGATAATTGATTTGCAAGCATTGGCGAATCATCTGCCTGACCACTTTAGTGATTTGAAGAGTGACCAAGTCGCATGTGCCTGCACGCAATGCACCGGAAATGGTTGAAATACCGATGAAGGTATCCCTAATCCCGTCCTAAGGCCTCTGAAAGGATGAGAACTCCAACACCTTGAATCCAAAGTAATCGGGGACGCCTGGTGAAAAAGGATACGAAGAACTTGACACAGCTGACTACTAAAGTTCCCTAGATCCAGAAGGGGAGCCAGTTGAGACCTAGCACTAGTATGGAACCTTCATAAAAGACATACCAGAATTGAACATCCCCATGAAGGGAGATACCAGCATGGATGTGTGCGCACACATTGGAGCTGAAAACTAAAGGAACTTACCCCCGTAATTGAAAGCAGCGGTGAGCAAGTAGAAGCTTTAGAAGAATCACCCCTTGAAGAAATAGCTATAAATTTTGTAAACTCGGGAGAATCTATGAATAAGACAACAGTCAATGTTGACAATGATTTTGCAAAGAAAATTACCACAATCATCGATCTTGATCCAGAGTTTGCATCTCTCGCTGAATGAAAGAAAAGATCAGATTGGGAAGATTGGAAGAAGGCAATAGAAGCAGAATTATTATCTTTGAATAAAAGAGAGGTTTTTGGGCCTATAAGCCGCATGCCTCCCTATGTGCACCCGTAGGGCATAAGTAGGTATTTGTTCAAAAGAGAAATAAAAATAAGCAAGCCTCATTGCACAAGGTTTCATTTAACGTCAAGAGATGATTATGAAGAAATCTATTCTCCAGTCATGGGCGGAACCACCATTTATAAACTTGAAGTTAAAATTGAAATTATTGGATGTGGTAACTACATCCCTTTATGAAAATTTGGATTCAAACATTTATATGAAGGTACCTGAATGTATCCCTATCCCGAATTAAGACAGAGCAAATAGAAATCTGTACAGTGTGAAACTCAGAAAGTCAATGTATGAGGGTTAAGCAATCAGGCAGATGTGGTATAATCGCTTGTAGCGACTTTCTATGCAAGAAAGACTACACGAATAATGGGAATTATCCCTGTGTATTTATTCAACGATCACATGATGGATTTTGTATAATCTCAGTGTATGAAGATGATATGAACATCATTGGAACTGAAGGTATTAAGAAAGCAAGCTCTTACCTAGAGTCATAGTTCAAAATGAAAGATTTGGGTAAAACTTAATATTGCCTAAGCTTGCAGCTTGAGTATGCCCTTGAAGGGATATTAGTACATCAGTCAACCTACACTCAGAAGGTGTTAGAAATGTTTGATTTTAGAAAGGTATACCCTTCGAAAGTGCCGTTGGTCGGGAAGTCTTTGCATCAAAATATGGGCCCATATAGACCTAGAGAAGAGGGAGGAAGTCCTGAGACCGGAATTCCCATACTTGAGCGAAGTAGGAGCACTCATGTATTTAGCAAAATATACTAGACCGGACATTGCATTTGTCGTGAACCTACTAGCAAGGTATAGTACAAAACCTACCAAAGGCATTGGCAGGGAATGAATGACATCTTCCAATACCTCCAAGCAATGAAAGAACTTCGTTTGTTCTACAGAAAGAACCAAGATCTAACTATGAATGGCTATGTAGATGTCGGGTACTTGTAGAACCCGCATACAGCCAAGTCGCAAACATGCTATGTATTCCTATATTGTGGAACTGTATTTTATGAAAATCATCTAAGCAAAGTCTTGTATCAACTTCGACGAACCATTCAGAAATCATAGCACTGTACGAGGCCTCACGAGAATGTGTTTGGCTTCAGCGGATGATTCACCACATCCAGCAGTCGTGTGGATTGAATACCGCATAAACCCCCACTATTATCTATGAAGATAATGCAACTTGTGTTGAATAAGTGCAGATGGGTTATGTGAAGAGTCATCTCACAAAGCATATCAACCCCAAGTTCTTCTATGCTCATGAATTGCAAAAGATGGGTAAAATTAAAGTACTGCATACTAAATCATATGAAAATATTGTAAATTTAATCACTAAGTCACTTCCAGCATCGAGCTTTGAAAGGTGCATACATGAAATTGGAATGATGAGACTTAGAGAGGTGCATAATTCAGGGAGATAATCTTCACGAACTCATTAGTGAAACTTGATCATGAAGTTCGAGTACCCAAAGAGTAAATCTTGGAGATTCAATAAAATTGGTTGGATTGTACTATTTTACCCTTGACGAGTTTTCCTGAAGTTTCTCGACTAAGGTTTTTAATAAGGCAATTCATGCAACGCAGCGGAACGTGTGTTATGTACTCTTTCTCTAAATTTTTCCACACACTTTTATAGAGTTTTTGACGAGACATGCACATGTGAGGATGGGTGCCTAAGGGGGAGTGTTGGGAAACTATGAGCTCTGCCCAGCAGCCGACCCATGTATGGGCGTCCCATCCCAAACTCTAGCAGAGTTTGTAGACTATCTATAGGGGGTGTTAGTCATTGTAAAAGGTTGATTGTATGAAGGGCAATAAAAAGAAGCAAGAAGCCCCCCACATCTCTGTGTTCAATCTACTATTATGTTCTCGTATTCTTGCATTGATTGATACGATTCTATATTTGTCTACGCGGTTATCGTTCAGACTGGACTCGCCAGCGACGGTTCCTCAACATATATTACTCGAGGGCTAAGATGTGGGCTATCCATCTTAGAGTTGGACAATTTTTCTAAAACTTGTAGCTCTATGATATAATTTTTTTTTTGTAAAATCTGTAATTCTGTGAAATTGCTAATTAAATCTATACTTTCTTGATAATTTGTACAACCTACCAGTAGTTTTACAAAATTGAATTTTTTCAAACTTATTTTGGAATTGTATAATGCAGTGTCTTTTTTAAAGCAAGTAGGCAGGAGAGTTGCCTACAAATTAATTAAGAAAGGTAGTAGTCCAGCACAAGAGAAGATTTAACGAGTTCGAAAGAAGAAGAAAAGGATAGAGGATGAAAAATGAAAGAAGGGGGACCAAGGATAACCTTCTTATGCTCCCGACACACTTATAATTTGATCCCACCAAGAATGAATTGTGTGTGTGTGTGTGTGCGTTGAGACGGTTTTAAGCCCCCAGGCAGAGATCATATGCCAGACACGGACTGAGTACCGACATTTAAAGAAAAGGTGCGCCGCAGTTTGCAGGTGACAAGAGCAGAGTGCGCATGGGCCATTGTTTGTCCAACCTCGGTGTTGAATCTGTTCAGACGTCCATAGTCTATCTTGGATGGCAAGCCATGCGAAGTGCTTGCGTTTCGACGGAGCCGAAGGTTTCCATATGAAGAGTCGAAAGTTTGTTGCCGTGGCACCGAGGAATTGTGCCATGTAGGCAAATTCCGTTGTTCGTGAGCTTCCACTCAATTTGATCTTTCGAGTTCCGGGTGTAAGGTGACAACGCTAACGTGTTCCCAGAGGGAAACAAACTCTTGAAGGTGTCGCACCGTGAATTGTGCATGAATGTCTATGTCTTGTATCCCATCTATTGTCCATAATTGCTTTGTAGACTATTTTATCCTTCCTTCTAGGTATGTCGTAAATGGAGGGGGTAATATCGCGAGCGCTTTTGTGTCCTAACCGTGATGTTGTCCAGAAGCACACCTTGCATGTGGGATCCCAAAATTGAATCCATCTCAAGTTAAGTGTTTGCACAGAAGGCACAACTCTAAACATGAAATAAAATCGATTTCAAGATTCCCCGATTTGAGGATCAGTGACTAATATGCGCATATCCAAACATCATTGATCACAACCATAGTCAAACACGCTAATACTATTAGAATCAATGTTACAGTTTCGATAAATAGGGCCTTATGGCCCGATTTTTCATAAGGTGGCCGACCGACCAAATATAATCAAAGTTAAATAAATCGCAGCGGAAGATAAACTTGAAAAGAAAAGGAGAATACCAGGTCGGCATGCCCATACCCACAAGCAACTAACTGAGGTTAAAGCCGTTGCACCTGCCGCAATCATCCTCGCCTGAACAAGCAGGTATCCGGATTGAGTACAAAAGGTACTCACAAGTCTTACACAAACTAATAAAAGAAATTGTATGATAGACACTATGCAAAGGAGAAGAATTTATACATGCTAAAGGTTGACCAAAGGAGAGGCTTTAATGGCTTAACTTTTGCAAAAAAATGCACAAGTTTTCATCCTACTAATTTGTAAATGTCATTTATCAAACACAATTTTGACAAAAGAATTTTAAATGACAATGATATAAACATAGATCAACAATACCAAAGTGGCAGCCCACTTTGATAAACTAAACTGCATGACATACCTATCATGTCGTTACCAAGTTGTCCCCATGTCCAATTTTAGTTTAGAGTCTAACAGTGATGTCAGTCAAGACCTAAGCGTTGTCCGTAACTGTGGACACGGCTATTCGAATAGTTTATAACCCTGCAGGGGAGTACATCCTTACCCACACGACTTGATCAGCCCATAAGCCTCTGGATACTAACACACTTCCTTTGGTGTGTTGGTTGGTGAAATCAAGACTCGGTATTTCTCTACTACTATATTTCTCAGTTTACCCCATTTCTTCCCCTTCTCCCGTCTACTCGCCCCCCACGCGTTCTCGGTACTAACCGCCCACTCCCCCCGTCCGATGCCCGCTCCCTCCACTCCCCGCACGCTCCCTTCCCTCCCATGACCCCCAAACCAAAACCTCCCTACCGGATGAAGCGCGGTGCGCCACGCGCTCGTTGCCGTCCTCGTCCTCGCCACGCCCAGCCAGGCGGCGAGCCGGGCGCCTGTGGTGAAATCACTCCCCCTCACGCCCGAGTTCCACCCCACCACCGCCGAGTTCACCGACCACGTCGCCTACATCCTCAAGATCGAGGCCGCCGCGGTGCCCTTCGGCATCTGCAAGGTCGTGCCGCCCTACCCACCGACCCCAAGAAGGCCACCCTCTCCAACTTCTCACACTCCTTCGCTGCACTTCACCCGGACGACCCCTCCCCATCCTTCCCCACCTGCCACCAGCAACACCAGCAGCTCGGCCTCTGCCCGCGCCCTGCCCTCAAGTCCGTCTGGGTATCCTCCCACCGCTACACGCTCCCACGGTTCGAGACCAAGGCCGCCGCCTCCCGCAAGTCGCTCCTCGGATCAGCGGCGATGAGGAAGGATGTCGTTGGCTCCGGCCCGTCTTTCCTAGCGGCGGCAGCCTCAGACCTCCGCTTCCCCGGGGCCACCCCTCCGGCCACGCGGCGCCGCAACGCATCGGCTTGGAGGTCCTCCTTGGGTCGGCGGATTCGGCGGCGCTAATGGCGGTGGAAACAAAAGGAGACTAATCGCCGAGGGTTTGGCCCTTACGGTTGGTCCATCCTTCTCCCTCTCTCTTCCGGAACAATTCGTGTTGCGATCTTGGCTTAATCTTCTTCGTTGCAGTGCTAACTTTGGGCTGTAACAACGATGATGATCTGTAGGGAACCAGAGAGCTGGAGGAGAGGTTACTATTTTATGCCCCCTATATCTAAGAGAAAAAGCTAGGACAAGAACAAGTTTACTATGCCATTCGACAACATTTGACTGTTGTTTCTAGACGGTAAGTAAGACTTTTTCGTCTGAATGGTATATTCTTGCTCGAGTTAACGAACTTGAAAATGGGAACATGGAATTGGAGAGGAAAAACCAAATGCTTTTGTCCAAGGTATTTTGTCTGCAATTGGGTATATGGTATAGTTACTTGAGGATAGGCAGGCCCTAACACAGCATGCTTTCCCAGATTGCTGAGAAGGAAGTTGAGAAGGACTCCCTGGTTAACCGCTTGAATGACTTCGTGAGTTTCATATAGTATATTGTTAACTGGTACTGACTGCTGATGGTGCACCTTAGTGCATCCGATCTTGCATGCATTTTAACCTTTGTGACTTGATATGTAACTTGCAGGAGCGGAATGTAGTACCCTCCTTGAAAAAGGCTCTAAATAACAATGCATATATGCTTATGAGTTTTGATTGAGATCATCCCACGTGGCCAGTCTATGCTTCAGTTGTGAGAAGAAGATACTACTAAGAAATTTTTCTTAACAATGTCTTACCATAGCGCAGTTTCATTTTCTTCATAAGCTCTTGCCATCGATTTTAATGCTTATGCAGTTTTGCTTCCACCATCATTTGCACAATAGGTTGATGCTTGGCTTCTTCAGGTATTGCATGCCAAGCCCCCCCATTTGCCGGATTTCTTGGTAAATTAGATGTAAAACAATTAGATAAACGTTGTGTAGGTGGCATTACACAATAACAAGACCCATTGGACCACCATACTATGGTAGCATATGGTGCACATCAACCTGAATTGCCCCTTAAAGGGCTTAGAGGAACTTCACATGATTCATCGTGTAAGAAGCTTTGTATGTACTAATATATGGTTATTTTTTGGTTTGTGCTTTTGGATAGAATTTGGCATGATAAGATGCAAGCTTGTTATTGTTAGTACTCAGTATTCATATTATCACTCAAACTAACCCTGCACTTTTGTTGGTGGAAGTGATGGCTTCTCTCGTGAAGGTCTCAATGTCTAATTCTATTATTTTCCATCATACCGTTGTCAAAACTCAAAATCAATATTTATCACTTTACTGTCATGCAAATTATTCCAGCGTTAGCAGAAATGACATTGCCATGATAATTGTCTAACTAGGAACATGGAAAATTAGAAACAATTTGTACTTATGCCATGATAGCATGTTTTGTACTTGTGTCTAGGCATATTCTGTAAAAATCAAGAACATTATGTTGCATGGGATTTGAATATAGATAGTCACATCTATATGGATCTGTGCTCATGACGAAACCAGATCGCTTTCAAAGCTACTTCCTAATTTTGCATTTTGTTTTGTATGATTTACTGTGATTTCAGCTTGAAGAAAAGTGGCCATTCTGTTTCTTACTGGTCACATACCCAATCATCTTGAGAACATCTAAATAATCATTCAATTGTGGAAGCTGACGACTTTACTCAGTAAGTTGTAATCTTCTTTGGAAATTGACCATGCTGGTTGATACTCTGATGGACCTTTTAGTATAGGGCCTTCACAATTTTTCTTACTACTTTCTTGCATGCAGAGAAAGAAGAAAGGAAAACAAAAGTATTTTCCAGGAGATGCTGCTATTTTCTTCACATAATTTTGCATTTTGTTTTGTATGATTTACTGTGATTCTTGTAAAAAATTTGATTAACTGTGGTACTAAATTTTTTGCAATGTGCTGATCATGATCATTTCTTTTTGTAGCAGATGCTCTTGGCACAGATGTCCATTGTAACCGTTCCTCAAATTTTTCACTGTCTTCAAGTTTATTTTTCACAGTCTTCAAGTAAATCATGGTATGATACTTTACATGATTTTTCTATTGCGTGGGAGTATATCTTATACCTTATTCTTAACTAAAAAAGATTGGGGTTTACCCCCGCGCAGCGGGGGACGATAGTTCAAGGATCTATGCGCAACTTCTTATTTAGTTAGAGCTTTTTGTAATGTTTTAAGGGTGTCTACATATTTTCTTATCTTTTAAAAGTCCTTTTTGTAACAATTAGGTTTGTAGAACCAAACTTTGAAATAAATCTGGTGTCTCTAGGCCCTTCTAAGTCGTACTACTTTTTTTAATGTGGATTCCGGATGCATGCCAACTGCAACATTTCTTTTCGTTATTTGATTATGTTATTATGTGTGAAGAAAATACTGTTGAACATGAGGATTTGGAATTCCGTTGCAACGCACGGGCACCCTACTAGTTTCAACAAGAAAACCATATTGAAGTGAACCACTCATGCATGATGAAATCTCGTTTAGTGCTAGTTATACCGTCCACTAACTAACTGTGCATGCAAGTTGTGTCAGAGGGGCCAATGTAAGGAGTTAGCATGTGGATCGACCACCCAACATTAAAATAAAAAATAGCGCTCACTTGACTAATACTTTTTATACTCCGCTGAACCTAGCCACTGTCTCTTACACGCGGGGCCCCAATTCAAAGGTTGACCTGGTCATCCTTGACTCAGTCCCAGCCGAAGCGACGCCGAAAGTGATGAGGACATGACCCCTATGGATACAACCATATTTGATATGCTTGTTGTTCCAAGTACAAGAGCTCGTACGCTTCCCTTAAATTATCAGGTGAGCTTGTTTTTAGGAATATCTTTATATTATATGAACTATATGATGCTGCCTAATGATGAAATATATATATGTGCAGCACCATATCACTTTTGGTCCAAGACAAGCAAACAGTTCGAGCTGGACCCGTTTTGGAATCCAGTTCGGCATCCGGAATCAGCATGACAGCACCAACTTAAAACAAACATAACTTTCACATACGGAGTCCGTTGGAGGTCCACGAGTACTTGATGGAAAGCTTATTTCATCCTCTTTCCAACGGATCTAGCTTCACCTCCAAATTCTTTCTGGACTGACCACAATCATCAAAAGAAGATGTTATATTTCCTTTTGGGGCCAAATTGGGCTTTGTAATCATACTCAACTTGGCCCATATGCCGACGACCCACCTGAGGCACGGTTAACCCACGAGTTTAGTCCCACCCGCTATTTCTTTTAGATTTGTGGCTCCTCATCCCCTATTTAAGGATGACACACCCCCTCTAGTTTCCTTGGATTTCGTTTGATTAGTTTCTCCATTGTGAAAACTCTCGTTCTTCGCTTGTGTCGACTAGACCAACCATAAAGGACCTCTGCGGAATCCCACCTTTTGAACTCAATCATATATTTGCAATTTAGATTGCTTTTTGCCCCGTTCTTGCTTGCTTCTTCGATGTATGTAGGAATTGATCTTCGTGATTAGGTCATCCGGGTATTCGTGCACGGTTGATAACGACTTGTCGAGCAGTTTAGCGATTGCGTGATTTCGAGCCTTGCGTGTTCGTAGCCAGGATCGTTAGAGTTGAGCGACGACTACCTAACTCATCGTTCTCATCGAAAGATCGGGCTAACAAACAAGGACCTTCGGGTTCATCAGAAAGCGTAGTTTACTAAATACGTCTTTGTGTTCTAAGAACTTATTTTAGGTTTTAAGCATATAAGAAATATGTTTTCCTTAACAGAAAACGTATTACACTACTTTAATCAAACACTTAACCAGACACTTGGGTCCACATGCCAGAGACTCTTAACTCAAAACGGTTTTCATTAACTTAATTGCTTCAGTGTATGGACCCACGTGTAAGAGACATAACGTGTTACCCGATTAAGCATTCATTAGCACTAACTGACAGGGATTTAGGGTTAACTAATGAGCTATAGCTCTAGTCAGAATTCAACAATAGAGCACTTGCTCCCTTGAGCTTGGCCAGTGGCTAGTCAGCGCTACAGTCAACGCCGCACGAACTAAGGCCCAAAATGGATGCACAATAGCCCGCTGAACCTAGTGGTGGACGAAGTTTGGACGTCGTGAGCCCTAGCGGCGGTGCGACAATGAGATGCGGCAGTGAGATTATGGAAAAAGAGGCTACATCGACTCGGCTATGCTTGACCAAATTGATGCATGCTTAAGCATGTAAGCAGCATAAAGAAGCTACCTTAGTTAAGAAAACAACCAAAGGTCCAAGGAGTAGCTCCAGCGACAGTGACCGTGTGAAGGCGATGAGATCTTTACGCGGACAAGATGACCTAGACAAAATCAAACGGAATGAAATGTCGGAATGGCTTAAATATAGCTCAATGATGCTCTGAAAAGAAGGGATTGAGCAATGGCTTACCAGATTAGAAATGAGAACGAAATAACCGAAGTTGACCAGAGATAGAGGAAATCCAAAATCCCGATAATCCTATGAATCAAAAGACAAATTGATTAAGGGGTTTTGCTTCTAGCATCGACGGACATTAGATGACACACATAAATTAAGGGTAGAACTCACCAGACAAATGGGTGATGCGGGAATGGTACTTAGAGCACGCTCTGGGCAACCGAAAGACAACCTGTGGTCCGGGAGCTAGGGCCAAATCCAAGAACTCACATTAGCACCATGGATACGACATGGTAAAAGAGAAAGAATGGCATAGAAATGAGAGGATACACTTCGGTGAGGAGGAAGAAACAACGGCTGTACTGATTCGGCCGAGAGAAAGGTGAGGTGGTTTTGATGATCCTTCTGTAGGAAATATGCCCTAGAGGCAATCATAAAGATGATTATATTTTATTATGTTCATAATATTGGATAATATGTTATATTGTTCCTAGAATAATATTTATTATTAAGTATGTGACGTGATTGTGAAACTCTATATTTTTGCGATGATTATTCTTAAACGTTCCCTGATCGGAAACATATGAGAGAATAGACTAGCATATGTATTGGTTGATGACTATGTTTCACAGGTCATTGATATGGAGATATCAAACTAATAATATGGACACATGTTAGAGAACATGATGTTGGAAAAGACCCACTTTGAGACACTGTTGAGATTGTTATGATTCTATGTATCATTAGTTGGTCTCAAGCAATGATGATATATAATCCTTAGACCTAATATTAGCATGGTTTTCTACATGTGTAATAGCACTCTTAGGGATTGCCAAACGCTACTCGTAACTGGGTAGTTATAAAGGTAGCTTTCGGGTATACTATGAAACATACGGAGGGATGTGACTGGTCGGATATGGGTTTTGCCCCTCCTAACATAACAGGAGAGATGTCTTTGGGCCCCTCGTTGTGGTCGGATAAAGAAAGTGCATGACCATGCCACTAGTGGTCGAAGTGTTGACCACATTAAGTTATTCGACACTTGATCGAGAAAGTATTGAACAGTCCATGGATGACACAACATCTCACCTGGAGTTCAACCATATATCGTGAGGCAAATGGAGAATACACAAGAAGGTCTTTCAGCTCGATCAGATACGGACTAGTCGTATGGAGATACGAGCTGGTCGTAGGCTGGTCGAATATAGTCACTAAGTGGTCGAAACCTGGTCGTAAGGAGATACAAATTGGTCGAGACCAAATATGAACTTATCATATATTGATATAAGCCGGTCATTAGTGTATGGATCTAGTCGTAGATCATATTACATTAAGGCTCGTCTGATATATTATATGTGTGTTTGGGAATCGTTATGTGCTGCTAGGTACCGCTAATGACTAGTGGTCAGAAAAGAGTTTTCGAGTCACAATCGATTACACATGAACCTATAGGGTTGCACACTTAAAGGGCTAGGATTTGATTTGGATGGTGATCCAAATTCTTGTAGGCCACGAGTTCCTAATGGGCCTCAAGTACAAGACCCATTATGGATGCCTATATATATAGAGGGGTGGTGACATGTGGTGATCATGATATTTTGAAGAACTCCCGAAATCCTAACATCCATGCCTTACTCATACCACGCTACCGGCGCTAGCACTCCAGTACGTGGTATTCCTGCTCCGTACGTGTGGATACCTTGGAGGTGTTGTTGCGAAGCATTAGCACTAGGACGATCCACAACTCGTGACGATCATAAGACTTAGAGAAGAAGACACGTGGCAAGTGCGACTACGACTGCATCAACTCGCTACATCGACTCTTCTTCCGCTACGAGTCGACGCGTCTAGTGGTAATCTCGTGATCTATTACTAGCGGAGGTTCCTTGGTTGCGCGGTAAATTTTTGTTTTGTGCTATCGTAGTCTACCCGTAACCCTTCACCTTCACGACTGCAAAAGACCTAATGTCAACCCGTGACAACACTAGATACGTGGCATTGCATGCATCGGAACGAACGGACACAATGCCACCTGCGCTTGAGCTGTGATGAACAACTGCGTGGCGCGGCGCCGCCTGGAGAAGAAGCTGAGCTGGGAGAAGGGGGGCGCCAGTCAGTCAGTGAGGGAAGTGGTGTAGTCGGTCAGCTCAGTTGGGTTGGGTCCGGCGAAGTGGTTCAGTCCAATCGAAATAAATGGCTCGATCGCTATAGTGCAAACTGGTTCGGTCGGTCCAACAATAAATGACTGATTTAGATTTTAAACTCTTCTACTATGATTGGTTGGTAAAAATAGCAAATAAAATTAGAAAATTCTAAAATTTTGTAGAGATGTTACTGGGACAACCTAGAACACATAAAATTTTTCCAACATCACTTTTCATGTTTTAATTACTTGTTTTCAAATCATTTACTGCAGGGCTTTTAGAATTGGTAATTGAATTTTCTCAGGGTTGATTTGAGGTCTAAATTTTTATAAAATTAATATTTATTTCATGATAAATATTGTAAGGTTTAAATAAATTATTTTCCAAAAGAATTTCATAAGTATTTATTATTGTTTTTATTTTGAGCTTCGATGAGCGTTATATGTTTGACTTTGATTTTGAAAATTTACAAATGCTCCAAAATCAAATGCATACCCATGAGATGCATAATAATTTAGTTTAATAAAAATAGGACTGAAAATGCATCCATTCCCTAAGGTAATGCGAGTGCACGGATTGAAGAGGGCGTAGTCCAAATCATCGCATGGGTGTTCCAAACCTACCCAAGGTCTATCGGTTGCTGTCCAATGCGCCCACAACCATCGGAGCCTAAGAGCCCTTGATAAATTTTGCAGGTGGAGAATTCTGAGTCATGTTAGACTCTTGGGTCTGCAGACGCACTCCCAGTTGACTCCGCAGTTCCCTCCTGAAGCTTCTTCTTTTCCGAACCATAAAAAGGCCCTTCTATTTTTTATCTAGGGTCTTTAGAACCATTGTGGGGGCCTTGATCAATGTTAGGAGGTAAACCGCCTGAGATGCAAGAACTTATTTCACTAAAGTCGCTCTTCCGGCTGGGGTGAGTAGCCTGCCTTTCCAGGTAGCAAGTTTGGTTGCCACTTTATCCTCTAGGTGTTGCAAGTCCGAGTGGCAAAGCTTCCTGAGAGATAGTGGTAGTCCAAGGTACTTCAATGGGAAATTTGCTAGTGAGGCCACGGAGTAATGCAAAATGTTTTGAATGTCAAGACCGTCACATCTAATCCCAGCCACTAAACTTTTGTTGATGTTTATGATTAGGCCGGTAGCTTGTCCAAAGTTGTGCACAATCAAAGCTAGGGTGTCTAGGTCCTAGCTTGATCCGGCACCATGAAGATCGCCGCATCGTCGGCATAGAGGGAAGTTCGGATTTTTGCAGCGCGACATCCAAATTTTTTCAGGGCGCCCTATTGGGTTGCGAGGTCTAGGATTAACCGAAGCGGGTCAATTGCCAGGATGAAGAGAAGAGGGGAGAGTGGACCCCCTTGTCTAAGTCCTCTCCCATGCTTAATAGGGGCACCCAAGATTTCGTTTAGGAGTACTCGAGAGGACAAAGTCAAGAGGACAGTCGTGATCCAATTATGCCAAGTAACCGAGAAGCCTCTTCTTTGCATTATGTCAAGAAGGTAATCCCATCTTATTGAGTCAAAAGCTTTAGTGATGTCCAATTTAAGTAAGAGTGTTTGCATCCTTGATTGGTGTAGGCGTCTAGCTAGGCTCCGCACGTACAAAACGTTGTCATGGATACTTCTTTTCCTAATGAAAGCACTCTGACTCTGGAGATGAGGGTGTGCATGTGTGGCAGAAGTCTTTGCGAGATGACTTTTTTTAAATGATTTTCGCAACACCAGGTATCAAGCTAATTGGCCTGTAGTGGGGCACCTCCTGTGCTCCATCTTTCTTTGGGATTAGGACTATGTTTCCATGTTGAGCCAATGGAGGCCCGAGACTCTGAGGTCAGAAAAACTATTCACGACTTATAGAAACACACCGTTAAGCTATCCGGTCCTGGTGCTTTATCTTCTGGTAAGAGCGAAATTGCTAGAGCACCTCTTCTTTTGTGATCCTTGCTTCTAAACCCTGAAGCATGGGTCTCTGTAGATTAATTTCATCCCAGTTGAAATCAAGATGTCTTTGCCCCGCATAATTTAGGGTTTGGATGAAATAGTCTGACACGATCTGCTATTTTTCTTCATGCGATACCGCCCACCGTGATCTCTTTTTAGTTGATGGATATGGTTCTTTCTCTTCCTAGAATTTATTTTTAAATGGAAGAATTTTGTGTTGGCATCACCTTCCTTTAGGTGTTTGATTCGTGAGCTTTGCTTCTTTTTGGTTTGTTCTAGAACTACTAGTCCCAGGATTCATATTTTTTAGGTTTACCCGAAGATTGCGCTCGTCCACAGATAGGGGCCGGTTTTCCTGTGCGACGTCAAGGCGAAGAAGAATCTCATTTGATAAGCTCAGTTGGAGTTTAGACTCAAAGAACATGCTTTTACTCCAAGCTTTTAATCTTTGCGCTGTTCGTTGAAGCCGACTAAACACGATGTGGCAAGGCTCAACGTGGGTACATTGTTCATTCCAAGCATTTTAGACTACCTACGAGAATCCCGGCATTTTGATCCAGAAGTTCTCGAACCTAAAGGTTGGAGGTGGGACCGAGCCACTATCATTTGATAGTAGGAGTGGGTAGTGGTCGGATGGCGATGTGGATACTGCATGGAGCACATGAGTGCCAAAAGCAAGGTCCTAATCCTTATTGGCGAAAACTCTATCTAGCTTTTACTAAGGTGGGTGCTTGTTGCTCATTGCTCCACATAAATCTTCTGTTTTGGAGGCGGATTTCCCAGAGGTAGCAATCGTTTATGGCGTCTCTGAAACAAGCCATTTGGGCCTGATTACAATTCGCATTGTTCTTGTCACTTGCTCTGTAGATTTGGTTAAATTCGCCTAGGATGATCCATTTCCCTTGAGTAGCCGGTTTTAGGGCACGTAGTTCAGCGAGAAAAGCTTGTTTGCGGTGGTCTCTTGACGGGCCATACACTGTGGTAAGGAGGAAGGTGGTGGAGTAATGAAGCACCTTGACTGTGGTCGAGAGGCAAAAGTTTCCTATTAGGATGTCCGACAGGTCTACAACATTATCATCGCACAATAGCAGTATTCTGCCACGTGTGCTGGCCGCCGGCCTTTGAGTGTAGTTGTGAAGGTGGTTTCCTCCTAACAAGAAGGCTAGGTTTTGATCCATCGATTGGAGCTTGTTCTCCTTGACTTGATGATCAACTCATGATCATCCCAAGTCTTCATCACCCTGGAACATAACCTATTCATCCAACTCAGGGAAAATGTTAGTTCCATAATATGATTATTATTAATTACTACACCATATCATTAACTCATAATGGTGGGACAAGATACTTCAATCTTTCCCTTTTTGGTAATTGATGATAACCACTTCAATTGCACATAAATTGAATGTAAATAATGTAACATAACATGAGTATATATTAACTGCACAAGTTATATATATACTCCAACATGAATATGCAAGAACTACACAAGTTCTTATATACTCACAACATGAGTATTTGAGAACTACACAAGTTCAACATACTCAAAGCATGAGTATACGAGAACTACATAAGTTCTATATACTCACAATATGAATATACAAAAACTACACAAGTTTTGTATAATCAAACGGGTATGTTTCAAAGTAAAGATCCTAAATGTATGTGGAAAACGAAATATGTATCAATACTAATAAAACCATAAAATATAGAATTAACTCCCCATAAATATATGTATACACAAATGTGTAATAAGATCATATGCACATATTCAAGTTAAACTTATGGTTGAGTTCTTCCTATATTTTGGATTCGAAGAATGCAACAATATATAAGAGTATAAGTCGAATGCATACCTCGTTGAATTTCATCTTTATATCCAAATGAGACTACAAACTAGATATAGCAATATAAATGTTAGTCTCACAATTAAATTTATCATTAATCACCAAAATACTCTATTAACTCATAATAGCGGGTTTAGATTCTTTAGAGGGACAGTTGTATGACTAGACATAGCCCTGGAAATCACTTGGCATAAGTTGATTTCTTCCTAGGTTCAGCCGAGCAAGAAACCCCGTGGGTCTGCAACGATAATGTTAAGTCATTGTTTCAAAGCTTATTCAAAAGATGTTTGCTGGTCGGGCAACCCTGCCAAAAGAGCTCCTTGGGAGCTCTGGCTCGATGTTGGAGGTCCATAGAACGTGTACTTTGGTGAAGCATAGTAGGCGAATGCGGGTAGAAAACAAAAGAAAAAAAATCTTAGCACAGGTATCATGCGATACACATTGCTCTATACCTAAGGTAGACGTCGGGATATTATACATGTCGATAGCTAAAGTAGAGATTACATGTGTTGCGGCACGAATACGTATTTGAATTGCCGCAAGTCCCTATTCAATTCGAGCACATTCAAATTTGTGTTTGAACCCGTGAGCACTCCATCCGTTTTTCACCCTAAGCGTGCAGGAGCAGGACCGAATTGTAAAATTCGTAAAACTGCAGCCACGTTCGTGTTAATTTCGAATTCCCCTCCTCCCTCTCCGAAAACCCTAACCTCTTCCCCTCGCCGCCGATCCAACCCCAAATCCGAACCCCTCCGCCTCCCAATCCCCTGCGCGCCACCATGCCGGACGTGCAGCCGCTCGTCAGCGACTTCGTCCTCAAGCTCAAGCGCCGGTAAGCAGTTCGCCGACCGTCCAATTCGGTGCCGAATCGGGCGTTGCTCCGGTGTGCTCATGCATGTGTGTTTTGTGTGGGCGGGCAGGAAGGTGGAGGGGTCACGCGCCGTGGCGCGGCAGACGGCGGAGCTGCTGCGGTCGGTGGTGTCGCAGCACCGGATGGGCAGTGCCAACCAGGCAGCGGGCCTCGCCGACGCCGTCCGGGCCGTCGGGGAGCAGCTCATCGTCGCCAACCCCATCGGTGCGCCCAGAAGCTTAACTCTTTGTTAAGAATTGTGATTCCATTATGTTCCTGTTGAATTTAGATGCTAGTTGCTCTGTTCTAAACTGTCTCATTGTTTATGGCCTCAAAGTGTGTCATTGCATTCTCAAAGACAGATTGGACAAACAAAATTTATGAACGGCAGTGATATTTATCAATTTTTCCGTTTTCGGTACATCTGTGCCCATGCACAGTACCTGATTATGTGCCACGTGCTTTTGTTTTTGATTGTGTAAGCACTTCATTTCCTCTGTGTCCATGAAATATTACTGAATGCGAGTGCTTGCCTAGTTCGGACTTCTGAATTCTAATGCTCGTAGTTCATGAATGTAATATGTTGCTGTTGGTGGTATTGGAGTTAGTTTGTTTATTGTAAATTTGGAAGCTTAGTTTGTTATTTCCATGCGTATTTCTTGAATAGTATGATCCATTAGTATATGTATATGTATGTCATGTTTAAGGAATTGGATTTTAGTTGACTATCACTTGTAGCTTGCAGCCAGACACTCAGGTGGCTGAGCAACAACTGGTGAACAGCGAGGCTATTAGTTTCCGGTTTTATTCGGGACATAGCTAGTACAAACTAACAGTTAGGTGTAATCATTGAAACCACTTTGGTTTTGGGCAACAGTAAAAATCCTGAATTTTTTTTGAGGAAATCGTCTGTGGAGTGTTGTAGCCAAGGATCAAAGAACCGGTACCGGACCGAATCCCGGCAGGGGGGCGGGAACGGTAACCGGCCGGTTACCGGTTTTCCGGGAAAAACCCGGTTGAATTTCATTTGAATTTGCTTAAAAATCAACCGCAATTCGAAATTTAAAATTTGAATTTGCAAATTCCGGAAAAACCGTCCAGGATTTTGGATCCTGGACCCGGCGGTAACCGGTAACCGGAATTTTTTCCTTGGTTGTAGCATCCTTATCAAGTTTCAAAATAAAAATGTGTTAGAGACACAAGAAAGAGAAGGATATGAATAGTAGCTTTTCTTTTTTCCTTTTCAATTGGTGTCCAAATTGAAGTGCTTTGCATGATTTCACCTACCTATTAGTTTGCACTAGATAAGCACCCTTACTAATCAGTATATCTAATTATTTATTATTTGTAATATGATGCTTTGAGTGCTATTGGATTTACCGATTTTGTTTTGATGTTTGTTCTCACCTGTGAGCTTTTTATTTATTTATTGCGTAGAGCTATTAATCTTTGGTTTGTGTTGCGTGATGGCCTTAGTGGTACTGGATTCAGTTCAATGGAATGTATTGCTGTGCTAATGAACATAGTGTGTTCCTCCAAGTGCTAACCCCATCAGTACATCTGTTGGCTTAGTTTAACAGAAATCTTTTGGAGTATAATGCTCTTTTCCTTTTATGTTTAGTGTGTCACATGTTCGCCTAGATAATATCTTGCATAGTGTTTTGTTTTTTATTTTCAAATTTGGATGATGCACTATTTGTTTTAACTTTTAAGTGGATGTGATCACTTTCATCCTGACCAGGGAGGGCATGTACTTCATGGAATATCTAAGCTTCTTAGGAAATAGATTGGTTGAATTTGAGAATTCTCTTTGTAGCCTATTTTTAGTCCCTGCATCTTAAAGAGAAGTATCCAATCTAATTTTTAAATGAGGAGCATCTAATAATAGAAAGTTTATCTTGGAACAAATCTACCTAAATCGTAGTATTCTGTACATTGTGTTTTTAGATCTGTGGTTGTAGTTTGTCAATGTTGATTCTTTCCCCGAGTGTTATGGAATCTAAATTTGATCGAATGTATGATCAATTTTGTGGCCATCATGTGTTATATGTGCGACATATCAGTGAACTGAATTTACTTTAATGGAAGTTATAAGTTGTAACATAGCTTTTGGTCTAAACCATCGGAATAGATATATGTGTCATTCGTCTATGCCTATGGCTTCATTTGTGTATTCTATTTAACTTTTCCTAAAAACAAAATTAATAGCAGATAGTGGCTGTTGTGGACATAGGCCAGGCAACAGCAGAAGCACATACATGCAGGTGGCAGGACGAGATGAATACTAGTGGCTGGCCTGCAAGATGTCCTGGAGGAAATTGCCGTCCAAGTTGGAGTCCAGGGAGAAAAAGAATAGGAAGATTGCAGAGTCGGATAGGAGTTAGAGTCCATTGGTTTCGAGAAAGTTTAGGAGAATTAGGAAGTTAATTTGTAAGCTAGTAGGAAAATAGTAGAATTGGAGGATCAAAATAGGTAAGCATGTCCCTAGAGGATCAAAATACTGGTACCGGGTAAAATCCCGCTGGGAGGCTGGTAATGGTTACCGGCCGGTAACCGGAAAACCCGGTTGAAATTCGTTTGAAGAAATTTTAATTGGGGATGTAACCGCCGGGATTTTGAATTTAAATTTAAATTTGAAATTTTTCGGCCGGTTTTTTTGATCCTGGTACCCACTGGTATTTCCCTACTGCTGTACATAAGGGAGCATTGTATCGCTGTTTCAGGCCCTCTAATCCCCTCTAGTTGCTATCTCTCAACCCCTCTAGTTCTCTCTTGTCATTGTTTGTCTATCTGCCTTCCCCCCTTCTAATACCCTAATCCCCTTCAAGCTGTCTGGCCATCCTTTGCACGGTAGTTATCCTGTTGTAACCAATGTTCACAACAATGGCCTGCTAGCCTAGATAGAAAACAGAAGTTTTACTTGAAGCTCATACTAACATGAAAGATAAAAGTCATGATGGAGAGATTCTAGACCTAAGATTCCTAGGAAGCCCACTAGTTCTTCCATGGGAGCAAGTTAGTTCAGCTGAAGCATTTCTTACTATTAGGATATGTATATATCAGGATCATTACAGAGATCCCCTAGATAGGCTAGTTGCTATGTATAGCCTAGTTTCCTTACATTAGGATAGCTTCCTTGTACAGGTGATTGCCTCCTATATTTGTACCTTCCTTATATGCCTAATTGGCTCTATATATGAAAGGCTCCCCACCCACATTAGGGGTGTGGTGATTCTCTCTATTCTACATGGTATCAGAGCATTAGATCCTTTTCTTTTCTACTCCTCTCCCCCGCTCTCGGTCTCCTCGCCTCTCCTTTCTACGGCCGAGACGCCTCTCGGTCTCCGCCTTCCCCCGCAGAAAAGCCGCAGTTTTCGGCGACCCCGTCTCCGCCCCGGCACCTGCCCTTTCTCTCCCCTGCAGGCCATGTCCACCTCCTCTGCCAACAACTCCCCTGGCACCATGGCGGCTACGGAGTCCCCCTCTGCCCCCGTCATGTTCGTCGCTCCATACGCGACAATCTCCGTCAAATCCCATATCCCGGTGACCTTGGAGCTGAAGAACCCGAACTTCAACCAGTGGTCGCCATTCTTCACCCTCCTCTGGGAAATTCGGCCTCCTCCGCTCGACGGCAGCCGCGACGGCGGCGGACCATCGACTTGCTTGGGCCATTGCGGACTCCTGTGTTCGCAGCTGGCTCCTTGGCACTGTCGGGACCGACGTCCTCGGCCTCGCTGCGGCACCGGACCAGACCGCGCACGAGCTCTGGGTCGCCATCAAACGCCTCTTCGACGCCAACAAGGCCCCACGTGCCATCTTCCTGGGTCACAAGTTCCACTCCATGACCCGGGGTGACTCTCCATCGGCAATCGCGCCGGCGAGATGAAGGCCACCGCCGATGCGCTCCGCGACGTCGGCCGAACCATCACCGACTCGGAGCTCGTCCTCAACCTTCTGCGCGGACTCAATCCTCGCTTCGCCAGCACTGCGGACAACATCGCCGACTTCGCGCCCATCTGCGGACTTCGCCGCGCTCGCGGCTTCGTCCTCAAGGAACCGACTTGCCAATGAGCGCACGATCGCCGCCGAGCGGCGTTGGCGCCACGTCGCGGTCCGGCTTGCCGCCGGCCTCGACACCGCGGGTGGCGGCTCCTGCCGATCGCCGAAGCGGCCACGGCCAGCGGCGGCTACGGTGGCAAGCGGGCGGCGTGGCGGCGGCCAGTGAGGCGGCGGCCTTCTGAAGAAGGGACGGAAGCGGCCACGGCGGCGGCGGCGGTCCCGATCTGCGGCGGGCGCGAGCACCAACAACGCCGCCGGCCGGATTCACTCGCGCACTGGGCGGCCGGGCGCAAAAGAATGGCGCCCGGCGGCGGCGAACCCGGCCTGGCGCGGCCCCGGCATCCTCGGCGCCCATCCTCAGCCTCTCACGCCGCCATCGCTTTCGATTCTCCGATCGCGGCGGCTCCGCAGCGACACAGTGGTGGGATCGGCCGCCTCGTCGCCGCTTCGAACGATGTCCCTCCAGGGGCCCAACCCGTGGGTCCTCGACACCGGCGCCACGACTCACATGTCGAACTCGGATGGTATACTTCTGTCCCGTCTCCCCCCTCCTGCCTCTGGCATCACGGTTGGCAACGGCAGCACCATCCCTATCACATGCCGTGGCACCTCCACACTGTCTTCTCCCAACTCTACTTTTCGCCTCACT
Organism: Hsuehochloa calcarea; assembly: GCA_036346395.1. Classification (NCBI taxonomy): domain Eukaryota; kingdom Viridiplantae; phylum Streptophyta; class Magnoliopsida; order Poales; family Poaceae; genus Hsuehochloa; species Hsuehochloa calcarea. The sequence continues at coordinate 14,967,439 of CM070611.1, read as the reverse complement.
AACGTTCTGGTTGCGCCGGCCCTCGTGCGCAATCTTCTTTCCGTTCGTCAATTCACACGTGACAATGATTGTTCTATTGAATTTGACGCGTTTGGTTTCTCTGTCAAGGACCAACAGACGGGGCGCATGACTCTTCGCTGCAATAGTGGTGGCGAACTCTACACCTTCCCCTCCACGACAGCGCCCCAATGCAGCCTCGCCACCACCTCATCGCTATGGCACCACCGCCTTGGTCACCCCGGTCCTTCCAGCCTCGCCACTCTACAGAGCATGTCGGTCATCTCCTGTAATAAGAGCCCACCATCTCTATGTCATGCCTGTCAACTTGGCAAGCATGTGCGGCTCCCATTTAGTCATTCTACCTCTGTGACCACTGCTCCTTTTGATTTAATTCACTGTGATGTGTGGACATCCCCGGTCCTTAGCACCTCCGGTTTTAAATATTATCTTGTCCTACTGGATGATTTTTCCCATTCTTCTTTGGTCGACTTATCCTGTTGTAACCAATGCAAAGATCGGCCGCCCCCTCCAAGTCGGATGTCACAAGATTGGTGCAATGGATGACATCATGTCTAGCCTAGACATCACCGAGTTCGCCATGAACAACTTGAAGTGGATCTTCTCCGTCTTGCGGCATAGTGCCACTCGAACCCGTGGATGCGGACCAAAGAGGGCGCCGGTCGCCGACAAGTCATGATCTCACTGGAGAGCCTATTCTATGACGACCCGCTAAGATTCCTAGGAAGCCCGGCGCCATCGACCACTCATTGCCTACTCCGACGCCGCGGGTGGCCGTGCACACGCGCAGCTCCAAGTTTGTCTTGGTCCTCAAGCGCCCGACTTGAAGCTCCCGCGTCGCGACGGTTGTACATAACCCGTCCACCATCGCCGCACGAAATCGAGATCGACATCCACCGTCCGCGAGAAGGTTGCTCTAGGGCGATGTTCCCTCTGCGTACCAATTCGCGGACATCATGACCAAGGGTCTACCGTCCGACTCTTCATCGATTTCCGGACCCGATCAGAGTGATTCTCCCACATAACATCAAGGCGGGTATTAGGATATGTATATATCGGGATCATTCTAGGCTAGATTCCTATGTATAGCCACTGGATTACCACTAGTTCTTCCATGGGAGCAAGTTAGTTCAGCTGAAGCATTTCTTACATAGGTTTGTTCGCCTAGATAGGTAACATTTCATCTGTAGTTACATATCAGTCAGCAAGTTTCTTGAGGAATCCAGACATCCAGTTGCTGAATGGTGCTTGGGTGTCAGAAATAAGGATGCTCTCATCATGACTAGAGGTAGAGGGTGATATTTATTATTCAGCTTCAACTTCATGTATAGTGGGTATTATGTAGTGTAGCTAGTAGCTAGATGTAATGCATTAATTTGCAGTCATAGAGAATACTTTGCCCATCCTTCCCTTAGCTTAATACTAGCTTTTAATCGATGTGGAATCTTTCTCTATTTTTTACAGAGCTTGCTGTTGGAAACATTGTGAGACGTGTTTTGCATATAATAAAAGAGGAGGACATATCTTCTACAGCTGTTGGTGTTGAAGGTCTTTCTATAACTGTTGACAGCGATGATGAATATGACAGTGGAGATGATGATCGTCCTACCTTATCCGCTGCTGTTCTTGCTGCCCATGCTAGAAATGCCCTTCGGGCACCTTCATTGCAGACTCTCCTGGAAGATATACCTTTGAGCACTGCACTTGCACGTTCTGCATCATCAACTGGGGACTCAGACGGAAAAAGTAAATATATGATCTCATGAACTCTCTTTCACTACTCTCTTCTCATACCCCATCTGAACAAGCATTCCTGTTTTTTTATCTCTATTTATTTTAGAAGCATGTAGTTTTTAAGAAATGATTATACCTGACCGATATATTCTCAAGTTTTATTATCCTTTTGGGCCCTATACGTTCTCATATTTATGTTACTGTTGGCACTGAAATTCTGCATGATCCACATCAGCAGCTGGAGATAAGAGCTCAAAAACTCGGAAACTAAAGCATGATGTTATTGCTGCCATTGGTGATCTGATTGATGAGATCGATACATGCTATGACCAAATTTCTGAGCAAGCTGTGGAACTTATTCACCAAAAGTACGATCTTTCTTTGGCCAAAATACAACAATATTACTTTCAGGCTTTCAGCTAAAACTATTTTCATCGATGTTTGTTATGTGAGATACTGAAATGATGGGAAACACTTTTGAGCTATTGCGTAGGCTAGGTTTTCTGGATATATTTGACATCTATGCTCACAAGAAGCATGTGTCCATTGGTAAATGATTAATGATAGTGATGTGGTTTTCCATCCCTCAGAATGTAACAATACCTCCTCTTAACTATCTGGGTGTTTACACTACCATCTTCTGTCACAAAAATCAATCAAAAGGAGCAAAGCCTTTTTTTTCTATTCTTTTCTTGTTTCTACATTTCTATGCAATTTTAATCTAGCAAAGTTTCTCAAGGACTTATTTAATTTTTTGATGTAACTCATAGTGCTCTTGAGTCTTCATTAATATGAAAATTAGATTCAGAGATCCTGTTTAACCCTAAGGACCATCTGAAATATCTTGCTTGTCACGACCGGTAAGTAGTCGTCATGACCAGGTCTTGGTCGAAGGTTGTAGTCGTGCAGGATAGGGAACGCCAATCGGAGTCTTCGGCCAAACGTCGTATCGCCTTGCACGGTCTAGAGACCGAATTGGATAATCGTGGGTGATTGCGGACTTTGGTCCCGGGCCTCGTCGACCAGGAGCCGTGATGGAGATAACAGTGACAGGGAAGGAAGCATGCGCTCAGAGGAGATGCGCAGGGAGGAAGAAGGTAGACAAGGAAGGAGGAATTAGAGATAATTCTTGCTTGCATTTCTATACGTGAGAAGCTCCTTAAATAAGATAGCCCCACCTAACAATCATATCTAATCATACCAAACCTGGAGATAACAAATTAACTAAGCAATCTTTTCTGAAATGGAAAGTAACTAATGCGCCATATCTGATTGGCATGATTTGCGCCTTTGATATGTGATGCCGACCATCACATCTCTCCCTCTCTCGGCAAATAGCTTGTCCTAGAGCTGAAAGGAGGGGTAGCGACGCTTGAAGTCGTCCAATGGCTCCCATGATGTGTCGGCGTCGGGCAGGGCCTCTCATTGAACTAAGACCTCCCAGTTACCGCGAGCTAGACGAGCACGCACTACGCGCCGAGGCACTGGGATTACACGGCCATCTAGAGTGCGGGTAATGCAGGAGGAGTAGCAGGCAGCTCGCCGTGGAATGTTTTGAGCATACTGATGTGAAATACATCATGAATACAAGCACGAGGCGACAGCTCCAAGCGGTAAGCCACCGTACCGACCCTACCCAACACCTTGTATGAGCCATAAAATCGCAACGCCAACTTCTTATGGGCGCGGGCAGCGAGCGAGAGAGAGAGAGCCTGACGGTGATGAAGACGCAGCCACACCCACTGCCCAGGCTCAAAGGACAACTCACGATGATGCTTGTCGTAGTGGTGTTTGTAGTGTTGTTGTGCCTGTAGGAGTTGTTCCTTCACCTTGGCTAGGAGGGTGTCACAGTCGACGCAACATGGTGTCAATGGCAGCCACCCGAGCGTCGTTCTCCGTATACTGTCGCATGGTTGGTGGCTTCTGACCGTAGACCACGTTGAAGGGTGTGTCGCGAAGTGAGGACTGGAACGAAGTATTGTAGCAATACTCTACCCATGGCAGCCAGCGATAGCCATTGTTGTGGACGGTCGTCAGAAAAACAACGAAGGTACATGGTCACAATCTTGTTGACCACCACCGTTTGCCCGTCGGATTGCGGGTGAAAAGCCGAGCTGAGATGGAGTTGTACGCCGAGGTTGAAGAGGTCCGTCCAAAAATTGCTTGTGAAAATGGGATCCCGGTCGCTCGCAATAGAGCAGGGGAACTCGTGTAGCGGACCACTACTTCGAAGATGACCGTAGCAACCGAACTCGCCGTGTATGGATGCGCCAACAGAATGAAGTGGGCGTATTTGGAGAACTAGTCTACCACTGTGAGGATGACTGATTTCCCATTTACGGGTGGCAGCCCCTCAATAAAATCCATGGAAATGTCCTCAAAATGCGTGAAGGAATGAGTAGTGGCTGTAGCAGGCCGGCCGGATGAAGATGCTCGGACTTGTTGCATTGGCAAGTTGCATAAGCATGAACAAAGTCCAACACCGTCGTCCGGACGCTGGGCGTGTGGAAGTCCGCACGGAAGCGATGGAGTGTCTTCTGGACGCCTTCATGGCCAATGGAGTGCGCTTCTCGCTGTGGCCGATGCCAATCAGCGGTGAGGTTTGCAGAATATCCGCCTTGGCATCTGGACCAAGCCGTCGACGATGCTCCATGGTAAGTCGAGAGTGCCAGCCAGCACCTGTGTCCGAAGGCGACCGAGCTCAGTATCCCCGTCGGTCTCCTTGCGAATGGCCTCCAAGAGGCCAAACAGGGGCCCCGAGATGACCATAAGCTGACCGGCCGGCCTCGGCGTATCGCCGCGACAAGGCGCCGGCGACTATGTTGAGGCGACTGGGCTTGAATTCCATGCGAAAGTCGTAGCCGAGGAGCTTGCTGACCCAATGGTGTCGTGGAATCATGGAGAGTCACTGGTCAAGTAAAAACTTGAGATTGTAATGGTCAGTACGTACCACAAACGGGCACCCCCATAGATTCGGGCACCAATGGCGAATAGCTTGCACCAAGCCAATCAGTTCGCGTTCGTAGGCCCCCAGTTTGGCATGGCGTGGCGCTATCATGCGGCTGAAGAAGGTGATGACATCCACTCCCTAGTACAGGACGGCTCCAAAGCCTGAGCCGGACAAGTCGCACTCCACGATGAAGTGGACGGTGTTCAGACCATGAAGAGCTGTAACTCTAAATGTCATAAAAAACAAGCACAAAACGTCGGAGGAAGGGTCGTAGAAGATTGTTCATCAGTGCTTGAAACGTTGCCGGGGCGTTGGTGAGGCCGAATGGCATCACCCGAAACTCAAATAAGCCCTCATGAGTGTGGAACGCCGTCTTCTTAATGTCCGGGGGGTGCATGCGCACCTGATAGTACCCTGAACACAAGTCCAGCTTGGTGAAGAAGCGCACACCGCGGAGCTTATCGGGAAGCTCATCGACAACAGGAATGGGAAACTTGTCCTTGACAGTGCGCTCATTGCGAGCTCTATAGTCGACGCAAAAGCGCCATGAGCCGTCTCGCTTCTTGACAAGCAAGACCGGCAAGGAGAACATCGAGTGACTGGGTTGTATGATTCCTTGGCGTTGCATCTCGACGCACTGCCTTTCGAGCTCGTCCTTGAGGAGCTAGGGGCAGCGGTATGGTCGTACGCAAACGACTGGAGTGTTCGGCAGTAGAATGATGCGGTGGTCACGCCCGCGTTCCGGCAGTAGCTTGGTTGGCTCGGCGAAGATGTCGTCGAACTCGGCCAACAACTCATCCATCAAGTCGGACGACAAGACTACACACAACCGTGGCACGTTGGATGGTGCGCCTAGCCCGTGCCAGTACACCGAGCGTTGGTCGCGATGGAACGTCATGGTGAGTGCTTCGAAATCCCATAGGACCAGCCTGAGGGTACGCAGCCACTGGACACCGAGGATGACGTCGAACCCATCTAGTGGAATCGTGTAGCAGTCCACTTGGAAGTCTTCGGCCGCCACCTTTATCGGCAAGGCGTGACAGACGCCAGTGCTGGGCACCTGCTCCCTATTGGCGATGATGACCCCTAGTCCCGTGCGCGCCTGCGTGTGAAGGCTGAGGTGCGTAGCCGTCTCGTGGTTGATGAAGTTGTGCAACGACCCCGAGTCGATGAGAGCCATCAACACTGTTCCGGCCACTTCCACCGCTAGGTGCATGGTTTGGGCTGGTTGGATGCCGGTCAATGCATATAAGGAGATGCCGGGCTCCTGCTCGTTCTCAGGTGGTAAATCGTCGTCGGCGTCATCGCTTGGGGTTAGAAGCACGAACAAGCATTTGCATTGATGATTTGGCGTGAACTTCTCTCACAATTGAAGCACATGCCAGCTTCCCTGCCAGTTGCCATCTCGGCTGATGTCAGGTAACGTCGGCGAAGACGTGGTTCTGGGGTGCCTCCTGCCGCGCATGCCGGGCCGTAGAAATCGCTAGGCGGCTTATCGGATTGGATGGTCTTCTTCCGCGCGCCTGCCGTCGCCCCGGTTGTTGCCGACTGCTACCGTAGTGGCACTGGCTGTTTGGCCGCTTGTTGGGGTGGCAGTTGGCTGGCCACCTGAACGCGCCTCTCGTAGGCCCGGGCGAGGGCCATTGCCATCTGGAGGCTCGCCGGGTTTTGTAGCTCGACGTCCGTCCAGATGGGCTCCATCAAGCCCGGGGTGAAGAGCTGCACCTGTTGGCGCGGTTGAAGGCGCTCCGCACGACACAATATTGTGAGGAAGCGTTGCTGGTACTCTTCCACGGTGCCGGTCTGTGAGAGCCGCTTGAGCTCCCCCAGAGGATTGTGCCGAATGGATGGCCCAAAGCGAAGGTTGACGTATTCCTTGAAATTCTTTCAGTTGGGCTCGCCTTCGTCCCATTCCTACTGAAAGTACCATTGTTGAGCAATACCAACAAGGTGATACGAGGCAAGCCATACCTTCTCCGCTTCCGGCATTTACTATCTCCAAAAAAATTGATCACAGCGTTGCAACCATCCCAGGGGATCTTCCTTGCCGTCATACGTCGGGAACTCCAGCTTGTGGAAACGTGGGGGGTTGCTCCCCTCTATGCGCTAGTTGGACGCGCTGGAGGTGCCGAATGGCGCTGGTAGCAGCCTATCGCCCGCAGTGCGTTTCTCCTTGTCTATTGCGCCGATGCAATCCGTGAGGTAGAGGATCGCGTTCTTGAGCTCGGTTTTTGTAGACACCATAGTTGGAATCTGATCGATGGTGCCCTTCAGGTCGGTTAGCTGTGCCTTCACATCGAACATGTCTGCCGTCGAAACAGCCACCTACTTTTCAAACACAACCATCTGTTCTTCAGAATCCATGGTAGTATCGTTGCCACGAGAGATCGCTGGCTCTGATACCAAGTTGTCACGACTAGGTTCACGACCAGGTAAGTCGTCACGACCAGGTCTTGGTCGAAGGTTGTAGTCGTGTAGGGCAGGGAACGCCGGTCGGAGTCTTCGCCCAGACGCCGTACTGTCTTGTCACGGTCTAGAGACCGGATTGGATAATTGTGGGTAATTGCAGGCTTTGGCCCAGAGCCTCGTCAACCAGGGGCCGTGATGGAGATAACAGGGACAGGGAAGGAAGCATGCGCTGGGAGGAGATGCGCAAGGAGGAAGAAGGCAATCAAGGAAGGAGGAATTAGAGATAATTCTTGGTTGTATTTCCATACGTGAGAAGCTCCTTAAATAAGGTAGCCTCACCTAACAATCATATCAAACTTGGAGATAACAAATTAACTAAGCAATATTTTCTGAAATGGAAAATAACTAATGCGCCATATCTGATTGGCTTGATTTGCGCCTCAGATATGTGATGCCGACCATCACACTTGTGTTATTCAAATAATAATTATAGCTAATTAATGTTTTTGTTTGCCACAGTGAAGTAATCCTAACTCTAGGTCGTTCAAGAACCGTGAAGGAGTTCCTGTATGCTGCAAAGGAGAAGAAGCGGTCTTTTCGTGTATTTGTTGCTGAAGGTGCTCCAAGGTTTGTCCACTTTGCCAACTTTGTTGTGAACTGATTATTTCTTGTATATAGGACCTCCTCGCTTGATTGTAGTTTAAATGTTTGAATCAGATATCAGGGACATGTTCTTGCGAAAGAGCTGGTTGAGAAAGGCGTACAAACTACAGTTATAACAGATTCGGCAGTTTTTGCTATGATCTCCCGAGTTAACATGGTATGTCTGCAGGGTGATTATTATTGTCAGATGTCCTTGTTTCTATTACAAATATAACTATTGATTTATCTTATAGGTCATAGTTGGAGCCCATGCAATAATGGCAAACGGCGGAGTCATTGCACCAGTAGGGATGAACATGGTTGCACTTGCTGCTCAAAGGCATGCTGTGCCATTTGTTGTAGTTGCTGGCAGCCATAAGGTTGATTTCTCTATGTTGTGCATTTAATTATGACATCTATGCCCAACTTTGCATTTTAAGCAACTCAAGAATCACAATATATGCTTTCCTTTTATTTTGAAATCATAGCATGTTGTGCTTGACTGGACGTTCAATCAACATGCGTAGTGTGGTTTCTCCGGGGTCTGATTAAAATTGTGCATTCTCCTGTTGTTAACCCACTTGTTCCTATGTCCAAATTAAATGAAGGACAAAAGTGGGCTCAAACTAGTCATGGTGTGATGCTATCTGTGTCATCACCAAAATACCACTACAAAGTGACTTAGCCAAATATTTTCACTGCATCAATTCCAATACAAATACTTGTTGTTTCCTGTTCTCTACAAAATATTCCGGTCATAGCAGCTCTCAGGACATCACTTTGATACTTGCAGATTCCATAATCAGGATTGGGCTTAGATAGACTCAAAAATCAAAATGTATGGTGCATACCTTGCCAAGTGCATTCATTATTCTTGCTCTTCTTTCTAGTTTAACAAGATAAATTTGTATCCAGGATAAGGATTTTCTTTAGAATATTAAACTAGACAACTGGAGTTAGTCCTCTCCAGTTGTTGCCTAAACCTTGCCCTGGTGAGGATTAACCCTGTGGCCTCTGACAAATGACAACGAGCAGTATTGGACTGCTGAGGTGCCACTTAAATCCCAAGAGAAGGCATTTTTACCTTAAAAGCTATGATTATTTCTCTAAGTAATAGTTCATAGTTGCTTAAGGAGCAAGAGCTGGTATTTGCTGTTAGTTAGAATGTTCATGTCACCTGACATCATTAACAATGATTTGAACTTTTGAAGTATAATGTTTATTTCTGAAATTTCCTTTTTTTTTGGTCAACTTTTATGTCTCATGGTAGAAACTTAATATTTCCTTTATTTTCACATGGCAGTTGTGTCCTTTGTATCCACACAACCCAGAGGTTCTGCTGAATGAACTTAAATCACCATCTGATTTACTGGACTTTGGCGAGTTGTCAAATTGCATGAACTCCAGTACTCCAGATGGTACTCCTCTGCTAAATGTTGTCAATCCAACATTTGACTACGTGCCACCGAAGCTTGTGAGCCTTTTCATCACCGATACGTGAGTTCTCTCTGCATCTATTTTTGGGATCAAGTAAACTTAAAAGAACAAATCTGTGCATGGTGCTGCTTGCTTTAACAGTTTAGTATGGCAGACAGGCAGAAAACATACACAGTTAACTAAACTGGTGAATATTTGGGCCTTGTGTTCTAGTTCCAGAAATTCTGATGTGATGAAATCATACTTAGAACATGGTGTCCTTTCGTACAGAGTTTCAACATGAAACTTATGTTATATCACGTGACCTTTATGTGTAAAAACCATGGTTAACAATTGATAATTCAAAATTTATGCCCCATTTGGAACGCCGGAATTTTTCCCGATTTTCACGGGAATTGAATTGTTTCTTCTAAAATTACTGTGAAATTCCTGGATTCCAAAGGGAGCCTTAATGTTGAACTAATTGGGACATTTGCCAACCATTATTATTCTCTACATAGACTCTTTAGTCTTTACCATTCCATTCAAATCATTGTCACTTACTTTCCTAACATGCTTACCTATCTTTACCCAACAGTGGAGGGCACAGTCCATCATATATGTACCGGCTTATTGCTGAGTATTACTCAGCTGATGATTTGGTAGTGCGGCAGAAGTCAACATCTTGAAAGAACACAAAGCCACACTAGACTACTAGTTTGTTAGCATTCTGAAGGTAGAATCTGGGATCTTGTTTAAACCTAATTGTGATGTCATACTCATCGTAATCATTTGTTTCCCCTGTAGAGTTGGAGATTTTGCTCTCATCAGTGGAATCGGCTGTTTTGCCCCGGAAGTTCAATTCTGTAATTAGTATCAAACTGCAGGAGATCAATGCAGGAACGCTCCTTGCAATAACTAATTATTGCAGCATTTTGATTGTAGACTCTGGAGGCACTGGGGCGTGGCGGGCGGATGAATGAATTGTATAACTATAGAAGAAGCTACATACATCGTGCAAGAGTAGAGTGTGGCTGACTGGCTGTTGGCTGTTTTGCGTCCGTGCATCCTGTGATCTGGTCTAGTCCAAATTTTGCCCGTTCAAAATCCCGAATGTCACTTCCGTATGACTGTATGGGTATTAAGCCTGAACATTGATGGACTTCACTGAGGATTTTCTGTTATATTATACATGTTCTAGTAATACAAATTGATGTAAGGGTAAATTCTTAGCCTACTACATGTAAATTTGCATGCACAAATTGCTGAACTGCTCGTTGATAAATCTCTGCATTACTCGTATGATACAATCTGGCACCGGTAAGTAGCCTTCGAAACATACAGAACTACAGGTACAATTAAACTCGTGCATGTCACCACTGGGGCAATTCCATGCGCCTCAGGTGGTAATGGGGTCGGCGAGCTGCATGGACGGCAGCAGGTCGGGCTCCGGCAGAGCGGGCACCACCATCGGCGGCAGCGAGAACTGCCCGTACGTGGAGCTCCCGCTGCGGAGCTCCTTCATGGTCACCAGCGCGGCGACGGTGTTCCTGAAGATGCCCTGCTCTGCTGCAATGGGAGCCATCTCGGCGTTGGTGTAACCTTTCCTCGCCCACCGATCACCGGCCGTCGTCGCCGCCGCTGCGGAGGAGGCGAATACGGCCTCCATCGTCGCCTCGCACTCGCGGACGAGCCTCGAGATGGGCTCGGTCGTGAAGAAGGGCTGCTCGAGCACCATCTCGATGAACGGCAGACGCAGGAGCCGCCCGGTGCGCTTGTCGTACTTCTTCAGGATCTTGGCCAGCCCTGCAACGTTCATCGATCACCATGGATTCAGCTTTGTTTACTACTGAATGTAGCTATCATTATACGAAAATAAGCAAATCTCTTTAATTTTCGCGGTTTAATTGTGCACAAAGAGGCTACTGTTGAATCATGGGCTGACTATGGCTAGTCTATGCAAGTTGAAGTGCTCAATTTTAGAGAAATTTCCTGTCACAGCTACTGATGGTGTCCACTTGGTTGCGTACCCACAAAATTCACATGTAGAACATGCTCTTGCCAAGATATATGTTGACTAATTGTATCTGGGGACAGTTTTGGGCTAAGCCAATTAGGCGACAAAACAAATTTTCTGGTCAGCGGTCGTTTCGGAGAACTCTGAAATTATTTATTTAGTTACTAAGTATAAACTAATTATTTTTACTATTAAGGTTCGGTTGCAACTGCCTGGTTTCTAGAAAAACTTGTTCATACTGCCTATATTGATTTATTTTCCCTCATTTTTTAAGGGCAATATTGCTTAGAACCATGGCAAAGATCAGCAAGTTGGGAAATACAATCCAATGTGTCACTACTAACAAGTAGCCTGAACCCCACATATCATCCTTACATTGGATAGTATTTTCCAATGTATACCTCTTTGTGATGGTACTGATTTAATTTTCTCTTATTTTAAAGAAAGTTCCAAATTTTTTCCCAATGAAAGTGTGGTGGCCTAAATAGTTAATAAAGACCTCAATCATGTCAACTCATTTTGAACCTACATGAAAGAGAGACACATTTCTGTAACTCGTACGCACATTGAGATTCCAACGCAAGAGCACAGGAATTAATCCTGATCTCGTAACGATAATGCGTCGCGCGAATGACCGTGAGCCAGTCGATTGGAAATCAATGCTCGTGCGATAAGAGGCAAATGACGGACTCAAAAGCACTCGGAATTCCTTTGCCTCCGTGTAAAGCATTCTGATCCCAGAGGAAACGGATCCGGATACTCTATTGGAACGCAGGCATCATAGTGCGAATAATATTTTATGAGGTGAATAATATCTTATGAGTATGTAAACAGTACTCGACAGCACTACAATTAATATCAAATACTGTATCAACAGAGAAATATTTACTACAGCGATAACCGGCACACTGTACCTGTGTAGTTGACGGCGCTGTAGTTGAGCAGCAGCACCATCTCCCCGTGCAGATCTACGATCTCCTTCCTCACCCTCCTCATCCCCGCCGCGTACTCCGCACCCGACGGCCGCCGCCCTCCCGGCCCAACCTCGCCGGCCACCGTCTTCACCGCCTCCTGCAGCTCCTGCGCAATTAATGCATGGACGTACGTAGTGCATCCGTTGCAGATTACAGTACCACGCTACGCGCACACGTTGCTACGCGTACTTACCTTCTGCCGTATGACGAACTCCTCCTCCTGCTCGAGGAAGAAGGCGTTGAGCCTGTCGACCTCGTCGTTGAGCAGCCGCACGAAGGCGGCCTCCGGCGCCGCGGAACCGGCCGAGACGAGCCGGACGAGCTTCTTGAGGCGCTTGTACGCCAGGAACTTGTCCCTCCACCCCGGGAGGCTCTCCTCCACCTGCTTCTTCAGCCTCTTCCCAAACTTCATCTCCTCACAATGCTCTTAACTGTACTTTCTCACTTGCTCCCAACAATCAATCAGTTAATTAGCAGTGATCCTCTGCTGTCAAAGTGTATTCGTTTGGCAAATGGCAACTATCGATCATGTTCGATTTTATGGAGGGAAGGGAGTGGAAGATTCGAGAGGGACGAGGCATTGTCATGGTCATGGAGGAGTGCAAGAAAGGGGACAGTTGAGAATATCTCAAGTATATGCCATGGTTGGCAATTTGTCATATGGAGGGAAGGAGGGGAGACGGGAGGGAGCCTATTAATTGTTCTTAAGCACAAGATAAACGGCGAGCATTAATTTCTGATCGGACGACGGCGAAAAATCGTCATCGGGATGTAACTGAAGAGTAGAGTCTTAAGCAAGCAAGGAGAGAATTCTTCAGAGAAGAGTAAAGCGTCGAAAAGAGGGACCTGAAACACAAGGGTAAGAAGAACATATGCGAAGCATATTCCATATCAGGAGTCAGGACACGACCAGAAGCTCTGAGCATCAAGAGAGTATTTTTCCTTCCACATTGATTATCTTCCCCTTATTCTGTTCACGGAAGGTATGATTCCATGGGAATATGGGATCTTCGTTTAGTCCACTGTTGACATGGCAATAGAAGCTTCTTAATGTCATTCTCTCACTCTTCAATGCTTTGATAGTTTGACAGAGAGAAGAAAAAACTTTTGCAATTGCGACTGGTGCCAGGTACTCGGATCATACACAGTCTCTTGGTTATGGATCGACCTCCTGGTGTCACAACCAATGCGTAAAACCTAACCCATGACATAAAGATATTCTCTGCACTTTGGAGTGAAGTCCAGTTTCAGGTTGGCATGTGCACTTTATGCGCGAATTGTTTGCAAAAAATAATAATCTATCTTTGCCTAGAAAAATGAAGGGGTCACTCAGTGCCACAAGGAAAGGGAGATTGTTTGGGCCATTCTGGGAATCTTGCAAGATTAGGCGCCAGCGTACACGGGATGCGAAAAATGAAGGAGTGTTTGCATAGAAGTATTTTTTTTCTCCCTCGGATGGATCATTTGTAGTCTCAGTAGCAACCATAGGTAAGGTAGCCAACATGGACAATTTTAGTCCATTTGTAACGCGGAGTATATATTTTTTTGCCCGATGCGGAAATTGAACAATCGGTGCGTACAACTACCGTTCAACATTGCGGGTTTAACAAAAAAAAAAACTAGCATCAAATCTTTGCATCAATCATGAAACTCTGGAAAAAGAAAAAGGCCAAACAGGGGACTTCTGCACGTCAAATCTTCGACTGCCGACAGCAAGCAAAGCATGAAGGGTGCCCATGTCATATTGTTATATTCCTCTAGTAAGCATAAACCACCTCAACTTTTAATATCCAGAAAATACAGAATAGCATACAAAACAAGCAATATCTATCAGTGTATCAGGTGGTATGAGAAAAACCTGTTGTAACTTCACTTAGAAACAAGATAACATATAGATGGTTTGCTGCATCTAAGTAGGTAGGGGATATTAAGTATTTTTTTCAACATCTCAACGATTAGTATCTCCCTATTCGCTTTGATTGTATTCCTACTGTTCAATATCCTATACAGGGGTGTAAAAGAAATAGATAATTCCGATTTCGATAATTTTTTTTTACAAAATAGGATACATGATAACTGATATCAATCCGTATCCACTCACTCTGGCCGCACTCCAACGCACAGCAAGTTTAGGCTCTCCTGTCTGCCCCGGAACATTTCAGAGAAGGAATATATTTTGTCGCCATCCTTTTCCATTTGACAATTAAGGCTACGAATATACGGCTCCGTGTTGGGTTTAGGCATACACCCAACCGCTAAAACGTAAAAACGCAGGCAAAAAAGGTGGTGCTTATGTCCACTACAAGTTTAGCCTGGAGTTAACCACTGCTTCACATCATCTAATCTTAACAGGATATTCGTTCGGATTAAATCTTGCTCTATGCTAATTCGAACGTGATTGGATATTCTTGCTCCAAGATAACGATGTGGCGTGAATCGGGTGTTTCTTGTCGATGGGAAGTATTGCCTACTAACTCGGGCCTATTTGGAACGCATAGAAATTCCACAGGAAACATGAATTTGAAATTTGCCCCTCTACCGACGTGCAAAAGCCCCTGTTTGGCCTTTTTCTCTTTAGAATTTTTTTTATATATAGCACTACAAAGTTTTTGTGTCTCTGATCTACCATTACAAAATAGACGTTTCGTTCTATACCAGTAAGTTTCAAAACCTTGCTCTTATTTGCCATCACCATCAATGTTGTCATTGTTTACTTTGAATAGGCAGAAGTTCATATGACCCCCCCGAAGTATGGTGGTGCGACCACTTAATCACTGACCTAAAAATAGGCTAATTGATCCTACGATGTTGCAAAATTGTCTGAATAATCCCTCGAGGTGGTTTCAGAGGCAGTTTTGCCATCGTGGCAGATGACACGGCCGCTGAGGTGTCGTCGACTTTGGCGGTTTTATTTTTCGAAAGCATGACACTGGGGCCCACACGCCATTGACTTGGGGATTTGAATCGAGTTAAAAAGGAATAATAAAAATTCCATAGTGATAGAGGAGCACAGGGGTGTCGGCAGGAAGCGACAGGGGCGCTATGGGGTGGTCGGAAGCTAAGCAGCGGCAACAATTGGACCAGAGATGAAGAAGATGACATGGGCGGCGGTGATTCGTTGAGGAAATCAAAATTCCATTTGAATATAAATGTACATAATGTTGAGAGAAACATGTAGGTAAAAGAGCTCACAAAAATACCCAACAAATGAAGAGATCGTGCTCGGTGGAGTTGATGCCGGACTTGGGGAAGAAAAGGCGGCTGACAGTGCTTCGGTGGATTTATGCCAAAATTGGGAAACTAAGCCTGCGCGGACGTGGCTCCCCCTCGCCCCCCTGCGCTGGCTTCCGCTCGTCGTCGCTGCCATTGTCGGTCAAAGCTCAATGAACCGAACCCGACCATGTGTGCATGTCCCCTTCGCTCTCACTTCCTTGTAGGCCCCATCATTTTTATTATTTCTTTTTAACTCAATTCAAACCCCCAAGTCAATGATGTGTGGGTCCCACTCGTCATACTCTCGAAAAATAAAATCGCCGAAGTCAACGACACTTTAGCGTCCACGTCATCTGCCACGGTGGTAAAACAACATCCCGAAACCACCTTGGGAGATTATTTAGATGGTTTTGCAATGTCATTGGGTTAAATAGCCATTTTTTAAGCTAGGGGATTAAGTGACCGCCATACTTCAGGAGGTCATATAGCCTTCTTCCTTTTGAATATCCATTCTACCCTTATCTTCTTCCTTCACTATACTACTCATCTGTCTCTTGCCCCCACCTAATCAGACAGCTCCTCCTTCCTCATCTTCCACTGCATCATAGCCTCCGCCCTATGCGCGCTCCAAGTGTTATAAATACGCACACTTTTGCAGTTATCTTAATTCCTAAACAATGATCGATATAAAAGCAATATATATATATATATATATATATACACACACACGGTATATTTGCAACTATAAACAGTAATATGATTATAACCTTAAATACACATATCTCATACACACACGCAAGCTAATAAAGCAAAGCCTAGAGCAAGAATTCTACTAACAAAAGCACAAATCATTATCATCACATGACTAAATTCCAGCAAGCAAGGTTTAGCCGTGACAAAAGAGATCATCGCGACTTACCGATAATCACTCTGGTGAAGGAAGCCGTGAGCAATCGGGCGAACGCTTCCCAAAAACTTGATCCATCCAAATCTGTGCAGGATCACGAGGGACGCCAACTTCGAAAACATTGCTCTCCACAGAAGAAGCTGTCGCAATCACTCCGCGAGATATTTTGGAAACCACATTAAACATAATTCACGCACACGTCGCGGGTCACAGCGTGGCAAGGCGAGCGAGCGTGTATGTTTTTTTTGCTTGTTTCAACTTAAATTAACTTCATCTTATAAGTTGAGCTACTCCTACTTAGATTAACAATATGATACTAAAATTCTCATATTCCATCGTGCATAAGTGAATTATTAGCATTTTCGATGATCTATGGATAGGGATGGTAATTGTGCCCGATTACCCGCGTGACCGCAGACGAATACCCTAATAGAGGCGGTATAGACGTCTTTCTTTGCCCACGCATGAAAACGGGCACAATTCCTTGCCCATCGGGTAAACGGATGTGGGCATGGGTAAGCTCCACCCGTACCCGCTTCACCCGATTACCGGTAACTTACCCGCATGTGTAAGGAACTATGTCAGTTTGTATTTTTATTTTATTTGTTGAAGTTGATTAGTTGTCTTGTCGAACATGATATGCGAATTGTGATGAACTTTATTAGTTGCCGAATGTGTGATGCACCATTGATGTGTGAATTATGATGAACTTGATGTATGCATTGCTCGCGGGTAACGAGTATGTCCGCGGGCGATTGGTATCTACGGGCGGCGATGTATTATTCATGGGTAAACGGGCATGCCCCCAGGCGACGGGTACCCGTGGACGACGGGCACGGACGAGATTTTTCGCCTATCGTTTTTCGCAGATATGCCCATGAGGGAATTTATGATCGTGGATATAGGTATAAGCGGGTACTATCCGTAACCGCCGCACTCGATTGTCATCCCTGTCCATGGAGAGTAGTTATTTGTGCCAGGCCCGTAAACTCGCGCGTGCATTGCCCTCTGCCCGGTCTCCGCCGGCATTGCCCTCTGCCAGGTCTTCATCGGCGGCGCCGAAGAGGTCCGCTGCCGCCACGAATGGGGGAGGCGACAAGGGAGTTGGGTGGTGAGGGTATTTGGAACCCTGAGAAACTTCCTGTGTCCATCCATACAGCCAAAAAACCATCTGGCTTGGGTTAGTCCGACTAGGAAAGGAACTCCAAGTGACGGCAGGGAGATCGAGAACCCAATCAATAACAAGATCGGAGCACCCATTTAATCCTTGTCCCGGCCGTCGAATCCCTCGTCAAATCCGTCGAAATTACACCCTCATGGAAGCTATGGCGCAGAAGAAGGAAGCCTGCAGGGAGGGCGGGGAGCACGAGCGCTGCTGCCTTCCGCCGCAGCCGAGGATGAGCACGTGACCCCCGAGGATATGCCCATGCTACGGAAGCTCTTCCTCGCGTCCCTCTTCTTGCTCGCCGGTGAGATCTGTTTCTAAATTATTCTCAAAGGAAGAAGAGATGAGGTGGGGGTAGCAGGATGACATGTGGGGCCGCTTCCAAACAATAGGAGGAAATCACTACTCCCAGGGGCAAAATTATCTTTGCACAACCTCCGTGACGTAATGATCAAGGTAAATACGGGCAATATTTTGAAATGCAGTGATACAGAAGGAATTGTTCAGAATTAGGGACCTTTAATTTTGCAATAGCATGTAAAAGATATTATTTATTCTTTTCTATAGGCTAGCATTTCTTAAATCCGCAAGGTCGATCCGTAGTTGTCTGCGCTGAATGCCCCATTTGATTGCCCCGTTTGAACGCAAGAATTGTTACGGTAAATAGTTTAATTTCCGTAGGGATCCGAAACATTTCTCGTATTCACACTGTCCATCGTTTGAACGCAAGAATTGTTACGGTAAATAGTTTAATTTCCGTAGGGATCCGAAACATTTCTCGTATTCACACTGTCCATCGGTATACTTGTCAACATCTTGTTGCAGGCGAGTGGCTGTTGAGAGGAAGGGCTTTCACAGGAGGAGCATTTGTTTTTTAGTTTAGTTTTCAAATGTCAGGTACTAGTTACCCCCTCTTCTTTTTGTTTAACGTTTTTGACCTATGCGAGTTTGACCGTTATTTTTTAATAGTTTATATTCATATATGTTAATAAAATTATAATATCATGAAAGTATTTTGAAAGACAAATCATCTAATTATCCAGTTTCATGTAACTAATCTCGATATTCTGAAAGATAAACCACGCCCACTAACTGTCGTAGCAAAAGATAGCTAGACAGTAAGAGGAGGGGACCCCCTGGTGTTCTTGGAGTGACCGGAGAGTCCTCAAGATAAGGAACCAGTTGTTAGAAAAATGTATGTGTATTAGTTGTTCTAAAAAACTAGATCCTCCTTGTTACATGGGGGAAGAGGACTATTTATAGCCCCAAGGTCCATAACCGCTATGATGACCTTGTCAAGTTAAATCAATGCTGTGCGTGTAAGTGTCCGACACAAACCCATCTAGTTAAGGAATATTAATGACACTCTCTTTAGCAAGACCTACCACTAAAATACATAACTTTGGATGGTGTAGCTAATTGGGAGGGCATCAATTTAACTTAATATTATGTGAGGGAATTTTACTTCTACCATGTTAAAAGCATTTAAAGTAATTAAATAAAATGCATAGAAATAAATAAACATAAATATAAAGGCATTCACAAACAATCAAATTGCATTGTGATATGGTATAATCCTTCCACATGGTGATCTCCATCGTCGAGCTTCCTATTCGCCATGTCCCCAAATGGTCAAATCCTCCAAGTACTCCCACTAAACCATTACTCCTAATAGCACTAGGAATAAATTATAAGGAGTGAAGAAGCACCACAAGTTGACACGCAGGCCGTTATACAAATATAGACAGCATTGAGCCGCAATAAACATGACACGCAGGTCATGAACATTACACACATACATACATCTCATACATCTTGGATCATACTATTCATAAAAACCTGCAAAAATAAGTTAGGCATAGAATCACAAATACTAATCACCAAGGTCCAATCCACTGCTCCGTACATGTAAATCGCATTGGATTAATTGCATTAACCCTTCTCGATCGCAACTCCGATTCGATCAATCAGATTGATCTTCGCGTGCTCCATGGATTTACAATCACTGTCTGCCCCGATGAAGGAAACCGACCGGTAGAGGCAAGTCGTGATACGACCATGAAAACACGATCAGAGAATAACGAACATGAACCCATCTTACGATCACCGCACATGGATGATCATATCGATCATCGCCAAAAACGATCTATTAAATAGAACAACCAACAGAAAATAGAAAAAAAATCACATCTAAGACTCCCACATATCACAATATACGTCTAATCCGAATCTAAAACCAGACGGGATGACTCTAATACCACAGAAGGGTTACGGGTAGGATACGATAGTACAAAACAAAAATTTACCGCAACTAAGAAACCTCCGCTAGTAATAGGTCATGAGATTACCACTAGACGCGTCGACTCGTAGTGGAAGTAGAGTTGATGTAGCGAGTTGATGCAGTTGTAGTCGTACTCGCCGCATATCTTCTTCTCCAAGTCTTGTGATCGTCACGAGTTGCAGATCATCCTAGTGCTGATGCTTCGCAACAACACCTCCAAGGTATCCACACGTACGGGCGGGGATACCACACGCTGGAGTGCTAGCGCTGGCAGCGTGGTATGAGAAAGGCGTGGCTGTTAGGATTTTGGGAGTTCTTCAAAATACCATCCTCACCCCATGCCACCACCCATCTATATATATAGGCATCCATGATGGGTCTCGTACTTGAGGCCCATTAGGAACTCATGGTTTACAAGAATTCGGATCATCATGCAAATCAAATCCTAGCCCTTTAAGTGTGCAACCCTATATGTTCATGTGTAATCGGTTGTGATTCAAAACTCTTTTTCGATCACTAGTCTTTAGCGGTACCTAGCAGCACATAACGATTCCTAAACACACATAGAATATATCGGACGAATCTTAATGCAATATGATCTACGACCAAGTCTATATCACTAACGACTAGCTTGCATCTCTATACAACAAGTTCATATTTGGTCTTGACCAATTCGTAACTCCTTATGACCAGATTTCGATCAGCTCGTATCTCCATACGACTAGTCAGTATCTGACCGAACTGAAAGACATTCTCGTGTATTCTCCCTTTGCCTCACGATATCTGGTTGAACTCCAGGTGAGATGTTGTATCATCCATGGACTATTCAATACTTTCTCGATCAAGTGTCCAATAACTTCATGTGGTCGACACTTCGACCACTAGTGGCATGGCCATGCACTTTCTTTATCCGACTGCAACGAGGGGCCCAGAGATATCTCTCCTGTTATGTTAGGAGGGGCAAATCCCATATCCGACCAGTTACATCCCTCCGCATTTTCATAGCATACCCGAAAGCTACCTTTATAACTACCCAGTTACGAGCAACGTTTGGCAATCCCTAAGAGTGCTATTACACATGTAGGAAACTATGCTGATCTCATGTATAGGGATTATACATCATCATTGCTTGAGACCAACTAATGATACATAGAATCATAACAATCTTAACAGTGTCTCAAGGTGGGTCTTTTCCAACACCATGTTCTCTAACATGTGTTCATATTATTGGTTTGATATCTCCATATTCATGACCTATGAAACATAGTCATCAACCAATACATATGCTAGTCTATTCATATGTGTTCTCATATGTTTCCAACCAGAGAATATTTAAGAATAATCATTGCAGAAATATAGAGTTTCATAATCAAGTCACATACTTGACAATAAATATTATTGATATTATTCTAGGAGCAAGATAACATATTATCCAATGTTATGAACATAACGGAATATAATCATCTTTATGATTGCCTCTAGGGCATATTTTCAACAGTGTTTGTGCTGGATCCTTGGGCGCATCCCCTCTGGGGATGTTTTGATGCGCTGCTCTTGGTCTGCTTTGCTTGTAGTCAAAACACCATGTATTCGAAGCCTTGCTACTTCGGCCGTATTTGGTCAGCCGACAGTCTTGATGGCGCCTCTTCGGATGATGCGCGCCGCCGTTGGGTGTCACGCTTTGATGCCGTTCGTTGGGCCTTGTGCGATATAATGGCGTGTAGCTATTGCTCTGTTTAGGGCATACGTGTCGACCGATGCTTGGCGTGTGGCTCTTCAGCTTCCACACCCTGTTGTTTTGTGGGCCTGGTACGAGTATAAATAGGGGGTATCCCCTCATGCCACTTTCTTTCTGACCACACTAAGCGTTGTTGTTTGTGTTGCTTCTCCGAGGGGTCTAGCTCTGGTGCCTTTGCCTTCTGTGTGGCATCATGACGAAGTGTCACAGGGATGGTGGCGGGGCGGTTGCTTACAACATGTCTTGTGCACACTAAAGGACGAGGGGAAGTTGTCGGACCTGACAGATGCGCGAGCCCCTGGTGCGGAGACAGTGTCGGAGCCCTGGGAGAACGAGGCTATTATCTTTGTTGCCTTCTTCGACGCTGGCCTTCGCTTTCCCTGCGTGGAGCTGGTGGCCAGTGTACTCCAGCTATACCGGGTGGAGCTGGCATAACTGACGCCCAACTCCATCGTCAAGCTTGGCGTGTTCGAGTGGGTGATGTGGTCCGTGGGGCGAGCAGGGAGGGTCGGCTCTTCGCGTACCTTCATGATGGACAGTGTCAACCGAAAAAGAAGAAGGATACCGACGAGACGCTTAACTTCGGGAGCGTCAATTTCCAGCCCAAAGTGTGTTATCTCCGATATTTGCCAGCTCCCGCATCCAGGAACAGGTGAGAGACCGACTGGACTCAGCGGTGGTTTTACCATAAGTCCCGGTGGGCGACAGCTTGTGCTCGACCGGAGGGTCTATCCAACTGACCCCCTCCACAGATTGACTTGAGGTCGAGGGAGGAGGCACTTCTCCAACTACTGTTGACTGCGATGCGGAGGCTCTCCACAAGGGATCTTGTGGAGGAGTTCTGCGCGCTTCAGGTATGGCACCTCGCACGGGGGTGGAGCGTGAAGTTTGCAGCAGTGAGGGGTGGCCTCCCCTCCTTCGATTTGTCGGGCGGCAAGGGAGGTAAGGATTATTGCCTTCTCCATTTTTCCACAAAGGCGCTCGTGCAGTGCGGTTTATCGACGAGGCCGCGCGAGTTGCGGAGCAGCTTATGGGCCCCTATATTGGGGAGGAGCATGCGAAGAGGGGGCTGGGGGTGCGCGAACCTCGTCTGAATCGGGCGTTCTTAGACCCCAGCTGTTCGCTTGGCGGAGCGCCCGACCCCGACGAGGGGTGGAATAAGAACAACCACGTGCCGGAAGAGCTCAATGCCCATGGGCCAATTGGCGCAGTGCCCTTGCGATGTGTTGATGCTGGGGACGCGTTCAGATCTCGCCGCGCGAGGGTGGACACAGCGAGACATCCACCGAAGATGGCACGGGTTCCCGCGGGGCGAGTCGAGCGTGTGAGCTCGACGGGCTCTTCTTCAGAAGTGCGCTCGGTTTCTCTGGCGGTTGCCACGGAGGGCATGGAAGCGGCGGAGAGGGTGGCCAGCTCATTTCGTGTGGCGAGCCTGGCCCTCAAAGAGTCTTTGGCTGGGACTCCTTTGCACGTCTACGACCGAGGGTATGTGGATACCTTGGAGGAGGTACCCGTTGCTGGCCGGGACGCGACCGGTGAGTTCCTCCCGCGCTTACTTTTGTTATTGCCACCGTGCTGACTTGATGTGTTTCACAGTCGTGAGCGATGAGGAGGCTGATGACGGTGGTTCTTGTGTCGGAGGGTCAGAGGGTGACTCGGGTGCCGGTCGGTGGGGTGGCTCGGTCTTGGGGCATCGGGAGGTGAGCTCACCATCGACTGTGCAGTGCCGTGGGTACCACGGACCTCGTTCTGCTGTGTACCAATGACTTCAAGGTTAGCGCCGGACTGTTTGCGAGGAGGTGGCTCGCTTCACCGCCCCGCCATGCGTGGAGAAGCTTTTCGAGACCATGCCCACACACGGATGTTTAGGTTGATCGAAGCTAACGCCGCGAGGGTGAGTTCAGACATTCTTATTTTCATTCCTCGCCTATTTTTTGTGACCGAGGTGTGCTCTGTGCAGACCTTGATGTTGTCCTACGCACTCGAAGGAGACATCTGCCGTGACTACACAGAGATCCAAGAGCGGCTCGACTTGGAGCACGAGCGGAACGAGTCATTTTGCTTCGAGCGCTTGGCCCTCGCCAATAGAGTGGAGGAGCTAGAGGCATGGGTCGCCGAGCTGGAAGGGGAGCGCACCGCGATCTCCGAGAGGAGGTGTGGACACTTCGGGGCGCTTGCGCCGATCTTGAGGCGAAGGTCCAGGTGGAGCGGCAATTCACGGAGACGGTGTCGCGTGCCACGTGGGAGGCCATGGAGTCGGTGGAGGGTGCCGTGATCGAGCTTGGAGCCGGTGCCGCCACCTCGGAAGCACACGCCTGCACAAGTGGATGTCACATTGGATCGACTTCGGCACACTGGGGAGATCTATTTGCCCCCGCGCAAGCCTAGGTGACCATTGTGCAAAGGCCACCTGGACGACGGCTTTCATGTTGCTGCAGAGGGACGGGTGCAGGCATGATGATGCCCTCAGCGTCCGCTTTGTGCCCATGGCGTCCGTGGCAGAGATTACCTCCGATCAACAGCAAGCGCGGAAGGTGGGCAACACCTTCGCCCATGACTTCTGGGCGCCGCGTGCCCGCGATGCTAGCGATGGAGTCTCTTCGCTCCATGCTGGCGCAAAAGGCGAAGGGCAAGGCTACGGCGGTCGGCAAAGCTGCCGGCGAGCGGGGGGTCACCACTGGAGACAAGGTGTGACCCTCCGCCCTTCTCCAGCAATCAGATGTAGATTTTGCGTATGTTTTTAGGTGTTCCTTGCTCCAGCTCTTGTGCTAGGGCTGAGTTAGGTGGGAGGTAGTTGCTATTTTTTTTTTGTAATGACCTCTGATTTTGAATGAAATGATAGTTGTGAATCAAATTTGCATTGAAGTCTATGCTGGCGTTGTGTTTATGCTCTTGCTTGTTGGTTTGCTTAGTCCAGACATCCTTTGTTTCGACACACCGCTCGACGGGGGCCTCGCCCTCCCGGGTGCGAGTGATAAAAGTCATTATGCCCCCCATGCGAAGGATGAGCAGAACCTCCTTTCCATATGGCCCTGCAACTGTGTTATCGGGGGGTCGTGTACCACGGGGTGAAGTGGCAGCGGTGGAAGCTGGCGAACCTGAAGGGCTCTATGGAGCATTTTTAGATTTTTCGCGAGCGCAAGGCGGCGAGGGCGCGTGATGAGATATGGCTTTCTCGGAGGTCCGGGGCACTGCCCCTGCGACCGCGGCCCTGTTGGCCTCGTCCGCCAATTCGGCCACCTCGCCAGTGGAGGCTTCTACCGGGGACTCCTCCGGATACCTATGCGACCTGGCAGTGGCTACTAGAGTACCGGCACCTTGTGGCTACTAGGGCATCCGATGAGGAGCTTCTTGAGTGGGTAGTGCGGATGGAGGTGTGGGACTTTGTGCCGTAGCGCTGTAGGGCGACAGGGTGTGGTGTATATGTATGTTGTAATTTGTGTGATCAGTGATATTTTATTGTATTATTTGTGTGCTTTATTGGTGGTTGCGCTGCTTCTTTCGATTGTGGCTATGTACGTCTGGTGTACCTTAGCGAGGGGAGGCGAAGCTAGCATCATCTACCATACTTTTTTAGATAGGGCTCTGCTTCTATTTTTTGCAAGGGGAGGAGAAGCCGTGCCCCCATACTTTTAGATAGGGCTCCGGGGGAGCCCTAACTTCTACTTTTTAGGGGAGGCGAAGTCAGCGTCGTCCCTCATACTTTTTTAAATAGGGCTCCGGGGAAGCCCTAACTTCTTTTTTTTTTTTGCGAGAGGAGGCGAAGTCGGCGCCGTCCCCCCATACGTTTTTTAGATAAGGCTCCGGGGGAGCCCTAACTTCTATTTTTTGCTAGGGAGGCGGCCGGCGCCGTCCCCCATACTTTTTTAGATAGGGCTCCATGGGAGCCCTAACTTTTATTTTTTTACCAGGGGAGGCAAAGTCACTCCTGCCCCCTCAGCGCGTCCTGGTTCTTTGGACCAGGCGGGGTGCCGGGGTTCCTGGGCCCTGCCTTTCTGTTGAACGACGAAGCACCAAAATGTTGTTACACAAGTACATGCTCCCGCTGCTTTAAAGCCGGCGGGTGGTGGTTCTCTGGGAGTAACCGGTTTTTACATTAACCTACGAATAGAATTTTCGGAGTCTCTTGGCGTTCCATTTGTGGTCTAGCTGCTACCCTTCGGGCGTTGCTATGTAGTAGTAGCCCGCTCTTGTGCTTTGGGTGATGATGCAGGGTCCTTCCCATTTGAACTCTAGCTTTCCTATAACCTGGGGTTTGCTGCTCGCTTGAGCACCATATCGCCTGGTGCCAGGGTGTGGATCTTGATCTTCCTGTTGTACACCTTCGCGACCCCTTGTGCGTACTTCTCCATGGTTGATATAGCCTGACGTCATACCTTTCAAGCCGACGACAAAGGATCTTCCTTGGTGAATAGGCGCCATGGATGGCGTTCCGGCGAACAAGAAGGCACAAGACCACTCCTAGAGAAGCTGCATCTAGGATGGCAACCACGTCCATGACGGCGACCGCGAGCGTGACCGCGACAGAGAACGGGGTGGCGGCCAAGACCGAGACCGCGGCGGTGAGTGCGGCTGCGGTCACGAACGGGGCGGCGGCCAAGACCGAGACCGCGACCGTCGGCACCGCAACAGGCAACCTCGAGATGAAAATCCACACCAGCCCGAGGGCTACCGCTGCTAGAACTATGATGGGTGATGGAACCAAAACCAATTTCTGGCAATCTGCATGGCTAGATGGAAAGCGGCCGAAATATATTGTGCCAAGCATCCACAAGATTGCCAAGCGAAAAACAGATCGGTGGAAGAAGCACTCCCCAATGGCGCATGGATTCAAGACATCGACCCAAGCAAAATTACAATAGCCCAACACCTAATGGAATCGTTGAGCTATGGCAGCTCACCCAAACAATACATCTCAAACCCCAATGCCCCAGGCGACATAATATGGAGGCTCGCAAACACGGGGAATACTCAGCAAGTTTGGCCTACGCGTCGTAGTCTTTAGGACTAACATTGGTGTCCCCTGTGCCGTGCAGCGCCGGAATCGACAATACATCTGCTAGCTGAATGTAGGTTATTATCTAGGAGAATTTGGAGAGCGGTTGGGAACTGGCTACAATCAGGGATTTCAATACCGGTCCAAAAAATTTAACGGGGTGGCCGGTATGGCCAATAATTTCGGCCGAATTATTCAATTTTTTTGAATTTTTTGGATTTTAAATAAATAAAAATCAAATTCGAGCAAAATTCAATCAAATTCGGCCAAAATTCAACCAAACCGGAAATTTCGACGCTGTTTGATCTTCTACCAGGACCCGTCAGTATACCGGTTATCGCCGATAATCAGTCCAAAAATCGCCGATTTTCAAATCCCTGGCTACAATACAACCTCGTGCAAACAGACGCTTGTTATGCTTGTGACTGAATTTCTCAATGGTGTCTCGTGGTGACAGAGATGCCTCTTCGATCCTTGGTTATTCTTGTTGCATGGGAGCTATGGAAGGAGAGGAATGTTACCTTTTGGCGACAAGATGTGAGGACCCCGAAATCGAACCCGTTTCAAGTCAAATGGTTTCGCCAAAGACGCAATACTTAACAGGAAACAAGAATGATTCGAGTACCCGGATATATGTCTCATATTAGCTCCTAGGATCAGCGGCTAATATGCACATATTTAAACAATATTGTACAACAATTATACACAATTTAAATATAACAAGATACTATTAACGAGCTATTGAATTGAAACTAACTCTAAATGAGTATTATACACCATTTGACCAACCGGCCAAATTTGAACTTAACAAATAAAAATAGGCAGTGGAAGATATTAAATAAACAAGAATAAAAGTGTCAAGTAATCTAAAACAACCTTCCCAATGGTGAGCCACAACTTGAAGGACAACCGACTGGGATTAAAGCCGATGCGTATGTCGTTCTCACCTGAACAAGTGGATAATTCGGTTGAGTACAAAGTTGTACTCTAAAGTCTTACCAGCAAAAGAAATATAGTAGATGCATTTGAGTATCAAAGGAAAGCTAAAATGGTCCATTTTCAGCATAAAGCAAGGTTGTTCAATGAGATAACTGGTATAGATTTAAATTGCCATTTGATAAACTTTTTGAAACATTATATAACAGTAAGTACTCTAATTCATGATCAATATTTCCACAAATTAACCATCAAGAGATCATACCCAAAGTGGCTGTCCCACTTAGGTAAACTAACCATCAACACACGAACTTTCCATTCGTAACAACATACCAATCCCAAACATACCCTGATCCTATTCCCATCTAACTATGCATGGTCTCCCACAAGCAATGTCTATAACCCGGTACATGGCTATTCGAATAGATTTATGACTCTGCAGAGTTTGTACAGCTTTACCCACACAATATGAATATTTCTCAATGTCGGCCAATGCACTCGTCTCGTAAGAGTGTGACTGAAATATTATAATGAGGCTGTTACAATGCCATGTGCTAGATATTAAACCACCCGAGGATACACACCGTAGCAGTCTGTCAGTCGTCTGAACAACAGTAACACTTCGTTGTGTAAATAAGTCCTTGTGAAGCTTCCTGCACACACAAGCGACCCTTAAGGAAGTCACATGCCCCACTAGATTGACAACACAACAATAACAATAATAACAATAATTATCAATCTAGTTGTGGTTTGATAGCTAACACACTACAAATTAATAAGCCAACCTTCGCCATTAACCTAGCATGTGATTACACGTAAGACTTGGTTCAACACCACACAGACCGGTCCTTAATCATTCAGACGGGGCTACAAAATTTTGAAACAGCATTTCATCATCACCCTACACCCGTCCAAGTTAAAATATAAAGAACCCAATGCTCAAAATGTCCACAAAAACCGGATTCAAATATCTGATTATAATCCTCAAGTTCTAACAATATTTGATTCATCTCGGTAGATGAACTAGTTTCATCAACCATTATTGACTACAACTACTAGCATGGATAAGCACCGTTCTATAAATCAACAAACACCCCCATATAGCATATAATCTTAAGCATCAATGGTAACTAGATATTCAACTTTCAAAGGAAGGTAAATGCAGCAAAGAGGACATAGCTAAATCTACCCAATTGACATACATGTATTTTAATTTAAAGCGATGCATAGAATACTTAAAATCAACATAAACATTTTATTAAAATTAGTAGGAACAACACAGTCAAAGGGGAGGGGGAATTGCTTGCCTTTGCTGGTACCACTTGTTCAATCTCAGGTTAGACTCATGAATACGTCAGAATCGTCGAAAAACCCAACAAAAACCGATTTTGTGATAAACACCAAATAAAGCTAAAAATTCAGAATATTCAAAATTTCATGAAATTCACATAGTAGGTAGAATATGATTTTAGGTGAATTTAGGTGAAAATTTTAATTCAATTGGAGTTTAGTTTGATTTTCTATGAGTTTTTCAATGTTATTTGCATTAGTGTTCAAATATTTTGAATATCAAAATTTTCTATAACAGTACCATGTTCAAAACCTATTCCAAATTAAAGTACAGTAAAAATGAAACTAACAAAATTGATTTTACTCAATTTAAAGTTAAAATAAAATACTCATGAATTTTTTAAGTTTAAGCTATTTTCAGTGCAAAAGTAATTCATTTCGAATTTTCAAAATGCATTACATACTTTTTACACTCACGATCATCTAGTCTTAGTAACTGACATGTGGGGTCCAGTGTATAGTGTTATTATTTTTCTTTTAAATTTTCAGAGAAAATCTACTAACATGTGGGGTCCACATGTCATACTCTCGATCCACAACACAGTGCATCGACCGAAGACCCATGTGCTCAGTCCATCGGTCTATTGATCTGTGTACTGTGCACTTAATGGATCAGTGACTTAAGGAATTAATAAAGTTTTAATTAAATTTATAATCTCGTTCATTATCGGTGGGGCCTATACGTCAGACACACATTACAAACTTGATTAAACGCTAATGACCGGTCATTACCTAAATCCACTGGCAGTTAATCGGGATTCTCGCCGGGCGAGCTTCGGCACGACCGTCCACGGCGATTCAGCACAACAAAGGGGCTCGGAGCTCAGGATCAACACGTATGGGTGCGAAGTAGCCTCGCAAACACGTTGACGATGACGCGGAGTCTGATGGATGCCGGAGTTGAGCTCACGGTGGCCGGAAGCGGAACCGAAGGGGCGGTGAATGTGGAGATGATGCTTCGGTGGTCGAGGAGCTTCGGGAAAGAGCATGTCTGTTTTGCCTCGTCTTCAGGAATGCGATGCACTCGATCTTGACGTCGATGGAGGTCGGTGTCGACCGGAATGGTGACGGCAGTGGTTCACCGTTGTTGGAGAAGATAGGGTCGCATGCCCTCGGTGATACACCAAAAGACAACTAACTTCACCATAAGACTCAGTGAGGTGTTGCGATCTTGATGGTCAAAGCGTCATTGAGAGAGACTCACCAGAATGCCCGCGAGGTATAAGTCCGTGGCTGCTGGAGACGAGAACGAAGATGGCGTCGCCGACGACTCTATGGACAACAAGGTCTCGGATCAGCAAAAATGAGCACGGAGTTGTGAGAGGAATCCGGCGGTGAGGTCGCGGGCGCGAGTGCGGCACCGAGGCAAGATCTAGCTTATCGTCTTCTTCCTCGGCCGAAGCAAAGAAATGGTTGAGGAGAGCGAAAGAGAGTGAGATTGAGAGAGTGGATTGGCTCGGGAGCTTCATAAGTCTAGGCTACTCTTCGTAGTCGGTCACGAGAGCATGAGGTGGCGAGGCGAACGTCGTGGCATGCATGCGCTGTGCCAGCACGCTTGGCTGAGCGGCGCAACGAGGAAGACGACGAAGCTGACAGGTGGGGCCCGCCTATTGGTAACTGAAGAAAAGCGGTGCGGCGAGTGGGTTGAACCAGAGTTGGACTCGTGTCAGGTTAGGTGACGCGATTGAGTCAAGTCGGCTCGGGTGGTCCAATCAGAACAGTTAAGTCGGGTCCGGTCAGACCTGAGTTTGAATTTGGATTTTGACCGAATTGCAATGAGTTTGACCGAGCGATTTAAAATAGCAAATAAATTCTAAAAATTTTTGTGAGTGTTCTAAGATTCAAATGGAACCTAGGAAAATTTGTTGTAGGCAGTGTTCATTCCCCAGTTTTCAAATTTAAATTATTTTCAGATCTACCTTATTGATTTAGATTTTTTTATGAGATCAGTTTGACTTCCTAAAAATTTGAAAAAAATTATATTAATTCATGATAAATAATCTAGTATTTAAATAAATTATTTCCAACAACCGTTAGACACACATTTTTTTGAAATCATATAAAAGCTTGAATTCAAGTTAAAAGTTTGAAATTTCTGAGCAAACTTTATTACAAACAACAAAAGTTTCTATTAATCCATAATTTACACACAAACATGATATCATTAGCTAAACCTAGCTTATAGATTTTTGGGGACGTTACACAAGCGATAACACCCATCATGCTCCTGGCCATGATAAAGGGAGAAGCCCGAACCTGGTGCCTAGCGGGGGCTAATTAAAAACTAGCGGAATTCATCCCGGGAGAGTAACAACTCTTCTGGTTTTCTCCTTTTCTTTTTAGTCCTTTGTACATAAACTTATTTTTGCTCCCGTTCTGTCAATATAATAGGCAAGTCTCCTGAAAAGATTATATTACATAAGTAAAGAGCATAGGAATGAGTGATTTAGTTGATAACACACTACATTTTGGAGAAACAACGTGCATCACAATATGAGTGATTTAGTTTGCATGTATATAACATCCCAAATTTTTTTTTTGCATGTGTGTAAGATACTAACTGTATCAAACTAACTCGACACCTTCCTCTTCTGACCGCGCACGAAACGCACATTTAACTCATGAATCCGACAGCTGTAAATATAGCTGTAATATGGTGGTAAGTGAGATTTCCAAACTACAACCTCAATTTTTCCATGAGGTGTGACACTTCCAGACAAGATCTCCCGCATAGTAACTGTGGAAGCCTGTTCATGAGCAAGCCCTACTCGATCTTGGTTGTAGATTTCACAGTATATACTACTACTTCCAGGTCTTTGAAGTAAAACACATTTTCTTTTCACCCCTAAATGAGTTGGATCTCTACTAAGTAGGAGCTGATTCTTCTGATCCTTCTCCCTAAGGCATTCAAGAACCCAGTGCCAGTGCCGGGGATCATCACTAGCTCTAAGATAGTAAGCCATGTTGCTTGCATCTATGAAAGGCCCAGTGAATCCCTGAATTTTCTCTTGGTCGATATACTCATCAAATATCTGCAATGCAATGGATGCTAGTTTCGGTTGGTCTTCGGGATCCGAGCTTCCAAATGCAAGCACCTTGAAGAAGTACCAGTACGCTTCTCGAGACAAAAAATTAAGACGAAGAGGTTGTGTCGTTCCAAACTTTGTGACCTTGTCAGATCGACTGGTGATTATGATTTTACTGCCCGGCGAAAAACAAGTTTGAGATGCAGAGTATAGCTTCCTCCATGCACCCTCATTGACATCCCCAGCTAGCTCAATAACAACTAGCAACTTTTCTTCATTTGAGGGGCTGTGTTGATGTTTGATTACCCCTCCATCTCTCAGGGTGCATGTTCTTTCTTCTGTCAAATCATTCTCACTTAAAAGATATAATACAGGAAAAGTGGCTACGCACCCTTTCATCAGAGCAAACATGCTCAACAAGTGTACTTTTGCCAACCTTATCTGGACCAATAATTGGTAGGACGCTCAAATTGTCAGCGCATGCAGGTTCTTTATTCAACAAGAAGTTGATGACCTGCTCCATCTCCGTTTGGCGACCAAACATGCACTTCTCCATAAACATATGTTTGCTATATGGTTGGCGACATATAGGAGAGTAGTTCTTCAGAAATATGACAAACTCATTCATACCAGTCATGGTGATCTCTACACTTTGGACCATCTGTTCCAACTCATCTTTTCCATGTCTACGGCAAGGAGAGAAACGAACACGCTTGCTAGAACTGAACTTTGACAGGGAAGAATAGCTCACTTCATCACCTTCTTGGGCTCGGCATCTGAAGTTGTCAAGCGCGTAGTAGCCTCTGTACATCTCCTCTCTCAGGAAGTTCAGCTGCTGAAGCATGGCATGGCTTGTGATGTGCCTCCCTTCGGCCTCCTCAACGGTGACGCGGACCCGGAGCAGCGTCCTCTGTAAACTCCGCAGGCTCTCCTCCTTGGACGGCGCCAGCAGCTTTTTTGAGCATTTGTCGATCAAGAAGGAGAAGGATCTGCTGGCAAGTTCGCCCATGATTGCAGAGAAGAACGCCTCCATTGGGAAACCTCTCTCACCAAGAGAAGAGGTGATAGGAGTTACATATACATGTGATGCGAAATACCCTTTGTTTAGTGTCGAAGTCTTTGCTTATATTTCTTTGACAGGAAGACTAGCGACAATGACATGGGGAACTTTTGGAGAACGTGGTCTATACGTTACGTAACACAGTCTACACGTTAACAAAATTCTACGCAGTTGCTATCTCCTTTCAAGTAAAAGCGGATTTTCATACACGTTTCAAGTAACCTGAGCATGGCGAAATTAATATATCGGTTTTGCTAGTCCACGTTCGCCTGAAAATCAAGGAAGTTTCAGTCGATTTACTCACCTTTGGATCACGCGTGGAGATTCGTGCTCGAGGTCCTCCTCCGGCACCGACTCCAAGGGGGATTTCAAACATTGCACAACTCAAGAGCCAGCTAGCTTAACAAAAAGTCAAACATCCAAACGGCCTCTCTGGGAGAGCTACAGCTAGGGGTGGGTATAATTTTAACGAAAACCGAATTACCGAACCGAACAAATCGAAATTGTCAGTTTATTCGGTTTCGGTGTTCGGTGCGGTAGCAATTTCTGTGCTAATCGGTTTTCGGTGTTCGGTGCGGTTTCCATATTGCATAAACCGTAAAAGCCGAAATCCTCATATCATAGCAAAGCCGAAGGCCCAAGGCCCATTTCTTCCCCCATCCCCCATAGACGACAATCACTCCCTTATGCCGGGTCTCTTTCCCCATGCCCCCCTTGACTCCTAACCCTAGCTGGTAGTCGCCACCGCCTAGGGCACCACGCCACGACCGCGAGACGCCACCAAGGCACCGACGCGACAACGCAGCGAGAGGCGAGCACGAGCAGAAGGCAACAAGGGGGGCGGCGACAGCTAAGGTGCGACTTAGCCACCGAGGGTTGCGGCATGCGGCGCATACCATCGAGAAGGAGAAGAAGCGAGGGCTGCATGTGTGGTGCACGCCGCCAAGAAGCAGAGGAGGGCAGCGAGGGTGCTCGCAAGCCGGTTGAGGTCCTCGAGGTGGACCCTCACCGTCGTTGTCCTCCTCTGCTTCCTCTTCTAGGGCGATAGTGCTGCCTTCGCTGCTCACTTCGTTGGCCTCGGCTTCTCCACCGGATGCAAGGTCGCAGAACCCCCTCGCCCTTTTTGCATCTTTGATTTGATTGAGCATTTTGTGATGATTTTTGTTGTGTAGATTGCTTGGATTGAAAATTTGAGATGTATTTGTATTAGCTTCGATGTGTGTTTGGTATACCAAAATACCGAATTAACCAAACCGATTTAATTCGGTTAATTAGACACAATTTTGTATTTTATTTTGGTTAATTCGATGGCCAACTCTTATTCGGACGTGGTTGGATATTCTTGCACGAGTGAGTGCTCCGAGACAATGACGTGGCATGAATTGGGCTGTCTCTTGTCGCCGAGAAGTAGCGCGTCTAGTTAGGGCCGAACGGATAGAAATTCCACAGGAGACATGAATTGAAAAAGATTCATGTATTCCAATTTCCAAAATTGTGTCATAATCAAATAGTTACTGTACCATCCATCCATCCATCCATCTGCTGATCACTGAGTAAAAAAAAAAAAACCACCGCAGCAAGCAGCGACAAATTATGTGATTTCCCAACTATTTTTTAGCCCTTCTGGTTAACTTGTTAATTTCTGTTTTTAAAGTGAAACTTATTCATTTCAGTTTTTTTAATATAAAAAAAGCTGGAACTGGCCATCTTTTTGGGTCCAACAAACTAGGAAATTTGGGCCAACTACTATCTCGTGCTCCTAGGCTCCTTGCATATGCATTTCCATCAGGCCCAATCACGGGCAAGCCATCGCAGGCTTAGAAAAAAAAAAGGTATACATGCAGAAATCCAATGTGCAGAAACGAAAAGCCAAGGATACATGCGTTATTATTAAAAAAAGAAGAAGTAAAATCTTTTCCCCTAAATTTGCAGGCTGAGTATTAAATGAATCTAAAAAAGGATGAGTATTAAATGATGGGGAAAACATGTATATACAACTGATAAATAAGAATTCATGAACCATAGTCTCAAAAAAAAAAAAAATCTACATCACTCTCTTTTGCTGTTTGTAAGTTGTCTTGCTTTTTTGGATTAAATATAAGTTTATTTTCCTGGCTAGGGTTAGCTTTGAGATGGAATGTCTTGTTCTGATTCTGATCTAATGCTTAGAAAACTGACTTATACTTACGGAAAACCAGTCATAATAAAAAAAGCCATTTTATATTATATGGCAATCGACTAGTAATTAACAGATAAATGAAAGCACTGGTTCACCATTTGACCTACACACACATAAGAAAATGGTATGGTACTCCTGGGAGTCCATACTCACACTCTCATATACCACATAAACCGTATGATGATACATGTTTATCAATTTGAGTATGTTCCAATAATGATTATAAGATATTCCAAAGTGAGTTCTATGATTTTTTTAAATACCAAAATGCGCTTTTTATAGCAAAATTTGTGTATATACTTCTTTTTATATATGAAAAAGGGTATATAGAAAAAAAATAAAGAGCTTTGATGATTTTTTCAATCAAGTCGCACTGGAATATCTTATAATTAGTATTTAAGTATACTGAAAGTGATAAAGAAGTATAATATATTTATTTAAGTGATATATTGAAAGTAGACGTATATACTCCTAAGAGTACGAAACAAGTGTTATATATATAATGGGAACATATCTAGTGTTGATGGGTAATTGAGTGCTAAGGTGCTAATGTCATCTTGATCGTTGGATCTGGATTGAACAACCAAGATTAATGCGGGCACCCACCCCCAAACCATTTAATCACCTTGCATGCTCCCACCTCCAATGCGCCTGTATGCTCCACATCCAATGTCCTACATTAAACACCCTTCGTGATCCAACGGTCAAGATTGACCTTATTACCCATTAGCACTAGATATATTATATATATATATATATATATATATATATATATATATATATATATATATATATATATATATAGGAAAATGGTTTAGTACTCACAGGAGTATGTACTCCGCCTCTCATATACCACTTAAATCGTATGATAATACCTCTTTATCTATTTGAGTATACTCCAATGATGATTATAAGATACTCCAAAGTGAGTTCTATGAAAAAATCATTAAAGTCCACCTTTTATAGCTAATTTGTGTATATACTTCTATTATGAACAAAGGTATATAGCTAAAGGACTCCATAAAATTTTTCAATCATATATATCTTATAATTGATATTTAAGAAAATGATATAGTACTCAGCGAGTATGTACTACATACTCCCGCTTCTCATATACTACTTAAATCGTATGATAATACATCTTTATCTATTTGAGCATACTCCAATAATGATTATAAGATACCCCCAAAGTGAGTTCTATGAAAAAAAAATCATTAAAGTCCACCTTTTATAGCTAGATTTGTGTATATACTTCTTTTATATATGAAAAATGGTATATATATATATATACACACACACACACACACACACACACACACACACACACACACATATATTATTGTCGGACCTCCAGGCGTAGAATACCCGAAGGTCATATGTGTGTACCATACTAGTCCCATGATCAGTGACTAGTACACATTCATAATATTTGGCATTCACATCCATACATTCAAATATACAAAGTAAAGCAAAAGGTGGTACTTAACTTAAGTGATTAAAGTTATTACATCAAGGGCTGATCGGCCAAATAAACCAAGTACTAGCATAATAAAAAAATAGCAGCAAAAGTAAAACTGATGAAAGTAAATAAGTTCCAGTGGTTTGCCCATCCATAACCCAAAGGCAACCTGTAGGACCGGAAAGGCGACTAGAGGGAGGTGAATAGACGCTTTCTTAATTTTCGCATTAATCAAATTCAACACACACTTTTCTCCTATAGCTATGAAATCTAAGAAGATCAGTAAATACAGAGGAAGCCTTGTGCTGAATCCGATTACCCCCTTAACCACAAGACTCAACAATGGAGATTTGATCTCAGGTAGACCGGTCTGACCGACGGCCAACTGGCGGTCTGAAAACTGGCGGTCTGACCGATGGCCAACTGGTGGTCCGAATAGCTGGCGGTCTGACCGGCGTTGTGGAATCGGTCAGACCGATTCAGTCCAGAACCACTGCAAACCACCCAAAACTAAAACAAAAATTGGTCCAGCTTTTGATTCAACCGATGAAACTTGACCAAATTTGGAACACAACTCCCTAAGGATATCTAGAGCCTATTCCTAGCGACGATCGTGCAGATCCACGTCAAAAAATTGATCTTTTTAGGTTTTACCAAAGGAGTGTCCAAAACCTAGCAAAATGAAAAACTTGATCCAAATCTTGCTCGTGAGGGATTGATGATTTAGATGGTCAGAGGAGTATTCCCACACATCATAGTAAGGTAAAAGAGGTCAAGAGACCAACAAAAACAATCGGATCAAGGAAGTACCAAAATCATCAAAAGAGAGAGGAAAACACATGAGACCTCATCTTTGAACAAACATCCATTGATTGATTCAAAATGTTGCTTGTAAAGCCACTCCCTCAAGAAGGACAAGAGCTCAATCCAAGAGCACACACACAAATTTCCTCACTAGAATCTAGTCTCTCCTCTCCTCTCCAAACCCTAACCCTAACTAGGGTTTTTACAAATGAAGTGCTTGGAGGGTTTTCCAACTCCCCCTTTCTATTTATAGTGAGGCCTAGGGTTTAGAGAGAGTTCACTTAATGGGCTCCCGTCAAGGCCCAAAACACACGGGACACACACACACATTACAGTCGAAGCAAACGCCTGCATCACCACGTGTAGGTTTATCAGCGGCTCTCATCATGTCGGCAAGTCTCTCCCGTCCGAATCCCATCGGAACCTCCAAGGCACTTGCACCGACCCTGCGCCGCTTGATCCAACCAGCTGCAACAAACTGCCCGTTCGAACCATCTTGTCCATTCTGCACCATGCTTGAGTCACACGACTCTACCCGGCATCTATGATCGTTCTGGACCTCAGCACTCCAAGCTTAGTCCCGATCCTCCTCACCGTTGACCGTCGTTGACCTGCAAGCCACCTGCACAGCAATAGACAAAAAAATCGTCTCCGAAACAAGTTCTTCACAACTTGACCCACGTTAGCTCAACCATGCCATATGCAACATTAAAGCATTGAAATTCATGTACTAGACACAATCAAAACACAACGTTGCCAAGAAGGCCGACGAACAAGTGGAATTCGTTCTAACGCCGTACCTGGCCGGTCTGATCGATTTTCAACCGGTATGATCGATTTTATAACGCTGGTCAGACCGCCCAAAATGACTTAGCCAAAATTCCATCGTGAAAATACAAAACTGTTGGACCGAAAAGGCGACTAGGGGGTGAATAGGAGCAGACTCACTTTTTCAACCAATATCAGATTCAATCCAAATTTCACTCCAATAGCTATGGAAGCTATGAAGATCAATATACCAGTAGAGCGGAAGACTAGTATTGAATCCAATCTAAACCCTGAAACAAAACAACTAAAATCAACATGGGCTAAAATTCTAAGTGTTGGGCGGTCTGACCTCTGTGTTAATGGCGGTCGGACCGGTCACCAAATCGATCGGACCGGTCACCTTGGGCGGTCTGACCTCTAGTCTGATGAACAGTAAAAACAGCCCGAAAAATGAAGTTGCAAATAGATGTAACTCTTGATCTACAACTCCAAACTTGATGAAACTTAGAACACACCTTCTCTACGATGTCAGGAACCTATTCCAATCGAAGATCGTGAAGATCCTTAGAAAAGTTACGACCTTTTTTAGTTTGAGAGGAGGATGGTTCAAAACCGAGTCAAAACGAAAACTAGATCCAAAAACTTGCTCGTGGGTGATTGATGATCAAGATGATCCTAGATGTGTTCCCACATGACACAGCAAGCTAGATCACATGAAGAAATCAATCAAAAACTCACGAATCAAAGAAAGACTCAAAATCATCAAATAGAGAGAAGAAAGACAAAGAGACACATCTTTGAGCAAAATTTCTTTGGATTGATTTGATACGGTTTGGGTTTACAGTCACTTTATCAATGGAGGACAAAGCTCAATCCAAGAGCACGAAATCAAATCAAAACTCTCTAAAACCCTAACCTCCACTAATCCTCTCCCTAAGCCAAACTAGGGTTTCAACAATAATGAAAGGGTTGAAGGGGGTGCAGACACCTCCCTCCTCTATTTATAGTGGAGACTTAGACTTTTTAGAAGTTTTAACTTAAATGGGCTCCCGTTAAGGCCCAACACAAACAGTCACACACACATGCATTTTAAAGCGTCGTCTTCAACACCTCTTGACCTAAATCGCTTCTCTTTGCGTCGTCTTACACCGCGGGTAGGCAAAAGGTCACCAAGGTGGTATTTGGTAATATTACCAAAATACCCCTTCTCGGTCCTTTGTAATACCCCGAAGGTGATTCGGCTTATTAGAAAAAGTTTCGGAAGAGGGAGCTAATCGAAAAACCAGAATCATCTTTTCACCGGGGGGTTTTCTGTGATTTCACGGCAACCTGGGCCTGGACCACGGCCCAGGAGGGGCCCATGTGGTGGCTGCCCATAAGAGGGGGGGTTCCCACCCCCCAAACCCTAAACTCCACATTTCTCTCCCCCTCCCCCCTTTGGAGCCGCCGCCCCCCTTCCCCCTTGCTGTGCACCGCCTTGTACGTCGATTTTGGGTAAGATGCGTTCATTTTATGTCCTGTCCATCTGTTAGAAAGTTGTAGGTATTGTTCTTAGCTTTCCATAGCCACCGAGATCACGTGATTCCGCCTTACGGTTTAGGATATATGATTTTTTTAGTGCGCGCTGTTCTGTCTGTCTGACGAGAAAGATCTGTCGGCTTGATCCTAGGTTTTGATTTAGTTAGAGGCATTTCCAGAACCTCCACCCAAATAAGGTATTGTAGCCCTTTAAATGATCTTTCAAAGCTGATAAAGATCATCTCCATTGGATCTGTATAATGAAAGTTATGATATTTTCTTTACCACTGTTCTGAATTTTGGGCAGATAATTGTTACTGTTTTCATCTATTGTTTAGACTACTATAGAGGCCGAATCTGGGGTTTTTCCCTTCTAGAGTTTTATTGCTGGGAACGTTAGCTTTCTTTTGGTACTGATATCAGGAAAATCCAATCTGTAGTTTGGTAGATATGAATTTTTTATTACGAACTGTCCGGTCTGTCTGAAAACTGAGGTCAGTAGGTTTGTCCCTCAGTTTTGTTCAAATTAGGGGCCGAATCAGAACCTTCACCCAACTAAGTTATTTTAGCCCTTAAAATTATCTTTCCAAGCTAATAATAATTATTCTCATTGGATAAATAGGTTGAAAGTTACACCGTCTTCTTTATCTCTGATCTGTATTCTGGACAGACGTAGATGGGTTGAGTTTAGCTGTTAATTAGCCCTCTGTTTTGGCCGAATCAGGGGATTCCGCCAACTAATGTTTTGTAGCTTGATCTGTTAAGATTCAGTAAGCACTGGTTTCAGGTCTTTTGGAGTTACAGATAATTAATGGTGATTTTTCTAGTATCGCTGCCAGTTTAGCGGTACTCGGGCTGTTGGGTAAACTTGGTAAAATTGATCCTGTTGTTTGGGTGGGAGAGATAGAGGGGATGGAAGGGTGTAGGATCAAGGATAACCGACTAGAGGGGGGTGAATAGGAGGTTTTTAAAGTTTTTAACAAATTAACAATTTATGCTCCTAGCTAGGCAATTTAATCACAAAAAGCAAGCTAGAAATATAAGTGCGGAATTGTAAAGACAAGAAATAACCACAAGACACAATGATGTTTTTCCCGTGGTATCGAAGACTTGCCGGTCTTCACTAGTCCACGTTGAGGAAGCTTGATCACCCAAGCCGGCTCCACGAATTAAGCCTTCCCTCGATCACTTGGGTTGTTCTTCCTCCGCTCCGGAGATGGTGAACACCAACCACTCACAATCTTGCTCGGGTCTTCTCACAAGCTTCACTTGAGAAGATCACCGTGCTTCACCGCCAAGCCGTCTAGGAGTGCGGCAACACTCCAAGAGAATAGATCAACGATCCTCGCTTGACTTTACTCAAGTGCCAATGAATCAACTAAAGATGAATGCACTTGATCTCCCTCTTAATGAATGCAAGAGTAAATTGGGAGTAGAATTGAATGCACAATGCTCACAAGGGTTGAGATATCTTCAATGCACTGTGTAACATGTCCCTTGTGCAGTTGGGGAGGTATTTATAGCCTCCACCAAACAATTCTAGCCGTTGGGAAGAAGTTCCCGAAATTTCAGCACATATCGGAACAACCGGCGTGTTAGCATCGGTACAACCGCGCTATGCTCAATGCACAGTAACGGCTATGTTACACGCATTAAATGCACTGATATAGCCGTTGGATTTAGTTGCGTTCATCCGCAGCAAACACCGGATCGTCCGATTTGAGTTTCTAAACCGAGATTTTGCATCTGTTTCGAATTTTACAACCGCCAAATACATTTGAACATCCGTATTGCGGTTCATCCGATTATCGTCGGTATAAACCGATTCTCAAAAGAGGTTTTCAAAGGAGATTACACTCGTACTGTTATTTTGCAACCGCTGTAATATCATCGGAACAACCGGGATGCGGTTCATCCGATTATACGCGCGGTACAGCCGATTCTCAAAAGCGGTTTTCAAAGGAGATTACACTCGTACTGTTATTTTGCAACCGCTGAAATATCATCGGAACAACCGCGCTTCGGTACAACCGCTGCTAAGCCTTCGGTTCATCCGATTCCAGAATTAAAGCACTGAATTCATTCTAACTTAAATTCAAGTCCAATTTTAAATGCATGCATGATCCTAAGTTGATCCATATGGCACAAGAATAAGCTATCAAGCTACTAGTCGTGATCCCCCTTAATAGTACGGCATTTATCCTATAATCCGGTCTACCAACCAATTCTCCTTAGACCGGTAAAATAGAAAAGGATCCTAGACTATTTGTACCTTGACTTTAAGCCTTGTTGATCTTCACATTTTCCTTTAGCATGCATCCTTGCTTCATCATGTTCATCAAATGGAATTAACCTTGCACATTCTTAGTAAACTTGTTAATCCCATATTCACATATTATCATTAATTACCAAAACCATTTTTAGGGGCCTAGATGCTTTCAAAGGGCTCTTGTAGCAATGTCATACCTTGTTATTCTTATTTCGATTATACATTTGTGTAGGCGGTGAGGCGGTGAGTGGAGGGGCATCTTCGTGTCCTCCTATTACGTCACATCGCAAGGCAAGTACCCTATCTTTGTTTGGTGATATTTCCAATTGTTTGCTTGATGTTGGGATAAATTGTGAATGCCTTTTTCTATCCATCCTGATGTTTATTTCATTTCAAGAAGATGATTCTTGTGATTAAAGAATTAGCATTCATTTCAGTTGTTGCATTCCATTACATGCAACTAACTTGTGTGGCATCCTTGATATATTATGTTGTGTGGGAATGCATACTCATACTTGTTTACACATGTTGTTGAATGCCATGTGTCTTTTCCACTAATGTATGTTATTCATTCATACCATGAGAAATCATCATATTCATTCATAAAATTCATTATGACCACGGAGTGGATTCTTTTAGTAAGTCCCATCAATTCCAAATGGGCATTTGAAAGACCCATCAATTCCAAGATGGGCATTTGAAAACCCACCATTCCAATGTGGGTAGTGTTGACCACCATTCCAATGTGGCAACTTGGACACCCGTGATGAAACGTTCTTCATACGGTGATTGGGTCCCCGTACTTTGTGAAGTACGGGCTTAAGTGAACACCGACGGGTGTATCACTCGCTATACCCCAGATAAGTGTGATTAGTCCATTCCTTCAATGCATCTTTCATTCCATCCATTCATGTATTCATTCCATTCAATCATATATGTGTTCTAAGATTTGTT
Organism: Hsuehochloa calcarea; assembly: GCA_036346395.1. Taxonomy (NCBI): domain Eukaryota; kingdom Viridiplantae; phylum Streptophyta; class Magnoliopsida; order Poales; family Poaceae; genus Hsuehochloa; species Hsuehochloa calcarea. The sequence continues at coordinate 14,924,656 of CM070611.1, read as the reverse complement.
CGTAATTCAAGCGGATTGTGTTGTCCACTCTATGTTTGATTATTCTTGTATGTACTTGCCGAGTCTTCGACTCACCCTCGCTTTGTATGTTTTAATTAGGTAATTGAGGAGAAGACAAGGTGATTTGGTGGGGTAGTTCGCTGCTCGCACTTCACTTTTATCCAATCGAATAATTATTATTACCTTTCACCAAGCCAACTTGTTAAATAAATTTTCGATTTGTAATAATCCAACTTTGGTATTGCTTGACTGCTCGTGGTATTATATCTGTTTATCCATTCTTTTCGTGAATCGGTGATCGTTTATTGTCATTCTTTAGAAATTATTGTTGATTGAATCTGTATCATCCAGCTTTAATGCTATTCTTAGTAGTTTGATAGTTTTGCGTGACATCTTGGCTTCCGAATAGCCAGGGTGTTACATCCTTCTCCGAAGACCGAGTCCATCTGCGCGAAGCACTTCGCCTGCTCCGCCACGTGTAGGTTTATCAATGGCTCTCTCCATGTCGACAAGTCTCTCGCATCCGGCTCCCACCGAAACCACTATGACACTTGTACCGACTCCCGCACCGCTTGATCAAACCAGTCGCACCGAACTGTCTGTTCGGTCATCCTTGTCTATTCTACACCACACTTGAGTTCATTGACCTCACCCGGCATCATCGATCGTTCTGGACCTCAGCTCTCCAAGCCTAGTCCCGATCATCCTCGCCGTTGATCGTCGTTGACCACCAAGCAACCTGCACAACAATAGACAAGCAAATCAAATCTGGGAACAAGTTCTTCACAACTTGACCCACGTTAGTCAAAACATGCATCATGCAATACATATGCACTGAAACTCATGACTTTGACCTAATCAACAAACAACGCCGCCACGAAGGCCGACGTTCAGGTGACAATCGGTCTGACCGCCCCTCAGGGCCGGTCGAACCGCCAGCCTTGCCGGTCGGACCGCCAGCTGTAGGCCGATCCAACCGTCCACAAGGACTTAGCCGATTTTTAACCCCTAAAAATCCGAAACCTACTGGAAACTTTAAACCAATAGAACTTTTGACTGGAGACTCCAAAAATTATAGGACCAAGAGCAATAGAATCCTCTCTCTTGCCTACACCCTCTATTTTTGGCCCAGCTCATTTTGACACATATGGTCACTGCCGGTCTGACCGCCGCTCATGGCCGGTCTGACCGATTTGGGACTGGTCGAACCACCATACTATGGCCGATCAGACCGCCTGTCACCTAATAGTTCTGAAACTTTATCGAAAATACGTGAAACGACAAACCATTAATGCCATTGCCAATTGTCACATCATCATAAGATCTGGAGCATATCCCCATGATATCCACAATCTCCCCCTTAATGAACACATTGGCAATAATCCAGAAAATGTAATTTGGAGGTTTGAAAAGTAAAATACTTTCGTTTTCGCACAAAGGCACAACTTGGTCCACAAGCAAGAGAAAGCAATGAAAATGATCAAGCATTCTAAGAGGCATTCTCTAGGATGAAGGAGGGGCGCGTTGGACTGAGTGAGTCCACGCGATGCTAACAGGCTAGGTGCGAGGACCTAGGGTCACCGGAGGTGAGCGGACCGTGGTTTTCGCAGCGGCGCTATGGACGGCTAGGGGGGAAAAGGGTGCTAGCGACTTGCTCTTGGCAAATCGAACCATGCATGAGGTTCAGAGACTCACCACGATCACGAGGAAGGTGTCAATGAAGTCGGGAAGATCGAAAGCGGCTTGATGATGACAATCAGCGGCGGCACAAAGATGTCCCTCGGTGAAGGTGCTCTACGTTGATGGAGATGCTACAAGGAGCGTTGAATTAGCTCACTGGTGTTCTAGGGTTGGTGTAGATGCGAGGAATTGAACGGGCACTCACCGAGCTTCCTAGAAGGTTGAAAATGGAGGTGGCGGCCGAGGATGAAGAGGATGATGGTGAAACTCGGATTCAGAGCGAATTGTCCTAAACTAAGCGAGGGATTTCATCACTAGGGTACAAAACATGTTGTGATGCACTCGGGTTGAGCTCGAACTCACCAGAGTGATGGGAATGCGTTGGTGAATTTTTGGTGCACGCTGGAGTTGAGGACGAAGACGGTCGCGTTCATGATTTGAGGCTCCAGAAGCTGCATTAAGCAGAGAGGGAGGATGAGTGAAGCTCAAGGATTAAAGTGACACACTTGTCATCGGCTAAGAAGCCCACCAGAGAGGCAGAGTGGCTGGGGTGAGCTCACTGGTGTTGAGAACGATGCACATGTTCCCGTGAAACCAAGGAGCGATAAACTCGGGTTTGCCCAAAATTGTAATGGAGGGCGAGCTAAGGTAGACAATGACATGGTTAGGGCTTAAGTACAACTAGGTTTAGCACGAAAAGAACGACGTTATCTGAGAAACTCACGGGCGTGCTCTGGTGTCTCCGCCTTGCGTGGAAAAGGATGCGACAGGTGGGTTGCTTGCATGGGCGAGGACAGGCGGAGGCGACGGGAGGAGGTGAAGTCACAAAACTATGGGCGGCGGTCGAAACCAACGGGCGGAGTAGGCACGGGCACGGCGCGCTAGCACGAGGAGGCTAAGGGTCCTGACACGCTAGGCCGGCGTGTCAATGAGAGGGGAGAGGGTCGCTGGCGTGGGCTGGAGTGAGCGTGAGTGAAGTGGGCCGAGCTGGATTTTAGCCCAACGGTCCAGTGAGTTTTGAATTTTTCTAGAAAGGCTGATTGATTTCTGAATTTTCAAACAATGCAATATAGTTTATTGTTTTTTTCAGAATTTTATGTGTTCGGTACTTTTCTGGAAAATCCTTTCAAGCTGCTGTTTGCACTTAATTTCAATATTTGATTTATGCAAAAGTTCAAAAACATACTCAAAATATTTTTCCACGCATAAACATGCTCAATATTGTTCCCTCGTCTATTTTCAATATACTTTTCCAAAATTAGAATCTTTGGGATGTACAGTTTTCTTGATCGCGGAGACGATTTGCAACTACTCTGGCGCTGGCCATGGTGCTCCTGCTCCTCCCTCTGCTAGTGTCTTTCCTATTGGGGTTTTGGCGTACATGGCCTTCTCTTCCGTTGAGCTACCCTCTTCTAGCTCTCGTCGCGGTCTTCCCACTTCCTCCTCTGTTTTCTCCATGCCCAATCTCCTGGGGTTTTCGGCTTCTGCTTCCTCTCCGATCTGCTCCCCTCAACCTCCAACTCTAGCTAGACTAGATCCAAGAGATGACCAAGTCCGCAGCAACGGCAACTGCCATCGAGAAGGTAAGCGTTAGCCGCCACCAACACTTCCGGCGCATCTATCAAAAGGCTAACGTCGGCCGCCGCCAAGATCTCCGACGAGCCGGATCAATCTCTACTGGTTAATTCGCCCTATAGAGAAGACGAAGCCTCGTTTTCTCCAGGTATTCAAGGGCTTGTGTGTAAATTCTATTTGTTATTTGGGGTTATTGTGCTACGGTTGTTGCTGTGTACTGTTTAAAGGAGTAATCAAACAGAGGTTAATTATCCTAAAAAAACTCAGCCTAATGACCGAGGTTGCTGGTTTTCCTAATTCTTTTTATTAACTGCATGCTCATATTTCATGGACAGGATCACGAGAATCATCGCGAGCGGCAGTAGAGAGAATCACAGGAATTTCGCCAGACAACATCCATCGATCATACATTCAACTCTAGGAAAAAATCAACATGTGGCAAGACAAGGTGAATTCTCTAGATATATTTACGTATATATTAATCTTGTCGCCACACGTACGTTAGGTATATATATATCTCGTGAAGTCTTCACGACTCACAAGCAAGGGCTAGCTCTGCCATGTCACTAGCTAACTGACTCGACTTCTGAAGGCCAGACACCTCATGCACTATGTACGCACTCTTCTCAAGCGTTAAGGTACTAAACTAAACCTATCCACATAACACACGTCATTAGAGAGTAGGACAGTGACGGCTCATTTGCAGTGTACCAGAAGGCATGTACTCTCTGTTGGGCTTGCAATTAAGTTTTTTTTTAATCATATCCCATTCCTGCTAACCTTTTTTCTTCCTTCTTTTTTGCTAAGTTTGTACGTTGCTGCATGCAGATGAAGTAGTACACGCTTCTCGCGTGCACTGCTGGGCAGGGTCACAGGAATCTTGCCCGGCAACTAATTAATCCAACTTTACATGGTCTGCTCATATGCATATGGCACAAATTAAGGGAAACTTTCTCTCTTTGTAGTGCCTAACTTCCATGTAGCGTGATTTGGTCCTGTCACTTAGGACAAAAGATTAGGGTAGCGCTTTTGGATGCGAAGTGCCTAACTGTTATAGCTAGGTCTATAAAGTTTTCCTTGAGAGGATTGTTAGAGCATGTGTCTTTATGACATAGACTATTAGGAGGCTGTCAGATAAAATTGCGGTGACGGCAAGTAACCCATGCATAAAAAAAACATTCTACTCTATCTTCTCTAATACTAATCTTGACTGTTGGATCTGAATTGAACAACTAAGATTAATACGGGCTCCCACCTTCAATGTACTTTCATTAATGCGTCTTCATTAAACACCATGCATGCTCCCACCTCCAACGGTCAAGATTGATATTAGCACCTTAGCACTGAATTACCCATTAGCACTAATATATATATATATATATATATATATATATATATATATATATATATATGCTAACAATTCTAGTGATCAATATTGCAGTTAGAAAGAAAGTAATTAAACATGCATGGCTTTTTGGGCATGCATGTGAGTGTAAAATAAACAAAAACAGAAGATTCGAGCCTCCACGTAGGGCATGCATGGGTATCATGTGATAGCTTAGTGGCTGTAATTGCCCGTTCTGAAGCCAATTGTCTAGCTCAAAATTCTTAAAAAGAAAAGAAATTGAAGGGTAAGATAATAAACAATTGAACATTTACAATGTTTTCTTACTCTATTTCTTTGTTTTTCCATTGCAAATGTTTTTTTCCTTTCCATGCATGCATCAAAGATATATTCAAACTGTGCAACTGATGTTTCTCATGCCCAAGGTCAGATCAAATTAATTTGCATGTGCACCCAAAAGCGACGTACGCCTCTTCATTAACTTGCTGGTCAATCGGTGGTTGATCGATTGCTCAACGAAGTTCACATCATCAATTAATTCAGTGGAAAGGTACCGTAGCGCAGGAAAATAATCACGCGTTTTGACGAATAGGGCGGAGAAAAATTGAGAAGACTACGACTCACCCTTCGATTAATGCCCGATTCGATTGTACTACGCAGGAAAGAGTACAGAGAATTGCAACGGCAGAAAGAAACTGATCTCGTGCTCGCTTGATACGACCCAGACCGTACACTGTGTAATATCCATTTTCAGAAATTCAAAAATTAATTTAATTTCAAAACTCCCCAAAAAATTCAAACCTCAAATTTCAAAATTTAATTTTGGCTGGGTTTCAAAAATAAAAATTTAAAAAATTTCAATTTTCTCTCTCTCTTCCTCTCTCTCTTTCTCTTTCTCGATCCACTCCCGGCCGGCCCATCTCCCTTCTCCTCTCTCCCCCGGCCCACCTCTCCTCTCCTCTCTCTCCCGGCCCACCTCCCTTTTCCCCGCTCGGCCCAGCCTTTTCCTCGTGTTCCTTCTTTCTTCTCCTTCCTCCCGTCTCTCTCTCTCTCTCTCTCTCTCTCTATATATATATATATATATATATATATACTATATATATATATATATATATATATATATATATATATATATATATATATATCCGTATACCCCTATATATATCACTCCTGCCCGCTGCTCGGCCCAGCTTCCCAGCGCCCAGCCCTGCCACGCCCCCCACACCGCCCCTCCCTCGGTTCCCATGACCCTTGCACGCGCTCTCACCTGTCTCCCGCTGCGGCGCGAGCCGCCTCATCGTCGCGCCGCACCTCCTCTCTCGCCTTCCCGAGCTGCCCCTCCTCGGTTCCCCATGGCCCCTGCGCGCTCGCCCGTCTCCCATTGCGGCCAGCAGAGCCGCCTCATTGTCGCGCCGCCCGGACCTCCTCCCGCCTTCCCGAGGCCGCCCCTCCTCGCTCCTTCTCTCCCTCCCTTCCCAGGCTATAAAGCCAAGCCGAGTGCCCCTCTGCCTCGCCCCTCCCTCCTCCACAGTGCCATTTTCCTCTCTCTGACACCGAAAGCTGAAGCTCCGGTACTACCGCTCATTCCCTGTCAGTACTACCTCTCTCCTCCTCTGGTACTACCGCTCATTCCCCGCCGGTACTACCGCTCGCATTTCACTCCAGTACTTCCGCCCTCCTAACCCCCGAAACTACTGCAACCCTGCGGTACTACCGCGCATTACCCGTCGGTACTACCACTCCTATTTCCACGACGGTGCTTCCGCCCTTCTTCTCCCAGAGCTACCGTTTCCCGTTACTACCGCGCGTTACCCGCTGGTACTAACGCTTGGTACCCGCCGGTACTACCGACCGCATCCTCTGGTACTACTGCTCGTCCCTGGGACTGAGCGCAGCTCTGTGCCAAGGGCCCACGTGTTAGCCCGGGAATTTTCCTGTTTTTTCAAAAAAAAAATCAATTAAAAATCCATTTGTAGAGATTCAAAAATCCTTATCTCCTTCGTTATAACTCCAAAAATTATAATTTTTGTACCAAAAAATTTGTAATTTCAAAACCTACATTTTGGTACTGGTTTGGTTAATTTTGGAGTTTATTTATTGTGGATATTGTATTTATTGGTTTTATTTGCTTGTCTTTTCTTTTCCAGTGCAATCGTCTGAGTAGAGTTTGAAGAAGCCGGAGGTCCCCACTTCAAGCAAGCTCAAGACTACCAAGATTCTTTAGCCTTTGACCCAAGCTAGTCAACACTTTGATCATGTTGAACCTACCTTTTATGCAAATTATGTTATTTTACAATAGCAAATTGCATGCTTTAATTTCTTATGTAAATGTATGTCAAAATACTCTAAGGTAGTTAAATACCAACTTGATGATTAATTACTTATTATACCATTTCCTTGATGATTTAATTCCCTAATCCTTATCACCATAGTAATTATATGGTAACTTACTAGTTATAGTCTGTAATCAAGCGTCATGCTAACCTTGCTTGAATACTGGGGTACTAATAACCCCAATCATCATCCATTAAGCATAAAGATTGTTTCGAGAAGTCATTGAGGAAATGATTGAAATGGTTGAGATAATTTAGTTTACACTTCTCAAAACTCTAAAACTTACTAATACCACATCTGGGCATATGAACCGCATAGATGGATTAAGGACTTAATCTTGTCATGACCTCCCGTGTAAAACAAGTGCAACCACAAGTCTGTAAAATGCAACTTGGCTTAGTAAAATTATTAAACTCTGAATGCCATCTCGCATGGTGGGAGAGAGGGAATGTGCAAGGGTGTGTTGCGATCGACTTATAGAGCACACCGATGAAAGGTGAAGTTTGCCAGTCGCTGAGGGGTAATTCAATGACGTGTCCAACTACTCCAGTCGCTGAGGGGGACACCCCGCACAACATATGGTCGTAACCCTATCTGGGTGAGATGACGGAAAGGACGAGGTAGTTTAAAAAGTTACTGTGACAATCGCTCAACTACATGACTACGGAATCATGTGGTGTAACAAGTATGATTGTCTCTTGTAGGTACACTGTACAACCTCTGCAGAGTCAAAACTGTTTAAACAGCCGCGCCTACGGTTAAAGGCGGACATGAGAACTTAACTTGAGTTAATTCTATTTCAAAAGCCTTGGTGGGTGATATGAAAATCAGGTTGGCTCATCTAGCCTGAGGTTTGATTTTTCCCTAGATCGTTGTATCCAGTGATGTTAATGTATGGAGGTAGCTCCAATCAAATTATTCATCGATGTATACTGTGAGCGCTACCTACTGATCTAGAGAGTAGCGCAGGATTTTCATAGAGAACTCTGGATTAAAGAAATCCGAGTCTGACATACTGCGACGGGAGTGAACAAGGAATTTCATGGCATATATTTAGCGTGAATTGCCATACATATGACAACGTACGAGTCACAGCCAGAATACGGATTGCTCCTAGCGGTATGCACAATATATATGCCGGTGACTAATTTTAATTTTCAGAATCCATGTCGTAATTTTCTGTGTAAAACTAACCACAGGGGCATATGTAATATAATTATGGATTTAATTGTAACTATGAGGTGTCTTCTGAACCATGAAATTGGGTAGGGTTTTTTCATTTAAAGTTTTCATTAATTTCATAAGTTATCATAGTCAAATGGGGCAGCATTTCATTTCGTTTTTCCGATTCAACAAGCACGTGGATTCTATTTCTATTTCTCGACCTCACGGGCAGAGCGTAGAATCGATCCTGTTCGACTTCGATGGATGGCAACATTCAACAGCCTGCTCTGCATATCCGTGCCTACTTGACTTGTCAACAACAACAATTAAATTGCTTTGTTCTCTTGCAGTTTTAACAAGTTTTCTTGGGCCTTGTGATCTTGCATGTGTTTTGTCCTGGAGTATTATTGCATGGCGTGACATTTCATCCAACACCGTGGTTGTCCTACGGGAATGAAAAACTACACATTTTCATCAACTCAAAACAAGTTTGTAAAAGCATTTAGAGTTGCATCAAGTGACGTGTTTCCCTCTTACCTTTTCAGAGATAAAGAGGAATGTATTAAGACAAGGTATTCTAAAAGGACTAGAGATATATAGACCCAGAAATTATCCACAAAATTTGAGACCTCAAATGTTTTGATATATGGAGGAAGGTGCAATACGTGGTGTCGGGTAGGAAATGGCAAGACATGGCGGTGCCGACTGTCGAGGAATCTTTGCTGGCGAGTTTAGTCCGAACAATCACCTTGTAGATAAACGTAGAATCACATCAAACAATGCAAGAATAAATAGTAGATTGAACACACATAGAGACAAAGATGTAGGGAGTATTCTTCTCCTTTATTCTTTCATCAAGTGATCATCCTTTTACAATGTCTAGTACCCCTATTTATATGCTGGAGACTCTGCTAGAGTTTTAGATGGGGCGCCCACCCATGGGCCTGCTGTTACCCATGGTTTCCCAACACTCCTCCTTGGGCACCCATCCTCACATGTTTATGTCTCGTTAAAACTTCATAAAAATCCAGGGGAAAAATTTAGAGAAATAGTACACGATACACATTCTGCTGTATTGCATGACTTGCCTCATTAAAAACCTTAGCATAGAAACTTCAGAAAAAGTCGTCAAGGGAAAAAGAGTACAATCCACCCAATTTCATTTAATCTACAGGATTTATCCTTTGGGTACTCGATCTTTATGACCAAGTTTCAATAATGAGTTCGTGAACCCCCCCCCTTTATGACCAAGTTTCAATAATGAATTCGTGAACCCACCCACCCCCCCCGAATCATGCACTTCTCTAAGTCTCATAATTCCAATTTTACATATGCACCTTTCAAAGCTAGATGCTGGAAGTGATTTACTGAATAAATTTGTAAGATTTTCACATGACTTAGTATGCAGTACTTTAATTTCGTCCATCTTTTGCAATTCATGAGCATAGAAGGACTTGGGGTTGATATACTTTGTGAGTTGACTCTTCACATAACCTATTTGCACTTGGGCAACACAAGCTATATTATATTCATAGATAATAGTGGGGTTTGTGCGGTATTTAACCCACACGACTGCTGGATGTGGTGAATTATCCACCGAAGCCAGACACATTCTCGTGAGGCCTCGTACAGTGCTATGATTTTCAAGTGGTTCGTTGAAGTCGATACAAGACTTTGCTTAGACGATTTCCATGAAAATACAGTTCCACTACACAGGAATACATAGCATATTTGCGACTTAGTTGTATGCGGGTCCGACAGGTACCCGATATCTGTATAGCCATTAATAGTTAGGTCTTGGTTCTTTCTGTAGAACAGACCAATGTCTTTCCTTCCTTGGAGGTATCAGAAGACGTCCTCCATTCCCTGCCAATGCCTTTTGGTAGGTTCTGTACTATACCTTGCTAATAGGTTCTCGACAAATACAATATCCGGTCTAGTGCTTCTATTGCGCTTAAGTATGGGAATTCCGGTCCCAAGACATCATCCCCCTCTTCTCTAGGTCTGTACTGGTCTTTGTTTTACTGCAAGGATCTCCCGACCATCGACACTTTTGAAGGGTATGCCTTTCCAAAGCTGAACCTTTCTAACACCTTTTGAGTGTAGGTTGATTGATGCACGAATATCCCTTCAGGGGCATACTCAAGATGCAAGTCTAGGCAATATTTAGTTTTACCAAATCTTTCATTTCGAACTCCGACTCCAGGTAAGAGCTTGCTTTCTTAGTATCTTTCAGGGTTCCGATGATATTAAGATCACATACATACACTGAGATTATACAAAATTCATCCTGAGATCGTCGTATAAATACATAGGGATAATTCTCATTGTTCGTGTAACCTTTCTTGCATAGCAAGTCGCTTCAAGTGATTGTTCCACATCCTACCTGATTGCTTAAGTCCGTACAGTGATTTTCTGAGTTTCACACTGTACATATTTTCTATTTGCTCTGTCATAGTTCGGGATAGGGATATTGTAACATGCCTATTTTCAATCGAGTTTAGTGCTTACCGTTGTTGTCAGTTTTTGGATCTCCTCTCCTTGGGCCAGCCCAGCCCTCTCGCCCGCCTCCCTGATCCCAGCCTCGGCCAGCGCCATCTCCCTCTCCCGAGCCTCCTTCCCCGATCTCTCACTCACGGGTGCCGCCTCCACCAGCTCCTCCATCCATGACGTCGCGGCGCGACGCCAAGGCCGTCCGTCCCTGCCAAAGACCAACTCCGTCGCCCCCTCTGTTGCCACCCGCCGCTGCCCCGTCACCCTCCTCTGACCGGCCCCATCGCCACCGGCTCCCGCTTGCCCCATCACCTCCCCTCTGACCACCGCTGCACCACCAACCCTGCCGCCACCATTCCTTGCCCATACCACCACCACGCTCTGCCTGGTCCTTGCGGCGCGTCGATGCATCACCCCCTTGCCCGGTCCAAGCGCGGTCGCCTGCGCCAGCACCCGCCCGCTGTCGCCAGCCTTGTGTCAGCGGAGTTCCCGAAGTCATCGCCGCACCATGCCCTGCCTCCGCCCGGTCGCATCCGAGTGCAGCCGCCCATGCCGAGCTCCTCAGGACTCAGCACCTACTCCCCCTCCGGCCGCCTATAAGAGCCCGGCCACGCCCCTTCATCTCCTTCCCCCACCTCGCTCCTACTCCTCCCTCAGAACCACCGCCAAGCCAGCCACCTCCAACCAGCACCGGCTCCGCCCCGACTTCCTCCCCACCTCCAGCCGTCGCCCTCGCGCCCCCTCCTTCCCTTCCCCGAACCGCCTCTCGGCCGCCGCCACACTCCTCCCGAGCCGAGCTGGATCTCCCTCTGCCTCCCCCTCTCTTTCTGTGCGCTTAGAGAGCCCGAGGCGACGCCGCCCGCGCCGCCCTTATCTCCCCTCAGCCGAGACCGACAGGTGGGTCCGCCCTCACTGTTTGGTGAGCTCGTGGACCGGTAGACCCGGGCCTGTGCAAATATGCTCCGGTCCATGCTACAGTACTCGTGGACCAGTGCCCTGTGCAAAGCCCGCCATGTGTCAGCTCCAGTATTTTTCAGCCTTTTCTGATTTTCCAATCAATTGAAAATTCTGTTAAAAGCTTCAAAAATCCATAATTCTCTCATTATAGCTCCAAAAATTATGAATCGTTTTCCTAAAATTTTCTAAAATTAAGACCTTGCTAATGGCATTGGTCTTGTTTAATTTGGAGTTCATTTGCTTGGTGGTTTGTATTTATTTGCTCTCTTCTTCTATTGTGTCTTTTTCTGATACGTCCGTCCGAGTACGGTTCGAAGACGCGGAAGACCCCTACCTCGGACAAGCTCAAGAAGACCTAGACCCTTCTACCTATAACCAAGGCGAGTCAACACTTTGATCATATTGATCCCACATTTTATGCAAATTATGTTCTTTTAAAGTATCAAAATGCATGCTTTAATTTCTATGCAAATGTATGTCAAACACCTTAAAGTAGTTAAATGCCTATTTGATGAGTTAATAATAATTACACCATGTCCTTGATAATTGAACTCCCAACAATCTTTGTCACCCTAGTAAATATATGGTAACTTACTAGTTATAGGTCATACTTAAACGTCATGCTAGACTTGTTTAAGTATCGGGGTAATTCTACCCCAAATCATCATTTTTTAAATCATAACAATTGTTTTGGACAGTCATTGGGGAGAATGAATGAATCGGTTGTGGTAATTTGTTTTATACTTCTCCAAAACTCTAAAAATTTGCTAATACCCATCTGGGCGGATGGTAAGCTGGAGGGTAAATGGTTGGGTGCTAATATAGCCCAGGATATTTTTGTGGTGGGTATGTGGTAAGAACCGCCCAGATGATCTTAAGGATTTAATCCTGTGATGACCTCCTATTGTAAAATAGTACAACCACAAGTCTATAATGGTGTCGACCTGGCTAACTAATTGGTGTCCACTGGTACGAGTTGCACCATTGGAGGGACACCCCTTCACCGGGAGCCCACGAGGCTACGGGTTGGGGTATATGACTTGCGGATCCTAGGCGTAAGTCGCACGGCGCAAGAGGGGGTCTAGGTAAGTGGTTGTCGGATCCTAGCAACCGAGACCATACTCAGGTGAAACCTTAGCGGGTGTAGCAAATACCGAGGGATGCCTTGTAAAGGCCTTGTGATAATCTCCCCTTGATTCACATGTCCAAGAAAACGTGTGTACATATCAAGACGATTATCTCTTGTGGGTAAAGATGTACAATCTCTGCAGAGGATAAAAACTGCTCGAACAGCCGTGCCGACGGTCACAGGCGGGTATAGGAACTTACAAGATATAGTTCTATTTCAAAAACTTTTGTGGGTGGGTTGAAAAATATGCGGGGCTCACCTAGCCCTTGAACTGGTTTTCCCTAGGTATTCTTACCCAATGGTTGTAATAGGTGGGTATGACCACCATCAAAAAGAAGCATGAGACAGAGTTTTCGATGGAGGGAAATTCTGCTGTTATTACTTATTGCACAATTAATCTCTTTAAAAATGCAGTTTGGTTAAAAGTACTAAGTGATAGGACTTTCTAATATTTGTATTTATAAATATTGCTTTACACAAATAAAAGAACCCGAGCCATCCTTGTTACACCTTGCATGTATATTATTGCATCTGTTGTGTCGGCTCGCGAGCACGGTAGTTGTGCTCACTCTCGCTCTCCCCAAAACCCTTCAGATGATCTGGACCAAGGAGACTACGCCTATTATGAGGATCCAGAAGCCGATGGACAAGGATGCGATGAAGAGTAGTATAGCTCTGTAGTTTAGGTCTCGCCTCAGTCTAGTAGACTTGTCGGTCGCTGCCTGTGGAGAGACGTGCCGGCCCATCCCCTTTTGCTTCCGCTGTAGCCACGAACTTTTGTGATGTAATATATTTGTCCTGGCGGTCCTTCTGTAAAAACTTGACCCGACGTGGTCTATGTTACTTTGACTGTCTGTAATATATGAATTGGTCTTATTTCACGCTTGTATGAGATGCTCAAGTAATGTACCTGTGAGTGCTACCTACTGATCCAGGGAGTAGCACAGTGTTTCACAGAGGATTCGGGTTTACGAAATCCGGGTCCGACAGATATATTCAGGTACTATCATATAAATGTCCTAATCCAATACTCCATAAAGGTATGCAGTAACCACATCCATCAATTTTATTTCTAAATTCAAATTTGCTGCTATTGAGATTAAATATCTAAAGGGTGGTTCCGCCCATGGCTGGGGAGTAGGTTTCTTCATAATCATCTCCTGGACGTTGAGTGAAACCTTGTGCAACGAGTCTTGCTTATTTTCATTTCTCTTTCGAACAACTACCCAATTATGTCCTATAGGGTGCACATGAGAAGGCGTGCGGCTTACAGGACCTAACACATCTTGTAGGACCGGAAAGGCGACTAGGGGGGGTGAATAGGCGCTTTCAAAACTTTCTCACCTAAATCAAAACCAACACGAACTTTACTCCTTTAGCTATGGAAGCTAAGAAGTTCAGTGAGCACACAACGGAAGCCTTGTGTTGAATTTGATAAACCCCTCAAGCACATGACACAAAAGGAGAAAAGAACTCAATGTTCTTCATCGACACGCGGTCCGACCGGCTACCACAAAGGCCGGACCGACGGTGATCCAATGGTCTCGACCGAGAACTAACCAAATGGTCGGACCGATGGATACGGTTCGACCCGCCAAACCAATGGTCTGAATACAAGCGGTCGAACCGCCGTTGAAAGGTTTGGCGGACCGGTAGAGTCCAATCTTCAAAACTCCACCCAAAACCAAAACGAAATTTGATCCAACTTTGATTCAACCAATGAAACTTGACCAAATTTCTAGCACACCTCCCTAATGATATTAGAGACCTATTTCTAGCGACGATCCGTCGATCCACTTCGCAGAATCGATCTCTCGAGATTTTATCAAGAAGTGCTCAAACCCTAGAAAAGGAAAATCTTGATTCAAGACTTGCTTGTGGGGTTTGATGATCTAGATGACTCTAGAAGTAATCCCACACATCAAAGCAAGGTAGAGTAGGCCAAGAGACCAAGCATGAACCTTTGAATCAAGGAAGCATCAAAAACATCCAAAGAGAGAAGAACACAAAGGAGCAATTGATCTTTCAATTAAGCATCACAAGATTGATCATCCACAATAGATGCTTACAAAGCCTCTCCACCAAGGAGGGCAAGAGCTCAACAAGGAGCACACTCCAAACCCTAGTTTTCCTCTCCTCTCCTCCAAACCCTAGAAAAAGGAAGAAGGGGCTAAATGAATGCTTGCTTAGGTTTTCCACCTCTCCCTTCCTATTTATACTAGAGAGCTAGGGTTTCCCTTTTGGGTCTCTTACACATGGGACCCACACACAAATAACTCTTGAAGCAATCGCCGCTTCACCACGTGTAGGTTGATCACGGTTCTCATCGACGCCAAGCCTCTCTTGTCCGAATCCCATCGAACCTCCTGCAGACTCGCACCGATATCTGCACCGCCGATCCAACCAATTGCTTCAACCACCTGCTCGATCCATCTTGTCCATTCGCACCATGCTTGAGTCACACAACCTCACCCAGATCCCCGATCGTTCGGACCTCGGCTCTCCAAGCGTAGTCCCGATCCACTCACCGCTGACGTCGTTGACTCGCAAGCCACCCGCACGACAATAGACAAACAAACCGCTTCGGGAACAAGTTCTTCACAACTTGACCCACGCTCGCCTCGCAATGCGATATACATCAATAAAGCATTGAAGTTCGAGAATCACACACTCAAAATCAACTCAATGCAACACTTGGCTCACCTCCAGGATCGCCGGCCCGATCCTTACGGGCGGTCCGACCGATTTCATGCCGGTCGGACCGCTCCCACAACGGCGGTCGGACCGGTCCAAAAGACTTAGCCAAAAATCAAGCGAGAAATTCCGAAACCTTCTGGAAATTTCAATCGAATAGAACTTTTGACCGGAGCTCCAAAATTATGGGACCACATCCAGAGACTCCTCACTTGCCTACACAACCTATTTTTGGCCCACTCAAAAACCTAACTTTAAAATAGCGGTCGGACCGCCACCATGGCGGTCGGATCGCTTCCACTCAAGCGATCGACCGCCAAGACAACCGGCCGACCGCCAAATGGCTCGACAACCTTGGAGCAAACCCAAAACGCGAGATTTTGTAAACCAATAACGCCATTGCCAATTGACTCATCATCCTGAGATCGTGCACATATCCTCACGATATCCACAATCTCCCCCTTGATGAACACATTGGCAATTTTCAAGAAAATGTGGTTTTTCAAAATGAAAAGTAAAAATACGCTGCTTTCGCATAAAGGCACAACTTGATCCATAAGCAACAAAAAGCCTAGGAACCACCAAGTCGGCTTCGAATAGTGTAAGCAAGTGAGATAAAGCATTGAAAGCACAAAAGAGTTCAAATTCAGTAAAGTAGCCAAAAATCTCACTTAGGTCCAAATGAAAGGCACATTGTTCTATTTGACCTTTGATCATTGTGAGTATTCTTCAAATTCAAATCAAATCAGGAAAAGGCAATAAACCCAGAAGCTCAACTCACCATGATCACAAATTTTCAAAAGGTTCACAAAGTTTTGTTTTTTTTTTTGTGTGTTCTTTATATATGAAACCAATCTTTATGTATGAAACCAAAAGCTCCAACAAAGATTTTCTTCACAATCTTTCTCCCCTTTGACAATGAATTCATCAAGATGCATGAAAAGAAAGAGCATGAAGGAATGACTTTATTTTGAGCTTTAGTAAAAGGAGCAATGACCATTATACATGTAGACAAGACAAGTATTATACCAAGCCATATAAGGAGAAGACGCTATATTCAATCATGGCAAAACGTAATCGCAAAGCTAAAACCAAGATAGCGTAACTGAGATTAACGAATTGCAATCATGACAAGTTGCTCAAAATCATAGATTCACTCAAAGCAACCAAAAATGAATCAAGCCATGTCTATAAGTAAAAAGAGACTCAAAACAAGAGTTGAGGCATTTTGAGCATTAAGAAAATTCTTTTGAAGCAAAGCTCAAGCACATAGCCCTTTTTGGGCAAAATCTCTTTTCTTTCTCTCCTTTTTGTCGTATAGATCTCAAGCCTTGCCGCGACCATCTCAAGCGATAAGCTTAAAAGAATGATCTAGGTCATCCAAAACTCCCCCTGAGTTCATGCCTAGTGCAATGGCAAGCCGTCTCATGAAAGAGGATTGGTGAGATCAGTTTTTCGCACGAAAAATTTTCTTTTCTTTTGCTTGACTTAGAAGGTAAAAGCTCATTTTCCATCTCAAAATAAGTTCAAGACTCAATTCAACTTGTAAGACATGGCGAGAATCATAAGCGGATCACTAGAGCAAAACTAGTCACAAGATCCAACAAGACATGATTTGATTCAGATTTCTCAAGAATATAAAGCTAGCAAGGCAAAAGCCGAGCCAAACACGAAGAGCCATAAAAGAGGTCTAGCAGCTATCACTCGATATGACAAGGTATAAAATATGAAAACAAGTCATACAGGATAATAATCAAAGCTCCATTAGTTTTAATATACAATGCAAGACAAATGAAATGAAACATGCATTATGATACAATGAATGCAAGCGAGCCACTTCCCCTCAAAATTTCCAATAGGACTAATAACCCTAACTCTCCTCGCAGCAAAGAAACGCGAAGAGTCAAGAGCCTTAGTGAAAATATCTGCAAGCTGTTGCTCAGACTCTACAAAGTGAAGCACAACATCACCTTTCTCAACATGGTCTCTCAGAAAATGAAATCGAATGTCAATGTGTTTAGTCCTGGAATGTTGCACTGGGTTTTTGGCAATATTAATTGCAGAAGTGTTGTCACAGAAAAGAGGAACACTTCCCAAAGACAACCCATAGTCCCGCAAATGTGGATAAAATCCAAAGAACACGAGAGCGACCATCGGCGGCTACATACTCACCTCACCAGAGATCAGCAATGTAAGACTGCTTAGAAGACCAAGAAACAAGAGATGTGCCCAAGAAATGACAAGTGCCAGAAGTACTCTTCCTATCAACTCTACACCCGGCGAAATCAGCATCAGAAAATGCTCGAATTGAAAGAGCCGAAGAAGAAGAATACCAGAGTCCAAAATCAAGCGTATCTTGAAGATACCTGAAGATGCGGCGTACAGCTTGACGATGAGAAGCACGAGGGGAAGCCTGAAATCGAGCGCACAGACATACGGCGAATTGTATGTCCTACCGACGACAGAAGATAGAGGAGGAGCCAATCATATCATGGGTACTCTTCCGTCCACTGACTCTCCATCCTCATCGTGGTCCAAAGACGGTGGTTGTTGCAATGGGAGTAGACATTGGCCTCATCGCTTCCCATATTGAAGCGCCAAGAAGGTCCTTTGTATACTTACTCGGTGGACGAAGGTGCCTTCTTTCGCTTGCTTGATTTGAAGACCAAGGAAGAATGTCGACTCTCCCATCATGCTCATCTCGAATTCACCGCTCATAGAATCAAAATCTAGACACCAAAGCATGAGAGGAACCACCAAAATAATATCATCCACATATATTTGAACCAACAAGAAATCACCGCCATGCCCGAGAGTGAACAAGGTTTTATCAACCATTCCCATTTTGAAATCATTTTCAAGCAAGAAACTCTTAAGTGTCATACCAAGCTCTAGGAGCTTGTTTCAATCCATACAGGCTTTAGAGAGTTTAAAAACATGGTTTGGGAATTTTGATTTTCAAACCCGTGAGGTTGCTTGACAAAGACCTCTTCTTCTATGAAGCCATTCAAGAAGGCACTTTTAACATCCATTTGAAAAGCTTGAAACCCTTGGATGTTGCAAATGCTAAAAGAATGCGAATGGCTTCCAATCTAGCTATTGGAGCAAAGGTCTCCTCAAAGTCTAAGCCCTCTACACAGAATAACCTTGAGCAACAAGTCTAGCTTTATTGCGAACAACCAATCCATCCTCACTTTGCTTATTTTTAAACACCCATTTTGTTCCAATAACATGAGAATCGGAAGGTCGCTCAACTAAAAACCGACTTTGTTTCTTTCAAAATTTTCAAGCTCTTCATGCATGGCATTGACCCAAGAGGCATCGAGATAAAGCATGGGTGATATCTCGGGTTCAAAAGAAGCAACAAAAGCGAGAATGTGCATGGGAATCGGAGATATAAACTCGAGCGAGTGACTCGCTCTTGAAGATCCCCAATCATCTCGCTCAGTGGATGTTGTCGCCAGATGCAAGTGGTGCTCTGGTGCGAGGCGTGGCCTCTACCTCATGAGTTGTGGAGGTAGGAACAGAGCCACTCGGATCGTCGGTGGGGATAGGAGGCGGTGCCACCGACATCAAGTAGTAGTAGCAGCTCTCCACCCTCTCGAGAGGTAGCAGGAGGATGGTTTGGGTCTTCATCCTCGTAATCATCATCGACGAAGATGCTTTCTTGAGTTTGTAAACCTGTACACAAGCATCGGGTCTAGTACTGGACTAGCCTCATCAAAAGTGACTTCAAGTCTCAACAATTTTGTTAGTATCAACATTAAAAACACGATAGCCACGAGAATGAGCAGGATATCCAAGAAATATGCCATCAAAACATCTAGACTCAAATTTATCAAGATTGCCATGTTTAAGAATGAAGCACTTGCAACCAAAAATCTTGAAATGAGAGACCTTTGGAGAATGACCAAATCTAAGCTCAAAAGAAGTCTTCCCAACCACAGATCTCAAGAAAACCCTATTGGAGATATAACAAGCAGTAGAGATCGCCTCAGCCCAAAATCTCCTAGGAGTAGAATGCTCATCTAGCATGGTCCGAGCCATCTCTACAAGGGTTCTGTTCTTCCTTTCTACAACACCATTCTGCTGAGGAACTCTAGGAGAAGAAAACGATGCTCAATTCCCTATCAGTGCGAGAAGGTAGAAAAAGAAGAGTTCTTGAACTCGTCCCATTATCACTCCTAATGGCTCTCAAGGCTCCAGTATATCAACAAAGAATTCTAAGGACCAAATCTTTAAAGAATCCAAATGCTTCGTCCTTAGAAGTAAGAAAATAAACCCATGAATACCGAGTAATCATCCACAACCACCAAAGACATACCATTTCCCACCACCGATCAACTCTAGAAGGACCAATCAGATCTAAGTGAAGAAGTCAGTCCCGTCCATCACCATTACCAAAGTAAGAGGTGGGTGGGAAGGACACCATCTTACCATGTCTACAGGGTGAGCACACAAGATCTCTCGACACCTTGACCTAGGCAAACCTCTAATCAAGTCCTTGCAACCGACTCTAGACAAATGATCAAAACCTATATGCCCAAGTCTACGATGCCACAAAACAAGGTCATGAGAATCGAGGCTACAAGACACCTAGGACTAGAAGCGTAAGAAATGTCAAATTTGCACAGTAAAATCTTCTCAAACCGGAGATCTCAAAAACAAGCTCACCCGAGGAATCTAGAACTCTGACTCACCTCTCTTAAACCTCACTTCTAGACCCTCATCAAGCACCGAGACACGATAGAAGATTATACCTCACCTTACTCACCAAAGCGACGCCTTTTAGCATGAACTTGTCATTGACGCGCAAGACAAGGTGCCCTTTGCAAATACGGTCCCAGAGAAGCATCCCCAAATGTAATCAATTCATTGCCGGATGCACGTGAGGGAGGAGAACCATCTAGAATCTCCGGTCATATGTCGAGAACACCCGAGTCAACAAGCCACTTGTCCTCCTTCCTCGCACGACGGACCTAAAAGGCACAATCAGAAAACATCCGTGCCTCAGTACTGGGGTTAGTGATAAATGAACGAGGAATCCAGTACTGAGAAGCACGATGTCTGGGAACAGCAGTAGAAATAGCTGAAACATGATCAGGAATAAAATCATAAGAATGCACATGAGAACCACCTAGACCTCTCCGAAACGATCTACCAAAAGATCGATACTCCCCCTGTCTAGGTGCTACCCGGTGTCTCTCCTCACGATGTCCTAATCCAACATGCTGCCTAGACCCACCAAAAGAGTCTACAAAGTTCTCTACAAATCTAGGCCTATGTGTGGTGCGATAAACAGGCTGCCTAGCTCTAGAGACTACATCTGGAGAAGGGACTCTCTAATGGATCTTAGGACGCCATCCTCTCTTTTCTCTCAAGTTTTGCTCTCCTAAGCGTAACTCAACAAGATGGCCTTCTTTCTTCTGAAGGTGCAATGGTGCTCGACCTTTGAGGTGTCCTGCATGAATGAGTGAAAGCACCTTTCTTGCCGTAAAGAGTTTGAGCAAAACCACCGGATTTGAAAACAACCCGGATGGCTTAGGAGGTTCTAGCTCAAACAAACCATTCTTCACAACTCTAGCAATCTTAGGTGGGTTTTTCTTGGAATGCTCTAGGGGGTTGAAACCTAGACCACTATTTTTCACGCTCACCTTGGATTGATCAAGAATCATGTTGAGTTTCTTTTTCCCACTTGAAAATTTCTCAAGAGTCACCTTGAGGTAATCATTCTCTTTCATTAACTCCTCACATCTAGTACACTTGTTAGACTTGATTACCTCATTGCGCTTACTCTTAAGAAGGGCCACTTCCACTTTGAAGGCCTCACAAGACACACAATAGGATTCCTAATCCTACTCAATCGCCTCCTTAAACTTGACTCTAAAAGCCTCTTGTATCTGACTAACCATGGTTTCAACTTCAGCATTCAAAACACAAGAGTTAGAATCAATAACCTTTTTAGAAGCAGTAAAGGACATGGATCTTTCAATTTTAGCCTTTTCTTCCAGAGTCTTGTTTAAGGCTTCAATTTCAATTGTAAGCTTGGGACAATTTTCACAAGATGCAACTCTAGAGTAAATCAATGTTTCATCATCTCTTGCATCTTAATCCTATTATCCTTACAATGAGAGCATGTGTGACTGGCATCAAACTTTTGCAATTCTTTTAAGGAACTATCCAATTTTAATTCTAGCAAGGCACAATTAGAGCAAGTTAAAGGGATAGCTTCCATGGCAGTCACATCAAGAGGAATGACATCTAAACAAGCAGATCTAGACTTGAAAGATTCTAGTTCATCGAGAGCATCTTTTAGTTGATTTGTGACAGAGGAATGAGCAGATTTCAAGCTTGTCAAATCGTTAAGCAAGCTAGTGCAGGAATCACAAATATCGCGGGATTGATAGATTTAAGCCTAACAACTTCAAGATTCAAATTATCAATCATAATGTCCCGCTTCCTAATCATTTTACTTGCTTATGCAATTTCGCTCAGAAGCACCAAAGCCCTTTTCATATCGCAAGAGAAGGACATACCTCATCGGATCACTAAAAGGGTCCTCATCTTTGGAGGAATCGCGTCGTGGGTTTTCTGGCCATGAAACACATGCCGGTGAAGTCATGCGCTTCTTCTTGCCACGAGAATCACTCTGCCCTCCTCTTCCGAATCCACATCGCTCATATTAACATTCTCAAGAGCGGCAGGACCCTACCGACAAACTTCCGATAGTTTGTCTTCTTGGGTTTTGCATCCCTCTCCGGGATGTCTTCTTGTCTCCTTCTCCTCCTTGCCCTTTAGCACAGGGCACTTGGAGCGAATGTGGTTTGGCTCACCACATTCAAGCACGTGATAGGTCCACTCCTCCTCCTATTTCTCACCTTGTTATGCGCTCTTGTGAATTTGGTGGAAAGGAGGGCTAAGTCATCCTCGGGCAATTTCTCAAGTTGCTCATCACTCAAAGAATGTAAGCGATAATGAAAAGCCGATGAGCTACAATCAAGAGAATCGAAGAGCAACCCTTGGATTTGTCGACCACCAAAGCCATCGACTGTTCTTGGGAGACGCGAGATAAAGTCAATCTCATGCGTCTTCAACCTCGAGTAGAGCTTATCCATGGTAAGCTCACTCATGATGATGTTGTCATTGATGGAAGTGATCTTCATACCCCTGCACCTTCACATCAAGAGCACCTAAGTGGCGTGCATTTTCGCACTCGAAAAATATCAAGTCAACAAATACGAGATCATGAAGCATTTTAGAGAATCTTCCCACGCCTCATCCAAAGACTCACCAGCCTTTGTTCGATCTTCGAGTAAACCTTTTGAGTGGTTCGTCTCACTTCCTTGATCGCGATGGACCCTTCGTGATAATCACAAAGTGTCCGCCAGATCTCGTGAGCAGACCGCAAGTGAGCAACACGCCAAACTCGGATCGACTAAGGCCTTGGATCAAATAATTCGAGCCTTGTTTGTTGGCCTCCACATCCGAGTGATCGTATCGTCATCTACCGGCACGACATAAGGGTTTTTCACCTTTAGCCAAATAGCGTGCCCTTGAGCCTCGATATACGCTTGCATACGAGCCTTCCAAAGATGCAAAGTCAACTCCCTCAAAAATGTGTGGCTTGGTTGAGTACTTGTCACCGCCATGGCTCCAAAGACCGGTTAAGATCTATAGAAAAGAGCTAACCGCTCTGATACCACTTGTAGGACCGGAAGGCGACTAGGGGGTGAATAGGCGCTTTCAAAACTTTCTCACCTAAATCAAAACCAACACGAACTTTACTCCTTTAGCTATGGAAGCTAAGAAGTTCAAGTGAGCACACAACTAAGCCTTGTGTTGAATTTGATAAACCCCTCAAGCACATGACACAAAAGGAGAAAAGAACTCAATGTTCTTCATCGACACACGGCGGTCCGACCGCTACCACAGGCGGTCGGACCGACGGTGATCCAATGCCGATCGACCGACAACTAACGGCGGACCGATGGATGCGTTCGGTTCGACCCGCCAAACCCGGTGGCTCTGAATACAGGCGGTCGAACCGCCGCTGAAAGGTCGGACGGTAGAGTCCAAGATCAAAACTCCACCCAAAACCAAAACGAAATTTGATCCAACTTTTGATTCAACCAATGAAACTTGACCAAATTTCTAGCACACCTCCCTAATGATATTAGAGACCTATTTCTAGCGACGATCCGTCGATCCACTTCGCAGAATCGATCTCTCGAGATTTTATCAAGAAGTGCTCAAACCCTAGAAAAGGAAAATCTTGATTCAAGACTTGCTTGTGGGGTTTGATGATCTAGATGACTCTAGAAGTAATCCCACACATCAAAGCAAGGTAGAGTAGGCCAAGAGACCAAGCATGAACCTTTGAATCAAGGAAGCATCAAAAACATCCAAAAGAGAGAAGAACACAAAGGAGCAATTGATCTTTCAATTAAGCATCACAAGATTGATCATCCACAATAGATGCTTACAAAGCCTCTCCACCAAGGAGGGCAAGAGCTCAACAAGGAGCACACTCCAAACCCTAGTTTTCCTCTCCTCTCCTCCAAACCCTAGAAAAGGAAGAAGGGGCTAAATGAATGCTTGCTTAGGTTTTCCACCTCTCCCTTCCTATTTATACTAGAGAGCTAGGGTTTCCCTTTTGGGTCTCTTACACATGGGACCCACACACAAATAACTCTTGAAGCAATCGCCGCTTCACCACGTGTAGGTTGATCGGCGGTTCTCATCGACGCCAAGCCTCTCTTGTCCGAATCCCATCGGAACCTCCCGAGACTTCGCCGATATCCGCACCGCCGATCCAACCAAATGCTTCAACCACCCGTTCGATCCATCTTGTCCATTCTCGCACCATGCTTGAGTCACACAACCTCACCCGGTATCCCCGATCGCTCGGACCTCGGCTCTCCAGCGTAGTCCCGATCCACTCACCGCTGACGTCGTTGACTCGCAAGCCACCCGCAACAATAGACAAACAAACCGCTTCCGGAACAAGTTCTTCACAACTTGAAACGATATACATCAATAAAGCATTGAAGTTCGCAACACTCAAAATCAACTCAATGCAACACTTGAGCCTTGCTTATTTTCATTTCTCTTTGAACAACACCAAAATTATGGGACCCAATTATGTCCTATAGGGTGCACATGAGAAGGCGTGCGGCTTACAGGACCTAACACATCTCTTTTATTCAAAGATAATAATTCAGTTTCTATTGCCTTCTTCCAATCTGATCTTTTCTTACATTCAGCGAGCAATGCAGGCTCTGTATCAAGATCGATAATTGTGAAATTTTTCCTTGGAAAATAAATATCGACATTGGTTGTTGTCTCATTCATAGATTTTTTTTGTGGCTATATGGTTTATAGCTATTTCTTTATGGGGTGATTCTTCTAATATTTCTACTTACTCACTGCTACTTTCAATTACGGGGCAAGTCCCTTTAGTTTTTCAGTTCCGATGTGTGTGCACACATCCCTGCTGATGTCTCCCTTCAT
Source organism: Hsuehochloa calcarea (assembly GCA_036346395.1). Taxonomy (NCBI): domain Eukaryota; kingdom Viridiplantae; phylum Streptophyta; class Magnoliopsida; order Poales; family Poaceae; genus Hsuehochloa; species Hsuehochloa calcarea. Next base: position 14,899,775 of record CM070611.1, on the reverse strand, counting down.
GGAGATGTTCAAATCTAGTATGTCTTTTCTGTAGGTTCCATACTAGTGCTAGAGCTCAACTGGCTTCCCTTATGGTTCTAGGGAACTTCGGTGATCGGCTGTGTCAATTCCTTCTTATCCTTTTTCACCAGGCGTCACCGGTTACTTGGGATTTGAGGGGCTAGAGTTCTCGTCCTTTTCTGAAGCCTTAGGACGGGATTAGGGATAACTTCATTAGTACTTAAACCCTCTCTAGTGCATTGCGTGCATGCACATGCGACTTGGTCATGCTCTTCAAATCACTAAAGTGGTCAGTCAGTTGATTCACTAATGCTTGCAAATTAATTATTTTCTGGACTTCAATTATCTTCTGGACTTCTCTATTTGCTTCACTAGTGCGTGGGTCATGTGCATGGATTCCTGTGGCTTGCCACGTTATTTCCCGATATTTTTTTTTATCAAGGGGTTGATTTCCTCCCCCTAATGACAGGAAACAACTCTCATCAAATATACTATCAGCAAAGCGGGCTGCATGCAGATCTCTAGTTATTGGGTCCAAATACCTGATTATAGATGATATCTCATAACCAACGTATATCCTAGACTTTTAGAGAGAGCCTATTACAGTTCGCTGCGATGGTTGTATAGGTACATAAACCTTGCAATCAAATTTGAGAAGATGAGAAATTTTTAGTGCTGACCCTTGCGCTAGTTGCAAAGGTGAATGGATGTTATTTGCCGATGGACTAAAATTGATGAGAGTTGCTGCGTGCAGGACTGTGTGTCCCTAAAATATAGTTGGTAAATTACAATTCTGCTAGTCCATTCTGGGTGTGGACATGCGGTACAGAATGCTCAGCTTTAATTCCCATTGCCATGCAATAATCATCAAATGCTTTCGAGCTAAATTCTCTGATATTGTCCATTCTGATGGACTTCACATGATGATCAAGGAAATTATTTTAATTATCTACGATATTAGCTTTGCAAAAGTGTGGTTTCTCATAGACAATAAATATACATGCGACCATTTCGAGGAAGCATCGATGAGCACCATAAAATACCTAAATGGCCCTGACAGGGGCTGTATAGGACCACAAATGTCTCTCTGGATAAGGTCCAGGAATGCAGGGATTTTATTTTTCACTTTCAGAGCAGAAGGTTTAGTAATTAATTTCCCGATGGCACATGCGGGCACACAAAATCTTCCTAATTCGAGAAATTCTTTACATCAATATTATATCCTTGTGAATTGTTAAATATATTTCTCATCATCCTAAGACCTGGGTGGCCTAATCTATCATGCAAGAGATAGAAAAGTTCAGAGCTTCTAAATGAAGTTTTCAAGACAGTATAGGCTGTAGGTACCTTAATATTAGTGTAGTATAGCTCAGTTTCATACGAAGAAAGTCATTTTGATACCCTTTTTCACTTTCTTCACGCTTTGTAATGAGTGGGTATTCCTTACCACACTCTTCTTCAGTCCTTATATGGAAACCGTTAGCACGAATATCCTTGAGAGTTCTAGGCGATTCTGGGTACAACAAGACTTCTTCAATGACCAAAGTTGCGCCCATTGATAGTATAATTGTGGTCATTCCTGAGCCTATTATACAAGTATTGCTGCCTACGATTGTCGTAAGACTACTAACGTTCTTGCTGATTGACTGAAAGAATTTCGTCTCTCTGAAAGTGGTATTCGTTGTGTCGCTATCCTCTAAGCACACTTCCTCCATAGGGCGCCACACGTGTTCTGATACTTCAAATACCAAAATATAACTAGCTATTATAAATACAAGAAAATTAAGCCTTGTAGGACTCATTATAAGAATTTAATGCTTTTTCTCTCCTAGAGCTTACAACCATTATTCAAAGAATAAATTAATTCAATGTTCCATCATAATCACAAACTGCAAGTGACTGTAAAAATATCTATGTGCAATGCGTTCAATAGATTAAATTAGTGAAGTATGTAGAAACTTCTGCCTGAATTTGCTCCATGGTGATCTTCTCTTCTTGGGCAACTACGGCTGCGGCCGCTGCGATCTCCAAAGGAGGGATGATGGGAGCTGCTACTAGGCTGTCCACATCCATGAGTGCAACTAGTGGTTGTGGATCCTCCGTTCCTACAATGGTGAGGTCTGTCTCATGCTGTCTTTTGCCTTTCTTCTTAGACTAGAGAGCAGCAACAATGTGCGACCAACGACCCTACCCTTTTTGCCCATCTCCTTTTTGAGTGGCTTCCTCACCTTGTAGCTGCTAGCATTGGCTTCATGGCCAACATTGCAACTAGGCGACTATGAGATTTAGTTCTCCCTTAGAACATCATCTTGAGCTTCCGTAACTTGCATGATGTCAATCAATTCGGCATACCCTTATAACCCATCTTGACGATAGTTACGTGCGGATTGCACTGCATTCGGGTGAAAGATAGAGAGAGTCTTCTCAATCTTCAGATACAAAGTATGTACAAATTCTGGCCATGCTGGGCCTGCTCTTCGAACTTCTGGTTCGTGGTGCTAGTCATTTACATATTCATGCAAAGAGTTCATAAGATTACTTTTTGTAATTTGCGTAAAATATTTGCAAAATTCTCATAATGTTCTTCGAACTCCCGGTCCGTGATCCCATATTTTTCTATGCATTTTTCCTGATTTACTGCTATTTTCAGTGATTAAAAGTAATATAAACATTCACAAATAATCAAAATAGTAAATATAATATATAAATTGCATAGAAATAATAATAATAAAGTTAAACATACTTCAAATGCCAGTTGGTGGGCAGCCGGGCGTGGCACGCGTCTTCAGGCCAGCGTCGGAGGGCTGATAAGGCGCAGCTCGGTCGTGTGATCGATGCGGGAGCTCATGCGGCAGCCGGCGGAGAGGCGGGCTTGTGCGGGAGCAATGGCGGGACCAGCGGATACGGCGGCGCCTCGTCCGGAGAGGACAGCGCCGGCTTCAAGCATCGCGACTTCGACCAGTGGTGCAGCGTCGCGAGCAATGGCGCAGTTCATTCCGGGCGGGTTGGCGTTGGCGGCGTGTACGTCGCAGTCTTGCGGCGGCTTCGGTAATGACAATGCGACGGCGAGCGGCCGGCTGATCTGTTTTTTTTGTTTACTGTTCATGTAGTGAAAAAGTGCAATCAACGATCTCTTTTACTTTCAATCAATTATCCGATCGGTATTGTGCCGACGACTGCAAGTCGGCTCGCGGAGATTACAAGGAATTTGCAATCTACAATCCACGGTGCAATCGACATCTGCTGTTTCATGCAATCCACCAATCGTCTTGGTCGACGACTTCAAGTCGGCTCGCGGTAGATTATAGCGAATTTGCACGGTATGAAAAACTCTAAAAAGGCAAATTTGTAGAACTGAAAACGATCTAGAAAAATAATTCGATCTACGAGCGTCATTCTTCGACGGTTACCTTTCGATCCAAGAAGAGTAGGTCGGAGTCGATCGTGTTGATAACATGTTGAGGAAAAGTCACTAGCGAGTTCAGTTCGAATGATCACCTTGTAGACAAACGTAGAATCACATCAAACAATAGAAGAACAACTAGTAGATTGAACACACAGAGAGACAGAGATGTAGCGGGTATTCTTCTCCTTTATTCCTTCATGAAGCGATCAGCTTTTTACAATGACCTGAAACAGGCACCATGTGCTTGGCATTCTAGGCTTAGTACTAGATGCAGGAAGTTGGTTTTGTAGCCTCTAAAGCAGATACATCTATTGATTTAAAGCGCAGTGCAGTCACTATGTATCTATTGATTTATGTTGATGACATCATAGTGACTAGTTCTTCATGACAAGCTGTGAACAAATTGCTACAGGAGTTGGACATAGTTTTTGCTGTGAAAGTTTTGGGTTCTCTGCATTACTTTATGGGAATAGAAGTAACTCTAAAGAAAAATGGTGTTCTACTTACTCAGCAAAAGTATATAAAAGAGCAACCATTGAAAGCAAATATACACAACTGCAAACCTGCATGAAATCCAATGTGCATTTCAGAAAACTTACAAAGACATAAATTGTAAGAGACGATTGATATTCTTAATTTTGTCTTTTCGGGAAAAGGAGTTTTATTTTCACAACTCAAGTAAAAATACCTTTATTGACCAAGTCAATTCCATGTCAAAAGAAAAACAAGTCGAAGACACTTAATCTTCAACCATGGTTCTACGACCTCTTTTTCAAGTAAGTCATTTTCACATGAGGTTGGGCGGCTAGATGACGTAGATCTAATAATCCTTAATTAATTATTTATCTGTAATATTCATTATATATGATAATATCTTTTATACAACCTTCAAGGGTACCCCTTGGTATCAACTATGAGAGAGATTATAAACACCTAGTGGTCGTAAGCTATTTTACTACCATGTACCCTATATAGTCGTAAGTTACCCAACTATCACTTCATGGTCGTAAGTTCTTCTACAACCACCTATTGATCGTAAGTCCTACTACGATCACCTCATGATCATAAGCTTTACTACGATCAGGTTATTTACGACCACCATATAGTCGATAAGAACCACAAACATGTGGGCCCAATCTACTAGGAACATTTGTATGTTGTGTTTAAAACATACAGTGGTTAATATGTCCCGTTATTCCCTGAGATAACTGTAAACATTTGTCTCTGACATAACTGCAATGCGACGTAGGGGGATAAGTCTACGACAATAACCATCATTGAACGTGCGCATTGCATCAAATGTTAAGGCGTATCTTGACATGAGCAACTGCTACCTCTCCATGCGCTATATAAGGAGTAAAGTCAGTAGACAAAGAAAAGGATAGAAGAGAGATTCAGAAGGGACAACGAGAGACAAAAGTCATAAGCCCTAGTCTTAGTGACTTCTTTCCCATTGTAAACACAATCAATATAGCAACATAGAAGTAAGGTTATTATTCCCTCAGGAGAAGTTCTGAACATATATAAAAATTTTCATGCCATTTTATGTGTCGTTTTGTGACAGGATAGCTCTAGTATTCATTCATAAGATCTATACTAAACTATCGACAAAGATCTTTTTGACAAGTGTAACTTCAATCGACCCTTCAGTATTCATCAGGGTCTTGCTTCGCCACTCCCCTCCATCCTAACGTACCCTAAAAATAACCTGTAGAAGGAAAGAGAAGAAGAAAAAGGAGACAAACACCTCTAAAACTAAACCAGAAGAAATGAGGATAAGAAAGAGAGGAGAGAGCTATGAACACACAGTGTAGAGCCAAGCAATGTTTGCCCACATTGGATTGCCTGATGCCTCCTCTCCTTCCCTAATCAGGGAAACAAAATTCGCCAAAATTTCGGTGATTTTGCCCCTCCCCCATCCGAAATATTTGTAATTCGTTCAAAAAAAATTCAGAAATATTTGTATTTGGACAAATTACATCCTAAATTTGATTTTGGATAAAATTCAATCAAATTTTGCTCAAAATTCAAATCCAAAATTCGTTCTGTTTGAAAACCCACCGAAATTGCGAACTGAAATACCAAAATTTCGATGATTTTGGCCCACAACGATTTTAAAAAGAAAAACGAAATTTCTTCCCTATCCCTAGTCCACCTCCCCCGTCGCTTTCCCCGGTCCTCCGCTGCCTCCCCTCACATTTCACGTGCTCCTTTCCCTCGCCACTTGCCCCAACACCCCCTCCTAAGCTATTTCCCTATATACACCGACTCCCCCCAACGCGAGTGACCAAGCCACCCGTTCCCATCGCACCACCACCACCACCTACGCAAGGCAGCTTCGTCGGGGGGAGAGAGAAGGAAGAGGGGAGGAGATGGCAGCCGCCGGCAGCAGCAGGTTCGCCGTCACGTGCGAGCTCCTGCGGCAGTACATGAGGGAGCACCAGCAGCAGCAGGGCTGCGCGTGGTGAGCCTCCTGCCGCCGTCGGCAGAGGAGACGGACGCCAGGACCATGCAGCTCTTCCCGCCGCACGCCGGCATGTCACACTCACAGTCATCCCAAGAACGGTGAGTTTGTTTAGCTCTTGGCTTAATTTATTCCTCCAGGACTTGTCCTGGAATTGCTCTGTTCTTGCTTGCCCAGTTCTTGGAGGGTGATTTGGCTTGATTTGACGGTGAGGATGCTTTGCCTGCAGGCCGGAGGAGCAGACGACGGCGCCGCTGACCATCTTCTACGACGGGCGGGTGGTCGTGTTCGAGGACTTCCCGGCCGAGAAGGCCAAGGAGCTGATGCAGCTGGCGGGGTCGACGGAGTCCCCGCCGGCGGAGAAGGTAGTGCTGGCCGTGCCGCAGAGGCCGGCGACCCCGCAGCCCGCGGGGATCTCCGACATGCCGATCGCGAGGAAGGCGTCGCTGCAGCGGTTCCTCCAAAAGAGGAAGCAGAGGTGAGAGACTTCACAGATGTCACTCAGCATCTACTAATTTATTGATCTTTTAATTCCTTTTCAACATTAGTACGCATGTAGTATTTTATTTTCTGCACCAGCATAGCTACAGTTCCAGTGTGATATCCGTAATAGAATTGCAGTCTTGCTAGAAGCTGTTTAGACCATTGGATTATAACATGTGTGCATATGAATTTACAGGATCACCACCAGCGATCCTTACCAGAAGGTGACCGCGTCGCCGGCCGAGAAAGACGTCGCCGTCAAGCCCGTGAAAGATGAGCCGGCCGCGTCGTGGCTCGGGCTCTGAAGATCTTCATGTCCAGGGTAGAGGAAGGCACTAAAAAAAAGAAGGGAAAGAAGTACTGACTAATTATTTTCCACAGTTCAAGGTCGTCTCTGTTTGAGAATTCTTTGCTCCAAAGAATTCTTTTACTTATTATTTGCTCGTCCAGAGCATGTAGAGTATATAAGTTGGCACCTAAATATCTGGGATTAATAGATGGTATTTTTGTATCCATTTTTGTTGATGTACAATATATTATCCCCTCTTTGAAAGAATAGTGTATAATTAATCTCCTAGTGGTCGAAACTCGAAAGATTGTTGTGTTATGCTAGTCTACAGTGATGACTTACGATCCTACTAGACCTTTCACTACTTTTACAAGAAAAACACCAGCAGTAGAAAATAACAACTGGATTTGTTTTCCTTCCAACCAACAATTCTATGAAATAAAATTGGCATATTATTTATTGTGGTAAAGAAAGTAAAGGAAGAAAGAGAGAGAGATGGAGAAGAAACATGTGCGGTGTGACCTTTCCTTGGTGTTTGGTACACGTCGTCCGCCTATGGTGTTGCCATTTCAAACCAGGCTAAGCATGGAAATTAGCGTGTTCTTAAGGCTGTGTTTTTCTATGTTGACTCTGTGGAACCTTGTCACTTTCTGACAGAAGAGAGGGAAAAGGAAACGAGAACAAGGAGAGGTAGTTCGATCAGGCTTATCTAATTGTCATGCATCGTGCGTGTTCGGTATTAGCGAGTGTCTAATTCTGGCGCCAGAAAAATTGATCTCCTTTCGATGACCATAGTTTTCCTGTAGCAGACGATGTAGTTATAGGGATTTAATTAAATTAGCCTCCAGCTTTTCAAAAAAAAAAACATCAGTTGACTATAAAAACATCTCATTATAACATGCCCACAATTTTCAAAAAATTTCTCGGCTAATTTAACATTTCCAAAAAAATATAGTGAAATTTAGTGTGGCACAATATTTTAGTAGGGCAAAAGAATTCAACACTCCTCCTACTTAGGAATTCGAAAGGGATGGGCTAATGTAAGGCCTATTTTGAATACATAAGATCCATGTATATCGATTGGTACCACGCTTTTTCTTTAGAGAAGATCCTTGAAATCCGAAAGTGGCCTAACTCCACAGGAAAGAAAGACGACTCCCTACTCCACGGCACAATGATATGATATGCTGGCAAAGATCACAAATCTTGGATCTCTATTTAAGTACCAGGCAGTACATTGTTGACTTGCTTTGCCTTTGCCGGCCGGCTGGTTAGCCTGTCCCGCACGTTGTTTTCCCTTGTGGAATACGATACGCGCGCGCATGCGAAGCGAAGGCACGCGGAAGTGCAGTGCGGTGCGGTGCGGCCGGCTGGCTGCCGCGCAGAGGAGAGGAATTCAGCCACAGCTGCACCCGGGGACCGGGCTCATCCTGTCGCTGCTGCCTTCGTGTGCGCGCGACAGGTGACGCCCGGGGGTCCCTGTCTGTCTGTCTTGCTCCCCGTCGTGGCGAACTGCTACTCCGCTAGTGGACTAGTACTACGGTGCAGTAAAAGTTGGACCCGATCCCAACGAATATCGTCTCGTCGTGTTGCGCGCGGCGGCGGCGGTGGAGTCCTGGATGGCTGGAGTGGATGATGACAATGGATGACTGATTTATCGTGTGGTCGGTGCAGGCCCGGCCATGCACGTATTAATAATGTGAAGAATCTGTGAACTCTTTGGCTGTACTATTTAAAAATTAGAGTTAGAGGTCGTTCGTTTTCTTATTTTTTTTCATATCCTCGGAGCCAATGGCTATTTAAAAATAATGTGAAAAATGGATGACAATGGATTTGGGTAGGCAGCAGCAGTGAAGGCCTTGGAGCCAATGGCTCGGTCATTCCTTTCTTCTTCGGGAGGAGAAGGCGGATGGCGAAGAAGACATGAGCTATGGAAGAAAGGCATAATGGACTTTTCATGTCCTTAACGGTAGTCAGCGATGATCGACCAGATGACAATGGTAAAAACAAACAGAGCCTAGGTAAAATGATGGGAAAAAGAGAACTGTGAAATTTTGATGGCAAAATAAAGAACGTATTTGCTAAACAAACAGTCGACTATTTTTTTTAGGAAATTAGTCGAATTTCTCACCTTCAGATCTGCTTCAAGGTTCGTGCTCCAGGCCGGTGTCTTCTCCGCCCTCGGTGAGTGTAACACTCCAACTCAACACTGAGCCTATAATGCTACTAAACTAATTTAACAATTCAATTTATTTCTAATCGCTAAAAAAAACAGCAAACTTTTCAACATCTAATAAGCTAGCAGTAATCAATAACTATATTGAATAACAAAATCTGTTGAGGATTAAAATATTCATATGTTATCCTAATAAAGACCATACGTCTTCATGGTCGTAACTTCTAAGACTACCGACCTAGCGGTCGTCTTAAATACTGGTGGGACAAAGTCTCCAACATAGTCCACCACCGGTAGGTGCTCATGAAGCTATGAATAGGCATCAGGTCAAGTGTAACACTCACTAACTCAACCACATAATACAACACTATTACGAGCCTATAATGCTACTAAACTAATTTAACAATTCAATTTATTTCTAATCGCTAAAAATTTAAGGAGGGTCATGGAAGGGCGGAAAGAAAGAGGACTTTTCAACATCTAATAAGATATAGCAAAGTGTTGTGTTTTAGATACTCCTGTGTTTGTAATTGTGAGTTCATAGCAATAAAGAGCAAGTCGGAATCAATAACTATATTGAATAACAAAATCCTAAGCATAAACCTTGCTCTAAACATCAATTAACCGAACCACATGAAAATATCAGGATTCTTCAAGATTTCACTTGGATGATAGACTAAGCAAGTCACTTGAAATATTCTAACATGTAAGAGTAAATAAATCAAGTTCTAAAATGTTAAAGCATAAACAGTAACAACCATAAGACATACTTGACTATTCCAATTACAAATAACTCAATCATCACGAATGATGGGCACAAACTTAGAACATAAGTAATAGCAGGATCACTTAAGTTTAAGTAAAAGAGCTATATTTATTTGTCATGGGTGATCGAGAGTGAAGTGCACCAAATCTAACCCTTCCCATGCATGTTGCTTCCTCGAGAAGTACCTAAAGAAAGCTTCAACAACAAGCGTGAGACCACGACTTAGCAAAATACAACAGTGAAATAACCAAATCATAAACATGTATTGATTATAACGAAATGCTCATATGGCCATCAACCATTAATTTATAAAAGAATCTCTTCTATTTTCATGCAATGCAGATGCCAAGAATGCAACTTTCTCTCTTTTTTGCAATTCAAGCATGTGCCCTTAGGCACAGGTACCTCAAGCCTACACTCTACGAGTGTGGGGACCTCATGCACGTCCATTACGTGACGGGGACCTCAACAGAATCAGTCCTTGGCCACCGCGTAGTCAAAGACTCAAAGATGAATACCATGATGCAAATGAACTTAATATTCTCAATTAATCATGAGAGAATAACATTTAGAGGCACATTCATAGATAAAATTCCATACAATTAAACCATGGTAATTTTCATGAATTTAGCACCACAAATACTCTACACTACTTGCACTTACCTCAGCCGCGGGATGGGTGACGGCGAATAGAGGACTCTATCCCCAGGTTTTCACCACCACCTGGCATTCGTAAAGCATACTAATAATACCATTCAATTTCACACAACATAGTAATAAAAAAGGAATTCATTCGCTCATATTCGCAACCCGAAACAATACCACTACATGCCCAACTTCAATCTTTCCAAAACAGACAGTCACCATAGGAAAACCATAACTTTTGATTTATATCTTCAAAAATCATGAACTCAAGTTCTCTGGAATCTACACACATAAACCCACAGATTCTCAAGTGAGCGGAAGTTCAGATTGTTTCATCTAAACCCTTATTTTTATCTCCAAAGACAGTTCTGTCATCTTCGGTACTATCGACTTAGAAATTACATATCTTTTAATTGGTACAACCAAACACAATGATGTAAGTCATTATGGAATCTGCAGAGAACTAGCGTTCATAATAAATTTATTATAATTTTTATATTGTCAAGTAAAATTTTCTAACAAAGCAATTTTCCCGACTGTCCCCAACAGAAGAACAAAACTGCAACGAACAATTCAAAATCCTATAACTTTCGTTATACTTGTCCAAAAAATATGATCTTGGACTCTCTGGAATAATTATAAAGTTAAATATTGAAGTCATGGAGATGAAAAGTCCAGATTACACAATTTTCAAACTATAATTTCCAAAACTAAGTTTGTTGTCCAAAACCCATAAACTGAATAGACACTCGGTTTGTAAAAATCATAACTAATTCTTTGCTCATCCAAATAATATGAACTAAGACTTTCCAGAAAGAAATTGAGTTTATCTATATATCTCCAGGAGGCACAAAACCCTGATTTCGCTCTGAACTATTTTGAATCTATGTATCAAACAACACTGCAGAATAACGATCTACTGACAGCAGGGAACAAATTTGCTATCTAACAGCAATTCGCATAGAAAAGAATTGTAATAGTTATTGGGGAACATGAATTTAGCCTAGAATACCCAGCTGGATCTTGCTGAAGTCCCCGTGAGGATCCCCCTTATTCCCCTTTTCTACTCCCTCTTCCTTTTCTCCTTGATCAACAACACCCAAAAGGGCTTTTCCCGATCTTCCTCTTGGCCGGCAGCAGGGAGGTGAGGAGGTGCTATAGTGGTGGCTGAGCTAGAGCGCATGGCTAGGATTAGGGACTGCCATCCCCCTTAACCAACTTCTCTAAATTGGACCAAAACCGTGGGCCAAAAGCCCAAGGTCCTAATCCCCCCTCAAAAACAGATTTTTCCCTTCTTAGTTACACTAAAAAACTGAATTCATACATTTAAATTCCTTTGAAGTCTAAACGGGATATTACATTCTCCCCCCTTAAAAAGAATTTGGCCTCGAATTCTACTCTCGATATTCTACTAGAAAGAACACCAACACTGAAATCAACAATCATTAACCCATACCCGACGTGAACCACTCCGGGTACTGCTCCCGCGTGCGAGACTCCAACTCCCAAGTTGCTTCTCGCTTAGACTGATGCGACCACAACACCTTGACGTAAACTGATGTATTACGCCTCAACACTCGTCCCGAACTTTTCCGGTTCCGGTACACTCAACGGTTGAACTCGAAGGTGCGGTCTTACTCGTTGGTCAACGGCTCTTACGAAACCTCACACTCTAGATCTCTCAGGTATTCCCTCGACACCGGGTCATACAAAACGTTCCCATGCTAGGACTCGAGATGGTCCTAGCGAAACGTTAACTTCCAGAATCCTCGCAACTTTCGAAAATAACCCATTGTACCTTGGGCCAACTTTCCCTTGGGTACCAACTACACAACCCGCACAAATCACACAGAACTCTTATTCCCTTTCTCAATCATTCACTTCACCATCGCAAGGAGCATCTCGTTTAACAACAGACTCACAAATAACTTGCCTCAAACCAACCCATTTTACAAAAGAACCCAATTGAAAAACGACGGATTCCCCATCGCAACCACGCATTATCAACTCCCCTCCACAATAGTTAAATCCACAATCAAAACCTCATCACAAAAACCTTTCCACTTTCCAAATAGGCAATTGAATAAAAACACCACTTAAGCCAAATGTAAAATCACTCGACTGACCAAAACAACCATTTTGTTCACAACCGGAAAAGACTACGCACCAACATAAAGCAACTCAATTTGCAACTGGCATCCGTCATAAACACAAAGCTCAAACAAAATCCAAGAGAGTATTTCACTACTCGATAAAATATTCTTTTTCTCAATCTTTCTTTTAAGAATTTAACTTCCCTTAAGCCAAGGAATTCCAAATCATTGTCTAACACACTAACTCATTTATCTTCAATTGGCAACCTCAACGTTATGCTTAAATCGAGTACATCATCCTCACCTTTGTAGAGAGACTCTCTTGACCCCACCGAAACATACTCTAGCCAAGTCCTCTACCAATAGAATTAATTTGACAGATAATTCCCAATGCCCCTCAAAGTAGATTTCACACGAAAACACATCACCTCAATCCTTTAAGGATACACAACTTAGAATTCCCGTCACACACTCTCATGTACAACATAAAAAGGGTTCTATCAATTATCATCCTACTATTCAGAGTCCACTCTTATTATTCTACTTCTACATATAATCATTGGGTAACCAAGGTTCTAGCATAAAAGACAAACCCAATATCGAAAGCCAAGACTCCTACAATAATATTTCGGTGTAACTAATAAGGAAACTCCCAAATCTGGTGACATATTTTCCCAATCCAAACATACTCAATCATTAACATCAACATGCAAACTTATTCTCGATCAAATTATCTTTATAAGGATTCTAATTATAGAGGGTTATTCACCAACGCCAAGTCATACCAAACAATAACTCAACAATCCCTGCTATCTCATTAATTTGCCATAACGTTTAGATTACTTTGCTAATCTTACTTTCTTTAAACTGCACCGTCAAATATCACCTACACAACCTTGCAAATTGCTCAATCACGATACTCTAATTAATCAAGATTCCCACATTTTGATAATTCGAACATTCCAACATGAACTGAGGTTCTTGAATTTCAATCTACCATTAGCTCTACTAGTTGTAACACTATTCAGTTTTATTTCACGCCAATCATTCCATCAAATTCTCTCCAAGAGTTTTAGGTCAAAACCAATTCACCTTCTATTGCTCTTCAAATAGCTTGGTACCCAAAATCTTGCCACTATTGTTTACTTAACCACCACCAACTAGTTGTCATTTTACACTTTATAAGACTTTGCAACACAAGTCGGTTAATCCTTTCTCGAGAAGGAAGTGACAACCCAAGATGAGTTTCAACACACAGAAAAACGTACACCTCATAGTGTACACAAGGCCCAAGAAAAAAAATCAAATAGCCATGATCTCGAAAAAGCAAAAGACGAGACCGCAATTGAGGTCACAAGTCACACAAGAAGAGAATACCAAACCTCAACCAATTTCAGTTGCCACATAAATCATGAACTCCAAAAGATCATAAATGCAAATCTTGAAATATTTTCATTTACAGGATATCACAAAAGGCATTCAAATTATTATCTTCTTAAAGGAATCAATATCACTCTCACAACCATATACTGTTAATCTTTCTAACATCATGTAATGCACTCATGGCAAGAACCAACATACCTTACTATCCTATCATCAACCTTTTCAAAAGAAACACAACACCTTATTTCATAATATTTTTTTAATCACAATAGGATTGCAATACTCAACTTGGTCAATAGAATATCTAGTGTACAATCCACACTATAGAAGTAAACCATCTTTTAACAAGGACATGCCACCCCAAGTCATTCTTGCAAAACACACATATATAGACCACCCTAAAATTCTAACCAATCACCTATTAGCAATGCTCAACATCAATTTAGTGCACACTAATTCCAATCTACCAAATATCATAGACATTTGACGATTATTTAGTCATGGAAGAATTTATGGCCATTTCTCTATTTGCATTCCCACTAGCAAATATAAGATCATTAAGCAGTCAATTAAAGAAAATTTCTAGATTATTATCAACTAAGACAACAGTCAAATACATCGTTATCTTTCCCTTCGTCCTACACAGTTAAATCAATCCATTGAGATCAAGTAATCCAACAGTTTTAGCAAACTAAACAACTTTAATGATCAACTATTTCATCAAGGACATACTATTATCCTACCACTCCACCATCATGTAAACATAGATCACTAATTACACCCCATCAGTTCATTTCTTAGTAATGCTCAACACCATACTTCAATACATAATAATTGCACCTAGCAATTACATATGATCATCACATATCCATAAAAGATAACTCCAAAATTAATATCCACTAAGATAATAATATAACACCTTCTGGACTTAACCATCCCAAAGGGTTATATTAATCTATTAAGATCCGCAAATCCAATTTACCCAAGAAGCTTACCAAATTTATCACCCGTAGTGATCAAACTAGTTCATCAATGTTTCACACCTCTTAATAACTCTATCGGTTCCAACTAGGAATAGATATACTCTTAATCTCAACTCAACATGCAATCATCACAAGGTAGCCATAAGTTACCCATCCACGCTACTAAGGACATCTGTTAAGATTAATTATGCATCACGCTACTGACCCAACTTGACATCTCGTACATTATCATTTATCTTCTAGACTTACAACTTCTCACTTAACGCCACAAAACATTACAAAAGAGTTTTGACACTTTCTTTCTTTGAAAAGAGGTTCTAAACTTCAACACTCCAACTACTCCAAAAGAAATTAGTAGAGTCAAAACTTTCTTCAATTAACTTTATAAAAAATAATTCCTATTATCCAAAATACCAAACGGATAACCGGATCACCTTTACCAACAAGAAAGGTAGAACTCATGAAAAAGAACAACCTTGTCAATAACAACATTTACAAGTAGCAAAGATAGCTCAACAGTCGGAAAGACAATAATTGCTCTGTAAAACAAATATGGACCAATTGAAACCCATACCCTATCAATATTTGATTACAATCTCTGACTTAACCATGATAGGACATTGCAAAAAGAGCTTTGATGCTTTCCCTCATAAAAGAGAAGTATTAAACTTCATACTCAAACCCCGAAAAAAATACATTGGGGCCAAAGCTTCCTCACGTTTAAGAACATCCAAAATAAAGCTTTGATTAACCAAAGTACCAAGCGATTAAACAAGTTGTGCTTCCCAACAAGAAGGACATAAGTTCCAAATTAAAGATTAAACTTATAAAGCAACTATGTTTACAAGCAGCAAACCAACTCGTCATTCGGGAGAACAAATATTTGATTTAAGGAACCAACAAAGACCGATGAACACCCATCAACTACAATGAACCACTAACCTAAGAAAATTCAACCATTGCATCTTAACAAGAATAATCATTCCAAACACAAGGAAGACAATACCTTCCCAAAGAAGCCCGTACTCAACACCTGAACAAAATTGACATGAGGGAAACACTCCACTATTCTCATTGCTGAATATATGAGTATTTTTTGAATTACTTTAATGTAGAAATATATTAAATGAATCATGGACAATACTCTAGCCTTTTTCATAAAGCAAGTAATCATGAACACCATAGTCATACGAATTTCTAGAAGAACAGAAACTAGCATTCCTATCTCAGTGTTCAAGACAACAACAGATAATAAAGCTAAACAAACAACAAGTGTGAGATAGCTATACCCAAAACCAGTAGACGGAACAGCAGCAGCAGAAGTGTTGGTGAGGTCGTTGTTCGCCATAGCGCAGTGGACGTCGTGGTAGTAGTCGTGTAGTTGATGTAGACATAACAGAGAATCGAAAGAAGAAGAAGAAGCGAGTAGTCGCGCTAACGCTTCCCAAAAACCTTATTCGTCCTCGCTCGTGCAAGCCTTCAAGGACGAGGGTTCCGAGGCCTACTCTTCCGGTTCAACCGTACACGCGCCTCACCGGGATGGAGATCGCCAAATCCAGCAGCAACAAACTCAAGGATTCTTTCTTAGTCTCTCGTGGAGTGAATCGGAGAAGCGACCATTCACGAATAGTTCATTGTTCTTTTAATAGCCAAAAACAAAGAGGCAAAGGCCAGAGGAAATGGATGTCATTGATTTGTCATCAATCAGTGCTAACCGCAGCCATTACTCACTAGTAACTAAACCATTACTACCACCGTTCGTTAATGCCATTACTTCGAGTCAGTGTGTTTTGATTTTCGAATAGATAAAGAAAAATACGTCCGCACCCGACATGCCTGCGTACGCACGCACATGCACACGCACACGCACGGCACGACACGGCTCGGCGAGCGAGCGCGCGCGTGTGTTGGCTCTCTCCAATTCCACAAGGGGGCTACCACGTTCCATCTTATAAAATGGTGCAACTCCCCTTTAATTCTCCATGTGGGACTAAGCAGTTTTAGCACGTGCACATGGGCCTTTGAGATTTTCCAGAATTAAGTAGAATTAAAAATTGGGCCTTTGAGCCCGTATTAATTCTAACAATGCCCCACCAGATGCTAAAGGCACATGTCAAATGTCTTGATCCACAATATTGTTTTAATATATCAGTATTTCAATGGAGACCGATTAAGGTTGAACATCCACCTAGAACAAAAGGTACACTTATCCACAACTGCACAATGGACTAAGCCTTTAATTGACAATTTTGTGTGAATAAGTTTTACTTAAGTCCTTAACTGATATTAGGCTACTAGGCATCCTGCGGGTTGGAGCATATAAGTCATACTCCTGGCCTATTAGTGAGCTTCCTAGAGATTACCCTATCTCATAGACTATGACTAGTAGTCGAGCTCATATAGGTGTGTTCTTTCAATACTTCTCTGTAGAACAACATTTTTGCTTAAACAAGCCACAAAACACATTAAGATAAAAATCAACCTAACCATACAAATTTAGGAGAGAATTGCATCTCCAATGGATTGGATCTGTAAAAGTATTATCCTCCCAATTAACCAATAGCTTGTTTCGCCAATACTACGTTATGGGATCTCTGATCACATAGGATGAGTTACCACTATCTCTGAACACGAATTTAGCCTAGAATACCCCACTAGATCCCGCTGAAGTCCCCGCGAGGATCCTCCTTCTTCCTCTTTCCTTCTCCCTCTTCCTCTTCTCATTGATCAGCAACACCCAAAATAGCTTTTCCCGGTCTTCCTCTTGGCCGACAGTAGGGAGGAACACAAGGAGGTGGGGAGGTGCTACAGTCAAATATCACCTACACAACCTTGCAAATTACTCAATCACAAAAAAATTAAATTTTGAGCCAAACCAATCAATTGCTGGACAATTGGACCCGAGTATCTTCATATGGTTGATTACACAATCTGGAATGAAAGAAAACTCAAACTGGACGTTGAACAAATGGCAAAAACGGGTGCTGAAACTTCGGTGGCAGTTTTG
The DNA here is from genome assembly GCA_036346395.1 of Hsuehochloa calcarea. Classification (NCBI taxonomy): domain Eukaryota; kingdom Viridiplantae; phylum Streptophyta; class Magnoliopsida; order Poales; family Poaceae; genus Hsuehochloa; species Hsuehochloa calcarea. The sequence continues at coordinate 14,882,080 of CM070611.1, read as the reverse complement.
AGGCCCTAAACAACCTTTTTGGGGTTTTCACTTTTCAGGGTCTCGTGAAGATAGTTTGACCTTAACTTATGGATTTTCGGATTGAACTTATCGTTAGCTTTTCAATGAGCCAAAGAACGTCACAATCCGAGTTCGTATGCAAAAGTTATGGCTGCTTTACCATACAATGCGCAAAACCAAAATCTATTCGGGTTTGGATTTGTGGCCGGGAGGAAAACGAGTCTGAGACAAAGAGGTGGACGATGGCCTGGTCCTCGAGTCAGGGATGCCGAGGTGCTCGCTGTCGATGTCCATGAGATTCATCTCAAAATATGTACTAGCATGGCGGATATCAACATGGAAGAGCGGGGAGGGGATCGGATGGGGGATATCACCGGCAATGAAGGAGAGGCGGCGGCAACATCACGTTGTGTCACGACGATCCGCCGCTTCGATCGAGCCTGCGCGTCCCTCCTCCTCCTCCTCCTCCTTGTTAGCTGCGTGTCCTCACCGAACTGCACTAGAGAATCAAGCGGAGAGGAGAGGGAGAGGCTAATGGAAGAGAAGGCAGGGGTGTCTATAATATATAAGGATAGCGCTAAAACATTTCGCCTCTCGTTCAAATATTTTTGTCATCCCGTGTTGCGAATCACAGACTGTTTCAAACAAAAGCCGTCTGTGATGACCATAATATCACAGACGGTTCATGTTACGAACCGTCTGTGATACTTCACAAACAGTTATAATTAAAAATAGTATGTGATAATTGCAATTATCACAGACGGTTCTAGCCAGGGCAAGTAACATAGACAACTATGTTTGTAAAACCGTCTGTGATAATTACAACACTGACGGTTTCCAGAATCTGTCTATGATGAGGCATCCAGTATAGTCTGTTTTGTAGTAGTGTACCTCGCCACCGCTTCCGCCGAATGCCGCCTTCTTCTTTTTCTTGTATTAAGGAAATGAGTCGGAGGTGCTGCCACCTATCGCCGAAGGCAACGGCAAGGTAAACCAAGATAGGGAAGAAGAGGAGGCGTGGGAAGGATGCCGGAGATAAGGAAGAAGTCGTATGGGAGGACGAGAAGCGGTGCGGGGGAGCACAAAAAGAGGATGTCGTGGTGGATTCAGTAGCGCTGCCACTGGAGGTGAGGAAGAATGACGGTGATGACGTGCGGTGTCCTAAAAGGTTTCCAAATTTGCAAGAAATTTTTTCACAAAACTTTTAACATCATTCTTGAGTTCATTGTTTCTTTTATTTCAATTTCCCGGGAGTTTTCTTTGTTTTGGTTCACATTCTTCTATTGCCGGAAGCTTCCCTCTCCTTTCCAAAAATCCTAGAAATTCTAAAAACCCTCAAAATTTCTTGTACCAATTCCCGCCCATTTTTCTCTTTCCTCCCTCTCCTTTTCCCTTGCCAGGCCGCCCCATCACTCCCTTTCGTTCGCCAAGCCGGCCTACCAACTCGGCCGCTTCCCCTCTCTTCTACCTTGGGTCGCTGCGCCGGCCTAGACACGTCCTCATGCTGATCCATCCCCATTGTCGCCCCGCTCTAGCCTCGCCTCACTGCCTCCACCCCCGACGCTTGGCCAGTACGCCATGGACGCCACCTCACCGAGCCATGTGCCGTCGCCTCACGCATCCAGAGCTCGTTAAAATCTTGCATGCCTATGCGTGTCCAGTGGAAAGGAGCCCGAGCTGAAGTTACCTCGGCGTCGTCTTGCTCTGCGTCAGTGCCCTCCCCCTCAAAACCAACAGCGGCAGTAACAGCTAGCTTCTTTCCTTCCTTCCCCAACCTCTCAAGACACGTCACCGCAGTTGCTAGCATCGGCTTCGCCTCGGAGACCGACGAACCGACGCCACCGTCCGCGACCGCTTTGCTAATCCATCTAAATTCATCCTCATATCGGCGTTTCCTTCAAAATTTATCCTTCCCTGTTCACCTCCATCTCATTGCGATCGCATATGTTCATCTATGCATCTACATCGTCGTCGGAGTGTTAGAATTGATCTCGGCTAACAACCCGAGATTTCAGGGAGACCACGTCTCCACCTCGCGCCCTGATCGGGGTCGTTTCCAACTGTTTTTGGTTTCGGTCCCGGTCTCCTCTAGCGCTAAATAAAAAGAAGGGATACGGCAGGGTTTTGTTCAAGTCTCAAAACTCAGAATCATCCCAATACACACCCGATCTGTAACGAAGTGCTGAGGAGAACGAAGACCTAAACTACGACATCGCGAGACCGACCGACGGCCATCGGATCGACCGACGGCCATCGGATCGTCTTCACTACTACCTCCGGTGACTCAAGCCGGCCCCGACGCCGATCCGCGCCGACCCGACAGGCCTGACACGCAACGCACCTCTACATCAACTAATCTGTCGCTCCTATGGCTTCTTCAAGTTCGTAATACTCAAGCTTCGCGTGATCTTAGTTTTTGTTTGTGGTGTTCAACGATTGAGCTAGGGTTAACGATATTAGATTATGTATTAGTCTCGAGATATGCTATCAATGGTATCGAGCCAGTCTAGCTCATCTTGAACCCGATTAGCCCCATATTAGTCTCAACCGATCTGGCCCCGCCCGAATCTAAGGCTCGGCTTAGCAAGTAGAAGGAGGATCAAACCCTAGTCGAACCGAAGACCCCCAAACCCTCAAACTCGGATCGGAGACATTAGAGCGGCGGAATACTTACGCGCTTTTGGATCTCGAGTTTTCCTCCGCACGGGCGCCACCGGCTCCACTCGGCAAGCCGCTACGACCTTGGTCGCACGCGCCGGCGAGGAGAGCTGTGGGCGCCGCTTGATGCGCCGCCTTACGCCGCCTCGCTTCCGCTTGCTCGCTCTTCTCTGCGCCATCGGCGTCGGGCGATTGAAGCCGCTCGCTCGCTGCTGCCTCACGCCGCCGCCGAGCGGATTTTTCGGAGAGAACGGAGAAATGGTTTTAGGTTAGGGTTTTTCCGCCGCTCGCGGCTTTTATACGGGCGCGCTTTCGCTCTCGACCGTTCGATCGATCCGACGGATCGCGCATACTCGATCCGGCAAGAGTAATGCGAAGCGGTCGATCTCGCTTTGTTGCCGAATCGGACGGCCACGCGCGTGTCTCGCTTTTGGGCCGCGTTTTCATGGGCGAACGCAGCGTTGAATGGGCCGGACGCGGGCCGAGCGCGGTAAGAATGAAGTAGGCCGAGCCCACGGGTGAACAGTGCCTTTTCTTTTTTACAATTTGATTTTCTGATTAAGTCTTTTTTTGTTTACTGTTTAAATCTAATGTTAATAGCTAAGAGTATTTTTCCGCATTTTTGTAAAGTCCATTTATGATTAAGTTTTTATGATTATTATTTATTTTGTGTACTGTTTTAATTAATGATAATTCCTAATGTTTTCGGTATAAATTCGGTCTCTGATTAAAATTGAACCAACGAGATATTTTAATTAGAGAATATTATGATTTATTTTGGCATTATGTATACACATGATTACATACTGACCAACGTTGTTTGTAGTCATGTGTTGCCACATTAATAGTTATAGTTCTTTTATTTCTGCCCAACGGTGATATAAACTAGAGCTGTAATTTTTTGCATGTTATTAATCAGACCAACGTAGGGTTAATTGCATGCAATACTTTTATGCTATTTCTAATTTTTTTCCTGTATTTTAATGTTCAGCCATGAATGCTTCAAATGTTGCCGCTACAATCGACAACATTGAGCAGCTTACGGGGAGCAATTTCCCCGCTTGGAAAGAAAGAATTTCAGTTGTCCTTGGAGTATTAGATCTTGATTATGCATTAAGAGTGTCTGCTCCCATTTCTCCCACCATTGGTGAGGACGATTACGATGAGAAAAAGAAAATATATGATAATAATGCTGAAAAATAGGAGCGGTCTAACCGTCTATCACTAATGATTATGAAGACTTCTATCTCGGTCTAATCGGGAGCAATCCTGATTCTAAAAATGCTAAGGAGTATCTGGCTTCAGTAGAGGAGAAATTCAAAGGCTCCACTAAGGTTTATGCCAGTACACTAATCCAGAGGCTTCTATCCACTAAGTATGACGGGTCCAAGGAAGATAAGAGAGCACATCATGATGATGACTGATATGGCTGGAAAACTCAAGGGCATGGACATGGAAATATCTGATGGTTTCCTAGTTCACTTCATAATGACTTCTCTTCCTTCTGAATACACTGCTTTTAAGATAAACTATAATACTCAGAAAGATAAATGGAGCATGAGCGATCTTATCGCCATGTGTGTCCAGGAGGAAGAAAGGATTAGGGCCGAAAAGAAAGATTTTGTGAATCAAGTTGGCGGTCCTAGCAAAAGGAAGTTCTCGGGGACTTCAAATCCAAGAAAAGGTCGCACTACTCTCCTAATTCGGATAAATCGGGGCCTAAGGTGCAAACTACATCAAGCCCAATGTTGCTTCGCTAAAGCACCAAGTGGGAATGCATGTCACTTCGCAAAGAGCCGTGACATTTCCGTAAGGATTGTGTTGGTTTCCTAAAGTGGCTCGCCAAGAAGGGTAATGATTCTATAACGCTTGTTGATGAAACCTTTATACTAATTTTTCCCTTAAATCTTGGTGGATTGACTCAGTGCAAATGCACGCTACCAACTCTTTACAGGATTCCATACCGTGAGAACACTAAGAAAGGGGAGCGAAGTCTTAGAGTCGCGGATGGAAAAGAAGTCAAGTGGAATCGCTTGGTTCTGCTTCCTTAGTCTTAGATAGCGGCTTCACACTTCGCCTTAATAATGTAGTTTTGTTCCTTCCATTAGAGGAATTTAATTTCATATCTTTATTGGACGATGATGGATTCAAATGTAATTTTGGTAACAATAAGTGTGTTATCACATTTAATTCAAATAATGTTGGTCTTGTTTGTTAGACAAGACAAGCTTTATATGCTTTCCTTAATGAATCACCGATATCTTTGAATGTGTGTGATACTATGCTTAAAAAGAATATGAGACTTCTTCAAACCGTGGCACCGCTGCTTAGGCCACATTTCAAGGGGAGAATGGAGCGCCTCATTAAGGAAGAGATTCTCCAACCATTAGATTTCTCGACTCGCACTACCACGCATTGATCGCATTAAAGGAAAATACGAAAGAAAATAAAGAAGGGAGCAAATCGCAGCTCAGACTATTAGAGTTAATTCACACCGATATTTGTGGTCCTTTTCCGTGACATCGGTGGATGGTTTTGATTCTTTCATTACATTCATCGATGATTTCTCCCGTTATGGTTATATTTTTCCCATTAAGGACCGATCCAATCACTTGATAAATTTAAGACATTTAAGGTCAAGTTGAAAATCAGCACAACCTAAGAATCAAAGTGGTAAGATCGGACCGTGGGGAGAATATTATGGAGACATGCCCTTATGGCCAAATTCTCGCCCTTTCGCTAAGTTCCTTCAGAAAATGGCATTGTTGCCCAATATTCTACACCTGTGAACCTCAAAGAAATGGGGTAGCCGAGAGACGCAACCGCATACACTTATGGATATGGTACGAGAGCATGCTTAGCTACTCTAGTTTATCACCGGTTTATGGATGGAGGCACTAAAGACAAGAAGACATATTCTTAATAGGGTTCCCAAAAATCAAGACCTAAAACACCTTATGAATTATGGACTGGGAGAAAACCGAGTTTGAAATATTTAAGAATATGGGGTTGTTGTCTTTGAAGCTAAGATATTTAATCCACATATTGGAAAATTAGACCCTAAGACAGTAAGTTGCCATTTTATAGGATACCCTGAAAGATCTAAAGGGTATCGATTTTATTGTCCTGATAGAACAACTAAGTTTGTAGAAACAAGACATGCTGTGTTCTTAGAAAATAATGAGGACCTGGAGCCTAGGAAAATTGATCTTGAAGAGAAGCGGGTTTACGCCCTTCACCGCTTATCCTGTAGATTTTTATTCTCGACTTCGGTGGTTGCACCTCCAAGACTAAATATCGTTGATGCACCCACTGTTGGGGTCTCTGAAATTCCTAATGTCATACCTAATGATGAGCCTCAGCAGTCTCCTGCGCCTCAGCAGCCTCCTGCAATAGTTGCTGAACCTATCAGAAGATCACAGCGGGAGAGAAGATCTGCCATCCCAAATGATTATGTTGTTTACATGAATGAGGATATTAATGATATAGGGAAGGTAGATGATCCCACCTCTTATAAGGAAGCAATAATGAGTGAATATTCTCCTAAATGGTTTGAAGCCATGAAGGATGAACTAAAGTCTATGAGCACTAATGATGTATGGGACTTAGTAGAAATTCCTGACGGAGTCAAAACAGTAGGCTGTAAATGGGTCTACAAAACTAAGCATGACTCTAAGGAAATATCGAAGGTTCAAAGCAAGACTCAGAGCAAAAGGCTTCTCACAAAGAGAGGGGATTGATTATAATGACACTTTTCTCCCTGTCTCAACTAAGGATTCGCTCGTAATCGTTATGGCGCTTGTAGCTCATTATGATTTAGAGCTACATCGATGGATGTTAAGACGGCATTCCTTAATGGCGATTTGCAAGAAAATGTTTACATGACTCAACCTAAGGTTTTGTCGTGGAAGGCAAGGAGCACATGGGATGTCGACTTAAGAAATCTATTTATGGCTTAAAACAAGCATCGAGGCAAAGGTACCTCAAATTTGATAAAGTTATAAGGAATTTTGGATTTAAGGAAAATGAAGTTGATAATCGCATATATGTTAAGTTCAAGGGAGTAAATTCACCATCTTAGTGCTTTATGTGGATGATATCTTATTGGCTAGCAAATGATAAGGATATGCTGTTTGAAACCAAAAGATTTCTCTCATCCAATTTTGATATGAAGGATCTCGTGATGCCTCTTACGCTCTTGGCATTGAAATTCACCGACAGTCCAAAGGAGTATTAAGTTTATCTCAAAAGGCATACATTGACAGAGTACTAAAGAGATACAATATGCATAAATGCTCGCTCACCCGCTCCTATCGTTAAGGGCGATAAGTTTGGGACATTTCAATGTCCAAGGAACCAATATGAAATCGATCGATGAAGATCGCCTTACGCTTCACCGTTTAAGCATTATGTATGCTCAAGTAAGCACACGCCGACTTAGCTTTTGTAACCGGAATGCTTGGCAGATATCACCAAATCCAGACCGACCACTCGAAAGCCGTTAAGAAAGTCTTGCGTTATATGCAAGCTACTAAGCATCTCATGCTCACATATAAGCATACCGATAACCTTGAAGTTGTTGGTTATTCAGATTCAGATTTTATGGATGTGTTGATACTAAGAAATCCACGCCAGGTTATATCTTCACACTCGCTGGAGGAGCTATCTCGTGGAAAAGCTCCAAACAAACCCTTACGGCATCTTCAACGATGCAAGCTGAGTTTGTGGCATGTTATGAGGCTATCAAGGCAGTCAGTATGGCTTAAGAATTTTATTTCGGCCTTAGAGTGGTTGATGAGATTTCTAAACCACTCACCTTATACTGCGATAACGAACCCGCAGTCTTTTATGCGAGTAACAACAAGTCAAGTGGTGCTGCCAAACACATTGACATTAAGTATCATGTTGTGAAAGATAGAATCCAGGATCAAACCATTAGTATCAAGCATATTAGTACTAAGTCAATGCTTGCGGATCCGCTTACTAAAGGCTTACCACCCAATATATTTCGTGATCATGTTGCCGGCATGGGTTTATTGGAAAGCCTCTGATTCTGGATAAAGGACCTTAAAATAAACCAACTCCCATTAAGTATTATGAATATTCATTTTAAAATGAGATAGTATACTATAGGTACTGAGGTTGTATGGCACTTCATTGGTCATGCGACACATTACCTTGGTACACTTTTTCATTTGAGGATGGACTTATGATGTTAGCCTGACGATCAAAGGGGAGAATGTTAGAATTGATCTCGGCTAACAACCCGAGATTTCAGGGAGACCACGTCTCCACCTCGCGCCCTGATCGGGGGCGTTTCCAACTGTTTTTGGTTTCGGTCCCGGTCTCCTCTAGCGCTAAATAAAAAGAAGGGATACGGCAGGGTTTTGTTCAAGTCTCAAAACTCAGAATCATCCCAATACACACCCGATCTGTAACGAAGTGCTGAGGAGAACGAAGACCTAAACTACGACATCGCGAGACCGGACCGACGGCCACTGGATCGACCGACGGCCACTGGATCGTCTTCACTACTACCTCCCGGTGACTCAAGCCGAAGCCCGACGCCGATCCGCCCGACCCGACGGCAAAGACACGCAACGACCTCTACATCAACTAATCTGTCGCTCCTATGGCTTCTTCAAGTTCGGGTAATACTCAAGCTTCCGCATCTTAGTTTTTGTTTGTGGTGTTCAACGATTGAGCTAGGGTTAACGATATTAGATTATGTATTAGTCTCAGTATTATGCTATCACGGAGTCCTCGTTCCCATCAGTCGCACCGCCACCCTCGTCTACGTCTCCGACGATCTGTTGCCTCCGTCATCTACTTGCCACGCCGACTGCGTCACGAGGTGCTCGTCGTTGAGCTGAAGCTATCCCCCACCTCCGCCTTCCATCCCCTTCACTGTGTAGCACCGCCACCATCATCCTCCTCAGCGCTGCCAGCTCTGCTCGCGATGCCCCGTGTGAAACCGACACCACATAGAGTTTCGCTGTGACCGCGATGTGATCGTTATCCCCTTAGCCGGTCGAAATCCCACCGGGTCATGCCGCCGGCAAGACTTCCCTCTCCGCGGCTGCCGCCCTATCTCGCCCCATTCCGACCCGTAGCCGTCCCCGTCACATCGTGCCCTAAAAAATGGGTTCTTCGCATCCTAGAACACCCCGTGTGCTCGCCAGTAGTCGCCGCCTCGCCTCGTGGCTCGCCACGCCCTCCACTGCTTTCCTCTGCTCGCTTGGAGAAGAAGCACGTAACCGAAGCCAGACAGCGCCGTGGTCGAGCTAGACCGCATTGACCAAGTCCGACTCAGCTGCCTATGAGTTGGTTGAGCCAAACCACATCACCGAAGCCTAATCCGAACCGTTTGAGTCCGAACCAAACCCGACCGAGCCAAACCGGTTTTTAGCCTATTTAATGTTGTTTTAGAAGATTTTAGCCCCAGTTCACTAGATTCCAAACCGGTTCTTAGAGTTTCAGCACCGGTTCTCTACAGTAGATTTACCCGGGATTATTGTACATCCATCAAATGCCACCATTCACCCTATCTCCAAATCCAAGATTTCTCCGTTTGATCATCGGTTTTCCCTCCTGAGAGTGTCCCGGCTCCATTTTCTCCCTTTTCATTTTGTAGTGTTTTATTTGCAACTGTTGTAGCTTTGCCAGTAGGCTTATTTGGTGTTACTCTCATGTGTGTACACTACATTATGACGAAGGGGCCGCAGGAGCGATTGGAGTAGAAGGTGACGATCTCGAAGCGTATGAAGGAGTGAATGCCGATCACGAGCCGCAAAGCAAGTCACAATCCTTGATCATATGGAATTCCTATTAGTTGGGTGTATTATATATGGGTTCATTTTTGCATTATTTAATTGTCAATGCTAATTGCTATCGGTTACTTCCAAATAATCATGCTTAAGTACGTAGCTAATGCCTTCAATTACACTGCTTACATGCCATCCTTGGTAATAATCTGATCTACTTTTCCTTGATAAACCTAGAGCCAGTGCATCACACATTAGATTAACATGGTAGTAGAACAATAAAACACTCGCCACATTGTCGTCCGTCGTCACGAGTTGACACGTAGGATATATGACTCGCCGAGAGTGATGGCTTCGAAATATTGACCGAGGGCGAGGACTGGTTGTGTGGTTGGTTACGTGCTATGGATGTTGGATTGTTGGATGCCTTGTCGGACGCATCTAAGGACAAGGACCTTGTATAATGAAATTGACGTTAGTGTCGTCCATCCACAGGACCGAGAAATCGGACTTAGCCTGTACATTCCTCCACTTCATGAAGTTTGTGGGAGAAGGCTCTATGTCAGCATATAATGGGTTGAATCGAGAGTGAAACTTCGGGTGTCACTAGCCGCATTTACACAAGCAGTCGACATGTAGTCTTGCCTTGGCTCGGCATGTTCTCGACTGTTAGGGTGGACGCGTAGTTTACTGGTGCAAAAACTAATGCTGTGGAACTCTCGAACAGTTATGTTGTTTCTCAATAATTCATCGTTACAAAACAGGTCATATTGGACGCCTCATCATAGATGATTTTTTAGAACCGTTTGTGTTGTACTTATCACAGACTCTTTTTAATAACCGTCTGTGATCATCACAGTCGGTTTTAAATACAAACGGTCTGTGATGTCTTCGAATATCTGTGAATCATCACAGACGATTTTTATCACAAACTGTTTGTGATTATAATCATATTACAGACGGTTTTGTAGATAAAACCGTCTATGATATGTTTGCTTTGTTGGGCGGGAAACGAAAATTTAGACTTAATGGGCGGGCTGCCGAAACTCGCTTTATATTAACCGAGTCTCCTCACACCTCACACCCCTATCTCCTCCTCTGCCATCTCTCCTCTAATCGAGTGTCGCCGCCTCGCCCTGACCTTGCACCCCTGTCTCCCCCGAGCTCATCACCCGCGACATCCTCCACCTCGCCTCTGGCCTCGTCGTCGCCGGCCTCCTCCACTTCGTCGCCCCAGCCTCCCACAACCTCGTCGCCCACAGCCTCCACCACTTCATCGCCCTGGCTTCCTCCACCTCACCCCGGCCTCATCGTTGTCAGCCTCCCCAACCTCCCTCGACATCGCCGCCCCCCGCCTCCACCTCAGATCGTGCACTGTCCGGTAAAACAACCATAACTTTGGCATACAAACTCGGATTGTGACGTTCTTTGGCTCGTTGGAAAGCTAATGTAAAGTTCAATATGAAAATCCATAAATCAATGTTAGATTCTCTTCGTGAGGCCCCGAAAAAGTAAAAACCCCAAAAAGCTGATTAGGGCCTCAAAACTGCCTTTGAAGTTTCAGCACTCGTTTATGTCGTTCGTTCATCGTCCAATTTGAGTTTTCTTTCATTCCAAATTGTGTAATCGATACTCGGGTCCAACTATCCACCAATTGATTCGTTTGGCTCAAATTTTTTTCAATAGAAAAATCTATCACAAACAGTTCTAAATAATAACTGTTTGTAAAAAAAGTTATCACAGATAGTTCTTGAACAAGAACCGTCTATGATAATCAATTACCACAGATGGTTCTTATTCAAAACCGTTTGTGATAGTTTTTTCATAGACGATTATTATTTAGAACCGATAGTGATAGTTTTTTCACATATGGTTCAAAAGCCGTTTGTGATGACATCATATCATCATAGACACATAAATTCTTACAGACGGTTCAAAAACCATATCTGTGATGACCCTCTCTGTAGTAGTGATTGCAAGTTGTGGACATCTTGTGGATAAATTTGTGTGCTCTCTGCAGAGATAAACATGAATAATTCAAATGCGTTGTGTTTCTGGCTAATGGATTATGGGGTGATTTCAAAACTCAAGGCATATGTAGTTTTTTATGATTAAAATGTGGTACTTGGTGATGATGATGAATCATTACTTACATTCTTTGAAGACTTGTTTATTAACTCTTTTTCCTTTAAATCAAATGCTTGTTAAATAAAACTATTGGGATACCAGTGGTGATAAGCCGATATGAACCATCCTTGACAGATACCCATTGAAATCCCTTGCATGTATAAATGTTTACCATCGTGGCTGGTTGAGTACAAATATACTCATTATTTTCATGTCTTGGTTCAGACGATGAGTATTACGAAGAGGATGCACTTGAAGGAGATGAGTACTATGACGGTGAAGATCACACGTTCTAGGTCGAGTCTACACTCAAGTGTTGTCTGTGGAGTTGTCGCCTTATGTTGTCTATTGTTTGTAATATAAGTAAGTTTGGAGGCCCGTAAAACTTTGTTTCCGACTGCTATGTCGTACTTTATGGAAGAACTTCGTTATGATATAGTATGTATTGTTTATCAATCATGCGTGCAACTGAAATATTGGACAATCGTAGGAATACGAGATACCTCCTTAAATCCAGGTGTCCCCACACAGTGGGAGGTGGAGCTTCTGGCGGCCGCAACAGGAGGTGGATGCGGCGGGGAAAGGGTGTCGGGTTCATATTGGATATGGAGCGAGAGATGAGAGTGGTTGGATATGTAGATCCATGGGCTGGGCTAGAAAAAGTGATTGCTTTTGTTTTTAGAAATCGATCAATTGATGGCTAGATAGTCCCAATAAAGAATGGGACCTTTTTGGTGGCATAATTGTTTTTTAAAAAATCTTTTGATATTCATTGGATAAAAAAGTAATAAAAACAAAGAGTAATAGGTCTATGACGCGCCCAAGTGGTGTACGCTAGCTAGAAAGGAAACGGTACCAATGAAACGCGGCGGCCTGTTTAGTTATTCAAGGGCCAAGGCCCATGTTGCGTTCAGCATCATTTTGTTTTTCTTTATTTGCATTAGGCGTCATTTAGTTACGGTTCAAGACATCAATCGCTAAAAAAATATTAAAAAAATAAAATTGAAATAGATATCACATACATAATATGCCGACATCTTGAGCTATAGTAACTATGGTCACCGCTTTTTCAGCGCTGAAGGGTGATATAGTATTTTTGTTAAAAAGGGGTGTTATAGTATTTTCTGTTTGATTAACAGTCTAAGTGATGTTTTGATCTGACTGACGATAGATCTCTATATACGTGGATGTAAAACTGATTAACCGGTTTACCGAAATACTTGAATCAAAATAAAGAGGCTAGTCTACAAAAGTCATACTGCAGTATGTAAGATTCAACAAATCCACCACTTCCCCATTCTTCACATGTGTTTTGTGGGTGAGGCTGGCTTAAAAGTCCGCCAAACATATATGGGATCGAGAAGTGCCGTGCCAGCGTGCCGGGCGGAAAACGGTATCCGTGCGCAGCACACAAGCGGACCACCAAATCCAGCCGAAATGCCCCGCGCGCACGGCCAAAACACGCACATTTTTTCTCCGCCAAACCAACGAACCGCGCGCGCCCCACCGCCCACCGCTCAGCTCAAGGGGCCCCGCGCTCGCGTCGGCGCGCGCGCGAAACGAGCCACGGCGCGACACCACGTCCACGCGGCCCCAACGCCAACAACAGCGCATCAATCATCTCGGCCATGTGTCTGACCCTAAAATAGAATTTTTGACACATAAAGCACCTTTTTCGGTTTGTATTTGTAGAAATGTCCATCACAGGGTTGTATTTACAAAATGATACTGTTATCGCACGACCACCGTGTGAAGGTCTCTCTTCGCCCGTCACGTCGCCCGTTGCCGTGCGACAACGCTCCCCGTGCTGCCACGTTGCCCCCTCTCTCTCCGCCCTCATCACCTCAGTCGTTGCCATGCGGTAACGGCTGAGAGCCCGCCACGTGTCGCAGTTAGGTTTAGTGGTTAGTTTCTACGAATTTTAAAATATAACAAATGAGTTAAAAAAAATATAAAGTTTTACGTGGAGTCTCCCGACAGTGTACCTGCTTGTGTAAATTTGTCATAATTTTATTCATTCAGAATTTTTCTCGCTATTTCGTTTAAGCGTTATGTTTGTGCGAGAACAAAAAAAAAATCAACAGAAAACCGTGCCATGTGTTGTTTGCCAAACATTTGAATGAGATCCTCCCCCCATTTGCCATTCTTTTCCACCGAAAGCATCAATCACTTGTATTTAGCAAATAAGTTCAAAAAATCATGAAATTTTATGTAGAACCTCATGCATTTCCCTACTTATCTTCTATTAAACAGCGATAATGCATAGCTTTCTGGATACGTGCTTGTATATAAATAAGGTGGGAGAAAACATTACATTACAACACCGAATAACACGCGATACAATATGGCTCACTTGTTTGAACCACTACTCTCTGCCTGTTGTGGCTGTGTCTGCATGTGCGGCATTGTTTTGCGATGAGTATGACCCGTGGAATACGTCCACCGGTCCGGAGAGCGCGTGTCGGTTTGGAGGGGTATGGAGATCGTTGAGACGGAGGTGGACCAGTAGGCTAACCCTGGAGCAGAGTCTGGTAGGCTTACATGTCGTGGTGATGAGGCATACCGACTTGGGGGACACCTCGGAAGAATTCATCCACGATGAAGTCTATAAAATCACTCCGGGGGTATGATGCCTGCAACTCTAGTTGTGCGGATGAGCTCTGGCCTTGGATGTACCACATACCCAGAGGAGCTCTGGCCTTGAACGTACAGTGGGGCAGCAAACCCAGAGGAACACTACCCTTGAGCATACGGTGGGACAGCGAACCCAGAGGAACTCCGCCCTGCGTACGCTCCAAGCCCTAGCTACCATTGTTCATACCTTGGCGTCGTGTACTACTCCCTGTCAGAAGCTGAGAGGCCCATATCGTCGTCATCAGTCGGCGTGAACTGAACGCCACCCTCACGGCCAACCGAAGGCTACAAGACGTAACAATGTTAGTACAAATAAACACTCTGGATGTAAACTAAGAACCTCGTACCTCTCAGATGTGCAGTGCAGATGACCGAGGGGGAGCGCCAGTCTGGGTACCAAGTGCGGACGACAAAAGTGATTCATCTCGACGGACCTGCAGCGGAGAACGTCATGATATTAGCAGAATGTAAGGCAAAACCAATAAAACTGAAAATAGATTTGTACATATCTTACCTCCCCGCCGACCTGGGTCGCGGATGACCGACGGGGAACGCTATGACGCCGGCCAGACTCGCTAGGCCGTGGTGACCTAGCAGGTGAGCACGCCCTCCACTTGTTGCCCGATGGGCAGGATGTCGTCTGTCTAACGTTCACAACTCAAGTTCTGTAGGACCGTAAAGGCGACTAGGAGGGTGAATAAGCGCTTTCTCAACTTTCTCGCCTAAATCAAATTCAACACGAACTTTACTCCTGTAGCTATGAAAGCTAAGAAGATCGAGGCAGCGAAAGGAAGCCTTGTACTTGAATTCGATAACCCGCTCAACCACACGACACACAAGTCGAAATGCACTCACTGCTCGATCGGTATCGCGGCGGTCGACCGGCCGAGACAAAGCGGTTGGACCGACGTTTAACCAGAGGTCGGACCGGCTACTAACTGGCGGTCGGACCGTTGGATATCGGTTCGACCCGGCAGTACCGAGCGTTCTGAAAAGCGGGCGGTCGGACCGATTCAGTCCAGTAATGAAAACTAAGCCCAAATCCAAAACGAAATTTGATCCAACTTTTGATTCAACCAATGAAACTTGATCAAATTTCGAGCACACCTCCCTAAGGATATTAGAGACCTATTTCTAGCAACGATCCTTCAGATCCACTTCGTAGAAACGATCTCTCAAGTTTTTACCGAAGAAGTGCACAAACCCTAGAAATATGAGAATCTTGATTCAAGACTTGCTTGTGGGGGTTGATGATCTAGATGACTCTAGGAGTATTCCCACACATCAAAGGAAGATAAAATAGGTCAAGAGACCAAGCTTAAACCCTTGAATCAAGGAAGCACCAAAATCATCCAAAAGAGAGAAGAACACAAAGGGAGACAAATGATCTCTCAAGCAAGCATCACAAGATTGATTGATCTCACAAGATGCTTACAAAGCCACTCCAACAAGGAGGATAAGAGCTCACACAAGGAGCACACACAATTTCTCCAAACCCTAGCTCTCCTCTCCTCTACAAACCCTAGAAAATGAAGAAGGGGGTCAAATGAATGCTTAGAGGGTTTTACATCTCCCCCCTTTCTATTTATAGGAGAGGCCTAGGGTTTCACTTTTGGGACCCACTCACACATGGGACCCACACACACATAACTATTGAAGCAATCTCCTGCTTCACCACGTGTAGGTTGATCAGCGGCTCTCATCACGCCGCCAAGTCTCTCCCGTCCAATCCCATCGAACCTCCCGAGACTCGCACCGACTTCCGCACCGCCGATCCAACCAAATTGCATCAACTATCCGCTCGATCCATCTTGCCCATTCGCACCATGCTTGAGTCACACGACCTCACCCGCATCCATGATCGCTCGACCTCACCTCCAAGCGTAGTCCCGATCCACCTCACCGCTGACGCCATTGACCGCAAGCCACCGCACAAAGAATAGACAAACAAATCGTCTCCGGGAACAAGTTCTTCACAACT
Source organism: Hsuehochloa calcarea (assembly GCA_036346395.1). NCBI lineage: Eukaryota > Viridiplantae > Streptophyta > Magnoliopsida > Poales > Poaceae > Hsuehochloa > Hsuehochloa calcarea. Next base: position 14,865,916 of record CM070611.1, on the reverse strand, counting down.
TGACCCACGTTAGTTCCGCAATGCAATATGCAACAATAAAGCATTGACATCCATACATAAAACACAATCAAAACACATCAATGCTAAGAAGGCTCACCTTCAAGTCATCGGCGGTCTGACCGCCCCACATCAACTGGCTCGACTGATTTCAGCCGGGCTCGATCAGCGCCACAACGGCGGTCGGACCGCTGAAAGACTTAGCTAAAATTCCATCGTGAAAATCCAAACCTTCGGAATTTTCAACTCAATAGAAATTTTGACCGAGCTCCAAAATGATGCGACCACATCCAGGAGACTCCCCTCACCTGCCAACACAACCTATTTTTGGATCAGCCCTAAAAACCACTTTTAGGTCAGGCCGGTTCGACCGGCAACCACGGCCGGTCCGACCTCTCCACGGGCGGTTTGACCACCCCACACCACCGGTCAGACCGCCTGTGGTCTGACAGACTGAAGCAAAACCGAAAATACGTGATTTTGCAAACCAACAAAGTCATTGCCAATTGTCTCATCATTCTAAGATCGTGCACATATCCTCACGATATCCACAATCTCCCCCTTGATGAACACATTGGTAATTTCCCAGAAAATGTGATTTTTCGGATTGAAAAATAAAACAAATCGCCGTTTTCGCATAAAGGCACAACTTGGTCCATAAGCACGAAAAAGCCTAGGAACCGACCAAGCTGACTTCAGAAAAGCGTAAGCAAGTGAGATAAGGCAATGAAGGCACAAAAGGATTCAATTTCCAGAAAGTGGTCAAAAGTCTCACTTAGGTCCATATGAAAGACAAAAGTTCCATTTGACCTTTGATCATTGTAAAGTGGCCAAAAGTCTCACTTAGGTCCATATGAAAGACAAAAGTTCCATTTGACCTTTGATCATTGTGAGTCTTCTTCAATTGCAAATATAATCAGAAAAAGGAAATAAAACCCAGAGACTCAACTCACTATGATCACAAATTTTCAAAAGGTTCATTTATTTTTATTTTATGAAGTTCTTTTAAATGAAACCTTATGTATGAAACCAAAAGCTCTAAAACAGCATTTTCTTCAATCCTTCTCCCCCTTTGACAATGAATTCATCAAGATGCAAGGGAAAAGAAAGAGCATGAAGAAATGACTTTATTTTTGAAATTTAATAAAAGGAGCCATGACCATTATCTATGTAGACAGTACAAGAATTATACCAAGCCATATAAAGAGAAGAAGCTATATTCAATCATGGCAAAACATGTATTGCAAAGCTAAAACCAAAATAGCAGTAATCTGAGATTAAAAGAATTAAAACCATGAAAGGTTGCTCAATGTCAAAGTTTCACTAAACGCAACAAAAAATGAGTCAAGCCATGTCTATGAGAAAAAAGAGACTCAAAACAAGAACTGATGCAATTTGAGCATTAAGAGTACACTTTTGAAGCAAAAACTCAAGCACTTGGCATTTTGAGCATTTTCCTAAAAATGATTTTTTACTGTGCTAGATCTCAAGCCTTGCCGCGACCATCTCAAGCGATAAGCTTAAAAGAGTGGTCTAGGTCATCCAAAACTCCCCCTGAGTTCATGCCTAGTGCAATTACAAGCCGTCTCATGAGAAAGGATTGGTGAGATCAGTTTTTTAGCACATAAATTCTTATTTTTCATTTGCTTGACTTAAGAAGTTAAAAAGCTTATTTTTCATCTCACAATAAGTTCAAGACTCAATTCAACCTATATGACATGGCAAGAATCATAAGAGGATCACTAGAGCAAAACTAGTCACAAGATCCAACAAGACATGATTTGATTCAATTTGCTCACAGATATAAAGCTAGCAAGGTGAAAACTAAGCTAAAACACGAAGAGCCATAAAAGAAGTCTAGCAGACTATCACTTGACATGACAAGGTATAGAATATGAAATCAAGAAAAACAATGATAATAATCAAAGCTCCACAAGTTTTATTATGCAATGCAAGACACTTGAAATGAAAAATGCATTATGATACAATGAAAGCAAAAAGAGCAAATTCCCTCAAAACATCCATGCCTCAGTACTGGGATTTGAGATAAAAGATCTAGGAGTCCAGTACTGAGATGCACGATGCCTGGGAATAGCAAAAGAAGCAGCAGAAAAATGATCAGGAACAAAATCATAAGAATGCCCACGAGCACCACCTGGACCTCTCCAAAATGATCTACCAAAAGACCGATACTCCCCCTGTCTAGGTGCTACCCGTGGTCTCTCCTCACGATATCCTAAACCAAGATGCTGCGTGGACCCACCAAAGGAGTCAACAAAGTTCTCTACAAACCTTGGCCTAGAAGTGGTACGATGAATAGGCTGTCTGGCTCTAGAGACTACAGCTGGTGAAAAGACTCCTCTGATGGATCTCAAAGTGCTCACTCTCTCTTTCCTCTCAATCTTTGCTCTCCAGAAGCAAAACTCAACAGTGTGGCCCTCTTTCTTGCGTAAGGTGCAATGGTACTTGACCTTTTAGGGTCTGCATCGTGAAACAAGCAAGCACCTTTTTGCTAGAAAGAGTTTGAGCAGAACCTGCAGCTTTGGATACAACCTTGAAAGTCTTAGAAGGTTCTTGCTCAACCAGACCACTTTTCACAATTTTAGCAACCTTAGGTGGGTGATTCTTGGTAAGCTCTAGGGACTTAAAACCGAGGCCACTGTTTTTCACACTCACCTTGGATTGGTCTAGAATCAAGTTGAGTTTCTTTTTCCCACTAGAAAACTTCTCAAGAGTCATTTTGAGGTAATCATTCTCTTTTGCCAAAACTCCACAATTAGAGCACTTTTTAGAATTGATTGCCTCAACATGTTTGCTCTTAAGAAGATCCACTTCCACTTTTAGAGCCTCACAAGACACACAATAGGACTCTCCAATCCTATTCAACTGCTCCTTAAATTTGACTCTAAAAGCCTCTTGTATCTTACCAACAATAGTTTCAACTTCAGCATGCAACATACAAGAGGAAGATTCAATTACTTTCTTGGAAGCAGTAAGAGACATGGATTTTTCAATTTTAGCTTTCTCTTCAAGAGTCTTGTTTAAAGCTTCAATCTCAATTGTAAGCTTAGGACAATTTTCACACGATGCAGCTCTAGAGTAAACAACCATTTCGGTCATCTCTTGCATTTTAATCCTATTGTTCTTACAATGAGAGCAAGTGTGACTAGCGTCAAATTTTTGCAATTCTTTCAAGGAGCTATCAAATTTTAATTCAAGCAAAGAACAATTTGAGTAAGTTAAAAGAATAGCATCCAAGGTAGTCACACCAAGCGGAATGACATCCATGCAAACAGAACTAGACTTGAGAGATTCTAGTTCGACAAGAGCATTTTTCAATTGTTTTTCAAGAGAGGAATGAGCATTATTTAAGCTTGACAGTTCATTAAGCAAGCTAGAGCATGAATCACAGAACTCATCAGGATTAATGGATTTGAGCCTAACCACTTCTAGGTTCAAATTATCAATCATAGTATCCTGTTTCTTAATCAATTTAGCTTGCTTATGCAGTTTTTGTTCAGCAAGCACTAAAGCCCTTTTCATGTCAGGAAGTGAAGGACATACCTCATCAGGATCACTAAAAGGATCCTCGCTGCTGGAGGAGTCGCTGTCGTGGCTGTTCTTAGCCATGAAGCACATGCCTGTGAAATCACGTACCTTCTTCTTGCCACGGGAGTCACTCTTGTCGTCCTCCGCCTCCGAGTCCACATCATCCATGCTCACATCCTCTAGAGCTTCAAGGACTCAGCTGACAAACTTGCGATAGTTTGTCTTCTTGGATTTAACATCCCTCGCTTTAGGATACCTTTGTGACTCCTTCTCCTCCTTGCCCCTCAGCTTGGGGCATCTAGAGCGAATGTGGTTGGGCTCACCAGACTCGAAACAAGTGATAGGTCCACCTCTCCTCCTACTCCTCACATTGTTGTATGCTCTCGTGAATTTTGTGGATAGGAGGGCTAAATCATCTTCAGGTAGTCTCTCAAGTTGCTCATCGCTCAAGGAATGCAAAGCGCATAAAGAAAACCGATGAGCTAACATCAAAAGAATCGTAATATCTACCCTTAGATTGGTCGACCACTAAAGCCATCGACCGTTATGGGGAGACGCGAGATAAAATCAATCTCATGCGTCTTCAACCTAGAGTAAAGCTTATCCAAGGTAAGCTCACTCATGACAGTGTTGTCATTGATGGCAGTGATCTTCATCCCCCAGACCTTGACATCCAAAGCACCCAAAAGTTGGCGTATATTTTCAGACTCAGTGAAGACAAGATCAACAGCGCGGAGATCATGAAGAATTTTAGAAAATCTCCCCCACAGCTCATCTAAAGATTCACCAGGCCTTTGCTCGATCTTAGAGTATACTTTCTTCAGCTAGTTCTGTCTCACTTCCTTGATCGCAGTGGACCCCTCGTGATAATCACAAAGAGTCCGCCAGATCTCATGAGCAGACAGCAAATGAGCAACATGCTCAAACTCAGATCGACTAAGACCTTGAAACAAAAAATTCCGAGACCTGTTGTTGTTCTCCACATCTGGAGTGATCAAATTATCATCGGCTGGCACGACATAAGGGTGTTTCACCTTAAACCAAATTGCGTGCCCTTGAGCCTCGATGTAGGCCTGCATTCGGGCCTTTCAATATGCAAAATCAACTCCATCAAAAACATGTGGCCTGATTGTATATATTTCACTCGCCATGGCTCCAAAGACCGATTAAGATCTATGAGAAGAGCTAACCGGCTCTGATACCACTTGTAGGACCGCAAAGGCGACTAGGGGGGTGAATAGGCGCTTTCGCAACTTTCTCGCCTTAATCAAATTCAACACGAACTTTACTCCTTTAGCTAAGAAAGCTAAGAAGATCAGTAAGCGCACAGTGGAAGCCTTGTGCTGAATTCGATACCCCAACAACCACACGACACAAAAGTGGAGACTTAGTCTCAAAGGGCTGATCTGAGTACTGGCGGTCAGACCGACTGGAGACTGGCGGTCGGACCAGCGGTCAACGAGCGGTCGGACCGGCTACTAACTGGCGGTCGGACCGGTGGATATCGGTTCGACCCGTAGTATCGAAAGGTTCGAAAGCGGCGGTCGGATCACCGCTATAAAACCGGCCGACCGTTCACCCAAGATCAAAAATCAAGCCCAAATCCAAAACAAAATTTGATCCAACTTTTGATTTAACAAATGAAACTTGACCAAATTTCGAGCACACCTCCCTAATGATATTAGAGACCTATTTCTAGCGACGATCATTCAGATCCACTTCGCAGAATCGATCTCTCAAGGTTTTACCAAAGAAGTGCACAAACCCTAGAAATACGAAAAACTTTGATTCAAAACTTGCTTGCGGGGGTTGATGGTCTAGATGATTCTAGGAGTATTCCCACACATCAAAGCAAGACAAAATGGGTCAAGAGACCAAGCTTAAACACTTGAATCAAGGAAGCACCAAATTCATCCAAAAGAGAGAAGAACACAAAGGGAGACAAATGATCTCTCAAGCAAGCATCACAAGATTGATTGATCTCACAAGATGCGTACAAAGCCACTCCAACAAGGAGGACAAGAGCTCACACAAGAGCACGCTCACAATCTCCAAACCCTAACCTCACCTCTCCTCTCCAAACCCTAGAAAAAGCAAGAGGGGCTCAAATGAATGCTTCAAGAGGTTTTACATCTCCCCCCTTTCTATTTATAGTAGAGGCCTAGGGTTTCACTTTTGGGACCCACACACACATGGGACCCACACACATACAACTATTGAAGCAATCGCCTGCTTCACCACGTGTAGGATGATCAGCGGTTCTCATCACGTCGCCAAGCCTCTCTTGCCCGAATCCCATCGAACCTCCCGCAGACTCGCACCGACTTCCGCACCGCCGATCCAACCAAATTGCATCAACTACCCGCTCGATCCATCTTGCCCATCTCGCACCATGCTTGAGTCACACGACCTCACCCGCATCCATGATCGCTCGACCTCGCCTCTCCAAGCGTAGTCCCGATCCACCTCACCGCTGACGCCGCTGACTCGCAAGCCACCGCACAAAGAATAGACAAACAAATCGTTTCCGGGAACAAGTTCTTCACAACTTGACCCACGTTAGTTCCACAATGCAATATACAACAATAAAGCATTGAACTCCATACATAAACCACATTCAAAACGCATCAATGCAAACTTGGCTACCCTCCAAGTCATCGGCGGTCTGACCGCCCCACAAGGCCGGTCCGACCGATTCCAGGCCGGTCGGACCGATCCCACAACGGCGGTCGGACCGCCCGAAAAGACTTAGCCAAAATTCCATCGTGAATTCCGAAACCTTCTGGATTTTTCAACTCAATAGAACTTTTGACTGGGAGCTCCAAAAAAGATGCGACCACATCAAGGAGACTCCCCTCACCTGCCTACACAACCTATTTTTGGATCTGCCCCCAAAACCCACTTTTAGGTCAGGCCGGTCCGACCGGCAACCACGGCCGGTCCGACCACTCCACGGGCGGTCTGACCGCCCCACACAACCGGTCAGACCGCCTGTGGTCTGACAGACTGAAGCAAACCCCGAAAACGCGAGATTTTACAAACCAACAAAGCCATTGCCAATTGACTCATCATCCTGAGATCGTGCACATATCCTCACGATATCCACAAAGGGTTTTTCACCTTAAGCCAAATTGCGTGCCCTTGAGCCTCGATGTAGGCCTGCATTCGGGCCTTCCAATAAGCAAAATCAACTCCATCAAAAACATGTGGCCTGATTGAATATCATCGCTACCGTCATGGCTCCAAAGACTGGTTAAGATCTATGAGAAGAGCTAACCGGCTCTGATACCACTTGTAAGACCGTAAAGGCGACTAGGGGGGAGAATAGGCGCTTTCTCAACTTTCTCGCCTAAATCAAATTCAACACGAACTTTACTCCTGTAGCTATGAAAGCTAAAAGATCGATGAAGCGCCAAAGGAAGCCTTGTGCCGAATTCGATAACCCCGCCAACCACACGACACACAAGTGGAGAAATGAACTCACCGCTCGACTGGCATCGCGGTCGAGGCCGGCCGAGACAAAGTGTTGGATGACGCTTAACTGAGGTCGGACCGTTACTAATCGGCGGTCGGACCGTTGATATCGGTTCGACCGGCAGCATCGAAGCGGTCGAAAGCGGTGGTCGGACCGCCGTTGTAAAACCGTCAGACCGATTCAGTCTAGTACTGAAAACTAAGCCCAAATCCAAAACAAATTTGATCCAACTTTTGATTCAACCAATGAAACTTGACCAAATTTCGAGCACACCTCCCTAAGGATATTAGAGATCTATTTCTAGCAACGATCCTTCAGATCCACTTCGTAGAAACGATCTCTTAAGGTTTTACCGAAGAAGTGCACAAACCCTAGAAATATGATAATCTTGATTCAAGACTTGCTTGTGGGGGTTGATGATCTAGATGACTCTAGGAGTATTCCCACACATCAAAGCAAGATAAAATAGGTCAAGAGACCAAGCTTAAACCCTTGAATCAAGGAAGCACCAAAATCATCCAAAAGAGAGAATAACACAAAGGGAGACAAATGATCTCTCAAGCAAGCACCACAAGATTGATTGATCTCACAAGATGCTTACAAAGCCACTCCAACAAGGAGGACAAGAGCTCACACAAGGAGCACACACAATTTCTCTAAACCCTAGCTCTCCTCTCCTCTCCAAACCCTAGAAAATGAAGAAGGGGGCCAAATGAATGCTTAGAGGGTTTTACATCTCCCCCCTTTCTATTTATAGGAGAGGCCTAGGGTTTCACTTTTGGGACCCACTCACACATGGGACCCACACACACATAACTATTGAAGCAATCTCCGCTTCACCACGTAGGTTGATCACGCTCTCATCACGCCGCCAAGTCTCTCCCCGTCCAATCCCATCTGAACCTCCCGCAGACTCGCACCGACTTCCGCACCGCCTCGATCCAACCAAATTGTACCAAACTACCCGCTCGATCCATTTTGCCCATTCTCGCACCATGCTTGAGTCACACGACCACCCGGATCCATGATCGCTCGACCTCGACTCTCTAAGCGTAGTCCCGATCCACCTCACCGCTGACGCCATTGACTCGCAAGCCACCGCACAAAGAATAGACAAACAAATCGCTCTCGGGAACAAGTTCTTCACAACTTGACCCACGCATTCCGCAATGCAATATGCAACAATAAAGCATTGACATCCATGCATTAAACACAATCAAAACACATCAATGCTAAGAAGGCTCACCTTCAAGTCATCGGCGGTCTGACCGCCCCACATCAACGGTCTGACCGATTTGTGCCTGGCCGGACCGCCTGAAAAGACTTAGCTAAAATTCCATCGTGAAAATCCAAACCTTCCGAATTTTCAACTCAATAGAACTTTGACCGAGCTCCAAAATGATGCGACCACATCCAGGAGACTCCCCTCACCTGCCTACACAACCTATTTTTGGATCAGCCCCAAAAACCACTTTTAGGTTAGGCCGGTCCGACCGGCAACCACGGCCGGTCCGACCTCTCCACGGGCGGTCTGACCACCCCACACCACCGGTCAGACCGCCTGTGGTCTGACAGACTGAAGCAAAACCGAAAACACGTGATTTTGCAAACCAACAAAGTCATTGCCAATTGACTCATCATTCCAAGATCGTGCACATATCCTCACGATATCCACAAGTTCTTTATTATCTTCTTCATCTCCGCCAAGATGTGCTTCAATTTTTTATATATCCCTCCGGGGTTTTATCTGGGCTGCGGATGGCGGCCTCCAATGCGCTATGGACGCACTGCGCCCGCTCCAACTGTAGTAACATACGTAATAGGTTTACTAACGAAGAATACAAATGTCGTCAATGAAACGACAAGGATTGTAAGTGTCTTACGACGTCATCACGCCACGAAGCGCTGTGACGATTGAACGAGAGGTGGAGGCACTATTGGTGCGTTTCCTCTGTCAACGGCTCTGGGGTGCTTCGGTGGAGGAATGGTGAGTCTTGCACGTGTTTGTGGTACGTATCACTCCATGTACGCACCGTACGTCAAGACATCAAGTTTTCTCCATCTATGTCGTAGTCCACTCGTGCTGGAGCGGGCGTCAGTCCTGAGTATGCCCACCCTGCCTCGATCGCCTGCATTTTCCAGAAGTATTGATGTTAGAAAGGTAGCACGTAAGAATTGTAAACATTATTCGGATGAAGTTTGTCTCACAAATGTACGACTCGTGGCAGGGGCCTGCCGTCTGGGTAGCATGTGACTTTAGTTTGCAAATATATTTTACAAATGGTTTAACTCCATGTACCTTATTCCTTGTGGTGTGATTCTAAAAGTTGGCAAATGTGTTTCGCAACTTGTTAAGAATCTCGCCTTTGATCCTTGTTGGTATGGCTCATCAATTGGGGTAAATGTGCTTTACAATTGAGGTTGTTGTGAAAGCCAATGTTGTTTTCTCTGGAAGTGCGGTAGTACTGACCTTATGTCGGTGGAACTACCGCTCAGTGGTAGTACCTGAGTTCTTGTGGCGGAACTATCGCAACCCGGATGATCTGAAAATCCGGCGGTACATATTTTCCAGAGAGACGCTTTTTAGAGTTTGTTTTGCTCTCTTGGAAGTGCGGTAGTACCGGCATGTTGGGAGCAAAACTACCGCAGCTTGGTAATTCCGGAAGACAGTGTGGTACGTTATTTCCAGTAGGTGTCATGTGTTGGACCTAAATGGAAGCGGTAGTACCGCCCTTCAGAAATAGAATGACCGGAGTGCGGAACTACCGCAAGATCAACGTCGGTAGTACCGCGTCGCATTCTCAATGGCTATTTCAGAGGTGAATTATAGCTGTTACTGTGTTGTTAGTTGGAGTGCGGTAGTACCGGCCGATGAATGGCGGTAGTACCGCTCGTGCTGATTTTTCAGCATCTTTTCTTCCAACGACCAGTTTTTGTGTGTGGGCTATAAATACCCACCTTGGCTGGTTGTGGGGGGTTGTTATTGGTGTTATTCATTCCTTTGAGCAAAGAGCAAGCCCTCTCATCTCTTATGTGCATGTGTTGTACTTAGTGAGCTTGGAGAGCAAACCCTAAGTGCATGTGTTGCTTTAGGTAGTGGATTGTGTATCCATTGAGCTTAGACACTTGATTAGTTCAAGTGAAAGTCATAGACTTGTTACTCTTGGTGTTTGCCGACACCTAGACAGCGTGGAGGCGTCGTGGACCGGTGGTCTTCTCAAGAAGCATGTGAGAAGGCCCGGCGTGGTTGTGAGTGGTTTGGTGCTCGCCATCTCCG